>VHKM01000873.1:0-600000 GCA_007210695.1 Neogobius melanostomus
AGTGATAACAAATTCATACCAAATATTCTCTGCTATATTTGTCAAGCTGTTGTGGGCTGCTCAGTCGTACAGGAGTTTCCATCTTCAATGAATGTTCTTGAGTCATCATCGGTACTCAGTAGTTGAAAGTGGTAGACGTTTCCGAAAGGCTCTCTCAGCAACACTAAACAATTCCAGCTCAGATCACAGACTAAAGACCACTGGGAGGTTTAGCTTGGCTAAGTCCCTCCCCTCTGTTAAAAGCTCCTCTCACCTGGATAAAACACCTATATAGTTCTAAAGCCTAATGAGGCTAAACTCACACCTGAACAACCCTATCTCAACTGCTCACTTAGTGATAAGTCTATTCATCTGCAGATTGAACCTGAGTGTTTCTTGGTGTTTTACCCAAATATGTGAGATACCTTTAATAGAGGGAGGGCTTTGCCAAGCTAAAAAACCTTTTCCAGTGGTCTTTAACTAGTCGTGATCTCAACTGAACAAAGCGCCCCCTGCTTTGGCAGACGTCGTTGCGAGGGCTTGAAATCACTGCTTTGTGGCTATATTACAGTAGTGAAATAGGAAGTCCCTGTACAACAAATCAATAGAAAGAAAATAACTAAAATTAAAAATAGGACAACCTTCCCAGGTGAATGCCTCTCTTATAGCTTCGATGTTGCCTCTTTGCTGCGCCTCATCACTAATACCATCTATATTCTTCCCAGAAGTGATGGGTCGCTTCATCACTGCTGATCATCCATTCTGTTTGGGCACTGCCCTCCTGTTTTACTGTCCGTAATAATTATATCTTGCAGTCCATTAAAACATTTGACTAAGGACATACTCGAAAACCAACAGAGTTGTGTCACTTTGAACAACAAGTTAATTAGATTTGAATAATGACATTGTAAGTTAGATAAGAAGATATAGAACCAACTTGGTGTCCAAATAAGTTAAGCATACCTCTAAATTAAAGGTAGGCGTTAGGGTCTTATGTCTTACATTAAATACCTCTAAACTACGTGTAATAATCTCATCGTTTTATAATGCGCTGTTCTGGACACGTTTACATTGCCATTATTCATTCACTCCCATACTTGGTGGTGTAAGCTAGAATTGTAGCCACAGCTGCCCTGGGCAGCAGACTGACGGAAGCGAGGCTAATCCAGTCTGCCACCATCAAGCCCCTCGAAACACCTCCAACCACTCACTCAACTACATTCGCCAAACTGGTGTTACCAAACAGTCTCCCATCCATAGTACTGACCAGGCCCTTCCCTGCTAACTTCAGAGGGTCTGACGGGATGGGGCAGAGAAGGCGATATGGCCACACTAGTTACACATCTAGTCCACTGTGATATTTGACCTATACAAGTTTACACATGTTCATACACATTACATCGTTCTACAGGTTCAATGTATCAGTCAGTTGTAAAGTGTATTCCAAATTTACTGGAAACAAATAAAGACGACATTTGCTACTCACTTGATGCCACTCCATTTATGAGGTGGCCCGTCGAGAACGACCACAATACAAGTCTCAGATTGAACAGAGCTGCAACTCTAGATAGAGACACCAAAAGGAGGCTTTGTATGAAAAGCAGTGATACTTTCTGTTTTAAAGTTCAGCCCTTTTCCCTGCTTTAAACCAATCAGAATTCAGACATTGTCTTGTGGGTGTAGTGATGAAAAACATTATCGACAAACTCATCACCGCACTAAATAAAAAAAGTGAGATGTAAGAGTTATTTAATTAATTCATGCAGTGGGGCCCGATTAAGCCTGGGCCAGTCACACTTTTTGTCAGGAAGCTGACGAATCCCATTACTCGCTTTACAAAGCTTTATTAATGTGCACGCTTGCAAAGGGTAAAAGTCCAGTCCCATTGTCAAAGTTTTGTGTTCATTTAATTAAAAGGTTGTACACCCCTCAGCAAATATACCTCAGATAATGATTGTTCTATGTTCTGGTGTCATGAGGGAAAAAATAACCAAGTTTGTCGGACCTTTGTGCTTTTGTGACACTCATGAACATGAATTGAACTGGTAAATTCCTAATGATCAGTTTTAAAAATTAGCATGTGGGTGAGTGTGCATGTCCCTCTGTGATCACGTTGTACTGAGGCAGAGACTATAGCTCCTTTAAAAAAATAAAAAGAAAACAGAGTCAGCTCTGCAGATTAGAACCCATGTCACACGAGTCAACAAACAGTCAATAGACCTTGTCCATCAAGTGAAAACCATAAAAGCTGTTTATATAAGATCATGCATGTAACTCCCCACTCGTACTCGCAAACACACTTGCATTCATTCCTGGCCGATGTACATGTTTTTTAGTAGTAGAGAACCTATGAAAACAGGGGAATATGGCAAACTCCACAGAAAGCCACCGCCTGGAGTTCAACTGAACCCTGACCGGTGAAGAACTTTCTTTACACAGGACAAACAAAAATCTGTTTTTGAAAGTAGTTGTAATTTTACTTTGACTTTATTTTCTTTCAAACCAACTCATCTGTGTAATCTCTACCATCCTTAAATCTTCCTCTATGGTTTTCCTCTAAACCGCGCAGCATCTTTCCTGCCACAGATATTCGAGGCTTCAACCACCATTCATTTTGCTCATTTGTTGTCAACCATTTCAATTTCAAACTCAAATCAGCCAGAACAAATACTTCTTCATGTTGCTACAGGTTTTCAAATGTAGTGCCTTTTAATGTCTCATTCCAACGCTACATTTTTTATTTCCACAAACACAAATAATTGGTGCATGTTATAAGATCCTTCCATGACAACAAATGAGTTGGAATTTCCATATTGTAAATAAATAAATGTTTGTTCTCACCTTTTATATGACACTATTTGTATTGAAATCTTTTGTACAAGACGATTCCAACGCGGCAAACAACAGCCAAACCAATAAGAGACGCCACCAAGCGAGATAATGCTGAGTTTAGCCTTTTCCTCTGTGAAAATGAAAAAAAACAAAAAAAACAAACACAAGCAAATCATTTCTCTCACCAGTTTAGAGTCAAATTGCTGTTGTGTATGTGCATGAGAGCGACAAATTAAAGTCTGCCTTGGTCGAAACCCAATCACAATTTATGCAGAGCATGTCTCCAAGTGGAAACATTCTTTGTCTTTGGTTACACAGCACCCCAAAGGATTACTCACTCAGGACACAGAGAACATGCAAACTCCACAATACACTGGAAATAACTTTCATAAAGTCTGAAGCTAAAAGTATTTCAGATGATCATATTGAATAGGCTGCAAGCTTTTCAGGCTGAACACTCTGTTTGGTAACGCCAGGGCAGCTTTGTGTATATTGATCATAACTATGGACATTTTGGATGTTTTCTGTACAGTAGAATTTGCAATGGTATAGGCAGCCCTTTTGAAATAAATTACAGTTGAAAAGGTCCAAGCGTCGTTCTCTGTTCATTGTTGGGAAATGGAAGTATTGATGTTTACTGCCAGTGAGTCCAGAACAATCATTAAACAAGGGTCAAACTGATCCAATTGGTCCCTATCTAATCCACAATCATCTTAAAACTTTATAGTGAGCGCTCATAATGGATTCACTTTGAGATGTCTGGTGGGATCCTTTATCTGTAATGGGATGCAATTTCGAAAATAAAACACTATTTTATTTGTTTATTCAACCTTTATTTACTAGAAAATCCCAGAAGAAAAGATCACATTCCACAAAGCTGCTGTTATTGTTTACTGTGTTACTATTGTATCACTGACATTTTAATCAATTAAATAAACAACCCACGAAAAGCAAAAAACGCAAATAATCTGTTTACCAGTTCTTCATTTGACATTTTACAACAAGATCAGGAAAAAAAAAAGGTGGCTAACAATAAAATCTTAAACATTTTCAAATCCAAACTATTACACCAACAGCAGGGGCCTGGGCATAGGCAAACCAGGCGGCCAAACGAAGGGCGACGTTTGATGAGAGGATAAAAACTGAACACATAAACTTTGGAACGCCGAAAGGGATAGAGGCTGAAGTTTGTTGTACTGTGAGTTTCAAAGTTTCAATCTGTCAAACGAGCCCTCCCTGGTCTTACGCCCTCTATGTACAGTCATGTTAAGTTGAATATCTGTGATATTGGGGCATAGCAACCAGGCCTAATGTCCAGTTTGTCTTTGTCCAAGATTAGGGTCAAAGCCCAATCCTGCATTGGCACCAAATTGTCTGAACAACCGGAAATAAAAATTTTGACAATCGTCCCACAAAAGTAAAAGTTCTTTCTTACAAATCATGGATACAAAAGCAGCTCATCCTTTATTCAAATGCCATTCATAAAAATATACACAGTAATCCATGTCAAGATCAAGAACAAATTGTCTGCGCTCAGTGTTGCCACAAAATATCCCGATAGGAATCTGCTCCAGTTAATAAGAGTAAAAACAGAAGAGCTGCTTCGTGCCAGGAAAAAACAAATCTGTGGAAAACAAAAGATACAAACCATTTGAATTGATATTTTCTCATTTCTTCACAACATCCATAAGCTGGTCTTTTGCTCTTCCTCTCATCGCTTGGCGGCTCTAAAATCAACCCTCCTCACACTATATGAGCCGACACACCTTCTCTTTACTACATCACTGTTTCTGACCTGTTATAAGACGTTATTGTTGGAAATCTTCTTACAAGACGATTCCAACAGCGAGCAGCAACGACCAACCCCAAGAAGCAGACAGCACAGCCCCGATGATATGGAGGTGTTCAGCTTTTCCTGGGAAAACAAAAACAATTACCAATCATTATTATAGCCTGATTATTTCCACCTCCTTTCCTGTCAAAAGCAGAACCGTCTGATCCTCCTCACTGCAGTGTCATTTCTCCTACAAACTTGTATCAAAACTAATCAGATTTATTATGTCGTCGACCCGTCGCCTGCTCCTCCGACTCAGAAATCAATACGAACAGAATCAGTCCCTCCTCACCGTTGGTGCGGATCAGTCTGGGGTCAGTTTGGGATGGAGGTCGTCTTTGACTCCGACAGGCTTGGGGAACACCACAGCGGTGTACCTGCCCCAGTCTTCAGTGGGGACAGAGACACGCCAAGGACACGCTGCTCTGAAGGTCCCGTCGTTGTGGGCAGGATCTGTCCCACGTCCTCCTCCAGCTTCCTCTCCGTCTTTAGCCGAACAGCATGGCTCTGCGGGAGGAACCTGTGGCGTGCAGGTGACGGGGACGAGAGGACTTGCAGGAAACGACATAGAGGGGCTCTGAACACACACATGGATTAATAATAATAATGGTACAGTTGTATGCACTTTATACCAAGTTTCTCAAAGGTGCTGACTAACTACAACTGTTCGTCATTTTCAGTCACTCCATTACTCGGTGTGCAAAGCTACTGTTGTAGCCACAGCTGCCCCTGGCGGGTAGACTGGCGAAAGTGAGGCGCCTCGCCCCTCGACCACCACCAAACTACGCACTCACTCCAAACCAGCCCTTGCCCGCCTTAGCTTCAAGGTCTGACGGGAGTCGGCAGAGCAAAGGCTGTATGACTACGACACTTTACTCTCTAGGAATAACCATTAGGTTAGGCCCTACAGGCGTTAAGTTGTCCTTGAAAACATTTTGGATTAAAGTAGCACATAATTGAACTGACTTAAAAAAAAGATTAAAAAAAAAAAAAACATTTTACCCTTCCCTTGTCAGCATTTTCCTACAAATCGTACAATCTTCTTCAGCCAGCACAACACAGAAGTGGATCATTGGTTTTTATGACGAACGCCTTCTCCAATCCTCTCCCATTTCTGTTAGGGCAAAGGCCGTGGTTTAGCAGCGACATAGGTCTGTGCTGTCCCAGCCAAAGAAATAAAGTCTTTCTCTCATCAAACGCAAAACTTGGAAAATCCACTGATCTCCTCAGTCTCATTGTCCCAGTCACAGCCAAGCATCCACTGCAGAACATGGAGTCCTGACACAGAAACATCAGATCTTAACTGTTGTTTTAGCCATTTTACTCAAGTTACAATCAAGTTCACTGCTCATCTTTGGTCCCTGGCTGTGTTCCACTGTCTGCTACCTTTCTGCTCTCGTACCTTGTGGTCATTTAGTTACTTATTTGTTTATTGGAGCAGTTAACATTCTGCTCAAAAGGAGGGACCGAAGCAAGAGCTTATAAGCGCCCACCCCCAAAATCCATACAATAAAATAACACACAGAACATAGTGCAAAGGAACATGGTGCATAAGGAACAAACAACAAGGAAACAACAGCAAAAATAAAATAAATAATGGATTATATACACTCTCATCCGATCATGGTAGAAAAGACCATTTACATGAAGGCATTTACACAAGTCATTACATGACTGAAACACATACCTTTGTGATCGACTAACTAATACCGGCCATTGTGCTGATATTTTACAAGAAAACACTCAATACTTGAAAATAGGGCTGTTTATGCCGACTTGTCATAACTTTTTGAACCAAATGCAATGTGATTTTGACTTGGCTTTAAACTTTTTGAAGAAATGAACCCTGTTAAGCAACAAATATTACTTATACTTAAATTTCTAACCCTTTGTACAATATTTAATTACAATGATTGAAATATGCTGCAGTTTGCACATATATACAAATTCATACAAATTATTCTCTGTATATTGTCAAGTCTGTGTGGGCTCTCAGTCGTACAGGAGTTGTCCATCTTCAATGAATGTTCTTGAGTCATCTGTACTCAGTAGTTGAAGTGTAGGACGTTTCCGAAAGGCTTCGTCAGCAACACTAACAATTCCAGCTCAGATCACAGACTAAAGACCACTGGGAGGGGTTTAGCTTGGCTAAGTCCCTCCCCTCTGTTAAAGCTCCTCTCACCTGTGGATAAACACCTATATAGTTCTAAGTCCTAATGAGCTAACTCACACCTGAACGACCCTACTCTCAACTGCTCACTTAGTGATAAGTCTATTCTATCTGCAGATTGAACCTGAGGTGTTTTCTTGGTGTTTACCCATATGTGAGAGTAGCCTTTAATAGAGGGAGGGACTTTGCCAAGCTAAAACCTTTTCCAGTGGTCTTTAACTAGTCCGCGATCTCAACTGGAAACAAAGCGCCCCCTTGCTTTGGGCAGGACGGTCGGCGAGGGCTGATAATCACTGCTTTGTGGCTATATTATTACAGTAGTTGAAATTAGAAGTCCCTGTACAACAAATCAATAGAAAGACAAAAACTAAGATAAAGACAGACCTTCCGTCAGGTTGAATGCCTCTCTTATAGCTTCGATGTTGCCTCTTTGCTGCTGCTCATCACTAATATCCATCTGAGTATTTCTCTCCAGAAGTGTGGGTCGTCTTCAGTCACTCTGATCATCCATTCCTGTTGGGCACTGCTCTCCTGGTTTACTGTCGTAATAATATATCTGCAGTCCATCAAACACATTGACAAGGACATACTCGAAAACCCACCAGAGTGTGTCACTATGAACAACAGGTTTAATTAGATTTTAATAATGACATTGTAAGTTAGATAAGAAGATTTTGTATGACCAACTTGTGCCAAAATAAGTTAAGCATACCTCTAAAGTTAAGGTTAGGCGTTAGGGTCTTATGTCTTACATTAAATACCTCTAAACTACTAGTAATAATGCATCGGTTTTATATTGCGCTTTTCTGGACACTTTACATTGCATTATTCATTCACTCCATACTTGGTGGTTGTAAGCTAGAATGTAGCCACAGCTGCCCTGGGGCAGACTGACGGAAGCGAGGCTACCAGTCTGCACCATCAGCCCCTCGGACCACCTCCAACCACTCACTCACTACATTCGCCAGAATTACTGGTGTTACCAAACAGTCTCCCATCCAAGTACTGACCAGGCCCTTCCCTGCTTAGCTTCAGAGGTCTGACGGGATGGGGCAGAGTAAAGGCGATATGGCCACTAGTACACATCAGTCCACTGTATATGTGACCTATACAAGTTATTACACATTGTTCATACACATTACATCGTTCTACAGGTTCAATGTATCAGTCTAGTGTAAAGTGTTTCCAAATTTACTGAAACAAATTAAAGACGACATGTACTCACTTGATGCCACTCCAGTTATGAGTGTCCCCGTGAGAACGACCACAATGACAATCTTCATGTTGAACAGAGCTGCAAAACTCTAGATAGAGACAAAAAAGGAGGCTTTGTATTGAAAATGCAGTAGTACTTTCTGTTTTAAAGTTCAGCCTTTCCCTGCTTTAACCAATCAGAATTCAGGACATTGTCTTGTGGGTGTAGTGATGAAAAACATGTACACAAACTCATCACAGCACTAAATAAAAAATGGGGATGTAAAGAGTTTATTTATATTAATTCATGCAGTTGGGCCCTGATTTAAGTCACACTTTTGTCAGGAAGCTGACAAATTCTCCATTACTCGTGTTACAAAGCTTTATTTATGTGCACGCTTTGCAAAGGGTAAAAGTCAGTCCCATTGTCAGTTTGTATCATTGTAATTAAAAGGTGTACACCTCTCAACAATTATACCTCAGATAATGATTTGTCTGTCTGGTGTCATGAGGGAAAAATAACCAAGTTTGTCGACCTTGTGCTTTTGTGACACTATGAACATGAATAACTGGTAATTCCTAATGATCAGTTTAAAAATAGCATGTGGGTGGAGTGTGCATGTCCTCTCTGTGTCACTGTTGTTACTGAGGCAGAGACTTACGGCTCCTTTAAAAAATAATAAAGAAACAGAGTCAGCTCTGGCAGGATTAGACCCATGTCACACAGTCACAACAGTCAATAGACCTGTGTCCATCAAAGTGAAAACCATAAAAGCTGTTTATTATAAGACTCATGCATGTAACTCCCCACTCGTACTCGCAAACACACTTTCATTCATCCTGGCCTATTGTACATGTTTTTAGTAGTAGAGGAAACCTATGTAAATACAGGGGGAATATGCAACCGCCACAGAAAGGCCACCGCCTGGGAGTTCAACCTGGAACCCTGACGGTGAAGAACTTCTTTACACAGGACAACAAATCTGTGAAAGTAGTAGATTTTTACTTTGACTTTATTTTTCTTTCAAACCAACTCATTCTGTGTAATCTCTACATCCTTAAATCTCCTCTATGGTTTTCCTCTAAACCTCGCAGCATCTTTCTACACAGATATTCAGGCTCAACAGATTCATTTTGCTCATTTGTTTCAACCATTTCAATTTCAACTCAAATCAGCCAGAAACAAATACTTCTATCATGTTGCTACAGGGTTTTCAAATGTAGTGCTTTTTAATGGAGGTCTCATTTCCAAACGCTACATTTTTATTTCCACAAACACAAATAATCGGTGCATGTTTCATAAGATTTTGCGATCCTTCCATGAAACAGAATGAGTGGAATTTCCATATTGTAAAGTAAATCAATGTTTGTTCTCACCTTTTATATGACACTATTTGTATGAAATCTTTTGTACAAGACGATTCCAACTGCGGCAACAACAGCCAAACCAATAAGAGACGCCACAGCTGAGATGATGCTGATGTTAGCCTTTTCTCTGTGAAATGAAAAAAAACAAAAAAACAAACACAAGCAAATCATTTCTCTCACCAGTTTAGAGTCAAATGCTGTTGTGTTATGTGCATGAGAGCGACAATAAAGTCTGCCTTGGTCGAACCCAATCACATTTATGGCAGAGCATGTCTCCAATATGGAAGACATCTCTTTGTCTTTGGTTACACAGCACCCAAAGGATACTCACTCAGACACAGGGAGAACATGCAAACTCCACAATACACTGGAATAAACTTCATAAAGTCTGAAGCTAAAAGTATTTCAGACGATCATATTGAATAGGCTGCAGAGCTTTCTAGTGCTGAACCTCTGTTTGGTAACGCCAGGGCAGCTTTGTGGTATATTGTATCTATAACTATGGACATTTTGGATGTTTTCTGTACAGTAGAATTTGCAAATGTATATGCAGCCTTTTGGAAATAAATGTACAGTGGAAAGGTCCAAGCGTCGTCTGTTCACTGTTGGGAAATGGAAGTATTGATGTTACTGCAGTCGAGTCCAGGAACAATCATTAAACAATGGTTCAATTGATCAAATTGAGTCCCTTAGTTCTATCCACAATCATCTTAAACTTTATAGTGAGCGCTCATATGGATTCACTTTGAGATTCTGGTGGATCCTTTTATCTGTAATGGGATGCAATTTCAAAATAAAACACTATTTATTTGTTTATTCAACCTTTATTTACTCAGAAAAGTCCCAAAAGAAAAGATTCACATCCCACAAAGCTGCTGTTATTGTTACTGTTGTTACTATTTGTATCACTGACATTTTAATCAATAAATAAGACACAACCTCACGGAAAAGCAAAACCACAAATAATCTGTTACAGCTTCTTCATTTGACATTGTCCAAGAAAACAAAGGTACTAACAATAAAATCTTCAACATTTTCAAATGAAACTATTAACACAACAGCAGGGCCCTGGGCATAGGAAAACCAGGCGGCCAACAAGGGCGACTTTTGATGGAGAGGATGAAAAACTGAACACATAACTTTGGAACGGAAAGGATAGAGGCTGAAGTTTTTGTGTGAGTTCAAAGTTTCAATCTTTCAAACGAGCCCTCCCTGGTCCTCCTACGCCTCTTATGTACAGTCATGTTAAGTTGAATATCTGTGAATATTGGGCATAGGCAAACCAGGCCTATGTCCAGTTTGTCTTGTCCAAGATTAGGGTCAAAGCCCAATCCTGCATTGTCACCAAATTGTCTGAACAACGGGAAATAAAAATATGACAATCGTCCACAAAAAGTAAAAGGTCATTTTCTTACAAATCACTCGATACAAAAGCAGCTTCATCTTTATCAAATGCCATTCATAAAAATATTACACAGTAATCCATGTCAAGATCAATGAAACAAATTGTCTGCAGGCTCAGTGTTGCCACAAATAGAATAGAATAGAATCTGCTCAGTAAAAGGAGTAAAACAGAAGAGCTGCTTCGTCCAGAAAAACAAATCTGTGAAAACAAAAGATACAATACATTTGAATTTGATATTTTCTCATTTCTTTCACAACATCCATGAGTCTGGTCTTTGCTCTTCCTCTCATCCTTGGCGGCTCTAAAATCAACCCTCCTCACACTATATGAGCCGACAGCACCTCTCTGTTACTACATCACTGTTTTCTGACCTGTTATAAGACGTTATTGTTGTGAAATCTTCTGTACAAGACGATTCCAACAGCAGCAGCAACGACCAAACCCAGAGCAGACAGCACAGCCCCGATGATGATGGAGGTGTTCAGCTTTTTCTCTGTGAAACAAAACAATTACAATCATTATTATTAGCCTGATTATTCACTCCTTTCCTTTCAAAAGTAGAACCGTCTGGGATCCTCCTCACTGCAGTTCATTTCTCCTACAAACTTTGTATCAAACTAATCAGATTTATTTGTCGTCTGACCCGTCGCCTGCTCCTCCGACTTCAGAATCTAATACAGACAGAAGTCAGTCCCGTCTCACCGTTGGTGCGGATCAGTCTGGGGTCCAGTTTGGTGATGAGGTCGTCTTTGACTCCGGACAGCTGGAACACACAGCTGTACCTGCCCCAGTCTTCAGTGGGGACAGAGGACAGGTCCAGGGACACGCTGCTCTGGAAGGTCCCGTCGTTGTTGGGCAGGATCTGTCCCACGTCCTCCTCCAGCTCCTCTCCGTCTTTAGCCCAGAACAGCATGGCTCTGTCGGGGTAGAAGCCTGTGGCGTGGCAGGTGACCGGGGACGAGGAGGACTTCTGCAGGAACGACACTAGAGGGAGCTCTGAGCACAGGACACATGGACAGGATGTTACTAAACAGACTGAATGTTACAGTGCAGGAGATGTGAAGGTATGAAGAGTTGTCAGATCAACGTAATGAGAAAATTGGATTCCTCACATTTATGAAAGGTGTGAACAATTTGTATACTGGATTTTCTGAACATAAAGCTAAGGTTTTCTGTGTCTCCAGATATGAGACAAATTCAAGACAAGACGAGTGTACAATCATAAAGCAGAATATCACACACATAAGAGTTGCCAGGTCTAAAACCAGTTCGGTCTCATATTGTGAAAACTGTGCACAAGTTTAACAATATGAGACAATGTAGTACAGTGTTTGTGTCTTCATGTGTAGCTTTTGGCAACAGTCCATAGACCAATAAGAGCATCCTACCACCCTATCAGGATGCCCACGTCACTTTAGAGTCATGTGCTTCACAGTTTGTAAAAAAAAAAAAAAAATTCAGCAGGTTTCGTAGCCTAAAGATTAATTGTAAAAATGAACTGTCTGGCAGATGAATCAATTACTAGAATAATTGTTTGTTTCCTTATTTCCCCTCATCTGATCACACCTCTCTATTTATTTGAAATGTTGAGTTACAAAGTAAAGCAGTATCCGCTACGATAGCATTTTTAACCCTTATGTCATCCTTCAATTTTCTTACGTTCGCCACCCTATCAATCAGTCAATCAAACTTTATTCATAAAGTGCTTTTCATACCGAAAGGTATCACAAAGTGCTTTACAGATTACAACATTTAAAACAATACGCCCCGCATCATACATCCATATATATATATATATATATATATATATATATATATATATTTGGTCGTGTTTAGAGCCTTGGATGTGTCAAAGATGAGGACCAAAATTGATTTGACTGCATTTGTAGTTTTTCTCTAGTGGACGATTCTTTATGTCAAAATGTTCTTGCCTGCATTGACTTCCATTATAAAGAAATTCATGACTTCCAATTTTCTTTGCTCTCCTATCACCATATAAAAGTCATATATTTTATAATGTCAGCATTCATTTTGAAGAACAAGAGTCAGATTTGACATTTTGACTGTATTTTTTCAGTTTGGACTTTGTTCCTGTTGTCGGCAGATTAATGAAGCTTGAGCGCAAATTCAACCTGGAGACGTACCTGCAGCTTCACTCATCTTTCACGGCTGCTTCACCAGCACTCAATCACGGCCCCATCGCAAGCGCGCTTTCGCATCAGCAATCAGCGCAGCACTGTCCCGCTCAGCCATTCACAGTTCAGGATCCCCTTCATAAGCTCCCCGGTCAATCACTCGGAGTTTCACAGCGTGCAGCGACCCTCCTCCGCCCCTCCTCCTCCCGGGCTTTTCCCGTCACATCTACACACATCGGGTCCCGTTATACCACCACCAGGTCCAGGCTCCGGGGAAGATGCTGGGCATCATCATCAACACCAGGCAGTCCGTATCGTTCGGCCATCTTCCGCCGGGGTCTGAGCCCCAATCTCAATTGAGCCCCAATCTCAATTAAGTTCAATAAAACTGTCTAACGCAACACATCTGAGTCTTTTCAGGTTGAAATGAAATTGTGGTATTTTCCAATTAGAATATAATGGGGCCTTTGCAGAACCTGGGACTTTTCCGTCACAGATTTTAAATCTCACTGCAATAGAGGAAAAAGTAACATATCTGTGATGTCAGCATTTCATTTTGAAGAAAAGAAGTTGAATTTGACATTTCCACTGCATTTCAGACTTTTCCACTTTTCTAACATTGTACACAGATGCATGTATCTTCAGTCAGCTTATACTGAAGCTGTGCCCGAGGGGGAAACAATAGGATTTGTTTGCCATTATGTTTTCTATAAAATATATGAATATTTTAAATATTAAAATTAACAAGTGATTTATTGACAATAATGTTTATTGTGAAGATTTTTACAGTTTAGAAATCTTCGACACCAAAAAAGCTCAGTGGAGAGCGTCACAATCAGTGGTTAGTTTTGAAGCAGAAAAGTCTCTGTTTGGAAAATGAGGCCCATGTTTGAGGGAAACACATGAATAAATCCAGACTGCAGGTCTTTGTCCAGGTTTTTGTGTGTGTTGAGGTCACTTTGAGCTGCTAATTCATATTTTTGCACAAAAAAAGTCAAACGTGAGTTTAGGCTCCGCCCACAGCGCTTTGTTTATCACATAAACACAGAGTTTACAAACTGTCGAATATGGCAACAACACTGGCATCGCCAACTGTCAAAAAAAGTGGAAATTTATTAAATACAGTAAAAATGTCAAATTTCACTAATTTTCTTCTAAATGAATCCCTGATATCACAGATTGAGTGATTTTATGCCGTATTTCAGTGAGATTTAAAAATGGAAGTTTTCAGGGTAAAGTCCAATGGAAATGCCTTATTTCCATTATATTCAATAGGAAAAAATACAGTGATTTTATTCATGTGCCAACAATGGGAATGAGGTCCAATCTGATGAAATTCAGTACAAATGTTCAAATTCATTCTTTTTCTTCCGAATGAAATGCTGACATTGTAAAAAGTGAAGTTTTAAACAGCTCTGGAAGAGCAAAGAAAAACATGTGTTTATAATGGAAGTCAATGGGGCTGTTTCAGTCGCTGCCATTTTCAAATAAAGAATCGTCCACTACAGAAAAACTATAAATGCATCAAACCAATTTCACTTCTCATCTGTGACACAAACACGGCTCTGGAAACAGACAAAGCCCCAGCTCTCTACATTGTATTATTCTAAATATAATCACACTTTTGTGTTTTTGTGTAACCATTTTTTTCAGTTTTAAGTTTTGAAACTGGGATTTTAAGGGTTAAATCCAGAAAATGATGACATGTTTGGTAGTTTTGGAAAATGTTCAAGTAGTTCAAGTGATTTATGCAAAAAGAAGTGGAATTTTTTGTTGTTGAAAAATGCAGATTCTATGGCTGTTTTTAGACGTGTACATTTTTGTACACTAGGGTAACAAACGTATGGAAAGTTGTAAATCCCTCACTACAGAAAAAAACAAATAATTCAAATCAATGTTTGGCTCATCTTTGACACATCCAAGGCCCTAAAATCCACCAAAGCTCCAGCTCTCTAGAAGAAGTAATTCTTCAGATTTATGAAAAAAATTGAAAAAAGATGAAAGTATGTGGTTTTTATAGCAGTTTGAAAAGCGTGTACATTTTTGTACACTAGGATAACGAACATATAGAAAATGCAGATCTACCATATAAAAGACATGAGAGAAAAACAAACACTGGATTCGGAAAATTTGTCTCAAAAGAAGATTTTCTGCAGAAATCCACGTCTCAAGCTGCAACACAGACAAAATGGTCAGGAAATGAAAAAAAAAAATCTTGCAAAATGTACAAAAATGTACATAGGATAACATAAGGGTTAAACCGCTTTTATCCTGCATTGAGAGCTAATATCCACTTACATTGTGGTGTGGCAAGATATTACAATTTGCAATCTTTCATATTTTTTTAACATGTCGATATTTTCAAATATAAAAGCATCTTACCTTTCCTCTTTATAGCTTTGTCACCAATTCGCACAAACTTCTTCAGATAATTTGCACAAAGGTGGGTCACTTCGTAATTCACATTTAAAGCTTCTCCATTCTTCTCCCATTGGAGTTTCGTGGCAAAGGCCTGTGATTTAGCCGCGACGAATGTTTGTGTGTCCCAGTCAAACCAAATGAAGTCTTCTCCATCAAACGCCGTCTGATGATATCCTCTGATCTTATCAGTCTCATCGTCCCATTCACAACCGACCATTCTCTGCAAAATATGGATTCCTGACAAAGAAACAGCAACAGCTTTTTCCAAACTTAATGTCAGACATTCCTGTTAAAATACTACATACTGTTATCCAAGCAGTTATACTTTAATTAAACTTTACATGTTGATCATTTTCAATGATTAAATAAGTGTTTTTCTGAAATCAGCAGATGTGTAAAGCAGAAATTCCGACAGACCTTCAGTTTGGTTGAACTGCAGTTTAGAAATTTGAAGTCTGGCTTTGTCCACCTGCTCTCGATTGATATCTCTAAGTGTCCTCCACTCCTGGACTTTTGGCTCTTCTTCAATAATTTTGTTCATCCACTCCTGCTTTATCACTGTTCTCCTGGTTATGCTGTCAAAGTAATATATTGTGTGCTCATTCAACACTCCGACAGAGACGAACTCTGGGAAGTTTGGGACTTCACAGGAAGACGTCCAGAATTCCCTCAGAGTGTGGGTCACTGTGAGCAACAGAAAGTGCACATGTCTCATATGAACAAGACAAATACTGGACATTTTTCAATTATGTCTTATGGTGGCACGGCAGTTAGCATGTGTGTGCCAGTTTTTGATCACTTCTTTCCCCAGATACTGTCTTATTGTTTAACACAGGGGTCTGCAACCTGCGGCTCTGGAGGCTCTTAAGCCTTCTTGTAATGGCTCCCTTTACCACGCACAAAAAACATGAAAATAAATATTATTATATTACTAGTCACAAACCTTCCTAATTTGATGTTTACTTTTTAAAAGCTGCTAAGCTGCAGTAAGTGTTTTATTTTTATTAAAGTGGGCTCGTTTTTATTTTAACTTTACACAAATATACACAAATAGGCCTGCAGAGTCCACTGTTTAACTTATGTTTGTTGTATCCCATGGTTGTGCACGTAAAATTTAACAAAAGATTAAAAGTTTAAAAGCTGTGTTATATTGTGTACCATTTTTCTTTGGCTGTAGAGAGAGAAAAAAAGGCTCTTTTGATAATCAAAGTTTCAGACCCCTGGATTAACATTATCCAGCTCTACGTGGGACAACTTTGTTACACTGACACAAATGATAAGTGGTCTTTACTTGAAAAAAATCCAGGAAACCCGATGCTTTGAAAAAGTCAAGTTAATGTGGCTAATTATTTTCAAGTATTGGTAACTTTCTAATTTCCAGTAAAGTTAACTTCTGTACCAGTAGTGTTCATTTGAACATTTTTATTGATTTCCATTCAATTTCAATGTCTCTGTTCAAGTTGTCACTCCAGTCATGTGTGACATTTCAAGTAAAGACCATTTCAATACTTACTTTGCACCAGTGAAGGTGATTGAGGAGAAACAATTAAACACTGAATATATTCATGGAAGCACAAGTGTGGGAATTGTGGGTAAGACTTTACATGACGACCCGGTAGACTTCTGCTGGATGGAAGATTTAAAGAATACAAAACTAAGTAATAGCTAGTAACCAGTTCAAAAGGAAAACTCAAATTGCTCATACTGTATTAAATAAATACATATAAAGCTACCGGGTCACTACTGATAAATATTGTTTTATTGGACTTTACATCTAACACACTGCAGTGTCCACGTGCTTTTATCTGAACATGACCCCAGTATTTGACTTAAAATCTCCACTGGTGTATTACTGTGGGTATGTGTCAAATCCCAGAGATCTGAGTGGTTTTGACGACACGATCCAGAGCAAAAGCAAAAGCCAAATGAGAGTCTACTTTGAGTTTGCATCACTCAGTCAAGAATGTTAAGTTTTCTGTTTAGAATGAAAAGAACATAAGTGCATACCCTCTGTAATAATGAAGTCAACTTGAAGGCTTTGGTTTTTTACGATTTACATTTATTTTTGTACATGTTTTTAATCGCAGGACGACTGTGTGTGTGTGAAGGTGTGTGTGTGTTCTTGTAATTACGACATTATGAGGACCAGTTTGAGTTGTTAACCAACAGTGAGGACATTTTAGGAAAGTGAGGACATTTTGGGTGGTCCACACTTATTTGAAGGACTGTTTGAGGGTCAAGATGTGGTTTTAGGGTTAGAATTGGGTTTAAATTAGGGTTAGGGTTAGGATTAGGGTTAGGGTTAGGGTCTGGGCAATACATTATGTCTATGAGTGTGCTCACTAAGATAGAATTACACGGATATGTGCGTGTGTGTGTCTGTGTGTGTGTATAATTTTTACATTAAAGTGTGATAGAACAACAATTTTCCAGTGGATGTCATGAGTTCTGTTTCTATTTACTATCCGATTACAATTCTGCTTTTGAATAAGAATCACAATCTATTACAGTCAACACAATCACTATTAGGTAAAACTTGAATGAACATAAAATTTTAATTCAGTTTGTCCATCCGTTTAAATCTAATCCATGAAGAAAGTCATGTGAATCATTCTATGTAGTTTTCTAAACATAAGAATTGCGTCACCCCAATCAGAAATCCAAATGTACTCACTTGAAGTTGCTCCGCTCATGAAAATCCCCATGAGAAGGACCACAGTGCAAATCTTCATGATGAACAAAACTGCAAAACCTCTTTGTGGAGATAAAGTAAAGTCTGTTAAGTGTTTGCAGGCTGTCAGAAGACGGTGTACGCACTTAAAATAAGAAATCCAGCCGCACCTTTTGATTACAGTCTAAAGTCTAAAGTCTTGCCCTTTACTGTAATACTGGTGTTACTAGTATCCAGGTAAGGTAGAACCAGCTCACAGGTGTGTTTGTGTTCGGGTAACTGTCCAAATGGCACTGGAGGAAGTTTGTCAGGCAGAACTTCTTTACTTGTGGACAGCTGTGCACAGAACTAGTTTACCTGGCTTCCACTGATTAAGTAAATAGTGCAGTAGGCGTCAAGGAAAGATTTGAGACTTCTGGGGAAATTCGGATGGCAGCAGGAGAGAACGCACCAGAGCTGGAGGGGAACTTTACCAGATACATGTTAAACGGAAAGCTTCACAGACCTTCAACCTAAACACTCGAGATTTAACCAGATTTTACTGTGACCACTATCCACTCATAATAAGTGGAAGACCATGAATGTGATGTAGGTCTTTTATTTACAATTGTATGTGTTGTGACAATGATGAGATTCTGTGCATATTTTCATCCAGTCCAGGAGCTTTAACTTTTCAGCTTTAAAACATGAACTGTTGAACCAACACAAGAAACATATTCATTTGACAACCTGTTTGTAGGTCTAAAAACTACAGGGTTAGCACGTTCTAAGCATTGAATAGCCCATAGAGACAGAGCGATCTTGTGTGATGTATTGTGTTACAAAGAACATTACAGGCCATGATGAATGACAGTGTTTGTGAGCGAATGTGGAACAACGGATGGAAAAAAGCCCATGGACACAATCCAGTGTGGCGTGTTTACATGCATGAGTCCCGTGTGTGTTCATTAACATGTACTGTCCCGTGCAGATAAACCAATAAACAGCTGCAGCCTGTGACGACTGAATGCAGTAAATCAAACCTTAGATTACACAAAGTCACACTCATTTATACACAGACAAGGAAGTAAAGTGTCTTGCCCAAGGACACTGTGTGCTTTGGTGATAGATCGAACAGTCAGACAATTTATACTTGTGGCCAAGCAAATTATCACTAAATCAATCAGGTTTGCTTGATTTGGGACAGTTGGACCACGGAACCACAGCCAAACAGATCATCTGTTTGGCTGTGGTTCCGTGATCCAACATCCTTATAGATGTGATGGAAAGTGAAGGCGCTAAGCTAACCACCCATCACTGAAAGGACAAATAAAGTAAAAATGAAAGTCTCAAAGAACCAATCACAGCCAGGCGTCCCTCCCTCTGAACGATCCACTCCAGCCTCGACTTTAACCGTCTCTCTCTCTGTCACTGAAGTTGCCCCCGTGCTTTTTCCCGCTGTGCGCATGGCCCTCGGCTTCACTCCACTCTTCTTCTTGTGCCTTGTTTAACTACTGTAAATGCTGAATGTTGTACTGTACAGATGGGTATGGAGAAAAAATATATAAACTTTTTTTTTATAATTTGTATTTTTTATTGATTTTATACATGATACATAAATCACTGCAAATAAATCAGTAAGTCCTAATGCTGTCAGTCTGTTTTGCCCGTTAAATACTCGGGCAATCAGCTGACACGAAGCACCAGGAACACACAAAATAAATAAATAAATTTAAAAAATAAAATAAAATAAAAAAATAAGCAAATACACACAAAACCAAAACAAAACAAAAAAAACAAAAAACAATAATAAAAAAAGAGAAAAAAATAAAATAAATAAATACATTAAAAAATATATATATATATAATAAAATAAAATAAAAATAAAAAAGCAGGCAGCAGGGCTACACCTCTTGAAAAAATAAGTACAAGTCAATAGACATCCTGTATTCAGTCAAGGCTTCTCACTGAGCAAGTCACATCATCTGGGAGTATTGTTGCGGTTTGTTATTATTGTTGATGTTATAATAATAATAATAATAATAATAATAACAACAACTATCATTACTATTTTATTATTGATTTATTTAAAAAAAAAAACATTAGCATATTAATTATCCTCTTAGTGCCTTGTTTTAGTTATTTGAATTCTGATATAATGTGACCTAGTGGTCTTATAGGGCTGAATATCCTCCCAGAGTTTGTCTGTTGTGCCTTTTTGAGAAGCATTGACGTGCACATTATGATACAGTTACTCCATTACTGGTTGTTTTAATATATTCCAGGTAGTCTTTCCACTTTTTAGTGTAGATCATATTCCGGTCCATAATATTAAATGACATGTGTTCATATGAGGCCACCTTGGCAAGTTCTGTAAACCATTCCGCAAACGGAGGTTCATCAGCATCTTTCCAGTGACGCATTATTACTTGTTTTCCGATCATAATACCGGTCTCAATTAGGTCCGATGATGTGCACCGTGTGGTCATTTGTGGATCGTTCAGAATAAAAAGTCGAGGGGTGAATTCGAAGTTAGCGTGAGTCATGTTTTTTAGACATCCATGAATCTTCATCCAGAAGTTTTGAGTTTTGGGGCACTCCCAAAGAAGATGTATCAGGGTTCCTTTGTTATTACATCTCCAGCAATTGTCCGAGTCCACAAGTTTTAGTCTGAACAGACGTGAGGGAGTCCAGTAGTAGCGATTTAATATTTTGAAATGAATTAGCTTGATTTTAATGTCTCTAGACAGTCTGTTGGTATTTTTACATATTCTTTCCCAGTCTTCCTCTGATAGGTGCATTTTTAGGTCTGATGCCCAAATTGATTTCAGAGCATATGACATTGGATGCTTCTGATGAAAAATTAACCTGTAGTAGAAGGATGCCTCATGTCCCAGTCCCATTTTTTTAACTATTTGTGATAGAAGAGTTGAGTGCTGTGGTGGGGAATGTTTCCCTATAATACCAAATAGTACATTACGAAGTTGCAAATATTGCCAGAAATTAGTATTCTTTAAATTATATTCAGAAATGAATTCTTCAAGAGATTTAAGTACGTTTCCTTTATATAGGTTTGCAAGTTTTTTGATTCCCTTAGCAAGCCAATCCTTCCATACAAAAGAACATTTACCTATTTTAAGTTTGGGATTATTCCATATACAGCATTCAGAATTCAGGTACACATTAACATTGAACATAAATGAAATCTTTTTCCATACATTAAAAAGGTTTGCAATAATGGGATGGGATTTAATAGTAGGGGACATCCTGGTTGATAGCGCATCTATTGGATTGAGTGGGAAAAACAGTCTGGACTCCATCCCTATCCAAGGGGGGGCTCGTTCAGGTGGCAATGCCCATTGGGCAATATGTCTCAAGCAGAAGGCATAGTGATATAAAATTAAATCTGGAAAGCCCATGCCGCCGTTGTTAACAGGCATTTGCATTTTACTAAGTTTTAATCTAGGACGTTTCCCATTCCACATAAATTCTTTGCAAATACGATCAAATTTATCAAAGTATTTTTTAGGTATAGCAATTGGTAGGCATTGTAGTAGATAGTTCAGCTTTGGTATGCTATTCATTTTCAGCACATTAATTTTGCCCCACAATGAGAGGGACAATAATGCCCATCTTTGTGTATCGAGTGTGATCTTTTTCAGGATTGGGTCAATGTTTTTTTCTATAATTTTGTCAATTTTGTGAGGAAACAAAATTCCCAGATATTTTATGCCTTCTGTGGGCCACTGTAAAGAGCCAGCTTGAAATAAGGTTCTTGGACAGAATGAAGTTAGCGGTAAGGCCTCTGACTTGGACCAATTTACTTTGTATCCTGATAATTTTGAAAAGTGTTGTATAGTTTCCAACAACGCTGGTACAGATCTAATTGGGTCCGATGTGATCCATAAAATATCATCGGCATATAGCATAAGCTTATGATTATTGTCGTCAATTTGAATACCTTTAATATTTGGGTTATTTCGAATAGCTGTCGCTAGAGGCTCGAGCGCAAGACAGAAGAGCCCAGGAGAGAGAGCTGAACCCTGCCGTGTGCCTCTGCTAAGTCTAAAGTAAGAAGACATAAGACCGTTAGTCAGTACCGCCGCTGTTGGCTCAGTATATAATAT
The DNA here is from genome assembly GCA_007210695.1 of Neogobius melanostomus. NCBI lineage: Eukaryota > Metazoa > Chordata > Actinopteri > Gobiiformes > Gobiidae > Neogobius > Neogobius melanostomus. The sequence continues at coordinate 22,116 of VHKM01000873.1, forward strand.
TTTTATCCATCTTAAAAAATGTCGCCAAATCCAAATGCGCGAAGCGTATGAAACATGTACCTCCACTCAAGACGGTCAAACGCTTTTTCAGCGTCTAAAGATATTACAGCAGTTGGATCGTCTGAGTCTTTTACATGCCACATAGTATTTATAAGTCGTCTGACATTGTCTGATGAGTGTCTTTGCTTCACAAAGCCCACTTGGTCTGGGTGAATAATTAATTCAAGAATTTTGTCCAGCCGCTTGGCGAGTATTTTAGAGAGTATTTGGCAGTCTGCAGATATCAAACTGATGGGACGATCATTTTTACAGTCAGTCGAGTCTTTGTCTTTTTTAAGAATCAAAGTAATTATGGCTTGATTTAAAGTTGGAGGTAGTATTCCAGTTTCATACGCCTCTGTAAGCATCTGGTGGTATAAAGACAACAGGTCCTCCGCATAGCATTTATAGAATTCAAATGTGAACCCATCAGGGCCAGGGGATTTTCCTGATGGTAAAGTCTTGATTATATCCAATATTTCTTTTGTAGATATAAGAGAGTCTAAACAAACTTTATGTTCCATGTTAATCTTTGGAAGCTTTAAATTGTTAACAAAAGTTTGAATTTCCTCGTCTATTGCTGTACTTTCAGATGTATAAAGATTGACGTAATACTTTTGGAATGTCTCATTTATATCTTGGGCTTTATTTCTTAACGTACCCTCAGCATCCCTTACTGCTGCTATTAATGACTTAGCCTCTTTTTGTTGTATATAGCGAGCCAGCAATTTACCCGCTTTGTCACCAGATTCAAAAATTCTCTGTTTGGATTTAAACAGGTAATATTCAGTTTTCTTTGAAAGAATAAGATTATATTCATATTTTAACTGAGTTAGTTCATTTAGAGTCTTGTCTGAGATATTTCTTTTTAAATTATCCTCAGTATTTTTTATATTTTGTTCCAACTGCAATAATTTAGCGGAATCGGTTTTCTTTTTGTATGAGGCGTGTTGGATGATATAACCTCGAATAAAAGCCTTCATCGCCTCCCATGCAGTCATAGCAGAGGGTGCTGTGGGTACATTAGTCTCCATATAGATTTTAATTTGTGCTCGGAGTTCTTCTTTGAACGTCACATCTTTAAGTAGTGATGAGTTTAGACGCCACATACGGGTTCTTACATTTTCATAATAAGGAGTCAGCGACAATCTTACAAGAGCATGATCTGAGATAAGTATATTATCTATACAGGAATCAACAGTTGAGGATAGTAATTGCGAGGAGATGAGAAAAAAATCTATTCTAGAGAATACCTGGTGAGCTCCTGAATAGAAAGTATAGTCTCTTTCTGTAGGATGTCTAAGCCGCCAAACATCTGTAAGCCCGAGAGAGCGACAGATTCTTTTAACTGTTTGAGCAGAGTCTGTCGTTCTGTTCCGAGTTGGTCTTGTACAGTCCAGTATATTATCAAGAACAATATTAAAATCTCCACCAAGAATTATAGGATATTGACCAAGTATATTTAATTTATTCTCCAGGTTTGCAAAAAAATGTGGGTCGTCAATGTTAGGGGCATAAAGACAACCTAGGATTAAAGTTTGTCCACATATTTCTGCTAATATTAATATAATTCTGCCATTCTCGTCTTTAATTTCTTGTTTGAGTTTAAAATGTACATGTTTATTTATGAGTATTGCTACACCTCGGCTATTAGATGACCCTGCACTAAAAAAAACATGCCCGACCCAGTCTCTACAAAGTTTTGATGATTCGAGCGGAGACATGTGTGTCTCTTGTAGAAACACTATGTCTTGCTTTTTACTTCTAAGGTGCCGTAGCACCTTTTCTCTTTTGCTTGGTTTACCTAATCCGTTCACATTCCAGGTGGAGTATTGTAATGCTGTTCTTTTGATATTCGTTTACGTAATTTCATAAATAGATGCACATATATCCATATTGTGTAGCCCATGCTGCCTAAAAAAGGAAAAAAACAAAACAAAACAACAAACAACAAAAAGAAGAAAAAAAAAGAGAAAAAAGAAAAAAAAGGGGGTGAAAAGCAAATATATACAGCTCTGTTTATCTCTATTTAAGGGAGACTTAGTGAACTGTATTAGCAGTGAAATAAAACTGTTTGTGTCCATGACTTACAAGGCAGTAAGTGCCCAAAACACAAAGAGCCCCCTGCTTGAGAAGAAGGTAAAACAAATAAACATCTCCTTTACCATGAAGAGATTGCTGGGATGATGATACTGGCTCCAATGGTGATTATTATTTTTTCTCCAGGTGAGCCCATCTCAAGGCCCCCTGGTTCTTCTGTATCCTCAGTAACAGATCATGTACCTCCCAGTTTCTTGATGAAGTCCATGGCGTCCCTTGGATGCTTAAAAAGTTGTGGCGATGCAGTGAAGATTTTCATTTGGGCAGGATAGAGCATTGCAAATGTAATATGCAACTCATGTAGTGCCCTCTTACACTCGTTGAACGCTTGTCGTCTCTTCTGGGTTTCCTTGGAAAAGTCTGGGAAGATCATCACCTGTTTGCCATCCCGCATAATGCGTTTCTTGTTGCGTGCAGCATCCATAATGACTTGCCGGTCTTTGAAGCGTAGGAAGCGGGCAATAATCGCTCGGGGTTCCCCGGGTGCCTGTGGCTGTGGGCCCATCCTATGCGCCCGATCCAAAAAATATAAACTTAAAAATAAACGAGTCCCACTGACATTACATTAAAGGTATTAGTTGATCAAGTATTTAAGATGATCATATTGAATAGGCTGCAGAGCTTTTCTAGTGCTGAACCTCTGTTTGGTAACGCCAGGGCAGCTTTGTGGTATATTGTATCTATAACTATGGACATTTTGGATGTTTTCTGTACAGTAGAATTTGCAAATGTATATGCAGCCTTTTGGAAATAAATGTACGGTGGAAAGGTCCAAGCATCGTCAGTTCATTGTTGGGAAATGGAAGTATTGATGTTACTGCAGTCGAGTCCAGGAACAATCATTAAACAATGGTTCAATTGATCAAATTGAGTCCCTTAGTTCTATCCACAATCATCTTAAACTTTATAGTGAGCGCTCATATGGATTCACTTTGAGATACTGGTGGATCCTTTTATCTGTAATGGGATGCAATTTCAAAATAAAACACTATTTATTTGTTTATTCAACCTTTATTTACTCAGAAAAGTCCCAAAAGAAAAGATTCACATCCCACAAAGCTGCTGTTATTGTTACTGTTGTTACTATTTGTTACTACAACCTCACGGAAAAGCAAAACCGCAAATAATCTGTTACAGCTTCTTCATTTGACATTTTACAAACAAGATCAAGAAAAAAAGGTACTAACAATACAATTTTCAATATTTGGAACGGAAAGGATAGAGGCTGAAGTTTTTGTGTGAGTTCAAAGTTTCAATCTTTCAAACGAGCCCTCCCTGGTCCTCCTACGCCTCTTATGTACAGTCATGTTAAGTTGAATATCTGTGAATATTGGGCATAGGCAAACTAGGCCTATATCCAGTTTGTCTTTGTCCAAGATTAGGGTCAAAGCCCAATCCTGCATTGTCACCAAATTGTCTGAACAACGGGAAATAAAAATATGACAATCGTCCACAAAAAGTAAAAGGTCATTTTCTTACAAATCACTCGATACAAAAGCAGCTTCATCTTTATCAAATGCCATTCATAAAAATATTACACAGTAATCCATGTCAAGATCAATGAAACAAATTGTCTGCAGGCTCAGTGTTGCCACAAATAGAATAGAATAGAATCTGCTCAGTAAAAGGAGTAAAACAGAAGAGCTGCTTCGTCCAGAAAAACAAATCTGTGAAAACAAAAGATACAATACATTTGAATTTGATATTTTCTCATTTCTTTCACAACATCCATGAGTCTGGTCTTTGCTCTTCCTCTCATCCTTGGCGGCTCTAAAATCAACCCTCCTCACACTATATGAGCCGACAGCACCTCTCTGTTACTACATCACTGTTTTCTGACCTGTTATAAGACGTTATTGTTGTGAAATCTTCTGTACAAGACGATTCCAACAGCAGCAGCAACGACCAAACCCAGAGCAGACAGCACAGCCCCGATGATGATGGAGGTGTTCAGCTTTTTCTCTGTGAAACAAAACAATTACAATCATTATTATTAGCCTGATTATTCACTCCTTTCCTTTCAAAAGTAGAACCGTCTGGGATCCTCCTCACTGCAGTTCATTTCTCCTACAAACTTTGTATCAAACTAATCAGATTTATTTGTCGTCTGACCCGTCGCCTGCTCCTCCGACTTCAGAATCTAATACAGACAGAAGTCAGTCCCGTCTCACCGTTGGTGCGGATCAGTCTGGGGTCCAGTTTGGTGATGAGGTCGTCTTTGACTCCGGACAGCTGGAACACACAGCTGTACCTGCCCCAGTCTTCAGTGGGGACAGAGGACAGGTCCAGGGACACGCTGCTCTGGAAGGTCCCGTCGTGGTTGGGCAGGATCTGTCCCACGTCCTCCTCCAGCTCCTCTCCGTCTTTAGCCCAGAACAGCATGGCTCTGTCGGGGTAGAAGCCTGTGGCGTGGCAGGTGACCGGGGACGAGGAGGACTTCTGCAGGAACGACACTAGAGGGAGCTCTGAGCACAGGACACATGGACAGGACGTTACAGACACTTTAGGGTCAGATCATTTGGAAATAAATGATACAAAAACAAATCCATGTTACAGTTTTGTAGATAGAAATGGATTTGTTTGATCACAATAATGAAGCCTCCTCTTGAAGACAAAATATTATTACATTTATGTATAGGGTTAAAATGTAAAAGACTTTGTTCTTTCTAACAGTACAAGTAAAAATCATTTCAAACACCCTCAAAGTTGGCTCTCAGCTGTAGCCAACAAAAAATCACCTTCCATTACAATCTATGCATGCTCTTTATATTGTTTTGTTAATTCAAATTATTTATTTTTTCCCATTGAACATCAAATTTAAAGTTGCTTTGAAAAAACAAACCAAAACATTTTCTTTAATAAAACAATTATCTTACCTTTCCTCTTCAGAGTTTTCTCTCCAAGTCTCACATACTTCTTCAGATTCTCTCCACAGCGATGGATCTGCTCATGTTTCACTTGAACAGCAAATCCACTCCTCTCCAGTTTCAGTTTCGTGGCAAAGGCCTGTGATTTAGCAGCGACCCACGTCTGAGTCGCCCAGTCCAACGAAATGAAGTCTTCTCCATCAAAGGCGTATTGATAATATCCTCTGATCTCATCGGTCTCATCGTCCCATTCACAACCAGACATGAACTGGTTAATATGGAGTCCTGACACAGAAACATCAGAATCAGAACTCGACCTGTTTTGAAAGTTATTAAACAAATAGATCTATGTGTTTTTGTTTATATGATAATAGTTTTTTGTTCATGTATATTCCCTGTAAGAACTTTAGATCAGTAAAAGTAAATATCAGACAAACCTTCAGTTTTGTTGAATCTCAGTCTGACAGTCTCAGTGTTGCCTTTCTGCACCTGCTCTTGACCAATATCTATCTGAGTGTTCTTCTCCCAGAACTCTGGATCCTCCTCTGTCAGTCTGTTCATCCACTCCTGTTTGGGCACCGCTCTCCTGGTTTTACTGTCGTAGTGATAAACTGTAAGTCCATTCACCACTTCAACAATGACAAACTCTGGGAAGTTTGGGACTTGAGTCGAAGAAGTGAAGAAACCCATCAAAGTGTGAATCACTGTGAACAACAGGTTTATTTAGTTTTTCTTTTACAATTATCTCTCAATATGTTAAATTTAACAAAACAAATGAGTAAAACACATGCCTGATTATGTTATTTATAAATCATTCTAGTTGATAGTGAAAGTTTATGCCATAAAGTAAATACATAAATGTTTTGTTGAGCAAATACAACATGTTACAAAACCTGAATAATGTGTAGTTAAATAAACTGACAACAAAACAACATTTAATGTAGCTTTCCTTTTGTAAACATTAGCTACACTTCCGCTTTAGCCTGAAACAAATGAAAAGTCCAAATGTTCTCACTTGATGTGGCTCCATTCATGAGTGTCCCCGAGAGAATGAGCACAAAGCAAATCTTCACGGTGAACATCGCTGCAAAAGTCTCCGTAAAGACCTGAGAAAACTCTGCTGTCAAAATGTTTGGAGGCTGTTTCAGACGCGACGCACTTTATAGAAAACATACAGTTTCACTTTCAGTGTGAGAGTCCCGCCCCTTTCATTTTTCAACCAATCAGATCGCGTCTCCAGGCAGAACAGACTCACACGGCTTTGATAAAACTGTTCATTACAAAACCATGTGATTACACTTTATGACTCTGACAGCTCTAGGCCTGAAAAAGGAAAAAGAATAAAACTGATTTGAGGTTTGTCTTAGGCGATTTTGTCCCACAGCAAGTTTATTTATTTTAGGGGCTATAGTGACACAGTTGGTAGAGCGGGTTGTCTCGTGATCGTAAAGTCTGGGGTTGGAATCCCTGCTCCTGAATTTGCACACTGTCATTGTGCTCTTGGGCAGGACACTTCACCCTCCTTGCCTCCTGTGTCTGCGTACATTGGTGTAGGCTATAAATGAGGCTGTGAATGGGTGAGTGGTTCCTTGTGTAAAAGTTGAGACCATTTACCAATTGTGATGAGACACTGCAGCAAAACTTTGTTTCATTATTTATTATCAGGTCTTAACTCTGGGGTACATTAGTCTCTAAAAAAACATTGTCTTTCAGAAAGCGACTGAGATAGCCCTGTCTACTCAATGATCTCTAATTATTTACAGAATTATCTTTCCTCCAGGTTTATGGGTAATTTTCCTCACACTCTGTGGTCAATATAAACCTTTAAAATAGCACAAATACACTAGATTGTCCAGTCTTGGAATTGGCACAAATGTAAAAGCTTTCACTGAAGGGTTTGTTGGTTCAGTGTCTAATATTTCCCCCAGAATCACGTCGTTTTCTCTTTGCAAAAACAAGGCAACATGTAACTATCATACAGATTAGCACGGTGGAAAAACCGTGGACAACAGACCTACTACAAACACGCTGCTACCTTATGTCTACAAATAAAGCCATACATTTGAACCTGTGTCTTTGCATAATTCCAGTTGTGACACAATAACACAATAACACAATGTAAACCTGCACCAAACACCAACATTTATATCGACAAAACCAAATATGGATTCACATCTTTCAAAAGTGTAACGGTGAAGCACAGGTCTCAGTCATGTATCTTCTGTTTACATTCATCCAAGAACAAGAAAAACTGAATAAAAATGACTCTTTTTTTAACTGTTGCACAACTGGAAATGTAGTAACTCAACATAAGAAGTAGAAGCTTACACATGGTGGAGAAGAAAACATTACATATATGACCTGTTCAAGTTTTATGTCAAGATACAAATATTGCAGAGGTATTATCCACAGACCAGGGCATCTGCATTTTCATCTTCTGTTTGAGAGTCCCGCCCCTTTCATTTTTTGAACCAATCAGATCACGTCTCCAGGCAGAACAGACTCATACAGGGTTGTATCAGTGGAGAAATAGTTATTTAAAAAAACATCACAGCGCAGTTATTGAGACTTTATGAGTTTGACATGAATTCTACAGGAGTGTCCTCTCTGTGTCACTGTGGCAGAGTGGTTAGCCTCTCAGGATTAATGATGTTCAGACAGACTAGACGCTCTTTCTCTTCGGAGCGTCATGTTTAAAGCTTCTTGTGTTTCAGTGACTCGCTCCTTTGCTTTGGCTTCATACAATAAAGTCTGAAGTTATGTCCGGTCACTTGATATAGGGAGGTGTCTCTTATTTTGATGTAAATTTAGCCCCAAACAGCCCATGTACCGCCACCTTCTCAAATACATCAATAGCAGCCGATACAAACTTTGATCTGGGTTTAAAAGATCATTTTATTGGACACAACTGGAATCAAGGACAAACTGTCTCTCCATCATTCTGAACAAAAAACCAATGACGACATGACTCTATTTTACTATGAAGCGACATCTGTCAATAATAATAAGTAGGAGACAATGATTTCAACGTCACACTCATTCATTCATGGACGAGGCGGTAAAGTGTCTTGCCCGAGGACACAGTTTGCTTTGGTGACAGCTGTGGATCAAACTGACAACTTTCTACATTCATTCAGGGTTGACAAAAAAAAGACAATAAATGCTTCAACACAATGTAAACTTTGCACCAAATACCAACATTTATATCGACAAAACCAAATATCCTGTAACATTTGCAAAAGTGTAACGGTAAAGCACAGGTTCAAGTCATGTGTGTTCAGTTTACATTCATCCAAGAACAAGAAAAACACAATCAGAATATGACTTATCTCTAAGGTTTTCTTTCTTAACTGTTGCACAACTGGAAATTTAGTGACTCAACGTAAGAAGTAGAAGCTCATAGATGGAGGAGAAACACATTTAACCTGTTAAAGTTTGTCTAAGTCTGACTTTAAGAGCCTAATATCGCAGAGATATTATGCACAGACCAGGACATCTGCATTTTCATTTTACACACGCAACAATAATGGCTTCATATTCTCTGTATACTTCCTGACTGATCCTATTACGTTTTACGAGACGTTATTATTATTTTGACACTTTCGATACAAGACGACTCCAGCGACGACAGCAACTGCAGCAACGGCCAGAGAGACGGACACCGCGACGATGACGGGCGTGAGCTTCTTCTCTGGGAAAATACAAAACATGAGAATAAAGTTTAAAACTGAAGAAAGTGAGTGCATCAATGGGTCCAAAAATGTGGGCGCAGGTGTTCTTCAAAGATCAGGCATCGAACTAAAAGAGGATCTGACTCACTCTGACTGACAGTTAAAAGTCCTTTTATTGAATGGACATTCCGATGTGTTTTGACCTTGAGTTGGTCTTCCTGATGTGCCCTGAGGAAGACCAACTCTCGGAGCTTCAGATCCTCTTTTTTTCTGTGTTTATAAGAATAAAGTTTTTTGACAAAGAGGGAACAAAACTTTGCTTCCGGTAAATCTATTTAAGGCCAAACTTTCAATTTCATCTTTAAATGGTTTGAAATGACAACACTCTGTTTTGTATTGGCCCTATTCAGACGTCATGTTAAAGTGCTCATTCAGTCTCTAAAATGAGTCTAATAATAATAATAATCATCATGTATTTGTAGAGCACCTCTCATACAGTACCGGTGGGCAGTTCAAAGTGCTTTCCAATAGTAACCAAAACATGAAAAAGTCACACTTATGAACAATGAACAATTAAACCAACAGGTATAAAAAACAAACAAATGAAATTAGTTAAAAGCCAAGCGATAAAATTGTGTTTTTAATTTAGTTTTAAAAATGGCAAGAGAGTTCACTGCCCTGATTTCGTGTGGCAGTGAGTTCCACAAGGTTGGGGCATAAATCCAGAGAGCAGCATCCCCCATTTGTTTATCCCGATTCCCTTATTTTAATTTTATTTTTTTCTCTTGGGATTTCAAGTAGCTTTGCATGGGAAGATGCAACATGTCAACATGTCCCAGATTATTGATCATGGATCAATAAAGTACTGTATGTCTTTTGTTGTTGATTACAAAATAAGAAGCAGAATTTAGATGTTTGAGGTCAGAATGGATTCTGTGTTCTGTTAGTCAGTCCCGTCTCACCGTTGGTGCGGATCAGTCTGGGGTCCAGTTTGGTGATGAGGTCGTCTTTGACTCCGGACAGCTGGAACACACAGCTGTACCTGCCCCAGTCTTCAGTGGGGACAGAGGACAGGTCCAGGGACACGCTGCTCTGGAAGGTCCCGTCGTTGTTGGGCAGGATCTGTCCCACGTCCTCCTCCAGCTCCTCTCCGTCTTTAGCCCAGAACAGCATGGCTCTGTCGGGGTAGAAGCCTGTGGCGTGGCAGGTGACCGGGGACGAGGAGGACTTCTGCAGGAACGACACTAGAGGGAGCTCTACATACATAAGAAAGGGGAATGTTACAGGCTAGACTCCTTGTGAAATGAATGCAGACATGGAAGCAGTGCGTTATTGCTTTTACATATATTTGAGGATTGTGGGGTCACTCTATCCTGGAGTCTGGATTTAACAGTGAAGTATAACTTTAGGCAAATATAGTTTTTAACACCATGATGGTGATGTGTTAAATGTCTTGTGTGTTTTACAGTTTTTCTCCATTGGTTTGGCTCATTTCTTGAAACAGAAATTACATTCTCAAAAACATGGACAAGTCTCCAAATCACTTGGCAACTGTTCACAACAGAATTGAATTTCTCATTAATTTCATTAAATTGCAAATGTCTAAGTCCATGTCTCAATGTCTCAGTACATCTAATACATGTATCCTACAATTAGCACAAGTGAATAGATCTTGTTGATCTAAACTGATTGTTGATTCTCAGTCTAATGGTTGTTCGCTCCAAAACGTGTCAGCGTCATTTCATTGTATAAGTCATCACATGCACAATAGTCTGTTCAATTGTCACAATTAGTCAAGAACACAATACCATGATTACTATATATGAATCCCTGGGAACATTTGATACATTTATTACAGCAATTAAAGCTTGGTACCTGATTTCATGGTGTTGTAGAATACATTTATTTTTGCCACCTCAGAGTATTTGTAAACACAGACCTTGCTGTATTGTCTTCACCTAAAGTTTTATTGAGCAATGGATGATAGAAGTCTAATCTAAATTAGTGGAATTTATCTTCGGGGTGGCCGCCCCTGCTTCACTTTGTCACCACTCAAAGCTGTATATGGGTGTGAAATTTGCATGTAATTACATTCTTTGAACAATTTGAATACACAGTTTAGTTTAGTTTAGTTTAGTTTAGTTTAGTTATTTATTTAAAAGGACAACGGACAGGTACATTAAAAAGATGGCTGCCCCAGATTTAGCACAATGCTAAGGAGGGACTGTGAGAGCTAGAGCCAGTTTGGGCCAAAACAAAAAATGTCACTGATTGAACAGGAAAAATCAGGTACCCCAGCTTTAACAGTCAGGTGAAACTTGACTAATGAAGCACTGTAGGCTGCATATAATTTTCATTGTTTTTGTTTGTGTGTTATGTTACAGTATGTTATGCTGAGTAGTTTTTCTATTTACTCTGATGTATGGAAGTTACTTTATTTGTGTGAATGATAATGGTTACAATTTCCTTGGCAGTATGAGTGCAATGTGTGATGTCAAACCTTGGAGGCGACTCTTACCCTCAAATTCTATTTATTTGTTGTTGTTGTTGTTTTTTTAGTTTTATACACAATTGTATTCTGTTAACTCGACAAAAAAAAAGTTACAGTAACCATTGTCAATGAAGGACTGGGCTAAGACTGAAAGGTGGACATGAGGGACATTTCAATGGTCCTCTGCCATAGTGACAAAACATCTAAACATTTAGACTTGCAGTGCTTACACAGTGCCAAAGGGACAAAGCATTTTGGGGACAATGACTGTTTAAATGAGAAGGAAATTTTGTTTTGACACATGAGTGAACTATTTTGGGAGAGATATGAACTTTTGCAGGTGAACCATGGTGTTGTGCCGAACCATCCACGTTATTTTGGCAAAAGCACCAAGAGTGTTGAGAACGTCCAAAGCAATTGAGAAGGATCTTTGCCATTTTGGGGGCATTGACTGTTTAAATGAGAAGGAAATTTAGTTTTGAAGCATGAGTGAAATGTTTTGGGAGTGATATGAGCTTTTGCTGAGTGAGCTATAGTGTTGTGCTGAACTTAAGACTGTTTTGCCAAATGATCTTAGAGTTTTGAGAATGTAATTTCTGTTTCATGAGTCAAACCAATGGAGAAAAACTGTAAACAAGGAAATACTTTTTTTAATATAAAATAGTCATAATATAAACATCTTACCCGTCTTCTTCAGAGCTTCCTCTCCTAATCGCACCAACCTCTTCAAGTTCTCAACACAAACGTAGGTCATCTCGTTATACACTTGAACAGCTAATCCAATCCTCTGCCATTTCAGTTTAGTGGCAAAAGCCTCTGATTTTGCAGCGACCCACGTCTGTGTGTCCCAGTCCAACGAAATAAAGTCTTCCCCATCAAACGCAAACTGGAGATATCCTCTGACCTCACCAGTTACATCATCCCATCCACAACCAGCCATCCTCTGCCAAATATGGAGTCCTAACACAGAAACAAGACAACTAGAGCTTAGACATTACATTTACTAGAGTGTTAATCATTGAGACAAGCCTGGAGGGATCTAATTAAACTTAAACTTAAATGCTTTCCAGTATATAGCGGGGTACTTAAATTCAAGTTTATTTTTGCAGTGCAGTAGTTCTCAAACTTTTCACACCAAGTACCACTTTGTTGATACATTTGTCGAACCAAAAACAATAACCTCAGTCTTTTTTTTACCATTTAATATGAGGAAAACAATGCTCATTCACTGACCCACATTGTTAGTACACTAAACCAGTTATTTATCATCTAAAGTAAGAGTGATTTGTGAAAACAGAAGAGGGCGGGTGCATCAATGGTTTGGGGAAAAGTGAAAGGTAGACCGGTGCTCTTCAAAGACTGGGCTGAACGTACATGGAAAAAATGAGCCGAGACTGGCTTGTAGGACAGCTTGTGCAAAATAAGTCCGAGGCACTTGAGTCATGTAGCAAAAGTAAAAGTCCTTTATTCGACATGCCCTGACGAAGACCTGTACGGTCCAAACGCGTAGGCTGGTCCATCTGTGAATAAAGCTGTTCTACTAGCCAGTCTCAGCTCATTTTTGCCATAACAGTGATTTGTGTTGCCAGTGAGTATCTGGTACAAAAGGTGGTCATTTTGAAATACCTCAGTTAACGCCATGAAATAAATATTAAATAAGAGTAGACCAAGGATAGCTTTAACTTCTATTCAAAATGTAAGGAGGTGGCAATTCAGTAAATAATCAGAGCAGGGACCCACAACACTAAGGAGGTAGTAATGTTCTGCATGTGTGCAACGGCCTAAACCACTCGACTGTCAGCAGCACACTCTCAAACTAATTTGAGATTTATTCATGGATAACTTTTGTGATTATTTATTTTTCTTTTTTTTAAATATATATATAAAATATACTTTTAGTATTGCTGCATTTTCCTGCATGTAAACCTACATGTACAACATAGACCAGCTCAAAATAGTGGTTAAATACAAAAATAGTATAACTATATAAACTGAATTAGTGACTGAATTAGTTACTGCTCAGTAACAGCATGGTAATGTGATAGAAATAGCATAGTATCTAAAAGTGTAACAACATGGTAATTATGAAGTTCACACACAGGATAAACAACTAATTTAGTTTATGGCATTTTGATTAAATATGAGCCTTACCTTTACTCAATATGACCAAGAAACATAGCACTCCAGAATACATTATTCTTTATTGTTGCAAGTTATCAGACTATTCCAAACCTATTATATTGTTATTAGTGTGCTCTAAAGTGCAGCCTTACTTTACTTTTACTGAAATCAGCAGCACCTCTACTTTAATACAAAATGAATATAGTAATCTTAACCTTCAGACTGGTTGAATCTCTGTTTTACGATCTCAAGGTGGCCTCTTTCCACCTGCTCATCGGCCATATCCCTCTGGGTGTTCCACTCCCAGAAATGTGGATCCACCTGGGTCACTCTGTTCATCCACTCCTGTTTAGGCACCGCTCTCCTCGTTCTACTGTCGTACTGATAAGTTGGAAGTCCATTCAGAATGCCGACAATCATAAACTCCGGGAAGTTTGGGACTTGAGAGGAAGATGTGTAGAAGGCAACCAGAGTGTGAGTCACTGTGAACAACAGGTTCATTTAGTTTCTAATATTGACAATTAAAGGTAGCATGTAAGAAAAGGTACAACTTATATATTCCAGTATACAAAGTTAACAAATCTAATATTAGCCCAAGCTAATTATTTTCATTTCATTTTTCATTTTATTTATTTATTTCATTCAAAAAGTGACATCATGCAATCACCACAAGACCGCCAAGCCAACACAGCATGAATGAAACGGAGCAGAGGAGAAGAACAAGTCCCTTTTGTTACTTCACACTACATGCTGTCTTTTAAAAAGATATATGTATATATATTTTTTTAAACTCTTCCTCACCCTCCGCGGGCGGTCTCTTTTTTCCTCCAAGCTCGGGTCCTCTACCAGAGGCCTGGGAGCTTGAGGGTTCTGCGCAGTATCTTTGCTGTTCCTAGAACTGCACTTTTCTGGACCGAGATGTCTGATGTATTTCCTGGGATCTGCTGGAGCCACTCCTCCAGTTTGGGGGTCACTGCCCCGAGAGCCCCAACGACCACGGGTGCCTTCACTCTCCAGGCCTTCTCTAGCTCTTCTCTGAGCCCCTGGTATTTCTCTAGTTTCTTGTGTTCCTTTTTCCTGATGTTGAAGTCGCTTGGTATTGCTATGTCAACCACCACCATATATATATATATATGTATATATATGTATATATATGTATATGGTGGTGGTTGACATATATATATATATATATATATATATATATATATATACATACATACATACATACATACATACATACATACATACATACATACATACATACATATAGTTACAGTCTTACACATATTTACAGTATTTTTTGATGTTTCTTGTATTCTATATTTAATTATTTACAATATATACAATAAAATACCGAACTGTCATATTCCTAAATGTTTACAAATGGTCAAAAAAGAAACAAACCATATTCATGTTTGTTCAAATCAAATATCTCACATTATTCATGTCCAAGTCTAATTTTCTAGTTATAATTAGGCCCATACCGTAACTACGCATCTTCATGTGTTGGACTGTGAATGTGGCATTGGTATACAAGATCACTGTAATACTTTCATTTCTTTTTTAGAAATTGAAATGGATCAAATATTGTGATTATTATTCACCTGTTGGTTTGTTTTTAGACAACTTAAACAAATTATAAAGAGTAACTACTCTATAATGTTGGACCATGATGCACATGCAAGAAGTGTTTTTCTTTCATTCATGCATGTATGTTTGTTAGTGCCACATATTCAAGAGCTTAAAATGCTTGCTCACCCGGTTAATGTCATGATATCGTCCAGTCAACTTCATTCTGATCGCTACATCTAATTGCCTCCACTACGCATAATAACTTGCAAAGAGCTGGGTTATATTTACAAAACGTATTTATTTGGTTGGGGCAACAAATGAACACAAGGAATTATGCATATAAACACGCTACATTCTCTCTTTGGGCTAATTTTCAACAGTTTTCTCGTCACTTGCATGTACAAACACGATCCTGGCCCGTGAGAGGACCTTTGTACAGGATTTTAAATGGAAGGGAAACCTGACTCGAAAGAAACTAACACAGGCAAAACTCTACACATGACAGGTCCCAGGGATTGAACCCTTAATAATAATAATGAAAATAATAATAGTCTTTGTTCATGCATTATTCGTTCACTCCATACTTGGTATTGGTAATCTGTGTTTGGCACCACAGCTGCCCTGAGATTGACGGAAGCGAGGCTATAACTTCAGTATGTCGCAGTCTCCCATTGGGGACTAACCTTACTGGCTAAATTTCCCAGTATTGCAGTATGACACATGACCGGCGTGACGTTGTTCCTGTGGGGCAAGAGCACCAAACGTTGTGCCAAAGCGCTTCCTCTGCTGCTGTGTTTAAACTATTTATCTCTTTACCAAATCAGGATGGGAGTTCAACCAAATGTTGAGCGGGTCCCGTCTCCTCTCCTGAGAGCTGGCTCATAACTCTGTTGGGAGCCGGACATTACTAGCATTTGCTGCTTTGCTGTGACTACAGATGGTCAAACATAAGGTTTTTAGTTCCTCTTTCATGGTGCTCAATTCTTTTTTTCTTGATAACCCACTGCAAAATTGTCAAGCGAGTGCATTTACAACATATAATTTACGTGAGCTGACTGAAAACATGTCAATGATGTTCTTTTTTGTAAACATACATTAGGCTCACACACTTTACTGTAGCAAATCAATGATCGCATGTACTCACTTGATGTCACTCCGGTGAGTATCCCCGTGAGAATTATTACCACCGTGCAAATCCTGTGATCCTGCATGCTGAACAGAGCGGCAAAACTGTTTGTAGAGACATAGAAGAGTGTCAGGGCTGTCAGACGGTGACACATTTCATGTCAAAATACACACGGGTACTTTCAGTTTTAAAGCTCAGCCTTTTTTCCCCAGTTTACCCAATCAGAATGAAGGAAAACATTGTCACGAGTCAGAAGTATCGTGTGTGTGCTGAAAACCATGAGAATTTTGTCAGTAATTCGAACTTTCTCCCTTTCCTTCAATACCTTCCCTCCCTCTGTTTTCCATCTGTATTCACAAACTGCATTAAAGGGATATTTCAGGATTTTTGACATAGGGCCTCATTTCCTAGTTATCCAGAATGTTGTTAATGTCTGGAGATATTTTTTTCTTAAATTCATGCAGTTCTTATATTTGAAGAGCTTAGTGGCGCTAGGCTAGTCTTAGGCTAGTGCATGTCCATGGTATCAGCTAGCCTGCATTAAAAACAGTCTTACACACTTATAACGCCAAGATACCCATAAATGTCTGTGTTAACAGAATCATTTTTGAAATATAACTGACCTTGTATCACATGAATTACCGCATTTTGAGGGACTATTTTCTCGCAGATCACTCCTCCGCTGCGTTAGCTTACAGCCACTAAGCTCATGCTGCTTAAATATAAGTTATTTTAAATGCAAAATGGTTAAAATTATTCTATCGACACAGACATTTATATCGTTAGTCTGATATTATAAGTGATTTGCCTCAGGTGCACTGTGGAGTGGGTCAGACTGTTTTTAATGCAGGCTAACTGATACCATAGAAATTAGCCTAGCATTAGCCTAGCGCCACTAAGCTCTTCAAATATAAGAACTGCATGATTTTAAGGAAAAAATATGTCCAGACATCAACAACACTCTGGATAACCAGGAAATGAGGCCCTATGTCAAACATCCTGAAATATCCCTTTAACTCCAGCCCCTCAAGAAGACTGAACTCCACCACACCTCTCAAAATCTAAGATTATTTGAGAGTAACTCAAGTCTGTATGTTCTCTACTTTAATTTACACTCTCTGAGTTTGATCTTCACGTGAATGAAATGAACCAGATCCCAAAGATTCGTCTTATATATACCAGCTGTTTGTTCATGTTTATTTCAAGTTCACTCCTGGTTTAGCCCTCTTTAAGTCACGGCGGCTGGTTTGGTCTTGATTTAGTCTTTGCTTAGGCTCACAAAATGGTTTGTGAAAGTAACTGTCCAAAAGTCCCATTAGCTTCCTGTTTGTGCTCGTTTCTGTGATATTCAATTTCATTGTATTTGAAAACCTTTGTCCACCATTCACCTTATTTCAGTACAACACACATTCAGTACACATTGCAGGACTGATGGCTGGAGATGGAGCAGTTGGTGTAGACTAGACTGAGAAGAGCGAGGGGGAAAGTACACAGCTCAGACACAGCAGTAATACAAAAACACTGCTCTTCAACCAGTTACCTGCCATCCACCACCTGTGAGTTGTGTTTTAATCACGCAGATCTTACACATATTTTCATAATCTACAAGGTCTTATGGTGCGTACAGACCAAACGCTGACACGCCACCAACTTCCATGTTAACCCTATGTAGACGTGCTTCGACGCGCGTCGAAATGTAAGCAAAGATGTCCGCGCGTATGAAGCGTTCCGCCAGTAACGCCAATAATACACCGGACGCGCCTTTCAGAGCCGAGCGCCCTGAGCGGCCGAGCTCTCTCGCGCAGAGCGCGTACATGTACACTGCAGGCGAGCGCTGAGAAGCGCCACGCTGTTAACTCCACCTGTTTCTTTGTTTAACAGTTGAACTGAACGCATGTCTTGCGTCCATCACATCCAACTCTAGTCCGCAATTGACTGCCAGTCTTGTTCTGCTCTTTGAGGAGCATTGCTCAATGGCCTCAACTTGATGTCATCCACCTTCACTGCTTTCCTTTTGGGAAAAGTGACGAGGCCCACAAACAAAGAGCAGCAGAGTGACATGAGGGAGAGTGGAAAAATTACAAGGTAGTGTAGCTATACTGCCATATGTCGGGCGATATTCCTCTCTTTGAAATAAGCACCCAATACTACTACTACTAGTAGTAGTAATAATAATTATCATAATAAAAATCATAATAATAATCTTAAACTTGTATACACTCATACAAATAATCATACAATGTAGGACAATCGTTTATTTCTTTAGTAATAATGTTTTTCATACATTTTCGGACAGAAATCGGCTTCGCACCGCGAGCCGCAGACGAGGAAAATGCGCTTGGAGCGCATTTAAAAAAAAAAAAAGAAAACCATCAAAGAGCCATGTGTGTATTTGTGTGTGGGAGGGGGGGGTAGTTGCGCCCCTGACCTGCAGCATGGAGGAGAAGTTGATCATCGCGGTTTGCGCTCGGCCTGAGTTGTATGACACGCCTCCTAATTATGACGCGCCAGCAAACAGGCGTTTCTCGCGAGTGTGAAGCGGCAATGTTTGGCGTCCAACTAGAGGCTGACGGAGCGTGGACGCACGTTTGGTCTGAACGCACCTTTAGCTTTTCAAATGAGGCATTGCAATGGCAAGCAGCAAAAACATGACGAAAAAGCAATGAAAACATGACAAAAAGAGGCAAGAAAAACATTTAAGAAAAAGTGACACAAAAGCGATGAATACTCGACAAAACAAAAGACAAAAATGTGTGTCGGAAAAGCAACAAAACCACAGTTAAAAAGGTCATAATTAAACAATAAAAACGCCTTGGTAGTTTCGATCAGTTTTGTAGGTCTTGGCTTTCAAATGAGGCGTTACACTGGCCTATAGGCTAACAGTCGAGAAGCTTTTAGATTTGGGTAATGCCGAACTAGAGAACATTTGGGGGTTAAGAGGACTATTTACTCTGAATGTGGTGGATCCGTCAATGACTTCAGACTTCCCTCTTCTGGACAATTTGCAGTAACAACTGTTTTACCACTTTCACAAAGTGCCAAAGTTGGAATCAAGGCTGTTAAACAATAATCTGTACAACCCTGCCATCTGCTGGTCATTTGTATTAACTGTAAATTGGCAATATAAGATATGATGCCTACATGAGTGTTGTCCTCGTCAAATGCAAATTAAAACGTAGCCAGTCGATTGTGCTTCTGCAAATGCTTGTGTCAGAGATTAGTTTTGTTCAGCTTTCCCCAAAGTCTTTAACTTTGTCCAAAAACATACCCAAACATACCCATTTCTGGTTATGTGATTATCAAACCCTATATACTTTTTTTAGCAGTACGAATCTGTAGTATTAGGAGATGCTTGTTAAAAATCATATTTTTGATTTACTCATACTGTTTTCTTTGGGAGTGGCTCTCCATTCATTGTCTGCCAGTTTTTTCACGAGGTGCCTGTTTAAATATTGCGTCAGCGCAGGTTTTCCCCATTTCTTTCCTCCTGCGTGTCTATTGCAACATCACACATTGTGCACAAGTTCCTTTGCCACAACTTTACTCAAAGAAGCCACTGTTGATGGTTTTATTTTCTGAACCAAACTAATAGAGTTGATTTCTTTTAGTGTGTTTACACAATAGAAGAGGGAGTGCATCATTTTAATTATGGTCTTAACATTTTAATGATACTAATAAAGGCCTATACTTGTATTGCACTTTACAAGTCTGCGTCACAAGTTTGTCAAAGTGCTGCACTAGTCATTATTCTTTCACTCCACACTGGTGATAAGCAACTACTGTAGCCACAGCTGCCCAGGGATAGGCTGCCAATCTGCGCCATCGGTCCCTCCGACCACAGGATGGAATGCTTCCCTATGGACAGAACAACAGTCTACACTTGCAGAGGCCAGGATACAAACTGACAACCTCTTGGTTTTTGGATGAGCTGCTCTACAAACTGAGCCACATTTTGAACATCCCAATTCTTCACAGGGAGGAGTTTATAAGCACGTTATTTTTTTCCATTGCTCTTTTGGTGCTATTTTGTCACTTTTTTGTTGTGTTTTCATCCTCATTTTCATCTCGTTTTTTCAAGAAGCTTTTAGATTTGGGTAATGTCAAACTGGAGAAAATGTGCTCGGTTCAGGTGGGGGTTAAGAGGTTAAATTTGAGTGTTTTATCTTGGGCTGAGAATTAGAATAAATAATGAATATAATTATTAGAGAAAAATTTACCATGATTAACCAAATTTCACAAGTGTGAATAATCCCCAACAAAATGTATTGATTGACAGTAATAAAATTACAATTTATTCCTAACAAATTATTGTACTTTATGAAAGTGTAATGGACACCAATATAAAGTAGTATCCTCTTACACTAACACTACAACAACTAATACACCCGGGGGTCAGGGGTAGGCAACATCAGGCCCGGGGGCCAAAACCGGCCCTCCATCATATAACCTCTGGCCCTCAAGATGATTTTGAGGAATATTATTACACCAATCAGAGATCAAATGCCTGTTACAGTACTGTTAAAAATACTGTCAATTCCTTTAAAATGACTTAGCAGAACATTTAGGCCGTGATGGACAACACTGACATATGTAGAAAGTGATGCTTGACTTCGGCTATAATTGTAGGGTCTTGATGATGAAGAACATTGACCCTCCACGCAGGAAACGTACCTTGTAATAAACCATAAAAGTGCAAGTGAAAAGTACCAAAACATGTTTAAGAATACAATAAACTCTCGTTTTTATAGCTTCTTAAAGGAACAGGCCACCGTTTTTCCATACTGAGATATGTTCTTACCTGAGCTTAGACGAGTTGATGCGTACCTGTCTGATCTTTGTGTGTGTGCTCAGTCGTTTTGACCAAAGATGTTGTTAGCATTTGGCCTCTCCCAGTATATTCCTATAACTCCAAATGGGGGTGAAGTTAGAAGCGACCACGCTCTTCCACGGGCACTAGGGCTGGGAAAAAAATCTATTTGATTTAAAAATCGAGTTGGTAGGTCAAATCGATTCATATTTTTTTTAATTTTAAATTTTTTTGTTTGTTAGATATTTATTTTATTTTATTTTTAGCTCTCTGCCCTCTGCTTAGAGGAATAAGGTCCTGCTGTACAAATGTGCCTCAGTTACCTCAGGATTTTTGTTGTTTTATTAGCTTAATCCAACAGTATAAATAATGTGGATGCTTAACCATCTTTGTTGCAACTTTTTAGTTAGAGGAAGGGTTTGCCTTTGCAATCTTGTTTATGTTGGTTCACTTAAATACAATAAATATATATATATTTTAAATATATTTATAGTTCGCAGTTATTTTGTTTTAAATGGGGGGGGGAAAAATCGAATCGAATCGTAAATCGAGTTTTTTTTATTAAAAATATCGGCACTTACAAAGACCAGACAGATACGTATCAACTCGTCTAAGCTCAGGTAAGAACATATCACAGTATGGAAAAACAGTGGCCTGTTCCTTTAAACTTCAGAGAAAGTCAAATTAAACATTAACCCCTTAGCCTTAACCGAGTGCATTTTCTCCAGTTCGGCTTTACCCAAATCTAACAGCTTCTTGACCTGAGAGTTTATTGCCTATCTGCCGATGCAACAGCTCATTTGAAAGCTAAGACCTTGAAAACTCATCGAAGCTTCTTCCTTATTTTTGTCATCACGTCTTAGTCGTTTTTGCCACATTTTTATCACATTTTTGTCACGTCTTTGTCATGTTTTTATCGCATTTTCATTGCTTTTGTGTTGCATTTTGGTCGCGTTTTTTGTAATGTAATGCAACTGCATATCAAGACACATAAATGTGACCAAAACACAAAAAGGATGAAACCGTGGCGATCATAACGAGGAAGAAGCTCGGATCAGTTTTGTACTAGGTCTTAGCTTTCAAATGAGGCGTTACACTGTAATGCTCAACTGGAGAAAATGCACTCGGTTAAGTGTTTAATTTCATAAAAGCCAAAGCAAAACCAGTGCAACCCAATGTTTCAAACATAAAATAAACAGCACTAAGAACGGCCGAGTACCAAAGTGCAAAGACGGTTTGTTTGCTTTTTACTAACGTACTCTGCAGAGACATGCGTGTTTTTTTTAACATTTTGCCTCAATATTACCTTAAATGATTAACAATCTTTTTAAAAAGTGCACTCTGAACTGAATGTTGAGGTTTGAGAATTTCTTATGTGGGGACAGAGGCCAAATTTCCCCACAGGAAAAATGCGTCCTTTATAATAACGTTTATACAAAAAAGTAAGTGACTCATATAATTGCTGCAGAGACTTACGAAAGCTGACGTCTGCAGTGCCTTTGTGCAGAGCGCTTCTGTGTAAATATCATTCCTCTACCATTAGACATAACACTCTCCTTGCGCGCGTGCTGTTTACTATTTCATTCGAGGAAGTCAAATCTACTCGGCGTCAGTGCGTGTGTTTTTTAGACCGAGTTTGAAGACCAGTCCTTGCCATGACTTTTTTAGCAGCGGCACGGTCTCAAATCAAGTCGAAATTATCTTTATTGTCAATTTCGCCACACGCAAAGCACATACAGGGACGTGGAGTTATGTGACTGTCACTTCCTTGGTTCAAACAATATTCGTTGTACTGTAGGTAAAATATCCACTCATCCACCCCGTCCTGTAAAGCCCAAACTGTTACACTATTGTCCATATATTCAACTGGCCGAGAGGTATTATTAAATAGTTTGTTCTTATCAGACTGTAGCACGTCTTGTCGAGGGGCCCCTCTCCGCCTTATCACCGTCGACACTGCAGCCTCGGTAAACACGGCACGAATTCCTCTCTGTGTCAGACACGGAGCAAACAAAACTCACATAAAGAAGCAGGGACTTTTTATGACGCTTTTGAAGTGGTCAAGGTCAATGTTAAAGCCATATTTTCTTTCCCTTATATATATAATTCATACGACAATGCTACTCATGTCTGGCATTTTTATATGTTTTTTACTTTCAGCAAGGTTTATGATATACTGTGTTGTCCTTTGCAGGAAAATGTGTCTTGTTCAAATAGACCCGGAGGCTATAGAGCAGCGTTCCCGGTACTTGGGTTTCTTCTTCTTCTTCTTTGAGAATTTAAAACAGCCCTGTTTGTTACAAGTCTCTTTATGGTCCAGCACCAGAGAAGTACATCTCTGACATGTTAGAGCCGTATGAATCATCCCGGGACCTTGAGGGAGGGGTCTCCTGGTGGTTCCCAGAGTCAGGCCTAAACACGTTGAGGCTAAAGCTAAACTATGGAAGTCTTCATGAGGATGTGAGACAGGCCTCAAATCCAGGCTGACAGTTCTTTTTAGCTGTGCATATGACACTGAAAGTATTTTATCTGCACTCTTTATTTTTACCGTAATTGATTAATTTTGATATTGATGTTTTATGGATTGAGTTTTCTCTGTCACTTTGCAAGCCTGTGTTACCAAGTTTCTCAAAGCGCTACACTGTCGTCATTATTCATTCACTCCATACTCAGTGGTGGTAAGCTTCTATTGTAGCCACGGCTGCCCTGGGAGGGACTGACGGAAGCGGGACCAGTCTGACCACCAACCACTCACTCAAACAAACACTGCATTCATCCTGGCCTATTGTACATGTTTTTAGTGGTAGGGGAAACCGGGGTACCTTTACCACAAAAAACATGTACAATAGGTCAGGATGAATGAGAGCGTGTTTGAGAGTGCGCATGGGGGACGACGGATGGAAATTCGCCGATGGCTACAATCCAGCGTGGCTTGTTCATTAACATGCACTGTCCCAACCAAATAAACCAATAAACTATATATGGTAAACTATAGGGAGGATCGCTGTTATTGTTTATTTCCGCGATTTTCACCGGATGTTTTGGTGACTGGTGGGCAAACAGCTGATTTTTCCGAGCTTGAAGAGCTGTTAATTTAAATCACAGATCTTTTACAGCACTGATCTTTTCACAGATGCAATGCTCTGTTTGTGAACGATGTTTTGACCCACCATAGAACTATTAATATCTATTTAATACATTTGCGTTGCCCACCAGTGCCTCGGACGTGACGACAGGGCGATCCCCCTCATCAACTATAAAAACTTTTAAACTATAAAAAAAATTGTGAAGCTGATTGTTTCCCAAGAAAAAAATAGTTCAGACTGTGGTGCATTTCCTTATGTCAAATTGACAGCTGCTTTAGGTTTAAGACCCAGAGAAAACCCACAGTGAAGACAACTAACATTAACATCTTCACACGCATGTACTGTGGAAATAATTGGGAACTTAAAGGGATATTTCGGGATTCTTGACATAGGGACTCATTTCCTAGTTATCCAGAGTGTTGTTGATTTCTGGAGATATTTTGTTTTTTAATTCATGCAGTCCTTATATTTGAACAGTTTAGTGGTGCTAGGCTAGTGCTAGGCTAGCGCATGTCTGTGGTAACTAGTTAGCCTGCATTAAAAACCTCTTCAAAATCATCGGGTAGTCCTCCAAACGTTGCCATGTCTGATTTGTAGAAGGCTCCTTTGTGATTTCCACGTGTAATAATGCCGGCCGCAGGTAAACAAACTACTGTAGATCCGGTAACCTAGCAGATCACTCTGCCGCTGCGTAGCTTACAACCAGGAAGCTGATGCTGCTCAAATATAAGTTATTTTCAAAAATGATTCAGTCAACACAGACATTTATATCAGTAGTCTGGTGTTATAAGTGATTTGCCTCAGGTGCACTGTGCTTGGGTCAGACTGTTTTTAATGCAGGCTACTAGTTACCATAGACATGCACTAGCCTAGCACCACTAAATTCTTCAAATATAAGGACTGCATGAATTAAAAAACAAAAAAAATCTCCAGAAATCAACAACACTCTGGATAACTAGGAAATGAGGCCCTATGTCAAATATCCTGAACTATCCCTTTAAAGTAAGTCCCCAATGTCCACAGTACCATCACTGATCACCTCTCGATACTTTTACTTTCTCCAGATGTGCAGGATCTCGTTCAGATCGGTGGAAGAAAGGCGTATTGTGCATTTTTAGGTACTTCCTGCAGCTCGCTCCCGACATCCTGGGAATTCTCACAGCCCTCTGCCAAAGCGGGACATGCCACGACGTCTCCCCACAGCCATTCCCATTTTTTTATTGGTTATTTCATCTTTTCAAACATCTTGTTAGCGCTCTTAACTCACAGCAAAAATCCCCGAGTTTGCCTTCTGCTTTTTGAGCCTCTCTGCGAGACGAAGGGTCAAGTGAGTGCAAAGTTCCTACAAGGATAGCACGGAATGTAACCTTACTGTAACTGTGTGTAGCCAAGCTTTTAATGAATTATGGTTTTCCTTCTGTAATAGACACATCCACTCATGTGTCAGCTTCAGCAGCGGCTTCCTGTTCGTTGCATATCAGAGCTCTGCAGACAAACTGTTCGCTAGATTATGGTCAAATATATCACCAAGCAGGACAGTAAACTGCCAACGTGTGGAGAACATGAGTGTAAGAGTGATGCGTGTATTTTTAAGATAAATACAGCAAGAAATCATGGATGAATTAGCCAATTTATACATATTTTGCGTATTTAAAATTTGACTTAAAATGTTTACAATTAAAAGGCCCTATACTGTAGAATCAGAATACCGTCATTTTCGGACTATTGAGCGCACCTGAATATAGGACGCAAGTAAATTTATAGAGAAAAGAAAATGGTAAATATATACAGTAGGCCGCACTGGTCTATAAGCCCAATGCCCATCTCGACTCGCCCATTGCATTATGGGTAATGGAATGTCTTTTGGCTACCAAACAATAATGATAGTTAGCATAAAGCAACGAAGAAAGCTCTGATTTGGAGCGTTTTAACCACTGGAAAGTTGATGATTGAAAGCATTTGTGTCGTCGCCATGGAGCCTGTTACAATATTAGCTTAAAGTCTATTTTTACAACCAGGGCTGCGTACGGAGATAGACAGAAACAAAACTGACATTCATACGAAGAGATGCTGTCAAACGTGACGACCAGTCCTTGTTCATATAGTTGGAATAACTATGTGAGAAAAACATTTCTGACCCTTGAAGGCGAAAGTCCAGGCTCTGAAACTGGCCTCATGTCGCCGATATTCACAACATTTAAACTGAAATGAGAAATAAAAACATAGAATCCCTCTTTTTTTTTGTCATTAAGGAGGTGGACAGTAGACGAAATCTTTTTCTTAATTGTGACCAGAGAGATCCACATACACACATACACTATGCCATCTAAATGTACTTTATTTTTATTTTTTACGAGTGATCTGATGGTGTACAACATAGCTAATCGGTCGCTAATTTGACGGATGGAAATTTACCCACTATATTTAACATCAACACGTTTTGGAACTTTTCCCTGTGATTACAAGACGAATTCAAATGATTTAAAAAGTGAGGGTGTCTGTGTCGGGCTGATCCCAGGTCCTGTCGTTCCCCTGTCCGCGATGGTCCACTCCTGCCTACGGAGCCGCCCTGACTTTTCCCTCGCTTTCAAGATATTGACAACTTAAATATTTGCAAGAAATGTCACTTGAGACTTATAGTCTGTAAACCAATCCCCGTAAGCCTTATAGTTCACGGTTATGGCTCAATATACTTCAGTGTTCACGCTCCGCTACCTGAACTCGCTCACACATTTCAATGGCGGAGTGGTTTGTTTGGGCCGAAATTACGAACCCGATTGACTCACGCATGCGCAGTCGAGATGGGCATTGGGCTTATAAGCCGCATTTGTCCACGCTGTTATAAGCGCATTTAAAGAACCATCAACCACTGGAAATACTCAACTTTTCTCTTCATTCGTGGTCAAATATTTCAAGTGAATGGCTGCATACAGGTACATTTACTTTATAAAAGTGTTTTAAGAACTTAAAAGTTTATAGATTAAATTATATTATTCTTTAACCTCTTAACCCCCACCTGAACTGAGCACATTTTGTCCAGTTTGGCTTTACCCAAATCTAAAAGCTTCTTGAACAGAGCGTCAAAATGAACGACGAAAACGAGGATGAAAATGCAACAAAAAAGTGACAAAAAGGTAACAGAAGAATGACAAAAAAACTTTTTTTTAAAAAAGCAACAAAAACACAGTGGAAAAGCGATATAAAAGCTAAAAATAAATAAAAGCAACATAAAAGTGAAAAAATTGTGCTGAAAAAATAACAATAAAAAAAGCGCCAAAAACATGACTAAAACTGTCAAAAACAAGGGAAAAAGCAATAAAAACACGACAAAAAACCTACGAAAACAAGACAAAATGTGACAAAAATGCTGCGACAACGCAACAGAAAAGTTACGATCAGTTTTGTAGGTCTTAGCTTTCAAATGAGGCGCCACACAGGTCTATAAGCTGTAAGCTCGAGAAGCTTTTAGATTTGGGTAAAGCTGAACTGGAGAAAATGCGCCCGGTTAAGGTGGTAAGAGGCTAAGCCTGCATGTTCAGTCTAGGGCTGAACGATATGGACAACATTACATATCTCGATATTCATGCCAGATATTAGAATCAGAATCAGAATGGGTTTTATTTCCATGGTTTGAGAACAGGTTCACAAACTAGGAATTTTTCTCGGTGCAAACGTGCGACATAGAACATATAACACAGTTAAGATAAAAATAAGCTAAAAAACTTTAAAACTATAAGGCTATTAGGGGCATGCGTGAAAAATATTAAATAAATAAGATAAAATAAAGTGACATATGACATATAGACAACAACAATTTGACATTGAACAACAGCGGGATTGTATTAGCAGATGTAGGCATATAAAGTGATAAAGTGATAAAATGATTTAGTGATAAGTGATAGCAGCGTGTCCAAGTGTGGACTCACCACACAGTGCAAGTGCAGATACATCCATGAGTCTGTAACTAGGTTATTGGGTCTTGTTATTGTTCATGAGTCTGATGGCGGAGGGGAAAAAACTGTTCAAGTGGCGGGAGGTATGGGTCTGGATAGACCGTAGCCTCCTGCCTGAGGGGAGAGGGGTGAATAGTCCGTGTCCAGGGTGTGAAGGGTCAGCTGTGATCCGACCCACACACCTCCGGGTTCTGGAGGTGAACAGGTCCTGGAGAGATGGGAGCGCACAGCCAATCACCTTCTCAGCAGCACAATGCGCTGCAGTCGATGCTTGTCCCGTTCTGTAGCGCCGGGGAACCACACGGTGATGGAGGAGGTGAGGATGGACTCGATGATGGCCGTGTAGAACTGCACCAGCATCTTGGTTGGCAGCTTAAGTTTCCTCAGCTGCCGCAGGAAGAACATCCTCTGCTGGGCCTTCTTGATGAGGGAGCTGATGGTCGGCTCCCATTTGAGGTCCTGGGTGATGGTGGTGCCCAGGAAACGGAAGGAGTCCACGAAGGAGATGGGGGTGGGAGAGTCTGTCAGGGCGAGGGGGGACGGCCTGATATCTCGATATATCGTTCAGCCCTAGTTCAGTCAAACCAAAGCGCTACAGACACAGCGACTCCTCCTCAGGAGTGTGGCCGTGTTTAGAGACGCCGTCCTCGGCCCGTCTGTGCACACGGGACCAGGGCTGTGGTGAATCTCTCGAGGATGACTTTTGATGATTTAACCCACCTTTCGCAGGACCCTCCATCATTTTTAGCGGAGAGAGAATTACTGCTGTCCCCGCTGTGTGTGCAGTAAACACCGCGGACGGAGGTAGAGGAAGACACAAATAGGATTTGCCACCTGTCTGGGTTATTGTGCAGATAAGTGGGGTACGTCCCAAAGGAACCGTTTGAGCTCTCCAAATGTCTCCACAACTTTATGTTCAGATTTGGAGCTGTCATTTCTCACGTCTGAGTTCTTTCCTTACATATAACCAAGTGATTTTGGACCCAGGTGCATTGTTATTGAGAACGGGACACAATATTCAGTATGACCAT
Source organism: Neogobius melanostomus (assembly GCA_007210695.1). Taxonomy (NCBI): domain Eukaryota; kingdom Metazoa; phylum Chordata; class Actinopteri; order Gobiiformes; family Gobiidae; genus Neogobius; species Neogobius melanostomus. The sequence continues at coordinate 50,980 of VHKM01000873.1, forward strand.
AACAATCTATTATCCAGATTGTATTAACTGCAAGGTTCAAAGCGTATGAAAAAAGCAGCAGCTTATAGTTTGGAAATTACAGTACTTTATTAATAAACGTTGGAAATTCCTCAGTTGCTGCTGCTCCAATAATTATCAAAACAAATAAAACACAGTACAAAACAACCATCAATAATAAAAGTGCAAATTCTGAGTTGATGTGCCAATACAGAGAGAGGAGTTGCACAGTCGAATAGCTGTTTAGTGCATTTGAGCAGGAGCTGTCTATCACTGACCGTCCAGAGTGCTGTGCAGAGGGTGAAGGGAGTTCCCCTGGAAGGACCCGATCCTCCCCAACATCTTCTCGTCCCCCACCACATTACTGGCCTTTCAGATAAGTTCATTGAACCTGTTACAGTCAAGTTTCCTTCAGTCTGAGGGAAAGTCTAAAATATGAGTGGTGCAAACTCAACATTCCTTACGCATTTCTAACGTCTCGATTCACCACAGGGATGACTTTATAAACATGTTTCACAACTTTCAACTTGGTTCATTTTTGTAGGCTACATGCCAAAGTGAAGCTTTGCATTTTTGTTTTTCAAGTTAGATTTACATAATAGAGAATGACAAATGATCCACCAGTGTTTCCCAGTTTTTTGAGTCATTAAGCTCAATTATTTTCCCCAATTTGTCGAATATCAAAATGTTACTCCATTCCTCGGCTTAATCTCATGTTTCCATTTTATTTACTTTTTTTTTTTTTTTTTTTTTTTTTTTAGAAATGTATAGATTTGTTGCATTTGAGGCATTAAAACATATATTTTCTTTGTTTTTTATGGTATTTCCTTTGATAATATTACAATTTACACATTATTTCACGTTTTGTTTCATAATTTCTGTCACTACTGAAACATGAATCAAACATTTACGGTCAAACACTCGACATTTTTTGTAGAAACTGTACTTATTTGCAAAAACAGATAAATGACACGTATTTCTGGATCACTACTTTTTATTTGTACTTCAGTAAAACAATTTCAAAGTAACGTTAGCCTTACTCAAGTAAATATTTTGCCTACTCTGCACCTCTGTTTAGAGTCTACAACCAGAGGCTGGTAGTACTCAGTTACATTTACTCAAGTACACTGAGTAACTTTTGAAAGAAATTGTACCTCTTGGAGCAGCTTTATCATACGGTACTTTTTACTTCTACTTGAGTAAGATTATAATGAAGTATCAGCACTCTTCTGTAAGTAAATATTGTAGTGCCATATGCTTGATCAATAATATAAATGCAGATCGTCTCGTGCGCCTTCTTCTTTAGAATAATGTTGTTTTTCTGTATTTTCTGGATATTTTCTCTACTTTCTTTACATATCACAATTTCCAAATGATTTTATGTTTTGTTTTTACACAATTATGGCGTCATTGAAAATGAATCAGACTTTTTTTTTTTTCTTCGCTCAAACAGTTACTCAGTTACTCCCAGGACTCAAGTAACATTTTCTCCAAGTACTGTTTTACTTGTACTCGAGTAATTGTTTGGGCCACTACTTTTTTACTTCTACAATTTACAGTCAATGACTTCTACCCACCTCTGTTTGAATGACAGCTCAAACTAATTAAAAAACTTGCGTCATCATCACCCGTCTGTCTGCTCAACTTGGGTCACTTATTTAGCAACTATTTCATTTCTTCAAACACGGTCTATTTATTCATTTACCTCTCGCTTCTGATACAGGCCTAGTATTCACTCAGACTTTACAGTTTTGCGAATCAAAACCCCAAAATCACGACGTCTTTAAAGTTCGAAATGACCTCTTGAGGTCTCGTGCCTCGTGTCATGTGACGCAGTCCTTTTATACGCGCCTGAATGGAGCGAGGCACGTGTCCAGACTTGCCTCTTGGTGCCGCGGGGCTGTGGCGTCACTACGTGGGCGTTGCGTCAGAGTGTAGTAGTGTATGGTAGCAGTTCGTTCACCTGCGTTTAGTTCAGTCGAAGTGGGAACGACGGATAACTACAAACTGGAGAAAAGAAACTCACTTTTGTCGAAGGAACTTTGAGGAATGACTGACTTTTGACATCTGGACATCCGACATGGGGAGGATGGAGCGCTGCTGCTGCCTCGGTAGTAGTGTTTTGGTGAGTTACTTCTTTCACGCGCTGCTTTTGAGGCTTTGTTAATTGGAGATGCGCTCGTGTTTGTTTGTTTGTTGCAGCTGCGCTTCCCTCTAAAAAGTCCCATCAATTGCTCCGAAGTGTATGAATGTTTTAGTCTTAGCTTTGTCTCCGAAAGTTTTACGCGATCTCCTCCCCGTTAGTTTGATCCAAATTGGCAGACTCTCAGTGCGGGGGGGGGGAAAAGTATCAATTTAGTGTTTTCTTAGCCAGAGTTAATTCTCCCATTTGTGGCCACACGTTTTCCAGAGAATGTCGCGTGTGTTTGCTAAAGTTCCTCCGCTTCTTCAAACCCAAATGTGAAATTCCGCGTCGGGCCGTGAGCTCTCCTCAATTAGGCAGCGTTTAACACGAGCGCCTGCGTCTTTTATTTGGTTAATTTACTTCCAAATGGGCTTTTAGCTTCTGAGAAACACTGGCGCAATTCACATGTGGGTGATTTTAACTGAGACGTGCGCAATTCAGGATTTTATGGGTTTGTTATGACGACAATCCATTACTGAAGCCTTTGTTTGTTTCTGACAGCCTAATTGTATTTCAAGAAGTATCCTAATGCGCATTTGTTTCATTTCTATATCACTGAAATCCATTTGGACGCCTTTGATAAACAGGAGAATGTGGGCCAAGTTGAATCACCCATTTAAAGGAAATGTTCAAGTGGCCTATGCAACTTTAACGTCGCTTCATCTCGCCACACAAAACATGGGATGAATTGGCCAGAAAATAACCACTTTTACTAAAAAAAGTTTTTATTTTATTTTTATTTTTTTACTGTTTGGTATAATCACAGAAAGTTTAACAACAAAAACAGATAAAAACAATAGACTACACGTCGCTCAGATTCTTTTCTAGATGTTGGTTGGTAATTTTTCATATTTACTAAAATATCTTGATTTTGGAAACAAGTAAAATGGGATAGTTGGACCCATAAGGAATAATTATGGACTTACTGTAGAACAGGGGTAGGCAACGCCAGGCCCAGGGGCCAGAACCAGCCCTCTATCGTAGAACCTCTGGCCCTCAAGGTGATTTTTGAGGAATATTATCACACAAATCAGAAATCTAATGCCTTTAAAGTACTCTAGTAATGTGAAAAATTCTGTCAGTTCCTTTTGAAATGTCTTGGCTTAACACCCATTTAGGCTATATATGGTGTACAACACTGGCATTTGTTGAAAATGATGCTTTACTTCGGCCTAAAATTTGAGGGTCTGGCCCTTGGTCTTTTGATGAAGAAAATCGGCCCTCCACCAAGCAAATTTGCCTATACCCCACTGTAGAAAAATAAGTTGTCGAAATTGTCTTTGATTTGATGGCTCTGGTTTACTACACAAGCGAATAGGAAACAAAAAAAATCTACATAGTGTTGCATATTAACAGAAATGAGACGTTTTATCGAGGTTTGTTCTTCCTTTTTTTTTCTTTCTTTTGCATAGAATTGCTTCTGTGGTCGTTAAACTCGCAACAAACCTGGTTCAGCCCCTGGGGTATTAAAGTGAGGCACAAGACAATACAAAAAAGTGAATAACATTTCTTTAAAATCATATGTTCCAGAATATTGTGAGCAATGCAAACACTTTACAGACATTTTAGGAAGTTTTCAAACTGTTCCACTTTGTATTAATGTTGTGATGTTTTTACACAATAACCTCATGATTTTAGCAAAATGGCTCTAAGACGTTGACTTGTAGGAAAACCCGCATTTAGCAACTAAACCGTTTTGTTGTGTGGGTTCATAAAGGGGGAAAATAAACTAAAGCTTTCATGTAAAATAATTGGAGTGTGTGAGATCAGAATCAAACTCATTTTATTCTATTTTCAGTGAAAGGTTTCCCAAACTAGATGTGTTCTTCTATGAAATAAAACATCAATTAACGATAATGTGTAGGGCAAATAAATAATAAAGTAAGATTATAATAGAATGTGATATAAATAAGCCCCCAAAAATCTGTCTAATTTTGATGCACTCTGAAATGTAATTTTATTTTGTGTATTTAAAAATGCTATTTCCTTCTCAAACTTAATTATTTTGTCAGAAATGAAGTCATCGTGTATTAGATCATATAACCAAACCTTTTCTGATCTAAAAATAACTCTGTGCCACATTCCTGATGAAGTCATACTTGATCCTTGTACTTGTGCCGTAAAGTTATCAGCGTTAAACCCTGAACACTGGGAGCTTTCTGATAAAGCCATTTTTTATTGTGTCCCGTCTCCCCGGCTTTTAAAAAGTCAAGTTTAGGTCAAAGTGAGACGAAAGACTCTTCCAGGCATTTGAGAGCTTTCTTTCTGCATATGATAAACCAAAAATCGATCTCAATCAAGTCTAGAGTCATTGTCGTTCTCAATGTTGGTGGGCTATCTATACATTTATTGATGAAACTGTCTTGTATTCTTAGGTTTTTGTGATGATGTGGTGCTGTTCCTCGGCCTCTCCCGGCCCTGGAAAAACTGGACTGAACCGGACTCGACGATACGTTCACTGCCTCGATGAGCTGGAGTATAAACATGGAGACCTCTGCTGCAAAAGCTGCCCCGCCGGTATGTTCTCTGTGTTGTTTTTTTCAAAATATGGTTTTATTGACTCGCTTAAGGTGTGAGCATTCCTCCCATTTGAGTTGGCCTTAATTGTTTTATTGTGAAAGGTCTTCAAACCCCCAATAAGCTCCTTTTTTACATAACAAATTGGGTGGAGCACAATCCAGACAGCTGGTGGGCAAGATAATATTTCAAAGCAATTTCAGAAAATCACTTCTGTTTCCTCTTGATAATTAGACCTGTCAAGTGTATGTAGAAATGTAAAAAGCTTTTCGGGAGCTATGGAAAGGGCTGGGGAGCTACAGGTTGGAGGCCGCATTATTGCCAACACCTCTGATTAGTTTAGCTGGAAGAGCTAGCTAATCTAAAGTAGCCCTAGGCCTGACCTAACCTTAAAGGCCAACACACACCGAGACCCTTTGATGCATGGTAAAAAAGCTGCCTCCATTATTTTCTATGAGAGAACACACACTGAGGTTGCAGTGACTCTCGACCCTGCACCACGATTCAAATCTGCTGAATACAGATGCGGCGCCGCAGAGGAAACCACAGACTTTTAACCCTCTGCACAGACGGAGACAGAGAAACCATCGTCAGGGCTCATGCTTCAATCCAGGGGCGGACTGGGACTAAAAAACAGCCCTGGATTCTGACCAGCCCGGCCCACATTGGCGTATAGCCGTGCACTTCCACAAAGATATATTTTAACATCAATATCCGATCATTTCAAGCAGTTGAATAAATAAAATAGAGATGGTGTTTTTGATTTAAATGCTTTTAAACCAACAATACCCTATTAATAAATTAATTTAATCAAATTAAATCAGGCTGCTGTATGTATGCCCTACACTGTTACTCCGTGCTCTCTACTGCGACTGTCCCTGTGCAGAGTCAGATGCTGAGCTTGGACTAAAAACTTCATCTTGTGATGTCGGTGGTAGCACTGCTGTTACTAGTAAACAGCTGTTCACTTTTTACACTTTGTGGTAGGGCTGGGCAATAAAAAGGATTTGAATTCAAAATGGAGTTGGCAAGTCAAATCGATTCATATTTTCAGAAAATGTAGTTTTTTTTTGTCCTGCGGCAGTGCCCCTTGGCCTGTGTTGTGTTTAAGGAGAAAATTGAGAGGCCAGCCCGGTGGCCCTCAAGTCAGAGGCCCTTCTGTGCTCTTCCAGAATGGACATATGGCCAGTCCGCCCCTGCTTCAATCTGAGCAGGAAAACCCTGTTCACCAACTCTCTATTAACCAGCATAAGAGAGCCATGTTTGCTCTCTCTTTCAACACAGACATACGCGTCTCATTTTATTTATGATAAATGGCTAAATCATCTGTTTAAAGCCCTGCATGGTTTGAAAAAATCCTTTGAAGTGACATGACTCGCTGTGTTGAAATCCCACAGGGATGCGCGTCAGACAGGGTTGCCAGGTCCGCGGTTAAACCGCGGAATTGGGCGGTTTATTAAGCCATTCCGCGGGTGAAAAAAACTATCCGGTTTTTTGACTTGCTGTTTTCAATGTAAAATTGCCTATTTCTATCTTTATATTTTGATCAAAATCACTATTTTGAATGACAAACTCTCAAATCCAAGGCTCTTTGAGCTGCTTTTTCAATAAGAGGGAGAAAGGGGCGGTTTCTCATCGCGGGAGCACATGGGCTCTGTTTACTGGTAAACAATTATTGAAAATTCCTGCCGCACCGTATGTCTGCGGGTTTTCCGCGGTTTTTCAGATATTTTTGGGCGGGTTTGGCTGCCCAGACCTGGCAACCCTGGCGTCAGATGACGTGCTACGGCGCGCTGCGTTCTGGTGTGCACTGGCCATAAGGATATAAACTAGCCCTAAACCTAACCTTATAACCTCAAGGATAGTCATGTCTATTAAAGGTGTCTTATTGAGATTCGGTGTCAGCTGTCAGTTGTGGACTTCACCTGCCGTCGTGCATAAAATAATCTTGCACCCGGTTGACTGAGGTCCTCACTCTTGGAGAAAGGGTTGCGAGTTGTGAAAGGAACTAATTTCAACCGCCGGTATCCGCAATCTTGTCCTTTTTTGGTCATTTGCTTTCAACCATTACACCATAACAACTACTTTAACAAATGTTAAATATGGATGTTTTCTTCAAATAAAGATGGGGACATGGAGAGGAGTTAAGTGGTTCAGTGGTCCATAAATACATGAATAACTGTGAATGCTAACGTTAGCGTCATGATAAATGCTAACGGTTAGCTTTGAGTACCAGTTTTTCACTTCTTCTGGACAATCTGCTGTGTCAAAACATTCACAGGGGTGTGATTTTGACTTGGCCTTATTTGTTTGTGCCAAATACTTTTATATTCAGGCAGAAAATGTCTAAAGTGTAAATACCCATAACAAGCTTCATTTCCCCTCAACACCTCTATGTGACATTTAACGTGGTTGTGTCATTTGTGGTAGAAATAACTTCTTCAGTTTTGCCACAACTATGGAGAATTAACTTGTCCACCATTCTTATTAGTGACTCTGTATAGTTCATGTGAGGTGTCCCGTTTGTTGAAACGCCTTTAATTTTTAACTTTAATTCCTCAGGTACCCACATGAAGTCTCCCTGCACCCGGACCGGAGAGCGGGGCGAGTGCGAGGAGTGCAACGTCGGGACTTTCACAGACTTTGGCAACGGGTTGAAGAAATGTCTGAGCTGCTTTAATTGTCGCAACACAGGTATACCTCTGTTTTATGAACAAAAGTCTAAAATCCTTATATAGGACCTTTTCAATTTGTCAAAATTTAGCAGAGTTGGTCTTGATGGCGGCGTCTTGTGTTTTCAGATCAGGAAGTGGTGCGTCCGTGCAGCTCCACTCACAACACTGAGTGCCAGTGCAAGAAAGGAGGCTTCTGTGCCCCGGACCAGGCCTGCGAGGTCTGCAAGAAGTGTGCCAGGTGAGACCAGGCACTTAAAACATAATTAATGTCTTTCCTTGATATTTGTCACAAAAAAATGGATCTAAACAACAAATCCATCCTGGGGCATGAATATACACTGGTAATGTCTGTCCTTTAATTCAGTGTATTTAGCTAGTGTTTTCAGTAGTGCTGTAAGAAGTCCTCAATTAAGTAAAAGTACAGATTACAGGAGCAACAAATGTACTTGCTAAAAAGTAGCATATTAAAATTCTGCTCAAGTGAAAGTATAAAAGTCTCCATTTTCAGATGTATGAAGGGGTTCGTAGTATTTTCTACTGACCATTCACTTCCTAGGTGGCAAAATTGGTATGAGCCAGTTGTGGGCCACATCAGACACATTCATGTGGCGGTCCGCATCCGGTTACCAAATCTGGCCCACAGTAGAACCAGAACAGGACCATAAGAGCATCATATCCCAGAACTCTTCAATAGACAGCAGTTGTCACTGGGTGTCTGACCTGAAGTGTAACTGAAGAGAGTTCTGGGATATGGTCCTCCCTTAAAATAAACTTTATTTGTATAGCACTTTTCTAAACAACAGTTACGACAGTGCTTCTTATGGCCCTGCTCTGGTTCTACTGTGGGCCAGATAGGGTAACCGGATGTGGTCTACATGAATTTATTTATTTATTTATTTATTGGTTTATTTGGTCGGGACAGTGCATGTTAATGAACATACATGAATGTGTCACGTTAGGTGCTAAATAGCAGGTGCAAACTTTAAAGCTGCTGCCGATTTTATAAATGTATGTACCACACTTTTAAAAATGCTTTAAAATGATAGTCTAGTCCTGTACTATAACATACTGGTGTTTCATGATATAGGTTACTCTTTCTAAGTCCCGCCTTGCCACTATAGGCTTATACACAAAATGAATCGCCCGCCGTTTTATGTTAGCCAGTGGGATTCTACATTAAAAGATATTGTTAGTTAGTTTGCTATCTGCACAAGTTGGAGCAGTAAAATAAGTAAAACGGTCCGTGAGATTTGTATTAAGTCATAGGACTACTGTGACGTTTCTGTCACATGTACAATAATAAAACGGTACCAGTTATAGGGCTCTCAATCATTGGTGCTAATGCATAAACGTTTATGTGTGAGATTAACAATGGGGCACAAATACCCCACTGAAGTAATCACCTGGATGACTGACTGGTTACACAAACATTCACGTTTATTTGTTCATATTCTGTACTAACATTATGGTTTGTAAATCAGTAACATCGGTGCCGCCCTGTGAGTTATGATATTTGGTTTTACAACAACAGCCGTAAAAGGAAAGTGTGGCCTGTGTTTTTTTTTTTTCATGTATGGAAATCTGTCATCATTCTCCTCACCAGTACGTCACATAATTCACCTCAGATTGTCACAAACCTGAAAGACGAGCTCTGAATTGTAATAATTAAAACAGGCCTCACTGGTTCAAGCGAGGACAATCACAAGGCATTATTTTGTCTGTAGGAGAAGGGGGGAAAAAAAGTTTAGACAAATGTTTTGAGAATGTTGGAGTTAATCTAAACTGTTTTGTGTTTGCCTCCGAAACAGATGTGGGAAAGACGAGATTGTTGTGAGAAACTGCACTGCCACGAGTAACACGGAGTGCAAGAAGAAACCAGAGGACTCCGGGCAAGCGGGAGGTAGGAGCTGCCGTTATGAAATGTCTTTTAATGTTAAATAAATGAAAACCTCTGGAAATAAACGTTACATGAAGTGTAGTAGACACTTGGCCGATATGGAACTTTCTTGCTTTTGGTTAGTTAGCGGGATGGATGATAGTGACTTGAACTAGAACATTCAAGGTTTTGTACTTGCACTTTGGCTTGCAAACTGAAGACTTCGACTTCTCCTGAGTGACTTGAGGGTGACTTGGACTCAAAAGAATCATGACTAGACTCCCCTTACATATTATAATTACTTTTTTCTGTCCTCAGACTGGACTACTCTGTATGTGAGCCTGGGGCTGACCGTTTCTCTCGCTGTAATCGTGGCTGTGCCGCTCATCTGTATGCAGTGGAGAAGACGGAAAGCAACAGGTAAGGTTTTTTTTTTTTTTTAATGCGCAACAGAGCAACAAAGTAAAGGCACAAGAAGAAATCCTTTTTTAAGAAACGTTTCACAAGCCTTAGATTAACTTGGGCCCGACGCTGTTTGGAGATGACTTAATTTCATTACTGATGTGCCATACAACCCGTTATTTTAGGTCGGTGGAATGTCATATGTCAAGGCTGCAAAGAACTTTCTAGACTGAGTGACAAACTGATTTACAGGGTCCAAAGGGCTCAGCAGTCATAAAGTCGTAAACGATTAACAGTATTGTCATGTCTAATGATTGTTAGGTTTATGCCCTGAGGATTTATTGGCTCCCGACCATATAATGCTCTATTTGATTGACTGCGGAATTTTCCGCAGTCAATTATTGGTTTGCGTTTCTTTATTATTATTATTATTCCGGCACATTTTTCCTGATTTTCTGCACCTTTCAGCACTTTCATGCTTTGTGCAATTTCTGCAAGTTATGCATCAAAACGTTCCGCATGTTGAGGAGAATCCTGCTATTACTTTTGGGACTTCTGCGATTTACGGTTTTTCCGCAATCGGACGAAATACCGCACATTTTTCCCATTGACGCATAATGGGGCTCCCGCAAATTCATGCTTTTCCGCATTTTTTTCCGCAATTTCTGCAATTTCTGCAACTTGTGCATGTTCAGCTTCCGCAACTTGTGGGATTTGAGAAAAAATTGGCCTTCTGCAGTTTTCCAGTTTTTTTCTACAGGAATTTGAACTTTTTGCATTGGTGTGTATGTGGTCTCTGCTCCATTAGTGTGTATGGCGAATCCAGCCAATGTATTTTAATAGGATTTCTGGCTCTCCATGTGTTTCAGCCATTTGTGCAGCTTCTGCATCTTCAGCATTTAGGCGATTTCAACAGTTTGACCAGTTTATGGAATTTAAAAAGTTTATGCAATATAAACAATTTATGCAAATTAACCACTTTATGGAATTTAACCAGTTTACGCATTTTAACCAGTTTACGCATTTTAACCAGTTTATGCAACATAACAATTTATGCCATTTAGGATTTATGAAATTTAAACAGTTAATGCAGTTTATATAATTTATGCAAATTAACCAATTAATGCATTTGACCGTTTTTTTTGCAATTTAACCAGTTTATGCAACATAACAGTTTGTGCAATTTAAACTGTTCATGCATTTTACCGGTTTATGCAAATTAGATTATGCAAATTAACCAATTTATGCATTTTACAGTTTTTCTGCAATTTTACCAGTTTATGCAATTTCACCAGTTTATGAACATTAGATTATGCAAATTAACCAATTTATGCAAATTTATGCAATTTCTGCATTCGATTCCCGCAGTTCCGCAGTCAATCGCAATGGCGCAGCCATTGCTGCATTTCTAGTTGTTATTCTTTTCCAAATGTAATCAAAGCACCATTGAAATTCTCATTCAACAGGTTTGAATCATGAGTTTCAAATAGCTTATTTTTATTTTTTTAATCAATAAAGATTGTTGGTGCTTTTATCCAAGGAATACTGCACATTTGTTTACTTTTTCTTATATTTGTTTAAAGTGCATTTATCTCATTTGGTAACTTTTACTTTAGGGAAATTATTTCAAGGTGTGCTATGTAGCTTGAAGTCTTACAGGTTTGATAAAAGGCACACTCATTACTCGATCGTTGGAAAAATGGCAAAAATTCACTTTTGCATGGTTTGATCTTAACAAGGTGCCAAGTAGAGCTTCAATTATGCAACAAGAATAAATGGGAGTGAGGCAAAAAAAGGAAATATTTTGTTAAACGACCAATTAAACTGAAATAGGCTGTGTTGGAGCTGATCAAAAGTCCAGTTAACGGCCTTAATGTGGGTCGAGTATCGTCCAGTGTCTTGATGGACAGCGATCTGATCCTCCGGCTCAGCGCTGGTGACATTTTTTGGGGTCTTCCTCTTGACTTTTTTTGTTCCATAACCCTCAGGATCTTTGACGAAATTCAGAATGTCCGTCTTACTGCGTCCCACCTCAGCAGTGATGGCGCGCTGCGAGAGGCCCTGCTTATGCAGCTCAACAACCTGACCACGATCAAAACAAGACTTTTTTAATTATTTTTTTGCCTTTGCCATCAGGACGTCATGACAGAGTGAATACCTGACACAAAATGACACGGACTCCACATTTTTGTACAGATTTGACCTATCAAAGTCATGTGGTCCTAAACTTTTGATCAGTTGCAAAAAAGGCTATTTCAGTTTGTTTTCAATAAAAGCTTAACTTTAATTTTACTCATTTCTTCTTGTAGTTGTTTTCAACTGGTCTTAAACTTTTAATCGGGACTGTGTAATATATGTAGGCTTGCCATTCCTCACCAGAAGTCTATCTTAATACATTTTTTCACAATTTTTGGATGGAAAATGTGTAGGAGCTTCCACAAAAAGGGAATTTCTCCTGAGAACAGTAATGTCAGTCATCAGTCAGCTAATCCAAACTTCCATTTATGGCTATGACACAATATTCAAAATCACCTTCCGCACCTGTGTGAGGGCGTTTGCGGCTTTGAATGAAGCTAAAAAACAAACAGTGATTCATTCATTTATTCCTTCGGGCTCGGGCCGCACCTCCGTTTGTCACGGCTCTGGCTTGTTTGTTTTACATGACTAGTTTCTGGCGTTTAAGCGTTTTATCTAGAGGTAGTTTACCTGTGTGGGAGGGTCAATAAAATCAAGTTGACGCTCGTTGAAAAGAAGTGGGTACAACAATTATCACAGGCGTAAACTTTATTTACAGAAAATTGCTCACTCATGCTAGTCCACAGCTCCAAAGATTCCCAGTGCAGTCATGCTCAAACCTTTGGACCACAAAGAATTGTAATATTTGTGAATTGTCTTGCATATTTTGTGATAATGCTCTAAAATGTTGTTTTTCAGATTCTGGAAGGAGCCAAGGTGATCTAACTTCAGTAAGTGCAGTACTTCTTCAAACATTACAACACGTAACATCAAGACGGGTTGGCACTGAAATGGCAACAAAGTTTGGTTTAAAGGTCCATTCCCCCCCCCCCCCAAAAAAATTTGTGGATTACATTAACAATGGCAGTGGTCTCCAACCTTTTTTCCTTGAAGCCTCCCATGCACATGCTGTAGTCAGGCTGAACTGAGAAAATGCACTTGGTTAAGGCGGGGGTTAAGAGGTTAACCATTACATTTGCTCAAACTATATATTTTATGACCTGACACTCTGGGCCCTTGGGGAGGCCCACCCCGCAGGTTGGGAACCACTGATCTAAAGAACAGGGTATCCGCCGGGTCTTAAAGTCTAAAGTCAAAAATTGAAGAATCGAAATTTAAGGCCTTTAAAAAGTCTAACATTCTGCCTGTTTGGTCTTAAATCCATGGTAAATTGGTCTTAAAAATGAACATGTGTTTGACTCAATTATTTGCTCACAATTTCGTTTAAAAAATAGCCAACTAACGCACAGACGCGTAGCTGTGAGTAGGGTATACCGCTCATTTACATGGTCCGAGAACGCAAAGCGACACCTCCTTGCTGGCCGCTGCACGCCACAGCGCGTAAACTCGCCAGTAGTTGAGCAAGGTACAAGGACGCTCTCCAGAGCTTCATCCACCCAAAAAAACGATTGAAGTCCGTAGAGTGGGACCGCTTTAGGAATCCAAAAGATGACGAAATTGTTGTTGTCGCTAATGGACGTCCGTTGTGCTAATCCTGTCGTGGGGAAGTTGCAGCAAAAGGCCCCGATCAGTCGAACATGAGACGACATCTTGGAGATAATCCTTTGCTGTAAATGTCCAAGTCAAGGTAACGAACTGCGCAATTTCCAATAAAGTTTGCCCAAATGTTCGAAAATGGCCACAACTGGCTCAGGATGCAAACGCAAAGCTAACGCGCTCCACTCTGCTCAGCGTGACAGAAAGGAAAGTGAAAGCACAAACACGAGTCCACTTTAGAAACATGTTTCCTCAGTTTGTTCAAAACATCTGACAAAGAATTAAGCAGGAGAGCATAAGTTTTGTTAACATAAAACCTAGACTACATTGTTGCCTAATAATGTAATGAAAAATAATTATGATACGAAATTATTTTAATGCAAAGGAGTTTAGTGGGGGTGGTTTGACTCTGATTACAGAGTAAATTTACATTTGATATCATTTATGTCTGAACGTGTGTAATTTTTCTTCTTGCCTATCATTTTATGGGTGCTTGACATAAAAATGGGCATGCCTCGCCCATGACAAAAACTATAAATATCAGTTGTTTTCATTCGGTCGATAATTGTGAATAATCGTAATAAATATTATATTTTCTTAAATTAAATTGTGACACCCCAGCCCCCGCAAATAGAGTGATTACTCTGCTCTATTATGTGTTAGGGTTGTTTAAACTTGAATAAGTTAGCATGTCAAAATGCCTAATGGGAAAATTTCAGTTAAGTTTTTACATTCTACTGTGATATCAGTTATCACAGTAGGATAACTGATAATCTTACAGTTTGAGACCTTTGATTTTTGTGACCTATGATTTCTTTACATTCTATTTACATTGCACTTTTAAAACGGGTCTTACTTTTGAGATTTTGTGTAGGGCTGCAACGATTAATCGATAAACTCTATTGGTAAAATGCTTCAAACATTATTTTCCCGCTTCGATGATTCGCTTAATTAATATATCATTAAAACCGCGTGAAACGGGATCGCTTATGTGGCCGGAACTTTAGGGTTTAGGGCTTTAGGGCGGCGCTCGTTTCCGCACGACCGCTTCTGAAGAGCACAGCTCAGTCTATGGTAGTCAAATTTATTTCTATGATGGTAGTAAACAACAGAGCGGAGCTAGCTGTGCTAATACTCGTAGCCAGGCAGAACCAGGTACCAGAGCAGAGAACCAGGCTGCCATAATCATCAAAACACGGCTCAAACAAGAAGAAACTCGGCAACGAGCGGCGAAGATAGGACGGAGGCGAAAGGACACGGCTCTCCCGCTATCGCGCCACAACAATGCCAACAGCTGCTTCAATGATGATTTACCATCAGGACGGGCGATCTACACATTCATCCACTGTTCAAAGTGTGACATAAGGTAAAGTATGATGGCGAACTTATCTTCTTTCCACCCTCACCAAATGCAGACTTGCACATCCTACTGTATCTACTTCTCCCTTGCTGCAAAGTTTTTTGCGCTAAATATCTTTACGCTACATCTATGATTTAAATTAAGATAAATACACACATCTAAATAGTGACCACCTGTCCCTCTTTTGGTTGTACTGCAGAGTAATGTCGTTCTCTGTCCCTCCTGGTGCTTAAAATGTCCCACTTTTTCATTGAAGCCTACCTCACAATTTTTTGTATTTTTATATTAATATTTTGCGGTCTGTTGCTAACCTAGTGTAATATACGTTGTAAGAGTGAAGCGATGTGTCGTTCTTTAGTGGGATGA
This sequence comes from Neogobius melanostomus, assembly GCA_007210695.1. Lineage (NCBI taxonomy): Eukaryota > Metazoa > Chordata > Actinopteri > Gobiiformes > Gobiidae > Neogobius > Neogobius melanostomus. The sequence continues at coordinate 66,090 of VHKM01000873.1, forward strand.
ACCTGTCTGATCTATAAAAAAAACTAATTCCTCTTTACTTCAAAGTACTGCCATATTGTCCCACTGGTCTCTGTTTACACTATCTGAGGTACACTATTTCAAAAGCAAAATAAAACTCAACAGTTATACTGTTTCACCTGTACTTTTAAAGTTTCTTATATCCATCCTTTCATTGCTCACAACAAATAAATCTATGAACCATGCAAGTTGACACATTATTCCCTGCTCGATGGCAATACTATGACAAAAAAAATTGAAATGTTTTCCCTCTTTTAGGAAACCCCTCTGGTTGAGATCCTGGGAAAGAAATGAATCGTCTGAGCTTCAGCAGAACATTTCAAGATTATGTCTCCAGTCAGGACCTACTTCACTTGAATAAGAGTGAAAGTACTGATATAAAAGACACTGAAGCTGCTCTCTCTCTCCTCATCATGGACATAAGGACAGGTGTTTCTTTATGAGAGTGAAATGTTGCTGCTTTTGGGACAAACTGATAAGAAATGAAGAATAAATGATATTTCTAGCAGAAAAATTCTTTGTTTAAAACTGTTTTTTCTCCTTTTATAATCTGCTCTAAAGTCATGAAATATAGTTTTTCAATATAAATAAAATACTTGTCTGATTAATCGATTACTAAAATAATTGATGGTTGCTAATTTTGTGGTCTTAAAAAGTCTTTTGACTTGTCCACCCCTGCAGATACCCTGAAAGAAGGGGTTCCCAAACTTTTTGGACTGGGTCCCTAAACATAACTAGGCCAAGAACTCGAGACCCCCAGTTGTTAAATATATTTAGTGCGAATGATATAATTTAATGTAGAAAACATTTAAAATCTGGTTCATTTAAGTTTATTTGAAAGCATTTTGTGGTGCGATTTCATTGAAATATTTTGTTTTTAATCACAAATATACAGTATGAAATGGAATGTTTCATCTTGCGACCCTTACCACAGCGCCTCATGACCCCCACTTTGGGAACCCTTGATCTAAGGAGCTCATTTGATCTACACGGTCCATTCAAAAATCCTCACCATGGTGATGAATTCTTGGACGACTGACACACACATTCTAATCTGTGCTTTCATTTTTTACGATGTTTGTAATAGCAGTACCATGAGTTGTATTCTTTTCTATCATTGCTTTAGCTAAAACGGACTGCATTTGTCCTGTTCCAGGGCTACAGCGGGACGGAGAAGTTGAACGGCGCGTCCCCTCGCTGCTGGACGCTGGTGAGGCCCAAGTCGCTGCCCCTGGAGGACGTGGAGGAGCAGAGGGGGCTTTGCGAAACCTCTGGCTCCGCGTCCAACTCCCAGGCCAACCTCTTACCCAGCGCCGCCTCCTCCGACTCGCAGGGGACTCTAGCGCTCAGTCTGCCGCTCTGTGCCCGTCCCGCGCCTTTACAAGCCGGCTGTGTGCCCGCCCTAACGCTGCCCAACACCCGGGTGAGGACGCTCTTCACCCACGTGTCCGTGCCGCTTGATGTCGCTTCTGTGTGTGCCCGCTTGTAATTAATGCTTGCTACGAGTTGTTTTTTATATGCAAAGATAGAATGGTCAGTGTGATGCTTGTGCCGGTCCCAAGCCTGGATAAAGGAAGACAAGAGGCACCTTTACTGTTTATTTCTAACCGTACTTTATTGCAACGTCTGACTCTTGAGCTGAATACTTTCTTCTTTTGTATCATCCAGGTCGAGGAGGCACATTTTAACGTAGTTCCTGTTAATGGTATGTACTTTTTATTATTTACTTGCACTTAGCTCGATTGTGATTTATTTTGCAGCCTGTACTACTAACAATCTAACATACACAACTTGCCACCACCCAGTATGGAGTGAATGTGTGACCCAAAGCGCTGCCTTGTTTGAAGCACTTTGGATGACTTGTGTCAAGTGTAAATGTCTGTCTCACCGGCCTGGAGACTAATTGGAGAACCATCGGAGACTCGAGTTGCCCAGGTAGTCTTGGTGAAAACCGTTTTGATTTCAGTGGAGACTGCATGGAGACTTCGAAGTCTCCGTGTGGTATCGGAGACGTCTCAGCGCGAATGCAATTTGTTCTCAACCTGTAAGATGTTTCTGTGACGTCCCTGCAATGTCTCCGAGACCTTTCAGATACCAAGGTGAGCTCAAAGAGTCGTCTGTAGTCTCTTTGCCACAGCTGCTTGAGACTGCGAAGGCCTCTAGGAGACCAAGCAGAGACTCCGCTGAAATCGAACCTGTTTGTTTTTTTCACCGAGACTACCTGGACTATCTCTGAGACATCTCTGTGACCAGCGGCAACTCGAGTCTCCAGGCTGGTGGGATGAGCCCTTTACACTTGACACAAGTCATCCAAAGTGCTCCACAATGTCTCTGCAGCGCTCCTCTGGTGAGATGGGCCCTTTAGAGAAGTGAGATTCCTTTCTCAAATGCCCGTTAGAAGTTCCCTTAGGGCAGGGGTTCCCAAACTTTTCAGGCCGCAACCTAAAAAATCGCACTCGGGGACCCCCTTCGGTAAAATGTAATTGGCATTTATAATCTAAGGTGCAAATTATTTCAAGTTTAATGATGTTAGTTTGGAAACTGTATTTTGATATTTGGCTTAATTTCACTAAAATGTGCTGTTTTCAATCAAGAATACATCAAATTAAATGTCCCCCCCACTATGTTTTCTTGTCTTGCCCTTGGACCCTTCCGTGGTACTGTGTATCAAGAGTTGTTGCAGTTTATTTAGAAAGCAAGCACTTAAAAGCAGTATTTGCAAGTGAAAAGACAATGTGTTCAAAATAAACAAATACTCCCAAACAGTACATTATTTGGTAAAAAAAAAAGTTTTCTTTTCAAAATGTTTAAAAAAAACTCAGAGTACCCCAGGGTCCCTGTACTCCTAGTTGGGAACCACTGCCTTAGGCCCAATCTCAATTCTCCCCTTAGCCCTCCGCTTAGCCCTTTCCCTTCGGTGTGCACGTTCACGATTCCATTCCAATTCTATTTTGGGTGAGGGAGAGGGCCACATAGCCCTTCCAGCGAGGGTTTTTCAGATGCACACTTCAGACGAAGGGGTAGGAGGAGTTTGACAAAACACGGAAATAAGCTGCGAAATGAATTCACGAAGATCATCATTAAGCACTCTTACAACTTTTATAAAGTTGCAGAACGCTTCGTTCATGACTTTATTTGCTTTGAGCAACAATTAGAACAGTCCATTGCTATAAATGTGTCAGTTCTACGTTTTCGCTTTGCTGCTGCGAACGCTCCCAAACTTTCGATACGTAGCTATTGACATGACACAGGGGGTTCAGTGCCTCGATTTCTCCCCGCGCCGCTGTGCTCTGAGCCCGGGTCCGAGGCGGTCTGAGCGCACCTCGGCAGCCTCCGCTCAGGCTCAGAGCGGAGGCTGTCCCCGCCCTGAGTGCAGTGTGAGTGGGTCTACCTCTGACTGTCCCTGCTGAGTGCGCTACAGGAGCGGCTGGGCTGATCTCTCGCAGCTCTGGCTGCAGCCACAGCGACCCGCGGTAGAAGCGGCAACACACTGACAGGGGGAAGGAGAATGTAGCAGAAACATCTGTAGGGTTTGGGCTGAGACGGAGTCCTGTTTAGGTGTTACAAAATAGCATCAGTCAAGTGATAAACTGGTACAGTAGAAACATGCTCTATAGACAAGTAGGCTTGCTTTTATTTTTTTATTATTTTTTACATAACCTTAATCATTTGTGTTAATAGTAAATGCAGTCAAATGGAGGGCTGTCCCATTTCTTAGGGTGGTATTTTCAACCCTCGCCCTTAGCCCTTGGTTTCAGGGTGTAGGGCTAGGGGAAGGGGTAGAAAAGAGAATTGAGATTGGGCCTTAGAGAACCCACAGAACCTCCTATGTCCATATTATTCAATACAATCGTACTTGTAAATGTGGTCACTGTAGCTCGGCTCTTTTGTCTATTCTCTGACTGACAGAACGCGCAGTGCATAGACCTGAGCACTGGACTAATATGCACTAACTTAGTAATGAAATGTGGGCATCGGAGTTCCTTGGAAATGTTTTATTTATTTTAACGTTGTATTGTCTGTTTCAGGTGACGCATCTCTCCGAAGCTGCTTCGAGTTTTTCGAGGAGCTGCTTGACGTGCACTATCATAGCAGATTCTTCCGGCACATCGGGCTCACGGACAACCAGATCAAGAGCAAGGACTCGCTCACCTATGTCGACCGTGTGCACGATCTGCTGAACCTGTGGATGGAGAAACGCGGCAAAAAGGCCAGTTTGAAGGACCTCCTGAACGCTCTGATGGAGCTAAACCAGAGAAGAACCGCTGAGATGATTGTGGAGCGCGCGGTCCAGGCCGGTTATTACGTGTGCGAGTAAGGACATTTCAGCAGGTACCATCAAAAAGGACTTGGATGTTTTCCTACTTGTAAAAAAGACGTTTTGCGACTCAAAATGGAAAAAATGGGACCAAACCAAGGGCTAAACTGGACCCAAAAGGGATGAAACCAGGACTAAAACTAAACTCCGGGTTTACGAGGAGCAATAAAAGTCATGAAATCAATTGTGCCATAATTAAGACGGCCTTAAAAAGCATTATATTTTGTTCCAAGTGGCATTTAAATCTAAAATTCTCTGAAAATGATGACATTGCCATCAAAATTACAGTCTAAAACTCGTTCAGTTGCAGTTTTGGTTGAACGGTACGCATTTTTTGCACAAAAGTTGCCCGTTGTATTCAATTCGCTTTTCCAATATCAACATTTCCCATGATTCCTGTTTGATAGACGCTCACCCATTTTTTTTTTTTTGTTTGGCCTTAAAGGAGGGGCATAAAAGTTCCTCCTGAGGTCCTGGGTATCCAAGAAATGCTTCTCTTCACCCCTCAATCTATTGCACAGCTTAATCCTTACATTGCAGAGTAAAAATGCTCGCCATAGTTGGCCTGTCACGATCACAATGCAGGAAATATCTCGATAAACGATATTATTGAGGACCATTTAATGCCGTCAAAAATAAATCTAAAGCAAAACAATTGCGATAAACTTTAGTTCTAAATGTACCACATTTAAATCAACACACGTGGAAACTCATTTTTTACTCAATTTACTTCAGTAAAAATTTTAAGTATTACAGAAAAATATGAGGAAAAACGGCTGATAAATATTGTGCCCCGAAATATATAGTTTCTTTCTTCAAAAGATAAGTCGATAAATTATCGTGACGGGTCTATGTCATAGCTTCACTTTTTCTCTCGCTTGAAACGGCTGCGCAGCAAAGGGGAGCAAGATGAGATGGGTGGGAGAAAATAAGGATGTGAAACTACTGGATATTTTGTTTCAGCTGTCTTGGATCAATATTGCATTTTCAAACCAACAAATTGTAAGATGGTGGTATGTTTTACCAAATTCAATAATATCGTTGGGAAATTAAAATGGCTTTAAAATGAAGTCAATTTGACTTGCTGCTGCCTATATAAACCCTGTAAACCACACCCAGGACTTAAAGGTGCGTTATGTAACTTTTTATGCAAAAGAACAACCTAATATTTTTGCATATTTGACCTTTTTGTGAGCCAATGACCGTATGGGTCCATCACGGTGGTCTCTACAACGCTCCAAGATCAATTGTTTTGTAGGTTTCCTGGTGAGAGCGTCCATCCGCAATGAAAACCTACCAGAAACTCTACAAACAATTGATCCTGGAGCATCGTAGAGACCACTGTGATGGAAAATAAAGGCGCCATGCTGACTACTCGTAGTAACTGAAAGGTCAAATATGCGCACTAAAAAAAACTAGTCACATAAAAAGTTCCATAATGCACCTTAAGGGAGGAATTAAAAAAACTAAACCAGATTTGAATTTGGGCCAAGCCAGGTCAACTAGAATCGTCTCCACTTCAATTCAAAATGAACTTGACCGAACCAGGACTAAACCAGGTCTTACCCAGGACTTTATCGGTCTAAAATCTTAAAGAATCAGGACTAAAAATGAGCTCGCCGTGCTTGGATATTCTTTGGGGAAGACTCAGCTGATGGATCATTTGATTCTACAACTATAAATGAGTTTATTCGGATTTAGAACTGCAAAACATTTCCCCAAATTACACCCAGACAATGAGTTATGTCAGTGTTGAGGTTTGGGACCATTTCGGTTCTGTCTTCCATGTAAAAAGTGTAGAGCTTTATGGATTCAAATACTGAGGCCTTTTCTCTGCATGGAAACAAACTGACTGTGACGTTTTAAAGGCTGTTTACAAAGAGCTCACACGAAACCACTACTTGAAATCGAAAGTCATATTTTTGTGATTCTTTGACTTTTCTTTGTTTTTCACGAGATGTATTTATAAATGCAAATGTGGAACAAGATGCTATTTATATGTTAATATATTTTGGATGTACTTTGTGTATATAGTTTATTTTGATAACGAGAGAGTCGTTTTCCAATGCTGCTGTAAATGTATTTTTGTACCTAAAATGTGATCGTCTCTGATTATGTCCTCCGCATTTGGCCCGTCTTTCACGCAGTGCCTCGGGGTCACGTGTCCGTTATGGTGGGACATACTGCATGGTTTCATCACACATCAGGGATTTGAATTTTTTTTTTTTTACTTCTTCTGCTTTTTGGAAAATTAGTCTTGCACGTCAAAAGTGCGGGCAGATTTTGAATGTCGGTGTTTGAAGACAATAAAAGATATTTATATAAAGTGTGACTGTTCTTTATTAAATATGAATTATAATTTGGAGCATTGGAAAGTAGTGAGAAAGTGAAATTACTAAGTAAAGCAAAAGTACCTAAAAACTCTACTCAAGGAGGGACTGAATAGGGGAACTTTTTACATTTTGATACATCAAAGTGTATGTATGTATGCATCACCTTTGTTGTAGATTACTGACAAATGAGATAAAAACATAATAATTTTAATATGTATGACTAAAAATGACCAACCTGAATAATGGATCAAGCCAGGTTAAAAGTTATGTTTTTTTTGTTGTTAAAATATTAGTTACAAAGGCTTTTTCAGAGGGCATTTCAGATATCTTTAGTTTAAAAAAATAAATAATTGTGTGGAAAAACTTGTTAGAAATTAAAAACTCAATCAGACATTAAAAAACCCCTTTGACAACAAATGTTCAGTCCGAGGTCGGGAAATTTGAAGTCTGTAGAAGTGCCTTACATGGAGATATTGTTGCGCCAATGTGAGAAAAATGCATTTTGAGAATATAGCTTTTGAAATGACAATTTTCCAAATCTATTGAGAAAAAATTTATCAGTGCAATAAACTAATGTGAAGATTTATTTTTCTACTCCAGGTGAAAGTTTATATGTTGAGACCAATTTGGCCCAAAACCTGAAATAAGTTTTCCCTGTAGTGTCTCCCCTTAAATGCATATTGTAATGCATATTTTTTATTGTACTTCATAGCCAGTACCTGAACCGTCTCTTCCACAAATCGAATCAGATTACATTTTCTTGTTTTAATTTGTAGAGAATCTCCTACTGTAACTTGCAGCAATAAAGTAGTTCTGATGGGGAAAAAAAAAAAATCTGCATAATAGTCAGACATCAGCAGTTTATCCAGTCTCTCCTGCAGTTTTGGAAATATTTCTATCAGACATTATTTGAAAACTTTAAATGACTATTGAAAACATTGTGCACTTGCTATTGAAACTGAAAAGGGATGAAGTCCGCCCTCTAGTGGTGAAATGAATAAAGATGTAAGCGTTGTGTCACAATATTGATGTGTCAGTTGTATAAGCAAATAATTGAAAGATGGTAAACACTTTTCTTGTCTAATGATGGACAGACAGAAATGGGAGAAATCTGCGATTAAAGGTGTTAAGAGGTTTTATTTGCTCATAATGTAACAAAACTTTCTAAAATGTTTTCAATAGTAGGGTGGACTTTGTAGAAGTGTAAAGATGAAAAACATTTAGTGTCAAGATGCACAGTTCTAAAATTGGAAGACTTAAGGGCCCTATACCTGATATTATTATTACCAAAAAAAAAAAAAAAAAAAAAGAAGAAGCCACTCAATTAAAGTGTTAGTTATCCAAATCCACTATCGGAAATGCTACCCTGCAAGTTCATGAAATTGATACAAAATCTTTCAGAGATGGGTAGAGCTATATATATGTAGCCAAAATATATAATATAGAGCTATATATATATAGCCAAAAAATGCACTCAAGTAAGAAAAGTAACGTTACTATAACATATTATTTACACAAGTAAAAATAAAAAAGTAGTGTCCCAAATAATGACTCAAGTAAGAGTAAAACATGAGTAACAGTTTTTGAGGATAAACGTCTGATTTAGGTTTCAGTCGTGACATAAATGTTGAGAAAGAAAACATGAAATAATTGAAAATTTTTCAAATATTTTGAAAGGAATCATTGTTAAGAATGAAGTAACAAAACACAAAATACATGTATTTTACACGTCGAATTGAAGATTTGTCACTTAAAGATTTACTTACAGTGTCTCGAGTTACTATTTTTTACAGTACAGATAGGCCTACTTCATATTAAAGGTGCATTATGCAATTTTTTATGTGGGAAAAAAAGTTGATATTGTTGCGTATTTGACCTTATAGTGACCCAGTGGCTGTATGAGTGGTCAGCATGGCGCCTTTGCTTTCCATCACAGTGGTCTCTACAATTGTTTCGTAGGTTTTCTAGTGAGAGGCTCCATCAGCAGGGAATACCTTCCAAACAAATGATCCTGGAGCGTCCTAGAGATCACTGTGATGGAAAGCATGTATGACCACTCACTGGGTCACTACAACTTCAAATACGCACAAATATCAACTTTTATTTTCGCATAAAAAGTTGCATAATGCACCTTTAATGTCACTCAAGTGGAAGTAAAAAGCACTGTATGTTAAAACTGCTTGCAAAAGAACAGTTACTTCAAAAAGTTACCTAAGTACATGCACATCTGAGTAAATGTAATTGAGTACTACCATATGGCCTAAAATCTCTATCACTATATAAAAAAGAAATATCACGATAACGATATATTTGACGATATAATTGACAAATTGCTTTAACATTCTTTTAGCACCATACTAATTTCCTCACAAATATAATCTACCGTAATTAAGCAGTTTACATCCTTCATTAGGCCCGAGCGGCCTGCCGTCGCAAGGGCCTATTGTAATCGCAACACAGCACACAAAAAACAGCGCGAAGCGCTGTCCCCCAGTCAACCGTAAACTCACCTCTGGTGTGGGCCCTTTATACTTATTATTGCAAGAAAATGGATGGGAGTCCTCTCCTGGAACCGCCACCTTAACGTGGTGGAGGGTTTGAGCACCTGTATGATCCTGGGAGCTCTGTTGTCGGGGGCTTCGTGCCCCTGGTAGGGTTTCCCATGGCAAACAGGTCCTAAGTGACGGGTCAGACAAAGAGCGGTTCAGAAGCCCCCGGGCCTGTTGAGAGACCAACAGGCCCGGTTAGAACCATGAGGCCGTCCTTCTGTTGACCCATCACCTGCAGGAGGAGCCATAGGGGGCTGGTGCTATGTGATTCACGACCCAGCAACGAACAAGTGGAAGAAAATGGATGGATGGGGGTCTATGGCCAACTGTCATACGGAGGTGGATGACGAGCGCGAAGCTAGTAGCCCAATTTTTTGGGGCAAAAAAATGTATCAACATTTTTTTGCTATGTTTTACGGTTTGTTTGCGGCGAACTCGCAATCTGTTCAAAGAATTTTGCGACTACTTCAGACGTAATTCATGTCATCACAGCGCCGCCAAGTGGTGTTCCAATTCACTCAGACCACTTACCTCGTCGCAGCTCGACTCCTCCGTTTGGCTCATTTACGAAGGATGCACCGGTGGATCCTCCGCTGCCTCGGAGAGCTGAAATTACCCATGATGCACTGTAACACTGTGTTTTCTTCTTCCCTTTTCTCGCAAAACTTTATTAGTTTGAAGTTTTGTTCCACATTTGTGCAAAAAAATAATTATAATAAAAAAACATTGGTTGAAGTGTTGAAGCAAGTAAAGATGTAAAATAAAGAGGTTTATATAAAGTTGATGAAAGGCCTAATAAATAGGCATATTTATTGATAAATCAGGCCTATGGTTGTTAAAGGGGGGTATTATGCTTTTTTCAATCACATAGCACCAGTCTATAGCATACTACAATGATGACGTAACCTTCTGTTGGTCTGTATATGCAGTAAATTAAAATAACTGCCTTGAATAAAATTGCTCTCTCAAAATGGCTGTACTGAACGTCTTGAAATAGGCCTCTGTCTCTTTAAGAAGCTTTCCGACACGCCCCCTTCAGCACACTGCTGTGGCATCTAAACAACACTACTGTGCGGGGAGGGGGCTCTGCTGAGCTGAGGAGCAGTGGTTGGTGGCTTGGCTGGTGACAAAAGGTCCAGAGGCGTCTCCAGGAGGTGGGGGCGTTCCTAGGAGGACTGAGGCATAGCTACACCTAAAATGGCTGCCGTCTAAGTTTTTACTGATTACTCAAAAATATGTGAATGAGCCAAGGCAACACTCAAGGCATGTGTTTAATGAGGCAATGACATAATAACATGATATAAAGCTTGAAAAAGTCGATTTTACATAATACCCCCCCTTTAACTTGTCTGCAATTGAAGGCGATTAGTGATAAACTGGACCTGCTAAATATATTTGATATTTTAATTGAATTTCTTACAAATCCTTGCTGAAATGTTATTATTTTATTCAGGCCAATGTTCAAACAGTAAGACATCCAACCAAAACCAGTTTATAAACAGCTTTTATTCATAAAACAGTCGTTTTTGTAAGCATAGATTTGACACGTGACATGAGGCAGCCGCTCGCTCCGGAGGCCGTTCCAATTAAGCTCAAATGTGGCGGTACGAGGACACTCGCCTCCGTTTGGGAGGAGCCCACCACCGAGGACGTCAACGAAGTGGACAAACGGAGGACCTCTGTGTCCTACAAAGTCAGTATTTTTGCTGCTCTGATGGAGCTGAGTGTAACATAAATTATATCGATATCAAAAAATGATATCGCAATAATGATATGCGATACGATATGCCCCACCCCTACTGACTACCCCTCCTCTTAAAAAATAAAATCGAAAGAACTAAAGGGGACCGTATTTGTACGGCAACATCCAAGACTACAACTCCCATCAGCCCTTGCCTTGTCAACAAGGAAGTGAGCGAGTAAAACTGCTCTTTCTCGTATTTCCTCACATTTTGCAGGTTAAAACTTAATAAACTTGTGCCTGCGACGTAGACGAAGATTAATTCAGTCGTTTGATCGTAAGTTTTCGCGTTTTTCAGGATTTCAGCGCGAGGTCATGTGAGGCCAATGACAACATAAGAAAATGAACCTCGATGCAGTGACTTGGCCAACGTAGATTTGCTTCGTTTTGAAAGCTGAAACACTGGATCAATGTCAGGAGGAGGATAAAGTTTAAAGGCAATTGTCGTAAGTATTTGATTTAATTTAGCTGTGTATATAGCCTACCATTGGAGAAACTAAACTCAACCTCCTGCTTCAAATGCAAACAACTTTTTATTTCGTTTTCATCCACAATATTTACTTGGGTTTGTGCGCTGTACGGTCAATATTATTTTTGCGTAAAATGGCTGCTGTTTGGCTCACAAAATATGGGCTGAATTCTTTAATCTTCACCACAGTTTACAAGCCGTGGCTGCTCAGTTACCAGTATAAATGCTAACTCATTCCTGCGTAACTGTTACCACACTGGTCACCTGCCTGTGACCACACTGTCTGATCACCCTTATCATGTTGTGTTCACAGGCGGCAGATGCAGGGGGATTTTTCAGAGCTCAGTCCTGCTGCCAGCCTCCCGCTCAAGCAGATCATCTCTGAAGCAGGAGGAAGTCACTCCAGAAGGAAACAAAAGGTAAGAGAGGAAGAAAGAAGGATGTTATGGACACATTTATTGTGTATCATCGTAATTATTAAGGCAATTTTTGGATGGTGTCGTGAAGATAATATCGCAAGAGCTGTTTGGTAGATATTTACAACGTTGTGATTATTTCCAATGTCAAGGAATGTGGGGGGGGAATTTTGAATAGAAATTGCGGGAAAAATAGGGGGAAAAAATAGGTCAAATGAGGAGGAAAATAAGAGAACATAATATAGGTGCTCATTTCATGTACGATGTCTAGTACAAAGCAAGTGACAGACAAAGGCGATGATTAAGTTATTTATACACATACACATTATATATATATTCTTGTATTTTCTTTACAGATGGTTACCACTGCCCAACATAGTTAACAACTTCCAAAAGACACGTGTTCTGTGTTACAGAACTATACATATTATCCGTGATCTTGCAACTTCCCAGTTGTCATTTCCATCATTCCATTTGTTCTTTTTTCCTTTTTTGTGTACAATGAATTATGTAATATGTAAGCTCTACATACTGTAGTGCGTTAAGAAGCCAGGGTGTAGAGCGGGTCCATTGAAGAGGGCAGTAGCTCCCCATCAACAAACCCACCCAGCTGCCAACTAGCTGAATTTGTAGATGATGATCCTATGCTGTGTGGTGCGTTAAAAGACGAGGTTTATGAGCTCGTTGGGAGGGTCCTCTCAACAGATCCATAACTCGCTTACCCTAATTCTCAATTTGTAATTTTGAGCAATAGAATGACAACGGTTCAGAGCAACAACACTCTTTCTTAGTTAATTGACTGCAAATTGATCCTACTACTCCCCCTTGTGGCAACACGTTTCTTCTTTGTACTTTTCAAAAGTCTTTTGTTTGTATTTATATTTGAACAGGTTGATGTTTGGACATCGTTTCAACGTCCCCACCCACCATGCTTGTTTCGTCTGTTCATACTTGTAAACTCATAACCTTCGATACTAAAGTCCATTTCTCTGTTATTATGAAGCCATGATGGATGGATGAATGGTAAACCATAATCATCCAAATGATAACAAATAAAGGCTTGACATACAGTATGTCACTTTGCATGTAATGAGTCTATATTCTATTAGTTTCACATTTTAAGTTGAATAACGGAAGTGAATGCACTTTTTCATGATATTCTAATTATAGGACGAGCACCTGTATGAGAGAAAAATCTGGGGGGGGGGGGGGGGAATAGTGAGAAAAGTATTTTGAAGAAATATGGAAAATGTAAGAAAAATGAAGCAAATTTTTGTTGAAAATTTTGTGGAAAATGGAGAGTAAAAAGAGGGAAAATGTGGACAAATTGGGGGAAAAACAGGAAAAAATTGGGGGAAATAGTGTTTTTTTTTGGGGGGGGAAATGGGGGATAAATAGAAGAAAAGTAAGGGGGAAATTAGGGGGAAAAAATTGAATAAGAAAATGACAGAAAAAGGAGGGGGATTTGGAAAGTGTTTTTTCCGCCCTTCAGTAGTTTGCTCACAAAGATAAGTATCCTGAACAATGTAAATTTAGAAGTTTGCCCGCACATTTTTGCACATTTGTGATGGTTTGCAGGAATATCACAAACCATATACTGAGCAGAAGGGATAAAAGTTGACAATAGTTAAAGAAGGGAACAAGCACTATTCACATTACAACTTTACAAATAATATCGGGAAGCGGTGTTCAAAAGGGCACCAGCTTCTTCTTTCTATACTGACAAATCTTGTTGTTTCACTGAGTCTGTGGTGTCGCTTTTGTCGCGTTTCATGGTTTGGAAACTTAAACCCAACAAACAGGAATGTCCTGCGTCAAATCGTAAAATAGGCATGTAAATCAGGTTTGCTTCAGCTCCATCCCGCTCCTTTGTGTTGTAAACAACTACTCAGGCACAAGGTTAAAATTTCATGGTTGCAAAATGGAAAATAGTAGGTTTGTTCCAGCTGCCATATGTGCTGTGAACAAGGGACGTTTTATATGTGGGTCAATTACTGTGATTCTGCTCATTTTGCACTACTTTAATTGTAGTTTTTAAAGGTTAATTGCTTTTCTTCAACAGGATTAATTTCCCTGGTCACTTTTTCTGCCTATCGTATGATCGCTCGATGGTGTGTGTGAATGGAGCTGACTCACGAACGGCCAATCAAGTAGACCTGCGTGTTACAAATAAAGTTGCCTTGAACCTTGATGTTCAAAGAGTTTTACCATCGGAAGCAAATCACAAAATAGAACGACATCGGAGACCAGCAGAAAATAAAGTGTTTACATGAAGAATGTCGTATGCTTTTTCAGATGAACTTGTATCTCCTAAAGGTTTACAAAGTGTTGAACTAAGCCTGACACAAAACAAACACATAAACAAACAAATAAACACATTTTGAGCACAGAACGGCACAGAGTCGATAATGTTGGATTATGGGCTTTCAAAATATGGAGGACAGTTTTTGGGTTTGAACAATGTTGCAAGTGTAATCAGGAAGTACAGAACGAGGCGCTGACACTGTAGAAGACGAAACGGCTACATTCAACAGCTTTGTCCGAGAATAACTCAAAACTGTGTGAATGTTGTGAAATACTACTCCAGGTCTGTCTTTGACGAGGGAACAACTTTAAAACATGGTTTAAACCTCAAGAAAGTCCATTTTGCATGATATGTCCACTTTATGTATAAGCTTAAACTTGACCTACTATCCATGAAGCTTAAGACAAGATACACTTATGATTTATAGTCTTTTAGTTAGAGATTGACAGATATATCGGCCGGCCGATATAATGGGCCAATATTTGGGTATTTTACAATATCAGCTGTTTATCATATCAAAATTGTTCTCTCAAAAATAAGCAAATTTACAATATCAAGTATATCTCCAATGTCAAGAAACCAACAAAAACGTTCCAAAATGTGTTGCTACAAAATCAAAACGAAATATACTTGTTGTGGAATCACTTTAAAAAAAAAAAGGGTATAACGTTTTTTTATGTTATGCTCCTTTGTTGTTTATTCAAGACAATCAAGACATCATTGTAATCGACAAACACCCATAAAGTTGTATCAATATCGGCTTGTCTCTGTTTTGTTGTTGCAGCCTCTCCGAGTCTCCAGGATGCGGTCCGTGCTGAGCCTGTCCGTCGTCCTGCTGCTGTGTCTCGCTCTGGGCGTGGTCTGTGTGGCTTTGGTCTCTTCCTGGAGCACCAGGTTCAGAGGGGGTTTAAGTGGGACGGATCAGGGCTGCAGTTCAACTGGCACCCTGTCCTCATGACCACAGGCCTGGTGGTGCTCTACGGCTATGGTCAGTATTTCAGATTTCTCCCATTTCTCCGACCTCCAAATGCATTGTGCCAAACTTAAAGTGCATATGCTTTTGAAAAATATGACTTATTTAGATGGATTACATCTGTTGTAAGTAATAATTACAATTTCATTTGAGTGAAGCAGCGAATTAATGAAAAGTTGTTTTTATTTGAATTTTCAAGCTACTGGCAGGAAGTGACATAGATGAAGGTAAAGTTCCAAAGCAGTTTTGCTGCATCCGAAACCATCAAATTGTAGCCTCTAAGTACTAACACTAGCAACTAATCCTTAACCTTTCATGGGGTCAGCTGTTAGATCTCTATGCAGTTAGTGAACTTCTGTTTCAGCAGCATTTGCCCAATTCGACCGTCCTTACCCAGGGGAAGGGGAAGTGACATCACCAATAGCTGTGTTTCTTCTTCTTTAAAGTTCAGTGCAGGCCAAACAAAAGCGCATACCGCCACCTACTGTATATTGTCCAACAACAACATAGTGTCCAAATAAAGACATTTAAGGGGAAAAAAAGAGAAACATCCAAATGATCCTTCACATTTCCCTTTATTTTATCTCAACAGCGGTTTCATAAAGCTACAGTATGCAAATTAGCCATGTGGCTTAAGTTTCTACTAAAAGAAAGCAAAAGCACAAACTGTCTTCATTTAAGAAATTTACTGAGGAGGCTCTTTAAAACCTGACATGTGACTGTGCTGTGGTGACTCTAACATGTATTTGGTCACTTTTATAAAGTTTGGCTTGTGCAGAATCTTTTTTATTTTTATTCTTATTATTAAATGTGCACCTGTCAATCAACAGTGGTTGCGCATGAATCACTCGAGGGTGGGGGCGAGGGGGGTGGGGAGATTGGCGCAGTGGTTTATGGGATGGCACATAGCTCCTAATCGCCAGTGAGTTAGCATCAGAGGTCCCTATGCTAAAGTGGCTGTGATAGTTAGCATACAGGCCACTTTCCCTAACTCCTTCCTAACTGAAAGCCCAATTCGGACGCATCTTATCATGGCGGACGCTGACGCACATCCGGTTTGGCGTAAGACCTCTTACCAATTTACTGGTTTCGGATGGAGCATTTGACTCATTTCCCATTGACATAACATGATCTATGTCACTTCCTGTCATTGTCCAATAAGGAAGTGAAACCATAAACATCACAAAAAATGTCAAACTAAAGAAAACTGTGTAAAAATATTTACCAAAGTCTTAAATATTATTGTGTTGACTATGTTTTAGCAAAAATTGTGTCTATGTGTCATATGCACAAAATTGGCTTCAAGTTTGCATCTAATCTGAATTACTTTGGAGGATAAAAACATTCATTCCACAAGTTTAGCAAACAATAAAGCATTCTTTTTACTGAATCTTTGTAGATTATTCATATGTTTAACAAAATATTGCACAAAAGTTGCCAGTTGTGTCCAGTTCACTTGTTACATATTGACATTTTACCTCATTCTCTGTTTGATGGGATGGTTTCGTTTTGTTTGTGGTATTAGAAACATAGGATCTGAGATTGAAACTAAACTTGACCTGCTGCTACCTGCATAAACAAAAATATCAATAAACTAAAATATAAAAAGTAGGAAATAAAACAATTAAGTAAGCTTTACTTTGTGTTCTTGATATACACATAAAACTTGGCACACTTAACACACTTGCCATTAACAGTGTCCCTTATAAACTCAAACAAAATTGAAAAATATACTTTACAACCTAGATTAAATGGAGTTCACCTGGTCTTCTCGCCCAGGCTCTGTGGTGTACCGCGTCCCCTTCACGTGGGGGCAGAGTAAACTCCCCTGGAAGCTGCTCCACGCGGGGCTGATGCTGCTGGCTCTGCTGCTGTCGGTGGTGGGTCTGTGCGCCGTGTTCGGCAACCACAACAAGAACCACATCCCCAACCTCTACTCGCTGCACAGCTGGATCGGGCTCACGGCCGTCATCCTGTTCGCTCTGCAGGTGAGTGTGCTGCGACTGCGAGAGGGGAGTAGGGCTGCCAGATTTAATCAGAGTTGCAATTTGGAATGTTTGTTAAAAGCAGACATCTACAATTAAAAGAAACAGCGCATTATCACATTTACAACAAAGTGCTAATACTGTGTGTCATCTACAGCCTTTGCCAGATCGTTCAAAAATATTTGATCCTCATAATACGGAGGGATGGGTGAATGTGTTTCCCCTAAATGGGGCGACGGTGGTGCAGAGAGTAGAGCGGGTCGTCTTGTGACCAGAGGGTCGGTGGTTCGAATCCCGCAGGTGCCCACTGTCGTTGTGTCCTTGGGCAAGACACTTCACCAGTGTCTGCGTACACTGGTGTATGAATGAGCGTGTGAATGGGTGACTGGTTCCTTGATGTAAAGCGCTTTGAGTGCCTAAAGCAGGTAGAAAGGCGCTATATAAAATGTGACCATTTAAATGGGAGATCAAACCAAGCATTAAATAAGCTATACAGTATATATATATATATATATATATATATATTAGGGCCGGGACTCGATTAAAAAAATTAATCTAATTAATTAAAGGCTTTGTAATTAATTAATCGAAATTAATCGCATATAAATATTTGACCTGAGAACAGTGAGAAGTAAGTTTTTTTCATAAGGATTTTTAGTATACCATTGAATAATGACTGAATACATAAGCTTAAGCAACAAAATATTGTTTATTTTTGTTCAATCAAGTCCAACAGACCAGTGCAATATTGCCATTAATTGTGCGTCTGCAGGAAAAAAGGAAACTGAAGTGTGGAAAGCAAAGTGTGATTAATTTCGATTAATATTTTTAATCGCACTAAACCTCATGTAATTAATTCATCGCAATTAATCGAAAAAAGTCCCGGCCCTAATATATATATATAGTAACACTTTCTAATAAGGTTACATGCTTGAATAACATGAAATTATGCAAGAATGTATGCATGATTTTATGATTTATTCATGCATGAGGATATCATGACTGAGTTAACATGACTTCATGTTTTTTCATAGATGACTTCATGCATGAATTAATTAAGTAACTACTGTAATGAATTCATGAGAAAATCTTGTTAATATATCATGATCTTAGAATCATGATGAATTCACTAAAACATTTCAATTTTAACAAAAGCATTAACTAATCGTAATTATAAAGTGTATGCAGGAATATCATGATTCATCGTGATTTAAAAAATAGTTTGCAAGATATACCTTAAAACAACATTTACAGCTGTAATTAACTCATCATTAGCTAATCCTTAGTTCATTCATAAATTCATGATGATTGCGTCCCCTATACTAAAGTGATGCACTTTTATACTTGGGACAATGATCAAGGACAAAACAAACAACAAACTTCACAGACATTATAATTTAGAACTGTCCACAATGCATTATGAGTTTAAATTAAGTTAATGCTTTGTGGTCCATTAAATTTCACTTACATCAACATAAACACTGACTATTGCTTACATTTATGCTTAACTTTAAAAAAACTTATATTACGATTTATTCATGATGTAAATAATGAATATAGCACTTTTTTACTCTTGCACAGATTTGTCCAAAGCATAAAAGTGCATCACTTTAGTATAGGGGACGCACTCATCATGAATTTATGAATTTATTTATTTATTTAATGGTTTATTTGGTCGGGACAGTGCATGTTAATGAACACACATGGGTCTCATGCATGTAAACAAGCCACACCGGATTGTAGCCTTGGGCTAATTTCCATCCGTCGTCCCCCATGCACTCTCAAACACACTCTCATTCATCCTGGCCTATTGTACATGTTTTTAGTGGTAGGGGAAACCGGAGTACCCGGAGGAAACCTACGCAGACACGGGGAGAACATGCAAACTCCACACAGAAAGGCCCCATCCAGGTGGGAATCGAACCTGGGACCTTCTAGCTGTGAAGCCGCGAATGAACTAAGGATTAGCTAATGATGAGTTAATTACAGCAGTAAATGTTGTATTAAGGTATATCTTGCAAACTAATTTTTTTTAAATCATGATGAATCATGATATTCATGCATAAACTTCATGATTATGATTAGTTAAGGTTTGTGTCAAAAAAATCTAAATGTTTTAGTGAATTCATCATCATTATAAGATTATGATATATTAACAAGATTTTCTCATGAATTCATTACAGTTCCTTAATGAATAATAATAATGCCTTACACTTGTATTGCGCTTTACAAGCCTGTATTACCAAGTTTCTCAAAGCGCTACACTGTCGTCATTATTCATTCACTCCATACTTGATGGTGGTAAGCTACTGTTGTAGCCACAGCTGCCCTGGGGTAGACTGACGGAAGCGAGGCAACCAGTCTGCGCCATCGGCCCCTCCGACCACCACCAACCACTCACCCACTACATTCGCTAGGCTTCCTGGTGTTACCAAACGGTCTCCCATCCAAGTACTAACCAGGCCCTTCCCTGCTTAGCTTCCAAGATCTGACGGGATTGGGCAGAGCAAAGGCGGTATGACCACGCATAATGAACTCATGCATGAAGTCATCTATGAAAGAACATGAAGTCATGTTAACTCATGATGAGTCATGATATCCTCATGCATGGATACATCATGAAATCATGCATTAATTCACGCATAATTTCATGTTATTTATATATATATTTAAACAGATTTCTTTCTTAAACTTGTCATTCATTGGGCATGTTGTCCGTTGTACCCGATGTGTCCAGTGGGTGGCAGGCTTCGCTGGGTTCCTCCTGCCCTTCTCTCCGCTGTCCTTCCGGAAACTCCTCAAACCTTTCCACGTGTGGCTCGGAGGAAGCATCCTGACCCTGAGCGTCGCCGCCTGCATCTCCGGCATCAACGAGAAACTCTTCTTTGTCCTGTGAGTTCACACTTTACCCTTGAGTTTCAAATCAAAAACAGTTTATAGAAGACTTATAATATTCTCTTCTGGCTGGGTTCTTGCAGAAAAGGAGACAACCACACGGCGTCGTACAGTAATCTCCCTCCTGAGGCCGTACACGCCAACTCTCTGGGAGTTCTGATCGTGGCTTTTGGTTTGGTCGTGTTACGGATCCTGACCAACAAGAGCTGGCAGAGGCCTGAACCCGATCAGCAAGAGACAGCTTACACGGTGGGAAAATGTCTACGACTGATGTAACATAAGGGTTCATTATGACGGACGCACGCCTGCCACTCGGCGAGAAGGCTGTTGGTTCAATTCCCACACTGCATGCCCCACACTGAATGGCAATTGCTTGAAGTTGAGTGCACATTAGGGCTGCACATTATTGAAAACACTTGCGTTATGCGATGTGGATGTGCAATATTGCGATTGCGATATTGCCCGGGGGCCCCCCAAATCATAATCATTTACTCTAGTCAATGGAATTTGTAATTATTTACAGCTAAAATTACATAAAAAGCAACATCTAGCATTGACTGTAGCTAAATACTGGGTTTGAGTGGTACATTTGTCCAAATTAATATATTTTCCCTCTCAAACATAATTTTTTAATGTACTTGAAATGTAGACTTTGGGGGGGGGGCCCCCCTGTAATGCCACTGTTCTATTGAAACGTTTCAACGCGGTATGATCCATTAAATTAAAACATTGTAAGTGATTGTAATGTAATGTCTGCAAATTGTGCCAAAAGATTAAATCCAGTCCAAAGCAAGGCTAAAATGGAACTAAAAACTATTACTAAAAGGAAACCTTTGAACATTGCTGTTTTTTGTTTGTTTTTGGCTTAGAAAAATGTGGAAATCTCTGTCCGATGGAAGACTTGAGTGATTTTACAATATGTTATGGCTTCTTGCGATACAGATATTGCAATATTTGTGTTCATCATGTTTTCATTGCTTTTTGTCACATTTTCTGTACTTTGTTGTCGCATTTTTGCCCCGCTTGCGTCACGTTTTCATGGCTTTTTTTGTCATGTTTGGTCATGTTTTTCTGCCACATATTTGTCACGTTTTGCTCTTTTGTAGCGTTTTGGCTGCATTTTGTTTTCTTTAGTGTAATGTAACTGTGATCAAGACACATAAGTGCGACCATAACGTGATGAAAACACAAGCAAAAAGGACGAAAACGTGAAAATCATAACGGAGGGGGGAAAAAAAGCTTGGATGAGTTTTGTAGGACTTCGCTTTAGGATTCAGGGTAAGGCTGAACTGGAGAAAATGTGCTCGGTTAAGGCGAGGGGATAATAGGTTAGTAGCATATTCAATTTAAATTTTCTCAGGATTTCTTCAGTAAAATACTACTTTTAACCTTTATTTTAACATTCTACATATTATTCATCATTTACATTTCTTTTCATGTGCTTTATACCACTTTTATAAATGATCCCCCATGATCATTTACAATTAAATAAACAAGAAACCACAGCCCTATTTAAAAAGAAATAAATAAACCCCAAATTAATCTTCTTTATAATTATAAAAAATATCATTAAAAGTAATTTATTTGTGTGAACGTGTTTGGTCCAAGTGCTCAAAACTGTAGTGCTGCCCCCTGCTGTCCTGACTGAATTATTGATCATTGTTGGCCTCTATTGACACTGAAAACAGTGGAGCACTGCTGCCTCATTAATATGCATGACGTTGCTCATTAATATACATGATGTCATCAAATGTATTGATATTGGAATAAAAACTATCGTATCGTCCCGCAAAATATCGCGATATATCGGAAAATCGATATATTGTCATACTCCTAGCAGCCACTATTTTTTTTAATACCTCTAATACCTCTTTTTTTTGTCTCCACAGCCTTTAAATCAGGAAGAAAACGAGTGACGGAAGCCACACGACTGAGATTGTCCGTACCTTAAAGCCGCTGCAATACAAAGAATGTCAACGCACAATGATTGATGTATTTATCTGTGATTTATACTTGCTCTGTTTTCACCGCAATAAATTATATTCCAGAATCTCTTTTGGTTTTATTTTGTGTTGTGGCCTACTCGTCTATCTGCTCCAGCTAAGTTTAGGCCGTAACTTTTGGACTAGTGGAAACTTATGTGTCTGTGTTTTTATCCGCATAGTGCCAGCTGTGCCACCCTCGGACAGTCGCCCGCGGGAACATAGCCGGACATGTTTTCATTGGGGAGATTTGTCCTCGTCAGCGGGATTTCTCACTCTCTCTCACCGGGTCGGTTTCCGCGGGAATGTGAGCAATAACGGGCTCACATTGTTGCTTCAGCGGCGGCGCCTCGGACTCCCGCCGCCAACACAGCCTTTAAAAGACTTTCATTTGTTTTTTATCGCGCCGGTTTCCCACGTCTTTAACGAAGTGACTGACGAATATTACATAACAAGGTGAAAACGTGACATAACATGGCAACGTAAGCACTTTTGCAAAACAGGTGGTACATATACTCAGGCTATGTAACTATATTAAAGGCCCTGTACCTGGTTTATTCAGTCACTTAAGTTTAAGTTGTTGTAGTTAAGGTCCAGCCTGGTCAATAACATTGGTTTATTTTCTACAGGAGGACAAAACATCATAAATGAACAAACAAACATGTGCTTTTGCTGTGAGCGGCTCAGCTCTGCTAAGACATGACTGTAACAGGACAGGAGTGGGGACGTCTCCAGCTCGTCTCCATGGAGATGTGACTAAAGTCTGCAGAATATGAGATTTAAACAGGTTCTCATCCAAAACCATTCTTTGATTAGCCACTGGAAAAAGAATCTGTTTCGAGCTGGTCATTAGGAGCATGTTTTGTGTTGACGGCAACGGTAAAGTCCAAAATGTTACGCAGTGTGCCTTTAACAGCGTGTAACTTGCAAACTAAATATCTTGACATGAGGTCTTATGTTTAAAAACTATTAACCCTGTAGTTCAGATCTCTATAACCATGTTTATTTAGAAACTGCAGTTCATTTTACAGTCGTCTCTTAATTGTCAATGCTCCTGGATGTGTTTGAAATTTCCACTATGTTTATTAAGAAAGTGACAAGTCTAATCACGAAGTCCACACCTATAGTGCTGCTTGCCAGAACAAAATGCACATTACGGCATTTTCTAAATGGAGCAACTCTTGACCTTTGTACTTGTACGTGAATAATAATCTATTATTTAGAAGTGATGGCGGGTGGCCCAGAGGTTCTCAAACTTTTCGGGCTCCGACACCTCTTACTGAATAGATGTCCTCTGCTCCCAATCAGTAGACATTATGAAGAACTCGGGGGTTTTAAACTGTGTGTAAAACCAAATTCTGATTGGAATAATTGTTTCCATCATCAATTATAAACATTTGAGAAAAGATCAGGGCAAATATTGTACCTTAACATAAGTCTAGGGCTGTCAAAGTAATTAGTTTGAAAAAGAAATGTGAGCAAATGCTTTAAAATACAGCATTGTATAGGTTTAAATAATTAATCATAATCATAACCAGAAAAATTAACTGTGATTAATTGTGAAATCTCTAATGTTTGATTCATGTGATTTAAAACAATCATTTGACAGTCCAACATAAGTCAGATGTTGATTTTGAACATAGAATTTGCTGATTATCTTGGCCAAATAATAACCAACCAATTAAGAAAATGCCAAAAAAACACACACAAAAAAACAATTATCAGAAGGCCAACACTTTAAGCTTAACATACTTTTTAGTGGAAACTAGACATTTGTGAGAAAAACATTGCACATATAATCATAACGCATTTGTATCAATTTCATGAACTTGCAGGTGCGTTTTCGAGCATTTACATTATGTTAAAGTGACCCTGCAGGTTGTGAAATGTTCCTATAAAATCATCCCTGTGAAGAATTGGGGATGCTACAAATGTGTTAGGAAAGTTACGAATGAGTCTGCACTACAACTGATCTTTTACAGGTGCTCGTCATATAATTAGAATATCATGAAAAAGTTCATTTATTTCTGTAATTCAACTTAAACTGTGAAGCTAATATATGATATAGACTCATTACATGGAAAGTGACATATGTCAAGCCTTTATTTGTTATAATTTTGATGAAATATTCTAATTTTATGAGATTTTTAATTTGGGTTGTTTTACAAGCTGAGCCATAATAATCAAAATTATAACAAATACATGCTTTACATATCTCACTTTGCATGTAATGAGTCTATCATATATTAGTTTCACAGTTTAAGCTCAATAACAGAAGTGAATGCACTTTTTCATGATATTCTAATTATATGACAAGCACTTTATCCAGTGATGCCAGTAACTAATCACTTAGTAACAGATTGTAATCTGTTATTAAGTAACTAGTAATTTAACACGTTACTATTTCCAAACAAGTAATCAGATTTCAGTTACTTTTCCAAATCACTGTGAGTTACTAGTTTGTCATTTTCCTTTGGAAAAAAATACTTCTTTTTGGCAAGTGATGTGACATAATGTGACAAGTCATGTTTTCAGCCTAAAAACACCAACACTGGTCGGGGAGAGAGATGGAAATGCATCACTTTTCTGAATCTACATCAGCTTTGTTGATGTTACTGTTAAAATGCACTTCCAATAAAGTGAGTGTTGGTAAAAGGGTTTGTCATTCGTGTGTTGTGACGGTGCAGCTGTTGTCCACTGCAGCTGAATGTTACTAATAAAGTAAATCAAGTAATCAGTAAAGTAACTAAGTTAATTTTCAAAGGAGTAATCAATAATCAGTAATATATTACTTCTTCAAGTAATCTGTGGCAACACTGCCTGTATCATGAAAAAGTGCATTCACTTCTGTTGTTCAACTGTGAAACTGTGGGAGACGGTGGCGCAGGTGGTAGAGCGGGTCGTCTCGTCATGGGTTCGAATCCCAGCTCCCACAAATGCACACTCTCGTTGTGTCCTTGGGCAAGACAGTTCACCCTACTTGCCTCCAGTGTCTGCGTACATTGGTGTATGAATGGATGAGTGGATCCTTGCTGTAAAGCGCTTTGAGTGCCTAAGCACTATATTGAGACCTTTTACCATTTACCAAACATGCAAAGTGACATATAGCCTTTATTTGTTATAATTTTGATTATTATGGCTCAGCTTGTAAAAACCCCAAATTAAAAATCTCATAAAATTAGAATATTTTGAAAATGGGCTGTAAGCCATAATCATCAACATTATAACAAATAAAGGCTTGACATATTTCACTTTGCATGTAATGTGTCTATCATGAACTTTTTCCTGATATTCTAATTATATGACGAGCTTTCATTCCGCTTTCATTATTTGGCCTTTAAGCCTAAACCGCTCCCCAAACCCCTGCGCCATTTCGCGTCGCTACTTTCCCTCGTCTGAGCTCAAACCTGCTGTCCTCCCCGTCCCAGAGAAGCCCATGCGCCTCTGCCGTGTGCCGCTGCTCACGTCGGCCCGTCCCGTGCGCTCCAGCTGTGCCATGTGCGCGCGATGAGGTCACTCTTTCGGGAGGGGAGGAGGCAGGGGGGCGTGTTCACGAGACCACAGCGGTGATGAGAGAGAGAGAGGAGACCCCAGCGCAGAGCAGCAGCAGCAGCAGCAGCTTCAAACACGGAGCACAGCGAGAAAAGTAAGTCAGCAACACGTTTTACCACTTTTAATTTGGACATGGATTGACTTTGGGGCTTTGGGAATGATGCGAACAAGTCCTTGATCCAAAAAACGTCAACGTTCTTATCAAGTTGGATACTGTGTTTTATCAATCGTGCAGTGGGCTTTTCCAACTTTATTTTAAATAGTTTGACTTTGGATCCTACTAAGACTTTTGTGCAATCTGTGTGCAGTTTGGATGCACTCGCTCAAAGGCTCAAAAGTCTTTGTCTTGTGCAAAGCTGCGATTGGACAGTTATCAAACTAAAGGAAATCCCTCCAGTCTGCGATTCCGAATGTGGTCAGTGGGTTCTGCTCCTGCAGAATACACGTCTGCTGTAGTAATCGCCCTCGCTGTACTTTTGCATGATTATTTTTTGGGGTATTTCACCCTCACATTCTGACTCTAACTTTCTGCCAAATGAGACTATAAGTACTTCTTTAACAAGCAAAATACGTTGGCTAATATAGTAAATAATAAATCCTTTCTCTACTAGCGCTGGGTACCGTTAATTCATTTTCGATACCGGTACTTAAATTATCGTTTGTTTACGATACCGATACCTATACTAAACTATGTATCATGTAGAACGAGAAAAACAGAGCTGTAATGTTAATTTATTCCATACAAGACTTAGTCTTTTAAATTTGCATCATTTACTTGAGCCAACCAAGTCACTTCCTTTACTGCTGTCCTTGGACTCGACAGACATCAAAACCTGATATCCAAAGAAACTATATATTTTATTCACATATTTTTTCACACATATTTTTCACAGAAGCATATGTCAATTTTAGAAGGGAAGAAAAAAATCCTCCACTGGTTTCAATTTTCAGCCTTTACGTGCAGAGCAGTTCTTGGGAATCCATGTGGTCTTTGCAGAAAAGAGATTCAAGATTCTAGGTGTCTTAGACCTTGAAATACTTTAGAGCAGCCATTCCCAAAGTCCGGGACATCGCGGCCCCCTTATTGATCAGAAAATCTCTCGGGGCCCCCCAAATCATAAGAATTTACTCCATTCAAAATAATTTGTTATAATTTTACAGCTAAAATGACATTAAAAGTAACATCTAGCTATGACAGTAGGCTAAATACTGGGTTAAACTGGTGCATTTGTCCAGATAAATCTATTTTTCCTTTCAAAATGAACTTTTTAAATTTTACTTGTTTTGCAGACAAGCTTTGGAGGCCCCCTTGTAGTGCCTCTGAGGCCCCCCAGGGGGTCCCGGACCCCACTTTGGGAACCACTGCTTTAGAGCATCATGGCATTGGTTTGTCTGACTTATAGATAAACAAGTAAAAGAAACCTGGCTTAAACACACTGAAAACGCTTTTTCACCTGTGTCTGGTGAACACGGAGAAGCGTTCATGGCTTGCAAATCTGTGACGTAATACATTTGTGTTCAGAAGTGTTCAGAATGAGACTTCACGTGAAAGCCTTGATAAATGTGTAAATCGAGCAAAAAGACAGGATTTTTATTTATTTATGAGAAAACGGCTTTGTTTCCTTCAAACCGCAAAGACAGTCAACTTTCCGCCGCATCTCTCCTTTAATGATGTCTTTTCCGATGCATTCTGGTGGAAAAAGCTATGCAGAAACAAATGATTCAAAGAGTAGTGGGTGCCAAACAGACTCTGGCCTCATCTGAGCTTTGGGGAATTTGTCCCTGTGACCAACATGTTTTTTTTACTCGTATGACTCCTCTCCTCTCGGACCCAAAGGCAGAGAAGAGCTTCATCCCCTCTGTCCGTTCTACAGCGCGTGTTGTTTCAGGCTTGTGTAACTGCTGCCACGACTACAATACGGTGTTATAACTTGGCGAGCGCACTCTTCTGAAGCTGTGCATTATGGTCGGTGATGTCATCTTTTGAGCAGCTGTTTAACCTCGATTGTTTTGAAATGATCTCTTTCTGTTTATAAAAAAGAGCCTGATGTTATTTCCGGATGCGATTTTACTCGGTAGAAAACGAGCGAACGGAAGAAACCTAACGGTAGAGCAGGCAACACCATCAGTTTTGAATGTTCTCTATGTGGTTATCCCAACGGAACTTGCAGTCCAGTCTTTTGAACTTCTCCTTGAGAAATGAACAAATTCCAAACATTGGGCTTCCCTCACAGCAAGAAGGTCCCAGTTTCGATTTTGGGCCGGTTTGCATGTTCTCCTCATGTCTGTGCTCCGGGTTCCCCTTGCCAATAAAACCAGGTCCCCTCTGAATCCAAGATGAATGAGAGTGTGTTTGTGGGTTTGAGTGTGTTGTGAGGCCATGGATATAATCTGGTGTGGCACGTTTACGCATGAAACAAACATAAATAAGATGTTCTAAGTCAGTTTTCTTGAAGGCACTGAAGTGAGATAGAAAAGTGATTTAGCAGATGTCAAGAGTCAGGCAGCATAATGTCCTCGAGGAGTTTGCATTACGTCACTGCGTGTAGGTGTATAATTTGGGGCTGACTGGAGTTTTCCTTGAACTTATCTGAAACCTAACGCGCCGCTGAAGGAAACTGTTGAGAGAGGTTTTCCAGCCACGGACCGAGGTCAGTAAATCAGGAACATTTTCTCATAAATCAAGGTTAGGTCGAAACTGTCGTCAAAATGATGGTGTTAGAAGCAGTTCTCCATCTGAACTGTGATGTAGGATGTAGTAAGTTTGCAGGGAGTGAGGTGTCCCCTGTGTCACTTTGAGTTGTACGGATGCAGAGGACACATTTCTCCACAGGGACAATAAAGCCTCCAAATACAACTTCAAAAAGTGTACACATTTTGAACCAGGATATTATTCTGGAGAATTTGGACTATTGTGTATGTTTCAGGTCAAATAATGGGCACGCTTTTTGATGCAACAAGGGCCAAATTGGGTTTTGGAACTGGCTGGGGGGCTGGACAGGTAGACTTTAGACAAGTAGACTGTAACTGCAGTGAATTTATCAGTGTTGCTCTCTCTTTTTTTGCAAATCCATTTGGGGCTTGGTCAAGTTTGCGGCCGGATAGAAGGGCCGCATTTGCCTTCGGCCCTCATCTCAATTTGCATCTGTTTTTGGTGGATCAGCAAAAACTGAGAAACCAGAGGCCAAAGACCCCACACAATATGTGAGGCAAACTCGAGACATTCTTGTTTTCAGGCCAAAATGCTACCATGCCACTATTAATCTTCAGATTTACTTTTCGTTGGGAAATGTGTCTTCTTCGTATGACCCATTCTTCAGTGCAGCAAGGGCAACCTGTCTGAAGTAGTGGAGCGACGGCTGTGCGGCGATCGGGGATCCATTTCCATGGAGAAAACACAAAAACATAAGGAGGACGGTCTAAACCCAAACCCTAAAGAGAAAGGACGCTTGGAGGATAAGATCAATTTGCTGCTTCACTGTCGACTGTTGGACATTGACTGTTTCATTGTTCAATATTTGTCGCATCATTGATTTTCAAGTTTTGTTTGATCAAATCAGTCATTCATGTGAGATCCTCTTTTCCTGTCTTTGTCATATTGGGAAGTCCAAAATTAAATTGACTAATTGGACTGATCGGCACAGAAAGACCCTTCAACCAAGGCCCCTGGCCTTAGCCATCCGTAAACTCCGGTCAATTATATTTTCCCTGCATGTACGTCTGGGTTTGATCTCAGTGGCTGCGTTTCATCGGTTGAATTTCAACCTACCACTCGGGGAGCGGGGGAGGCGGGTGTTGTCGGTGACGTCAAGCATTTGCGCAGCATTTGCTGGTTGTAGTTCGGCAATGGCGGCGGATACGAACGTAAAGGTAGCTCTTCAATCCGTTCTGGCTCAGCTCCCAAATATCCAGAAATTATAACTGAAGCCTTGGAATACGCAAGGAATGCTCCCAAGAGTTATGATAGCTCGCTTTAGTCAACACGGGCGCACTACATACGTCACGACCACACGCTAGCGAAAATCAGATCCAATCGTTTCAAAGGAGTTCACCCCTCCCACCTGTTAACGGAGCTCAATTGAGAAAGTCCAGACCCTCTGTACGAAACGAAATGAGTACGAGGGGAAGGTAAAACCAGGCTACCCCAGACCAAAACCTGGTGTCCTTTCAGGTGGATAAAACAAATTTCAAAATGTTTCCTAGTACTTTTGTGGAGAGTGCTCTGACTTATTGTATTGTCTGTTGGAATGTGGCCATAATAGCGGCGCAAAAGAACTCTCTCAGGAAAATAATCACAGTCGCAAGCAAGATCCCAGGCATTGCTCTGAAGGGCCTGAATGGATATTTATTTACGTTGAGCTCTGGACAAAGCAGATAAAATATGAATATCAAACTGCTCCCCCTCACTTCACAGATACAGGTGCCACAAGCCATTCTACAGTTAGACACAAGGACAATACATTTTCTACTACTGCTAATTGATTCATGTTTTCCCTTCCCTTTCAGCTCCCATCACCATGAAGCCGAGACACACGTCCTACCTCCTCCTCCTCGTCCTACTGCAGCTCGTTTCTGCACAGTACGAATACCTGGGCTACCCCCCGAGTTACCCCGATCCGGAGCACGAGCACTACCAGGCCCCCCAGCTCCCGGCGGACGTGCCCAGGATCCAGCTGCGATTGGCGGGGGACAAACGGAAACACAACGAGGGGCGCGTGGAGGTCTTCTACGACGGCCAGTGGGGGACGATGTGCGACGATGACTTCTCGCAGCACGCGGCCCAGGTCGTGTGCAGGGAGCTGGGGTACGTCGACGCCGTCTCCTGGTCCCCGTCATCCAAGTACGGCAAAGGAGAAGGTAAGGGACGTGACGGTGAAGAGAGTGGGATATCAAAAAACGTGCTTGTTTGCTTAGTGTTTGGTTAGTTAGAATGAAAATGGTGTAAGCGCATACTCTCTACAGCAGTATCCAAAGTGGACCCTCCAGGGGCTATACTGTCTTAATTAAAGACAGTATCTAACTAAAGGACAAATGGAGTAAAACATATGTATGCATATTATTAAACCAGATTTCAGATCAGATTCAAAGAAAAAGGTCTGTTAAGCCACATTTTGTAATAACACCGCATTAGGTAATAACTGTTTAAAATGACCTGTGTAATAAAATGGCATTTTGCAATATTGTGCCCCATTTTGTAATAAGCTCTCAACTCATTTTGTTTGCAATTTACTAACCATTGTTAACACTAATAAGCACCTAAACAGATACAGTAAGGTGACAATGTGCATCATCTGTGAGTCTGGTTGAGGTCAGGGTGGGACAAGTCAGATATGGAACGGTTTGGGAATGTTGAATAATTCGAGTCTTGAGTCTCAACTTAATAATTGACTAAACAATCACCATTAGCTGCTTATAAATGAGTGACAAAGGAGGAAATCTTTCTAAATGTTTTTAAAATGATTAAACAAGTATTTACAAATGCTTTAATAGTGCGCAGTCATCATAAATTGTTATTACGCATTTTATTATGTAATAAGTTATTGCAACATTAGAAAAGTATTACAAAAAATTACAAACTGCAGTTTTATTATTTCACTTTTATTACATAATGTGTTATTAATGTGTTAATGCAGTTCTATGAGGTCACACGCTCTAATATTTGGTTGTAGCACCTTTGATTACAGCGCGCATTTGCTGGGGCATTGTTTAAATAAGCTTCTGCTAGGGATGTAACGATTCATCGAAAATCGATTTAAAATCAATTTAATATAAATAATATAAAATGTGATTCGATGTAAAAAATAAAATAATCGATTTTAAAGCCACCCTCAGCTGCTCCATTTTGCGCGACCGAAATAGACCGGAACATAGCTCGTTGTTTCCACAACGTTAACTTTTTTCTCAAGACAAGCTCCACACCTCCCCTGCCTCACCCCCAACACACGCCACACCATGTAAACACATACACGTGTAGGCATTGAAGCAGCTAAAATTAGCAGCTACGAGATTAGCGTTAGCGGCTAACGCAGAGTTTAGCATTTTGACAGAAGTTTACCAAAGATCGTAAACTGACAAACATCTGACCAACCTGCTCTGATTCTGCTGAAATCCTCATCAAATGTCCGCTTGTCAAATAATCCAATACCTACAGGAGCTGTCATGTCTTTTTCCTCCTTATGTTTACAAAGGCTGCACCGGGAGGCTGTGAGGCGTTCGAGGGTGAAAAAAACTGCACTGTAAAATTAGTTCTAAATGGTAGTATTATGTTCAAACTGCAACAAAAAAAGGTTTGGTAAAATAAATATAATCTCAAAATGTTTGCTTGCTACACATCTTATTTATGCTGAAAACATGTAAATTCACAAGCACACATGTCAAAATGATTATAGTTCATTTTCATGTTTTGTTCATGTAAAGTTCTCTTACTGAGACAGTTGCAGTTTGTTACAAGGACAAAAAGGAAGATGTTAAAAATAAAGAAACATTGGTATGAATGAGTCATATTCTGTTCTTAAAAAAAAGGTTAAAAAAATCGAAATCTGGAACATAAAAAATTGGAAATCGAATCGAATCGGGGTTTGAGTGAATCGTTACATCCCTAGCTTCTGCTGTATTGATGATGGGAGAGTGTGACCATTGTACAAAGCCTTCTCCAGCACATCCCAAAGATTCCCTATGGGGTTAAGATTTGGTCTGGATGTCTCATGCTCAGTTTTTGTCAGGCAGTGTATGGTACTACATTACCAAAAAATGGGTACCCCAACGAAGTGTGGAGACAGCACTGAAAACACGGAAAATGTCTTGATTCTCCCAGCTCAAATGAATGACAAAATCTACTGTTTAATGCTCAAAGAAGCAGTCTTTCACCGTCAGACAGTATCCCAACATAGCCTCCTACGCGTGTTTAAACCTCATTTCCAAACACTTCATACATGAAAGTACCCGCTGCTATCCTT
This sequence comes from Neogobius melanostomus, assembly GCA_007210695.1. Taxonomy (NCBI): domain Eukaryota; kingdom Metazoa; phylum Chordata; class Actinopteri; order Gobiiformes; family Gobiidae; genus Neogobius; species Neogobius melanostomus. The sequence continues at coordinate 98,582 of VHKM01000873.1, forward strand.
TCCAGTGGAAGACACCTTCTTCGTTTGTCCTTCCAGGGCCCATCTGGTTCGATAACCTCCACTGCACGGGGAAGGAGAGGACTGTGGCCCAGTGCCCGTCCAATGGCATCGGCATCTCGGACTGCAAGCACACAGAGGACGTGGGCGTGGTCTGCAGCGACAAGAGGATCCCAGGGTTCAAGTTCGTCAACTTTCTGCCCAATCACGTGGAGGTAAGAATGGCAATGTGCTTTGTTTCAAGCTTTTTCCACATACTTTAAATCTAAACATAATGGTCTAAAACCCATTGCAGTTCAGTTTTGGCTGATACGGTACACAATTATTTGCTCAGAAGTTGTCCAACATGTCCAATTTGCTTTTGAATACTGAATTTGCTGTTCCTTCCTTTGTTTGATGGAAGGTCTACACATCTTAATATATGAAATATGAAACAGATATGTGCATGTTTTTACATATAAATAATTTTTGGGCACTATAATGACATTAAAAAGCATTACATTTGATTCGCTGTTACGAGTGAACCCTGTTGTGATTGGTGCCGTGTCCCATAAACATGGCAGCCTTGTCTCACCTAATTTTAGAGCTTGGACTATAGGGTTGGGCGATGTCCCCTTAATTGGCAGTTGACGATGTTTACAGTGAACCATCGTGATGGACGATGATATCGTCCATCTCTCATTATAAGCATTTTTAAAGACATTTACATAGCCTATATATAGGCTGCATTTTATTTATGTTAGGAAAAATGTGAGATTGCAGAATAACTGTATCTAAACTAAACATAATCTGAACAGAGTCATGGAACACGAATTTTGCAATAGAAATGCGTTAAAACTCGACTTATTTAGAGCGTCATCTGCTCCTCGATAACAAGGCTCTTATCACACTAATACAGCTGTAATTTGGAGCTTATTATTTGCATTTGCTCAATTTTAACGTAATATTTAAGAAACAGTGGGTGAACGGGACAATATTTAGAAGTTTGCGTCGTAGCCTACGTTTTTGAAGCTGCTCCACGTGCCGCCCGGTCCGTGTGCTCGTAGCCTCGTACCTCCGCGCCTCTCTCTCTCCTCTCTCTCCTCTCTCCGTCCTTCGTGAGAACATCCAAACCCATGAGCTCTCAGCCCCGATGTGATATCCATCGCGGCATTTTAAAACTGTTTAGTTTCTGTACGAAAAGCAAAGCGAAACCACGCGGTGTTAAACAGCAGCTGCTTTTAGAGAGAGAGAGAGAGAGAGAGCCCCACGCGTCAGAAACACAGCAGCGCTGCGTCTTTATTTTAATAATTACGGCTAACACATCATGTCTTCGGGCTTCTGGTAGGCTACTTAAACTAGCATTCATATTAACTATATTTGAGATTTAATTTACAGTGCAATCCCAGCGAAGTGTGTAGGTTTACAAGGCCCACAGAAGATCAGCGCGTGTTTCTGACGGGAGGGGGCGTGGCATCACGATGGTTGCTCTCCATCGTGATGTTGCTCATCCATCACGATGGACGATGATATCGTCCATCGTCCCAACCCTATTGGACTAGAAACTGACTTTAACCAGTTCTTTAATAAATGCTGAATTATGAATATACATTTCTACTGAATAAAAATATAAAGACACGCTGAGTAGTGCTGGGCGATATGACGATACATATCGTGGGGACGATAGAAAAGTGCCTATCGTGCCATTTCTCTTCTATCGTTTCTATCGTTTCTAACCTAATTTAATCAATTATTAAAGCAAATATGTCATTAAATAGGCCACAAGAATGTATTAGTGTCGTCTTGTCACTATGCATCCTCTAAGTTTATATTAAGTGATTATAAACAAGAATAAAAAATAACTTTTTCCGCAAAGAAACTCTGCCTTGTGGTTTTGCGACACCACTGCTTTACGATATCTCTGTCCGCCGCCACACCTGCTGTAGCAACGGCGACATCTAATGGACGTACACGCGGGGCTCTCTCTCCCTGTTAAACACCGCGTGGTTTCACTCTGCTTTACGCACGGCAACTAAACAGCTTTTTAGTGATGGATCTTTTAGCGCGTGGATCTGGATTAAACACACGAGAGAGAAGAGAGGAGAGGCGTGGTGCAGGAGGTAAGAGACGGATCGGGCAGCGCGTAGAGCAGCTAAAGACGTACAATACAAACTGCTCGCCCACTGTTTCTTAAACATTACATTAAAGTTGAGAAAATGGCGGTAATAAGCTCAAATTTACATTTGTTTTAGTGTAATATGAGCCTTGATATTGAGGAGCAGATGATGCTCTGAGTCGTTCTCTACGCACGAGTTTACACATTTCTGTTGTTAAATTCGTGTTGACTCTGGTCAGATCATGTTTAGCCCATTTATCCTGCAGTCTCACATTTTTCCTGACATTGACAATATAGGCTATATAAATTATCCATAGCAAAACCACTGCTTCAAAATAAAGTTGAAAAAAGTAAGCAATGATATTTTTGTCAAACTTTTCAAAGAATAAGTGAAAACTGACTTTATTGTGGTATATCGTGATATGTATCGTTATCGTGATATAAAATAATCCATATCGTGATATAAGTTTTTTGCATATCGCCCAGCACTAACGCTGAGGAGCAAAATGTTTCAACAGCCCATAAATACTTAAATAACAGACAACGCTAAGCAGGAAGCTAATGTTAGCTTCATGCTACGTTAGCTAACGAGTGCCGTTTTTCGCTTCTAATGAACAATTAATTGCGAAAAAAACATACATATGGACCTGGTTTTTGACTTGACTTTATTGGTGTGTGATGAATATGTTTACAGTCCACCAGAAAACGGCTAAAAAAGAGTGAAACCCGTGAGAGGTTTTCTTCCCTCTCGGCTAGGCCAGGTATGACTCTTTGTCGTCTGTATCTATAACCATTTAAAATGAGCCATGAGCCATGAGCTCATCTAAACTAAAACTAATCCAATCAGTTCAATACATTTAGTTGGTGCCTTGACCTCAGTCGGACAAAAGTAATGGTCAAAGCTCCTTTCAGTCCCGATTCATGTGAAAACCACGGCTTTATAGTGTCACATTCAGTATAGATTAGAACATGGAAAACACTTAGACTCTGTTGCTTCTTTTATCACTCTCCTTTAATGCCCTGCAGTTGAGGAGAAAGCGAAGACACAGTTGTAACGTCGAGGTGTCGGACTCATTATTGTCAGTGAGTCAGGCAGTTAACCCTTTGAAAACTCCACGCTGCTTCATGTTCTGGGTTAAACCAGTGAAATGCGGAGGCCTGACATTATCTTTAGGGCTGGACGCGCCAGGCGCATTCCAATGTTATGAGCAAACCCCAGCCCACTCCCCACTTCAGCGTCCAACATCGCGGGGTGTTTCCAAGAGTCCCCCAGGCATGTTTGGAGTCATTGAAGTGTGTTTGGGCCTAAATGATGAATAGTTTTATGGCATAGGTTCAAGCCTGGGCAAGGCTTTAAGCTTTTTCAAGCCGCTTTAATGTGATTGAGCAGATTGTCCCAGGGATTAATATGATGACAATGATTTTAGTTTTGACCCAGTACCAAGTAATACATGGATAACTATCATGATATTGATGCATTGAAACCCGGGGACTTTCCAAAGCCATAATCCATGCCAATGCCGCCCATTTGCACAATGAGGGAAAACACGCAAGAAAAAGCAGTTTCTATAGACCAGTGGTTCCCAAAGTGAGATCCACAGACTCTTGGGGGCCTCTGAGGAAAACCAGACTCGCATGGCTTAAGGTACAAACTAGGGCGTGGTGACCCAACGGATGTCTCTGTGTATAAAAATGATCATTCTGTACTTGCCAGGCATCTTCAGAAACCCCAAAGCTTGTCTTCAAAACAAATACTCTGAAAAAGTTTAGATTGAAATGAAATGTATACCAAATATTCTGTATGTATTTGTTAGAATTTACCACCTTTAATCAGCCCCCTATTTTTTCCCCTTTTATATTCAATTTGAGGCTGTAAAACATATCATTCTTCTGTCTTTCTTTTTTTTTTTACTGTTGAAATGATAAAGGGGGCGGGCTGATTCTCAATTATTTTTTGCAGCGCCCTCCTTTAGGAAGAAGAAAACATTTCGCCATTTGACCAATCTTTTTAGACACAGTAACACACGGTCACACAGCCCACGCGCCCCACTATTTGAGAACCACTGGACTAAAGTGATCTAAATGTTTAAAATATGGACAGAAAACAAATAACAATTTTAAAGGGTTTAAAAGTATTCATATTTAGACAAGGTTTGGTACTAAGCTTTGTAACATTCATTGTCCTCACTTGTGTAGTATAACTTTCAAGGTTCATTTAGTCAGAAACCAGGTTTAGAGATGTTGAATTATTTTATCTTTACATGTTTCAGCCGCGATATACGGGCTGAAAGTACCACCAGCGTGCAGTGACGTGTTACCCATCAGCTGTTCTTTCATCCGAGGCCCCCTATCACCCTAGCACCGTCAACATCAATCTTGACGGAGGAGCATTTCTTGACTTCTGAGGACGGCCTGCAGATAGCAGCTGAAACATGTATGTCTCTAACCATAAGCCACATTCACACATGCGCCTCCAGCAGGCTTAAGTCCTGCTAAAGTCAGGATTATTGGAAGAAAATCCTGACTTTAGCAGGACTTTAGTCTGCATGTGTGAATGTGGCTATAGCGTCTGACTAAATGAACCTTGAAAGTTATACAAAGATTGCTCCAGTATTTAAATATTTTGGTATACGTAAATCCACCCATCACTAGTTCATTTTTCATTCACTCTCCACATTTTGTAAAGCTGATTGATAGTGGCATTGCAAGTAGTTAGCAATCACAGCAAAAATAATATCTGGTTTGATTCCCCACAGGGGACCTCTCTGGTCTCCAGGCGATGCCCACTGCTTCAGACACGTCAGGTCAAATGCACAAATGACAAATTGACTTTACATAATAAACTATTTCTTGTAGCCGATTCTCTCTGCGTTTCAGATTCATGGCTGTTATGTATCTGCTGTTTTGTCTCGTACATGCACTACGTGACTTTGAGCAGGTTCTGAAGGTGTTTCAGAGGTCTAGACGTCTGGACTCAAGCAGAGCACACAGACTGTAGTAAGCTTTTCCATTCTGTAAAGCCCCCTGTGTTTCTCTATGGGAATCCCAGCTGCCTCCTCCTCCTCTGCAGAGGCATGCTCTTATCGAGGGAGGAGTCTGACTCAGCTGAACTCTCCTCTGCTGCTGCAGTGGTGACGGCGTTGAACATTTGTACTGTGTTTTGTTTTGGGATACTCCTCATGACAAGACTGATTAATCGATTTATCATGATCATCGGCTTTATCGAGTTTTTTTGTCGATCTTACACAATTAAGCGCAAAAGTTAAAATTAACCAACTTTTTCATAAAATATGCAAATATATCATTTGTCTTGAATTCATCATTCTACTTTTATGGTAACGGTTCATTATTTCTGAAAAAAAAAAAAAAGCTTTTGTTTATACAATAAGTTGCAGCCAGTGGTTAACAGTTGGTTAGGCAACCAATTAATTGATTAAAGAAATTGCACAGAATTTACATCCCTAGTTTATAATGAACACAGTAGTAGTAGCTTCCAGAGCTGTACAATATATCGTCATTCATCATTAAAGCCACACAAAAAAATTGCAAAATCAGTGAGGTCTTCCATCCGACTGATGGTACACATTTTTTGCAGGCTAACAAAAATGCAAAGTAACTTAAAGTAGCGCAAAGGTTCGGTTTTTGTCCGGATTTTCCTTATCTCCTTATTATTTTAGCTTCATATTTGCCTCTGATTTAGTATCAAGTCAAAACAAGTGGTTGTTTGTATCACCCAATATCTCAACAGAAGTCATTTGGAAACCAGCAATGATACAGACACAAACAACAAATGTAATGTCCAAACAAACGTAGTGTCCAAATGAAGAGTCAGCAGTGAGAAGCCTGAGCGTCACCATTCTTAAACTTTCCTTTGCAACAAGGAAAAACTGAAAATCCGCAGTGGGAGAAAAGAGAAATCTCGAGGAGAACCAAGTGAAGGAAAGATCCACTCCTATGAAAGGGCAGTCCTTGTTGGCGATTTACTTCATTCAGTCCTTGTTATTTAGTCTAGTTGAAACTCAATCTCATGGAAAAACCTACATTTTTTGTTTAAATCTAATCGAACATATCGTGTTGAAATGGTTTATTAAGATATTGCAATAATATCATTATATTCAAGACACAAGAGTCCACTCATCGATGCACCTCAAGAAAGGTCCTGTTTTTGAAAGATTTGGTTATTATCGAATTGTTGGGCGTCTAAAAAAAAAAAAAAAGGTTCTGTTGCATCGATTAAGTGGACTCTTGTACTATCCTGGATGACGGAGAATTATTTTTTAATAGTCTATTAGTTATCATGTAGTTATCAAACACATTTTTTGGTCCATATTGTGAAGATTTCTGATGATAATGATGATAATTCCAAAAAGTCTGGATTTTGTTTTTAATTGTTTTATTCCTGCTTTGTTTCTGCTCACATCATAAAATCCCCATGCCACAGTTTTTAGTTTAGATCTTTTTAGTTGAAGTTCTATGAGTATTATCTGTGCTGAAACTTTCCTCATGTTGCTGTCTTTCCTCCTTGGTCTGTCGAATAACTACCTTTGAACTTTACCAAACCCTGAGGTCATGTCACTGACTTTTGGCCCCCCGTCGTACTAAAAACAGAGGTGTTGCATTTAGAGCCCTCTGGTGGCGTGGGATTTTCTGAGTCCAGTCCCAAACATGTTGTCGTTTGTCTATAGTTTGTTCTCCTGTGGTCGGGTGCATTTCATGGTTCTCGTGTGGAGTCCAGATGTGAGCGTTTAGCCTCGCTCTTGTGGGCAGTAAACAGCGCAGGTCACGGCAGATGCGGAGATGGAGGCGACGCTTTGTTTAGTCAAGGCATGTACTGTTTTTGTTGCCTTTTCTCATTCCCAGGAAGCACGAACAAGAAGCCCTGGGTTCCATTTCCTGGGCCAGGTGGGGCCTTTCTCCACGTGAAGTAAATAAAGGCCACAATAAATGTATAATTCCCACAATGCATTCTTCAAAGCCAATAGCGCAGTGTTTAAATGATGTCACTGCTGATAACACACACCTTCAAAGTCCCGTATGCTTCGTGCAAACACTGGCCATGAGTCGTATACCACAATATTTCTACAGAATTCTTCTCAAAGGAAACTTTTAAAAGGTTTCTCTCATATGATTGATCGTCCACAGCTTTGTGTATAATGACTATCGACACAACATTTCTAACTATGCTAATCTTGACAACAGCGAGAGACAAACTCATTTACTGCAGCCGAATCAACACCTAAATAATCCTGAACATGTACAGGTGCAGTCACCCCATTTTTTTTTTATACCACACATGGACACTTTAGAAAAGAAAATGAATCGGTAGCAGTTCATGGTCATTCGGTCTCGGTTTGCATGCAATTTGAGGACATTTGCGTTGATAGTTCCGAGATTTTGATGATTTGAGTGAAGCTGTTGGCTGCTGTTACTCGCTCCTTAGTTTCCGATGGTGTTTGCCGCTTCCGTTACACAGGGCTGACTGATAATGTAGTTTGGGCCTATAAGCTATGTGGGATGTTGTTGTCAATAGAGCTGCACAAATGACATGGACATTGACAGAGGTCTTCGCTGTTCATTTCCGCATGTAAAAAGTATCGAGCACGGAAAGATGTAGTCCCTATCAGAGTATCTTGAATTGCTTCGACACAAACCATAGCACACACCCTTTGCTCTGACACTCAAAACTGAACTCAGGTGCATCCTTTTTCCACTGATCGTCCTTGAGATGTTTCTACGACTTGACCAGAGTCCACCTGCGGTAAATTAAATTCATTGGACTTGATTTGGAAAGACTATATGTCTATAAGGTCCCACAGCTGACAGAGCATGTCAGAACAGAAACTAAGCCCTGAAGTCAAAGGAACTGTCTGTAGACTCAGAGGCAGGATTGTATCGAGGCACAGATCTGGGGAAGGCTTCAGAAACATTGTTGGAGCATTCATTAAAGGTCCCGAAGAAGAAGAAGTTCAGAACCACCAAGTCTCTTCTTAGAGCTGGAGAAGGGCCTTGGTCAGGGAGATGACCAAGAACCCGATGGTCACCTCCCTGACCTGAGTAAAAGGTTTAGTCCTGGACTCATCTTTAGACTTCCTGGTATTTGATCTAAACAAACACACCCCTGACCCAGACAGAAGATTTAGGATGATGGGACACACCAGAAGGGATAACTAAACTGGTTGGCCCAAAGCAAAATTTGGATCAACCAGTCATTGTGGGGGTTTACCTCTGATTTTCAGCAGATGCGGTTGCGGGACAGAACAAAACCCGTTTCAACATGAAGAAATCATGAGGTTTGTGAGCTGTGTTGTCGGCCTGTGTCTGTTTCCATGCATCATTTACTCTGAGGTAAACAGGCCAAGTGGAACATGCAGTTAGTTGTTGTGAGAGCAGAGGAAGCAGAGGAAGCAGAGGAGAGCGTCACGTGGAGCAAGTGGATACACGGCTTTCGCACAATTTAGTGACATTGCTTGTTATTTTGCACTTTGCCAAGAAAATGTTTCACTGTTTTCCAAAGCTTTCCCAAAAAACATGACTCAAGTGCAGTCACACTGCCTATAGAACAACACTACTTCTATTCTGTACATTTACCTCAGCTCAGTCTAATTTTCCAGTCTTCCTCTGTATTAGCAGCTTGTGACCAAACCCCAGCAGAGTTTTCTTTCCTGAAGTCATCTTGTTCTCAAGATGGTCAAACGGTTGAATATTTTGCGGTTTTGTTGACAGAAAAGCGCCATGTCGGCTCCACAGAAGTTTACACTGTGAACTTTGGACATTTTTCTCCAAAATGACACTGGAAGTTTGATTGAGCCCACAGTACATAGAGTTACATTAATCTAGGCGACACGTAATAAAAGCATGAATGACACATTCCAGGTTGGCATGCAGCAAATAGGGTTTGACGCTTACGGTCCACTTCCACCCATACTCTTCACCAGCCCGTGACCAAGCTCTCCACAATGGGAGATAGGGCCTTTAAGGCAGTTGCCCCTAGACTCTGGAACGCCCTGCCAGAGTCCCTGAGGGCTCCCCAGAGTGCTGAGGCCTTTAAAAAAAAAGGCCTGAAAACACATTTATTAAAAAAGGCCTATTAGTCTGTTAAAGTTTCTACGTAGCCTTTGACTAATTTGTTTTTGCTCTTGTGCTCGCTTTGTTTTACTATGTCAATGTCCATTTTGTTTTTATCTGATTTTATTCACCCGTTGTAGCACTTTGAGGTTTCTTTGAAATGTAAAGTGCAATATAAATACAATTTATTATTATTATTATTATTTGACTTTGCAGAGCAAACGAAGCTGAAAAAAGCTATTTTTGACGACTGAACTTATTTGTCTGTCTATTAAACAAACTGTCCAAAACAACCCCAAGATTCCTGGCAGACTTGTGGCAATAGTTGCTAAAAGCGGCCAGAGCAGTGACATCACATGAGTTTCCAAATACCACAGTTTCAGGTTTAGAGTCATTTAGCTTTAGACAATTTTGAGCCATGATCCAGCCCTTCACTTCCTGTAAACATTCAAACACTTGAACATTGTCTGTGCCTGACTTCAAAGGCAGATACATTTGCAGGTCGTCTGTGAGAGCCACTGCTTTGCAGATGTCGTAGTTTTTCTCTTTTATACTTTTGAAATGCATAAACAAACAGCATTTGGGTCGGAGTGAAGCTTTGATGCATGATATTATTACTGTAGCTAAAATGTGGACACTGATAATTTGGGCTGGGACCACGATACTCAGGGGGTACTCAGGGTACATATTGTGATACAGTAAGTAATTATGATAAGTAATATGTTTACCTTAAAATGTGTAAAATGAAACAGTCACATGTCCAAAGATTATAAACCAAATGCCATTTGACATTGATTGAAGTGTTAAAGGGACTATATGGAGTGAAAAATGTTAATATTATGTATTTTCCTCCCCCTACATGTTCCAGCAATGTCCTAATGTGTAGAATGAGCCCAGACCTGTTTACCACAACTGCCTCTAGTATCGCTTTAAAATATAAGAAAATAAACGTTTCTTTCTCAAATTTGGTCTGTAAAACTATGATTAATACTTACCAAAGGCATGATCTATCATCAAACTACGTGGTAATTAGAAAAACACGACCCATAATCATTTGGCCTCATGGGTTTACGTGATATAAACAGTGAGATTCACTTTTTAATATCTACCCTTTGATCCTGAAGCCCAGTTGTCTATGTGCAGCGCTTTTACTTCGAAGTCCTTCATACTGTGCCAGCTTTAACCCCTGTCTGGCGGTTTTCTGAATTTCCTCCACGTGTCGTGTTATTACGCCGCTCTTGTAACGATGACCTAATCCTGAACGCCGTAAAAAGCACTTCATTTCCATCCACTCACTGCGGCTGAAACATCTGCTCCCAGTTTGCTCTCCAGGCTCTTAAAAAGTGAGGAAATTACATCTTCCTAATTTTCTAAATACTAATTGTACACTGCCTGTAATTTGGGAAAAATTCTTGCTCAAAGGCTGAAGTGACTTTTAATTAATTTTTATTCTTCCGAGCAGTTTTACACAGACACTTACTGCATGACGTAAGGTTGTAGCAGGAGTTTGGAATTTTTCAGCATGTTAGTAAGAGATTTAGATGAAAAGGACAAAAAGATCTGAACTTTGACAACTAATTGCAATTATATTTGAACTTTAACCGAGTTTGGAATGAATAAATAATGACTGCATTGTAGCGCTCGTGAAGTAAAGTGTAATTCATGAGGTTATAGTGAGATCTTTTATTCAAAACAATCAAGATGGCGACCGGGCAACAGTGACTCTGAGCTCATCTTCTTTCATTTCTTTTTTAAACTGTAACTATAATCTTCCATTTGATGTCCAGAAGATGTTTGGACATAGAGAGAGAAAGTCAGTACAGCCTTACACGAACCGGGTCAGTCTTTGTGGGAGCTTTACATGTAGGAAACAAAAGAAGTGAAATAACTCAAAATATGCTTCATCTTTTACCCTTTATTCTTGCCGTTTTCTCAATTAACTTCATAGGGTCGTCTCTGAAATGGCTTAACAGTCTGTGAAGTGAAAACCATTTCTGGTGACGACATCGTGATGCTCATTGAGAAAATGTCAAAAGTGCAAAGCTGTAATCAAAGCAAAAGGCGGCGATTTTGAAGAATCTGTTTCAACTTTTTTTGTTTAAAGGGACTATACGGAGTTTAAAAAGTTAAAATTAAGTATTTTCCTCCCACTACATGTTCCAGCAATGTCCTAATGTGTAGAATGAGCCCAGGCCTGTTCACCACAACTGCCTCTGAAATCCTGCACTGTCACTCAAAAAGGTGTTCATTCGGGTCCGAATTGCCATCATGCACAAGCTTAATATGGACACTGCAGTTACGCATCAGACCTGAGGTGGCAGTAGTGAGCATAAAAAATGACCAACTTACATCTAGTCCCTTTAAAACATAATTCCATATTCAGTGAGAATCTATAATTCAAATGCTCTTGAAATGAAAGAAAAACTAATACATTAAAAAAAGTCAGGGTTAGGCAAATTTCCTCGGTGGAGGCCGATTTTCTTCATCGTCAAAAGAGTAAGGGCCGGACCCAATTGCCGGCCGCAGTAAACCATCACTTTCTACAAATGCAATTGTTGTACATCATATATGTCCTAAATGGGTGTTCTGCTAAGTTGACCGTATTTTTCCAAATTTCTAGAGTACTTTAACAGACATTTGATCTCTCATTTGTTTAATAATATTGCTCTAAATCATCTTGAGGGCCAGAGGTTCTATGATGAAGGGCCAGTTTTGGCCCCCAGGCCTAAGTTTCACTTGAGCTTAAACCCTCGGTCGCAGATCATAAGCAGTGTTGTTGTCTTGTTAATGTAAGTTGATAAAAACGTTTCTTCATTTCACCAATATTAAACTACACTAAAATTACCAGACAAATGTTAGGTTTGCTTATTTATATTGTAATGTAGAGGACATTAATTACTTTTTAGCCTGTGGCCTCAATAGGTTTTTGTTGAGGAAATTCAGTTAATAACACAGCGCTGTCAGTCTGGGCTCGTGCACTGGCTACTGGGCAGCACAGTAGTGTAGCGGTTAGTGTTCTCGCTTCACAGCTAGAAGGTCCCGGGTTCGATTCCCACCTGGACGGGGCCTTTCTGTGTGGAGTTTGCATGTTCTCCCTGTGTCTACGTAGGTTTCCTATGGGTACTCCAGTTTCCCCTACCACTAAAAAACATGTACAATAGGCCAGGATGAATGGTGTGTGTGTGAATGTATGGAGGTGGTCAGAGGGACCGTTGGCGCAGATGTGTGCAGTCACGACAGCGCTTCTGTCAGTCTCCCCCAGGGGAAACTGAAGCTACTAAGGTAGCTTATCACCACCAAGTATGGAGTGAATGTAAAATGCGCTTTGTGACCATGTCTGTGAAAGGTGCTATATAAATAAAGATCTTCTTCTACTGTTTTTTTCACTGGACTTTACAACAAACCACTTTAGCTTTATGTTCTTGTAGCTTTACTTGAACATTTTAGTAAGTTGCGAGCAGTTGGTAGCCATCGTTTATAATCTGCTTTGTTCAGAGTGGGGCCACACTGACAGCTCCTCAAACTGAATATTGAACTGAACTGAAGATATGATGATATGATATTTTCATATCTTGCTGAGATGCTGTTTGTAAAGCAGAGGGTTGACTGAGCAGATTCTGTTAAAACCACATATTTCCGGTGCTGTTCTCATGTTTGTCTTGGACCGTGCTCCGCTGTGGAACACTCAGGAATGCTGTACTACACAGCGCTACATTAGACATTTGTTTTTAAAGTGAGACCCAGCAGGTCAAAACTTCGATTGTGACGCTCATCCATTCACCAATATTTACATGTTTGGTTTCCACGTGTCGCACAGAGATGACTCTGCAATCCAAACATGGTATTTTCCTTTCTCAGGCAAAAAAGCAGCAGCTGTATTGAGTGCTTAGCATGGCGCTTGGTCGTCTCTACAACGCTCCAGGATCAATTGTTTTGTAGGTTTTCTGGTGAGAGGGTCCGTCAGCAGAGAAAACCGTCCAAAGAATTGATCCTGGAGCATCCTAGAGACCACTGTGATGGAAAGTAAAGGCGCCATGCTGACCACTCATACAGCCACTGGGTCACTACAAGGTCAAGTCTACTCAAATATCAACATTTTACCACATAAAAAGTTGCATAATGATCGTTCAAGCATTTTCTTCCAAAGGATTCTTCAATATCTATTTCCAATACAGATATATTGAATTTGACCCCCCCTCCCAAAAAAACACCCAGATTATTTATTCAAAAAACAAAATCTGTCTCGATATATGTTTCATTGCTGAAATTATTGGTATTTTTGGGCACCTATTCATGTTGCTGGTGAATAAGTGAGATATCAATTTGAAACCTCTGCCACAGATTACTGGCATATATATGAGGGGAAAAAAAGTATTGCAAGTTCTCTGTCATTTTATGTTTTCAAATAAAAACAAGGCCTTTTATGTCTAAAAATGCCCAAAATCTCACATATTGTCGGCGATGAAATCTAAATAATCGATCTAGGTTTAAATTTATAGTTATATTTGGTTGACATATTTTGGATTTTGTTTAGTTTTAAAATAAGTTGTATCTGTAAAATCTGTAAACATTGAAATGTCGCCTTGTTTTTTGAAATTCAAAACCCCATAGATCATGCTAGAAATAAGATTTAAAAAATCCCTTTGAAAAACAAACAAAACAAAAATACTGTTCAGTCCAAGGCTGGAAAGTTTGACGTCTGTAGATGCTACTCGGCCTACTTAAAAAATAAAAGGCTCCCCTTATAACTTTTTCTTCAAACATTAACATGAGCTTCCCCTCTGATGGACTCATTCCTAATCCAGCTTTTTAATCATGTGTGCGCTACAAGGAATGCTTTTTGTACTTTTTTGGGAATGACCTTTTTCTCACCAACAGTGATTCAAGCCCGTTTGGTGACTGTGCCTTTCACTTTGCTACACCTTATTTTCTATTAGTCATGGCAGCTCGGTATTTGACCAGATGACTCCTACTGTATGGCTGGAAAGACTTACTACACTAGAAAAACAGGAGCTGTGGTATGTGAACTTTTCACTCGTGGGTTGAGATATGATATTCGCTGCTTGATTTTGCGGTTTGCTTGTGACTAAGTCAAGCGGCAGATGGAGAATGCATCTAATATTACCACAGCTCAGAGAAGCTTAAACGGACGGAGGCTCGGCAGGCGCTGAAAACTCGATTGATCATGCAGGAAGTTGATGGAAAAGTGCACGATAAAAATGATTCAGAGGCGTCATTCGAAGTCATCATGTGAAGAGAAGGGATCGAGTGGGCTGAGTTGGACAGTATGTCTTCGCTTTGGAAGACTGAATTTGTTTCTTGAGATACACTGCCTGACCAAAAAGTGTCCACCTGGATGTAACTCAATGATCTGGGGTTGCTGCAGTTGATCAGAAACACTATGCGAAAATAACAAAAAAATCTGCACAACTGAATGCTCACCAGCTTTATTATTATTACTTTTTGATCCAGCACACTGGTTTAGGACCGGTGGATGTGCGTGTCTTCACCTACAATCAGCAACACTATGTGCCCAAAGAATGAAATCACCCGGCGTCTGAACATCTAGAATGACCATTATACTAGCAATGGATTTCTTCTTCCCTGATGGCTCGGCACATTCCAGAATGACAATGCCAGGATTCATTTACCTGCACTCCTGCTTTGTATCTGTTCAAAAGCAGGAACATCTGGAACTTTACTAACATCGATCGAATCAGACAACGTTGTCATAACAAGCACCGAACCACAAGTAAAATATTTCTTAAATGTACTTTACAAGAATGTACTTGCGTAGATGTTGATGCTTCATCTTCTCTAACAGTTTTTTTGTTTCCATCTATCCAAAGTTTTTTTGCCCGTTCCAAACACACATTGGTTGAAACAGCTGTCACGCATTTGTGTTGATTTCGTGTTGAATTCTGAACCGAGTTGCTAGTGACTTCTTGTATCATTACGTTTTTGTGGCAAAAACGGCATACATGGTTCACATTAGTCTCCACTTTTCTGGACGATGCTTGGTAAAACCATTAAGTTCCTTGTTTTCAAAATACGCCGCATGCTGTCAGCGTCATAGCCGGCTTTTTTATGATTGGTTAATACGCTTGTCAATCACGCCTATCAGGAATTTGAAGAAGTCACCCCTGATCCTAGATACACGTCTGTGTAAAGAATAGGGAAAGTGTGTACATTCTGGCTGGAGAGGTTAAGGCATTGGGTTCACATTGGCTGCTGCATAGTCCAGATCTCAACCCCATTGTGAATCTTTGGGATGTGCTGGAGAAGGCTTTGCGCAGTGGTCACTCTCCCATCATCAATACAAAATCTTGGTGAGAAATGACTGCAACACTGAATCTTTTGACTTTGTAAAGCTTCTTGAAACAATGCCATAGAGACTGTGTGACTTTATTTTAGGTCAGGCAGTGTAGCTTACATCTTAATACGTACGAAGTACAATGGAAGTATGAAGAATAAAATCCTCACTTTCTAAAGTATTTGTAGGTGTGTTACCTCTAGAATGTCTTCATCATTTAAGGGCCTATCTCACCGGAGAGAGTTGTGCACATACAAATGGCCTAGCTCACCGGCCTGGAGAGTAGTTGGAGACTAGAGTTGCTGCTGGTCACGGAAATGTCTCCGATACGTCCCCTGGCAATAAGGCGAGTCTCCAGGTAGTCTTGGTGAAAATGAACAGGTTCGATTTCAGTGGAGTCTCCACATGGTCTTGTTGTCCTCAACCTGTGAGACGTCCCTGCAATGTGTCCAAGACCTGTCGGATACCAAACAGATCTCAAGTCTCGGGGACGTCACAGAAATGTCAGGTTGAGGACAAAACTGCTTGACTGTAGACCTCTCAGAGACCTCTTAGAGACAATGTGGAGACCACTTGGAGACTTTTACAAGTCTGCATGCAGTCTCCGATCAAGTCAAATCTGTTCATTTTCACCGAGACTACCTGGAGGCTCGCTTTATCTCCAGGTGACGTCTTGGAGACATCTCCGTGACCAGCGGCAACTCGAGTCACCAACTAGTTTCCAACTCTCCAGGCTGGTGAGATAGAGCCTTCAGAGTGGAAGAAGAACTTTTGGGAAATCTGTGAGGGTATAGTCTTACCAACTGCAATATTTCACACACTTTGTTTTGTTTGTGGAGCCTGTATGTGTCTGTGGCTAAATACCACACGACTTGGGCCGCTCTGCTGCACTCTTGATTACTCTGATGGATCGAACATGTGGTGTTTTCCTAGAAGACATGCCGAGGGTTAGCAGGACATACCGGAAATGTGATCATTTCAGAAAGCTTGAGAAAGTGTCTTGTACTTTGTAACACCCTGTACTATTGTGATTTGATCAATTGTTTTTATTTCATTGATGTTGGGGGTGGGCGCTTATAAGCTTTTGCTTCAGCCCACTCCTTTTGAGCAGAATTTTAACTGCTCAAATAAACTAATAAACTATAAAGCTTGAGAAAGTGTAATCAAAAACATTGTGTTGTGTGTAGCTATTTGACTCCTGTGCATTCTTTTTTTTTTTTAGGCTTGTTTCACAAATCCTCCAACACTTGGTGAAACTGTCACATTGTGCCGCTGGTGATTCTTGCCGCGACACGTGAGTCCGATCTGAACCGTAAACAGGAAGTTCATTAAGAACATCCGACCCATTCGCAGAACCAGACACACTTTTTTGTTATCTAACTACTGTGTGGAGGCAGAAGCAGTTGGGCTGTTCAGGCCTGTAAGACTTTAGGGGTCAATAAATTTGGAAAACTCCATGCTTTCTAGGGTTTCTAGGGTCTATGTTTTGGTGGACACACTGTATGTGGTCTACAATGTCTGAATGGAGATTTAAAACAGGGAATCTGCAAATAATGGAAGAGAACTTGTGTGTTGCAGCTTTACCAATAAAAGCTTTACTCCAACATTGTTGTCTCACTACCATTTGTTCTTGTTGCATATTGAAGTTACACTTGGAACCTTGCAAAATGTGAGTTTTTACAATTTTCCAACTGGTCTTAACCTTTTGATCGAGACTGTAGTTGAAGGAAGTGAATTCCATGTGTTTGCTCCTCTGTAAACAAGTTATTCTCATGAAGTTGGTTCGAAGCCTGAGAACAACCAAAGTCGTTGACATCACTTTGCGAGCCTGATAATTCTGACTAAACCCAATGAATTATACCATTAACAACATACCAATAGTCAGCTGGTTACCATTTCCGTTAAGCATGTTATGATTAAAGTCAATTAGTCTTTTCAATATGATCTTCACTCCTCGATCCACCACTCAAGTTGTCAAGTCAATGTTGTAACAGATAATCACGACTGGATTGTAACTGCACTCTTGAAGTCTCTCGAAATGCTTCCAAGTGCAGTATTCATGCACAGTGCTGTTGGACAGACAAGTGACAGCCATGAATGTTTCCAGTTGTCTTGCAAGGATTTCCATTTTAGTTGGCAGCAAAGCTCAATAAAACACATATTTGTCAGTGATCTGTACTCGTTGCCCTGAGTTGACTTTTGCTTCTGCTTCAGGCCACCTAGTCGATGTAGTTAAAAACCGCCTTTAAACCCAGTGCTGCCCTTTTACATTTCCAGGCCTGATGGAGACGTTTATGTGGTGAGTTTGGTATAAAACATGCGGCGGGTGATTTGTAGACTCCGCTGTGTCCTGCCCTCTCTCCTGCAGACAGACGTCCCGGTGATTATCAAACCTCTGCAGTCATTATTAAACTTGTTTTTAGTGGATAATGACAGGATCTGGCCCATCTGTGAATCTGCACCAAACCCAAAGGCCTATGTCACGTAGCTCACGTGGAGAAGGTTTTCCAGCTGATTCAGCCTACTCCATACATTCTTCTTGAGATAATTTAGGAAATTAGAATCTATACGTTTATATCTGACAACTGCCTTTATCATGCTGTCTAGTTTGGCTTTGCCACTGCTGATGATTTGGAAGATTTTACAGCAAATGCTCTTACCGTGACTGAAGCGGGCAATGTGGCGAAGAGTTTTTGCCCAGGAACACTCACATGTTTCCGCAGGGTCTTAAAAACTAGTCTTGATTTACATTTTTAAAAAGGTATTAAAGGGGTTTTATTATGCGAAATTGACTTTTTAGAGCCTTTGACCATGTTATGACGTCATTCTCTTGTCAGAAACATACCTGGAGCTGTACGGTGAAGTGAGTAAGAGGAGGTGGATGGAAAGTAGACCTGTCATGATAAAATCTGAAGTTCCACTGACGCAGGAAACTATCGCAATAGACATTAATATAGAAGATCTTATAAGGCCATAGAAATGTACACAGTTACAGTTAAAAGTACAAAAAAAGCGTACATAGCCCACAATGAACATGAACATCCCCTCCTAGAACCGCCACCTTATCATGGTAAAGAGGTTTGAGCGCCCAAATGATCCTGGGAGCTCTGTTGTCGGGGGCTTCGTGCCCCTGGTCAGGTCTCCCATGGCAAAAAGGTCCTAGTAGACGGGTCAGACAAAGAGCGGTTCAGAAGCCCCTTATGAGAGACCAACAGGCCCGGTTAGAACCATGAGGCCGTCCTTCTGTGGACCCACCACCTGCAGGAGGACCCATAGGGGCTGGTGCAATCTGATTTGGGAAGCTCCAACAGCTGCCCCCACGACCCGGCAACGGACAAGTGGAAGAAAATGGATGGATGGATGGATGGATGGATGGATGAACATGTACCAGGTGATGAACATATATTACTGAAGAAAAATGAAAATCAAAAAGTAATTTGTAAACTTGGTGCCTTTTTGAAAAAGGTTATTTTGTTGAAATCATATTTGTTAAAATGTGCTTTGTTCTATTTGTTTTGTGAGTGTGTGCTCCATACCATGGACATGGTCTTGAGCACTGATAAAGAAAGAAAGAAGAAAAAAAACAAAGAAAGAATGTTGAGCCTCGCGACAGTGAGAAGGGCTTACGTTGAGATCGTGTGAAAACCAGAAAGTGAAACTATACTATATTTTGTTTCAGCTCGGTTAGATCAATATTCTATTTTCTGTCCAACCCAGTGTAAGATGGTGATAAAGATGTGTTTGACAATATTACCAAATACCTGCAAAAGGCATATGCAGTACCCCCTCTATGAAATCGGACGTCTCCACCACTGTATTTTTATTGCCATTCTCACTGAAAGGTTTTACAAATTACAGATTTTCTTTGTTGCCAGAGGGAATTTTTAAGCATTAGGTGACACTAGTTCTTTCAGTTGTAACTCTTTTTGGAGTTCATTCCAGGAGTGTGGCGCCGCAAACCAAGGCCTTCCACTAAAGTGTTAGAGCAACATCACTTCTGAGAGAGTCCGCAGAAGCAGCCAAAACTGTCAGGATATGAAATAAACACACAGGCCTGTTTTCTTCTTGACAAGGAGAGTCCATTTTACATTATTTTGTTAACCCAAATTTAGCTTAAACCCTACAGAAGTATCACGTGTATGCTCAGTAAACCCGATATTAAAGGTGGTTGGCTACATTGGTCCACGTTGCTGAAGGCTGTTTTGACCTGAAGTTAAATTGATTTGGAGAGAGGAGCCCCACAGAAACACAAGCCTGTCAGTGTGGGACCGCTGTGCTATAACACTTTAGCATCTGTTTGTAATTCACTGTGAGATGTTGACGCTTTGTGGAACTGCAGGAATCTGGTGTTTTGTAGAAGGCTGGAGTTTCCTTCATACAGTTGGCCATTGTTTTTGTCATTGGACTGTGCATGTAATTAAATGCTTTATTATAACACTTCAAACCTGGCAATGTGTTGTGCATTTGCCCAGCTCCTGTATAGGAATATGTGTGTGTGGACTTGTGGTGGTTGGAAATGTTCCATAGCAGGGGTGTCTAGACTTTCTTTTTCATCAAAGGCCTTGTATTGAAGTGTATACTAAAAATGTCAACACAAAAAAGATCACAAGCTCTTAATGTTTGGCTAAGTATTCACTGTGGCATTGTTTGAATAAGCTTCTGCAATGTCAAAAGATCCAGCCTTGCATTCAGTTTTCACCAAGATCTTGTGTTGATGATGTTAGAGAGTGATCACTGCGCAAAGCCTTCTTCAGCACATTCCAAAGACCCTCAATGGGGTTAAGATCTGGTCTCATGAATCCTGGCAATGTCAGCTTGGAATATGCACATACCATCAGGGAAGAAGAAATCCATTGATGGAATAACCTGGTCATTCAGGAGGTTCATGTTGTCAGCTGATCTCATTCTTAAGTCACATATGCTGTTAACCACATAGTACACTTTATCTTGGCACTGTATGGTTGAAGTACACGACGCGGCATGGTTTATGGTTTTACATGTTTACCATTTCTGTTACAATTGGACCGCAGTTGTGGGCGGCACTCCTACGGATGCACACACTGAAATACACACTACTGAAGGAACAATAGAATGGCAATGAAAGGTTTTGTGATCCGTGATGAGAACCCTGTGGACAAATACCGTTTGGTGGGGTTTATGTAATGTTCATAGGTGCCAATAAGACAAATACTAGACAAAAAAGAAGCCGCTAACAGTTGAACTATGAAGCTAAGCTACGTGCTTAATGTTATACAAACACCAGCTAAAGTTATGCTAATGGTGGCTTAATGCTATCATTGGCAAACATTTTAACAGCGCACTGGAATTTGTAGACAGTGATGATGTACTTCAGCCTACAATAGGAGGGTCCAGCCTTTGGTCTTTAGACATTAAAGAAAATCGTCCCTCGACCGAGGAAACTTGCCCGGTATACAATTTAGCTTTTTTTTACCCCCATAGTAATGAAGAATTGAACATAAAACACACTTTGTGATAACTTATAAACATTCAAAGTCCTCAAAGGCATCCGTAACATGAAAAAGTGACTGAAACTCATCTATACATTTTCTGACAACACTTGTAACTGTCAAGTAACTTAGATTATGTATGATCAGTAAACCGACCGCTAAATAAATAAACTAATCTGACATCCGTGTGTTTTGTGTCGCAGAGCCTTGACATCCAGGTGGAGGACGTGCGAATCCGGGCCATCCTGTCGTCGTACAGGAAGAGGGTCCCCGTTACCGAGGGTTACGTGGAGATCAAAGACGGCGGGAGGTGGAAGCAGATCTGCAACGCCGACTGGACGCCGCACAACAGCCGCGTGATCTGCGGCATGTTCGGGTTCCCGGGGAGAAGAAGTACAACGAGCGTGTCTACAGGTCAGTAACACGGCCGATTGTCCCGTTACATTTCAAACACACAATCGAGAATTTACAAACCAAAACTGCTAAGTGCAATCTAGAGTAAATCGTTTGAAAGAGCTCTCTGAACTGTTATTGGAAATGCAGCTGTGTTTGGCGCAGATGTTAAATTTATGAGCGCGCAGAATGTTTCAAACCCCAGAAAAGCTCATTATGGTCAGAGAGTGATCATGTTTAGGCCTGGATCGGCTCAACGCGTCCACAACCTCGTAAATCTGAACCTTAAGGAGGGTGTCAGGCTGAAGTTGCTCATACTTAACACCTCTATGTATAATTTAGTGGTTTTTAAGTGTTCCTGGGGCAAATGTATCTGTTTTGGACAAAGTCTTTCACCTTAAATGCTTTGATTTGACCATTGTTCAAATCATTTCCCGATTGGTTGAATATATCGGGTTGATGTGTGGGTGTTTTACAATAATGGTAGCCGATATAATGCCGATTAAAAGACCGATATCTCCGGAACCAAACGTGATAGAGACTTTCAGTTTGTTGCTTTGGTAAGAGCTCAGTCAGAGCCTTAATAGAATGTGAACCCTCCTCCTCTACAGCTTTCTAGGTTTCAGGAGAGCTAATAAAACAAAATTGGCCTAAAGTTTTAACGCCTCGGATGATCGGATCCTATCTTGTTTGTTTTATGTTGCAGACTTTTGCTTATCATGTTGGAAAATTACAAATAACATTTCCTTAAAATTCTTGAACCCATTGCCCTCATACAGTAAGTACAGTCCTATTGCATGTACATTCCTTTGGGTCTGTTCCCGTGAAGCCTCATGATGTCTGGTGCAGGAGCAGACATGCCGTTTGAGGCTGGATTCATAGAGCCCAGTCTCAAAGTTTTCCCTCCACGTGTCGACTTTCTCTTGTCTTTGTGTAATGGTCTAATACTGTAATTGACATAAAGAAATATCTATAGTTTATAGTAGACATAAAGCTCATGTGCAGAAGCTCATTTCTCCATGTACCTAACATTTTGGTAATTCAGTCTCTGTTACCATCTTTGCATTCTCTTGTTGTGAACCTGGGTACCCACTAGCCCTGCATTCGACTGGACATTTCTGTTCAAATGATTGCAATAGACTATGCATGTGAGCGGCACACGTATCCGAGTGCCGAGTGAACACTCTGGAGTGCGCTGCGCTCCTCTCGTTTTTTACCCTTTGAATTTTATGGCAGCGTCTTGTCCAGATAAAAAAAAATTGCTCAGATTACTTGACAAACATTGGGCCCGATCTTGTGTTTCTAAACGCAGACTATAGCGTAGACTTTGACGTTGACGAGGGACAAACTCTGAGATTTCACAGCGCATTAAGTGGCTGTACGTGGGCTAAACAGACACCCATTACCAAGGGCAATGTTATGTAGACCTTTTTCCTCCAACCAGACTCGGCCAGGGAGGGGCGATGGAGTGGGGTGATGGGGTAGTGGGGGAACATGTGCTTTTGTTTTGATCGCGTTGACGCAATTACGGCTGTGTGCAAACCCGTGCCACAGCTGTACACCTCTTTGTCTCGGGACACCGGACACCGGACACCGACAGTGTATTACTCACGGTGAGATAGATAAAGCTTTTAGTTTAACTTGTGAGAGATTATTAAAACCTATAATGCTAAAAGAAGAACATTCCAGATTCCTTAAAGGGGGGGTATTATGTAAAATCGACTTTTTCAAGCTTTATATCATGTTATTATGTCATTCCCTCATTAAACACATGCCTGGAGTGTTGCCTTGGCTCATTCACATATTTTTGAGTAATCAGTAAAAACTTAGACGGCAGCCATTTTAGGTGTAGCTATGCCTCAGTCCTCCTAGGAACGCCCCACCTCCTGGTGACGCCTCTGGACCTTTTGTCACCAGCCAAGCCACCAACCACTGCTCCTCAGCTCAGCAGAGCCCCTCCCCGCACAGTAGTGTTGTTTAAATGCCACAGCAGTGTGCTGAAGGGGGCGTGTCGGAAAGCTTCTTAAAGAGACAGAGGCCTATTTCAAGACGTTCAGTACAGCCATTTTGAGAGAGCAATTTTATTCAAGGCAGTTATTTTAATTTACTGCATATACAGACCAACAGAAGGTTACGTCATCATTGTAGTATGCTATAGACTGGTGCTATGTGATTGAAAAAAGCATAATACCCCCTCTTTAAGGTTTATGTTTATGTCTTAAGCTAATGGCTAATCACTAAATAAAAATCTAAATAGCTCCAAGATTTGGAACGAGCTGCTTAAAAGATAATAGGTCTGTCTTTTTATTAATCTCTTAGATTAAGACTTCTTAAGGAACGCAGATATTTCCACCAGTCCAGTAATTACATCCAAAGTAATGATTTAAACACTTACTGTCCATCAGTAACTCTCTGTCAGGCTTTCAACTATTTATTGATTTGTGCAAGACACTAGAGGACAACATATATATCGGCCGGCTAACATATCAGGTCGATATCTCCGGGACTCCTAGTGATAACTTCACATTTTTTGCATTGGAAGGGGCGAAGTCTGGGCTTTAAAATGAGTCCTCCCACAACTCCCTAGGCCTCAGGGGAACAGAGAAACATTGTGTTGAAAATTAGTTCGGTACAAGTTTGTTAAATACAAGTTTCACTAAACCTCAATATGAACTGCTGCATGTCATTTTGAAGAACATAACCTGGAGTTTTCAATCACTGAGTTTGTTGTAACCTCCAACCAATTGTATTTTGATCGCCGCGCAAAATGCTGCAGCTAGCAACAGTATGCTAATGCTAACATCAGGATGCTAATGGTAATGGCAACTAATCAAAGCTGGGACAGAAACTATGATTGAATCACCTAAAGTAATAAAATAAAATTGGCCACTGCTGGAGTGGCCAAGTATTTATGTTTTTACAGGATTATTGACCAGACATTTGGAAATATCGGCCAAAAATATCGGCCGAGCATACTGGCATCGGCCAATAAAAATCCCCAAAATTCGACATCAGCCTGAGAAAACCCATATCGGTCAACCTCTACAAGACACCACAAAACAATGATGGGCAAATCACGCGAGAGGAAGAAGAGCGCTCTCTGTAGGATTCACTCGTGGGCTTTTAGCTATTAGCAAAATGCCAAGACTATAGTTGGTTAGGTAAGGAAATGTTATCTGAAGACAGAAAAAAATCAAGCACAATCCCACTACTTGTCAAAAAATTTAAAACGGTCCTAATTTTTCGTGACTTGAACCTCTCGAGTGTTGTTGGTCACTGACTGTGTTGGCGCCCTCTTGTGTGCAGGATGTTCGCGCGCAGGAGAAAGCCCACATACTGGGACTTCTCAGTGAACTGCACCGGGGCAGAGGCGCACCTGTCCAGCTGTAAACTGGGGCAGCAGACGGAGGCGGTCACCAACGGGACGTGCGTGAAGGGGCTGCCCGTGGTGGTCAGCTGTGTCCCAGGGCGAGCGTTCGCACCTACACCCATGACGGGGTTCAGGAAGGCCTTCAGACAAGAGGTAAGGACGACGACGCTGCACTTTGGGATGGCATTTGTTATTTCAGGTCACGATATGTTGTCTTTACTTGATATGGAACAGACACAATTTCTATAATAGAGCTGCACGATATGAGAAGAAATTGTGATATTGACGACTGAGTATCGCGATAATGATATCATTGCAAAACTTAACTAAACTTTTCAACACCGTATGTTCCTTTTAAGTGGACATATCATGCAAAATCAACTTTCTTGAGATTTGTCAAAAAGAGCTGTTAAATTTAACCATGCCATACATCCAACCTGGAAGTTATCTTTTTAAGAAAATTCATTGGTACAATTCATTCA
The DNA here is from genome assembly GCA_007210695.1 of Neogobius melanostomus. Classification (NCBI taxonomy): domain Eukaryota; kingdom Metazoa; phylum Chordata; class Actinopteri; order Gobiiformes; family Gobiidae; genus Neogobius; species Neogobius melanostomus. The sequence goes on from VHKM01000873.1 coordinate 123,765, forward strand.
AATTCATTGGTACCAATTGTTACAGAGACATATTTTCAAATTATAAAACGTAAAATATGAACGCTGTGGCACCAAAATACGTTTTTTTTCTTTTCTATTTTTAAGCTCCATATGCAGGACATGTCCACTGTAACTGTGGAAATTATATTAATAATGGCTTACACTTGTATTGTGCTGTACAAGCCTGTGTTACCAAGTTTCTCAAAGCGCTACACTGTAGTCATTATTACTACTTGGTGGTGGTAATCTACTATTGTAGCCACAGCTGCCCCTTGGAAGCGAGGCAACTAGTCTCTGGCATCGGCCCCTCCGACCACCACCAACCAACCACTCACTGACTCACTCAATCACTCACTCACTCACTCACTCACTCACTACACAATTTGCACAACATGCAAACTCCCCACAGAAAGGCCCTGTCCAGGTGTGAATCAAACCCAGGACCTTATAGCTGACACAAAAGATGACATTTTTTCAAATTTTTAAATGACCATGTGTTTTTGACCATGTGTTCTGTTAGTTGTCGTTTCTGCATTATAAATATTGTATCATCTAATATTGCAATAAGGTTTTGTCAAATTTAGCTAATATGAATTCAACTCTAACTCCTCTCTGCTTGACTTGTGTAAATCCATGTTCGTAACCAGAAAAACACTTGAGCCGAGGAAGCTTTTTGAGATACAAAAGATATTCAGTTCTCAAACATCTCAGTACTCTTGTCCGACTAAGAACTTACACAAATATAAACAATTAAGTCCAACATTGCAGTGACTTCTTCTAAAATACAGAAATATTGTCTCCTGATGCCCATTAGAATCATTGTACAAATATTAAAAACGAATACATGATAAGACTGCTAAAATCTAAACTTGATTAACCACTAGTGATTATTCAGTGTGGAGCTGACCATATAAAAGTTTGTTTTGAAGCAGTTAGGCCTCAAGTCTCTAGAACGTTTTGTAAGACTCACTCAATTACTTTCCCACATGGCAGATTACGCAACTGTCCATTTTGTTTTCCTGATCTGATTTCTCCGACTTTATCTCCAAAACATCAAACAGACACTTCCCAAAAAATGTACTCACTCATAATTATAGCCTCATACCTTCATAAACTATTCTGCTACTTCCTTATTCCAGACACTCAATGTCATTTATTGGGACATAAAACGCCTCAAACCATTTCCATTAGCAGTTGTGTTCATTTTTCTATTTTCCAGCGGCTCAAATGGGCTTCTGTGCGACTACTGGACAGTGCGGCTCCCCAAATATGTCCGGCATTCGCAGACACAAACAAACCGAGTCAACAGCAGAGAAGAACTGTCCCAGGGCATTTAAGGTCACACATTTTTGACGAGAAATAAAGACTCGAGAGTTAACTCCGGCTCTTGTGTCACAGTGAAAAACATCTGTCGCGCTTCAGGACATTTCTGCTGGTTTTGAATAATGATTATCTGGGGATTTGACGCAACACAACAGAGGCTGTAAAACAAACTGGAAAATACTGAGGACTGGAGAACGTCATCTTTTCTGTTGTTACGAAAAGTCTTACTACATTTTGTGGGAGTAGAATTTCTGTAATAGGTTTTCATCATCAACATTAAACTTACCAAACCCAACTCAAGATCATGGGATTCCTGCGTGGTTTAACTTTTTAATGGCTTTGAAGGATGGTCGGATTTATTGGACAACATTCCCTAGAGGGCAGTAAAGTCTCCCCGGCCTTGGAAAACAAAAGCTTTGTATTTATGTCTCTCAAGTGAACAGCCGGAGCTTTGTAAAGGACATGATTCAGCATACATGTAGTAATCTATGACAATGGAAATGTAATGTTGAAAAGTTGGAGATTTTTTGGCTTTGATTATTCTATTTAATTTATGGAAAATACAACTTAAATTCATATATATTGAGAATCATGCTATATTCGTATATACTGTATAAACATTTAGAAAATTACACATTAATCAAGAAGTCATTTTTTCCGATAATGGTCATTGTTTAAATGTAGAAGTGGTTAATAACTAAGTACATTTAGTGCACTTAAGTAGAGCTTGTGAAGAAGTAGTATTTTGGCAGATAAGTTTTGCCTTGCTACATTAGAAAGATAGATACGGTATAATACTTTCTTCTCCACTACATTTCTATAAAGTGAAAACTTACCTGTGTGTTTTGCCCATAGACTGTACAAATAATAGACAACTCCTCCTCACTCCTCCCCGTTTACCATAATGACCACATTCGAGGGGGAAATCATGGCGGATTTACAGACTGCTCCTCCTCAGCTCTGATGAAGCATGTTCCTAATAAGGGTATAAGGGCGGGATCTTCACTGTAGACTCAGCCCTTGCGTGACGTGTAGCTCGCGCAGCTCCAATGCTAACAGTCCGACCCTCGTTAAGTACGAGATTTCTAAAATTTATCCTACGATAACCAGCCCGGTGCCTCTGATTGTGTCTAACCCAGCGTAATCACAGGAGGAATATCTAGCTGTAGACAGTTCCAAAAAATTAGGCACCGGGCATTAAAGTTGTTTTTAACGTGTCTAAAGTGCAATGGATTCCAATGGGAGACTAGCGGCTATATGGCGGTACTACAGCAATGGCGGCCTCCAGTGTTGTCGTCGCAAAGCAGAGCAGCCAGTGGCCATTGGTTTTGCCCCATTTAAAACCCTTATGATGAACACTCCGAGACAGTAGGTGGCGCTGTGCAGTGTCAATGTCATTGAGTCACGAGTGACAAGGAAGAAGGTCCTCATGGCCAGGAGCTGATATTACTGACTCCAAAAGAGGCCTTTTTTAAACAGATTCCAATGGAGATTTGACACCTCCCAAACACTGCTTAAAAGCCGGCTCCAAAGAGTTTCTTTAATAAAAAAAAAAGTTATGTGACAACACTGGGCTGAGTATCATATTTTTAACCACGCTGGTTTTTGTGCAGCAGAATAAAAAAGTTTACACCTGAGACTTAGATTGACAGGCTCTGGAGCACTGTGGAGGCTCGTAGCTTCCCGCCTTTTGCCCTTTTAAGAAACATGCTCTGTAGGAGGAGCAAGGTGGGACCTTAACCATGAACGGGGCGGAATGGCTACCTTCTATCTCTTGTATATTAAATTATATCTATGGTTGCTATAATGGTAGTGACTTCATATTTTTTGAAACTGCAAAGTTCCAACACTTATTTATGATGATTTGTACTTTTTACTAAGTACGTTTACTTGTATTGGAGTAATATTTGACCAGTATCATCTTTACTTTTACTCAAGTGACAAAATCAAGTACTTTGACCACCACAGGTTAAATGTGATTGCTTGTAATAGAATATGACCATCCCTTTTTAAGACCCGAAATGTTTTCCCTCTTCCTGCAGCAGCCCCTGGTTCGTCTCCGGGGCGGGGCGATCGTCGGAGAGGGTCGCGTGGAGGTGCTGAAGAACGGCGAGTGGGGGACGATCTGCGACGACAGCTGGAACCTGGGCTCGGCCACCGTCGTGTGCAGAGAGCTGGGCTACGGCACGGCCAAAGAGGCGCTGAACGGGGGCCGGCTCGGACAAGGTCTGTTCATACAGGTTTATAGAGAATAGGATTATAATAATATAATAATAACAGTCGACCCCCATAGTCTAAGAATAAGATGCAGAATAACAATATGACAAATGACATTTATTTGCTTCTTAAATTACCATAAACATTGACAGTTATACCACACTGACCCATAAGAACTGTTTGAACACAAAATTGAGGCACTAAGTGAAATTTTATTAACAAAACATACAATCAGAATCACCGCCATGAGCTGAGGAGTATTCTGTGTAAAACTTTGGATGAAATAACAAAAAGATCATCTGTTGAGAAAACCAAACACCAGCTGAAAGAGTGAGAGGAAGAGACATTGGGACCTACCAAACATTTTAGTGAAAGACAGGGCTGGCATTAAAGGAACAGGCCACCGTTTTTACATACTGAGATATGTTCTTACCTTAGCTTAGACGAGTTCATTTGTACCTGTCTGGTCTTCACATGTGCCTTCCATAACGTAAACACAGCACAGACGGCGTTAGCATGTAGCCTCTCTCTTCTACTCTATAGCTCCAAACGAGGTGAAGATAGAAGCTACCAAACTCTTCCACGTTTTCCTTATTTAAATATGGTTACGTGAATTAGTTACACCATAAAGTATAGTTAAACACAAATTCAACAATGTGGATTTTCTAAGCGGATAAAAGAGGAACTATATTTATTGTTACTTTGCCCTATGTTCCTTTGTTTATGATTTGCTACCTTGTAAATATTAAATGTAATGTTATTATTTTTATTTTGGGGTGGGCGCTTATAAGCCTTTGGCTTCAGCCCACTCCCTTTGAGCAGGTTAACTGCTCAAACAAATAAATAAACTAAACTAAACTAAATATTGTAAGGCGTAATAATACCAGGAGTAATTCGGCATCCGCGCAGTGATATCTTCACTTTACTGTGCGGATGCCGAATTACTCCTGGTATTATTACGCCTTACAATATAGTTCCCCTTTTTATTCGCTTAGAAAATCCACATTGTTTAATTTTGTGTAATTATACTTTATAGTGTAACGCTTCACGTAACCATATTTAAATAGGGAAAACGTGGAAGAGTTTGGTAGCTTCTATCTTCACCTCGTTTGGCGCTATAGAGGAGAAGAGAGAGGCTAAATGCTAACGCTGTCTGTGCTGTGTTTACGTTAGACCAGAGAGGTACAAATGAACTCGTCTAAGCTAAGGTAAGAACATATCTCATTATGTAAAAACTGTGGCCAATTCCTTTAAGGTTCCAAGCCTAAAGATGAGGTGTCATGGTTAAAATCTACTAAATGCTTCACAGCATTGACGTTTGTTCATGACTTCACACCAGAGGGTATTCTACCAAGCTGGATTAGAGGGTTAGCGGGGTAAGTTTGGGGTTTTGCTCTACTACAAAGCTGGTTAACTTTCTATCAGGGTGGATCTCCATGGAAACATGCCCTTAGACCTGCTCTGGATTAGGTTTAGTTCCAGCTTAGATAAGAAGTAGGGCTGTAAAAATGAAAGCTTTAACTCACGATTAATCCAAAAAATGATTTATCGACGATTAATCGTATCATATGTTTTGAGCAAACACAGTCCTGTGGTTTGTCTAATTTTACTATTGAAACAAAACTGACTTTAATTTTGCCCTTACACTCTACTTTATGTACCTAAAAGTTTGCTGATTCTGTTGCTGTTCAGCACCAAAGAAAATGTCTCTAAAATGTAACTTATCAAGCCTTGGGCGAGTGACTGAGAAAGGGCTGTAGAGATCCCCGTTATCAGCTGTGGGGCTTTTCCCATAACATTATGAAATTGTGAATATTTAGTTAATGAAATGTGAGCAAATGCTTTAAATGTGTTTTATGTTATTATTGAATATAATGTGAGAGAAAAATTAACCGTGATTAATCGCGATTAATCGAATTTCACAAATAACCGATTGACAGCCCTAATGAGAAGACGACTCTTTGACCGATCAGAGGAGAGAATCTTCCGCTCTCAGCCAAACTCTGGGGTTTGAGCAGCAGCGACAGAAGTCCTTTATATCAAAACGCATGGATTTTATAAAGTAGCGACATCGTGTTGAAACCTTTCCTATACATGTGGCTGACGCAGATTTTAGACGACCACATGAAGAAGGCACAAGAGTGTTGCCCTTAAGTTGTGATAAAGATATTTAATAATTGAACACAGTGTGCGCTCTCCTTATGTGCTGCTCGGTTCATGGCGCTGTAGAATATATTCGTCATGAGTAGGGGTGGGAACCTCTGGGTACCTCACGATTCGATACGATACGCGATACATGGCTTACGATAACGATTATCTCACAATACGCCGATACTGCGATAATCGATATATTGCACACAAATAATCTACGATACATCACGATTAAAAAAACTAAACATGCTACCTTTATTTTAACATACTACATATTATTCATCATTTACATTTCTTTTCATGTGCTTTGTACCACTTTTATAAATAATCCCTGACTTACTCACTGAAAATGGATCATAGATCTGTCAGTGACTTCATTTAAAAGTAATAAATCATTTAAAAGTAATAAATCAACCCCAAGTAATCTTCTTTATAATTATAAAAAACTATCATTAAAAGTGTTTGGTCCAAGTGCTTAAAACTGTAGTGCTGCCCCTGCTGTCTTGACTGAATTCTTGATCATTATTGGCCTCTATTGACTGTGAAAACAGTGGAGCACTGCTGCCTCATTAGTATGCATGACGTTGCTCATTAATATGCATGATATCGGAATAAAAAGTATCGGTATCGTATCGTCCCGCAAAATATCGTGATATATCAGAAAATCGATATATTGTCACACTCCTAGTCATGAGTTTAGTGATAGATTTTGATATTCAGATGAACTGTGTCAGTGTCTCTCCTGTGATTGGCCGCTTGGCGCTGACTCCTCCTGTTCCACATGAACGTCTCACAAATCCTCACAGAAACCCAGGGTTAACTAAACCGACTGTTCACCCGCGTTGTAGCAGCACTGATCCAGAGGAATCCATGCCTGGGTTTGTCGACCCGGGTCAGAGAAACAAATCCAGCTTCGTATAGCCCTCATATGCTTCAAACTGTTGCCCAATACAGTATGCATAAAGTCTGGATACCACTTGCAAATGTGAACCGTCGGTCTCTCTCAGATGAAGGCAGGAGCAAGCGTTTATGCAACTCTTAAATGGAAATATCCAAAATAAATGTTGAATTTATGTAAGCTCCTCTACCTCCTCTACTGATGTCAGTTGAACATGCTCAAATGTGAACACTGCTGGACTGGATGTAATGTCGTATAAAACCCAGCCCTGGCCTTCTGTGCGAGCCGCCTGTAATGACAGACTTCGCTTGTTCACTAAATTATAAGTGTCCGCGAGACTCACACGCTGCCAAAAGTTTTATCCAGTAATTTAACCTAAATATACTAGACCTCATTGACCTCACTGTGGCCAAATCAGAGCTACCGTCCACTCTGAGAACCGAGCTGAAATGTCTCGGGTCTAAATAGACATCTGGAGGATAAAGCAGAAGCCTGTGAATCCAGACTAGTCTTGTTATCTTAGCGATGGAATTCTTTCTTACATAATCCCTCATTCCTCTAGAGATTTCCCTTCCCATATATTTGTGACTATCCCTCCTCTGTGCATGTCCAAACCACTTTATTATCTCCCGAACATCTATCAAGAGACAAATGTTGTCCCCGTGCCTAATCCCGTCCATCATGAACGCTCTGCTCTGGTCTGCCCCTCTGAAGCTGTTCCCTCATAATCCGTAGAGACTCGATTAATAAAACAACAAAAGAGAAGACTAGGAAAACAACTTTGGAATTTACCAGACCTACTTGCACATGATAAACTTAAAGCTGCTCGACCCATTTCATCCCGTTTCAAGCCATGAAAGTGGGAGGGAGTTGGCTTTCACACGATTGTTCAAGTGAGTCTAAAGTGTTGGACGTGTGAAATTAGGGTGGATCACCGTAGAAATACATTTTCCCGATTTGGACTATTACCTTTGCATTAGCAATGCAAGCATAGCTGATAGAAATAATAAATAATAATACATTTAAATAAATAATAATACATTTAACAAATACATTTGTTTTTGGCATATACAAGTAGATCAAAACAAAACCCTATTCTTGGGGAAGGTTTTTCTCCGTGACAAATGCGGGGTATGGCGTGAGTTTTATTTTGTGGTTTGATTTTACTGAAAACATTCATTTTGATCGATTTCAAAATACTGTAAACAGTCTGAATATTTAGGCCCGGAGCACTCCCCATGCGCCAAACACTAATAATCATGGCACCGAGGCCTGTTCGGTGACGGTGATATTTGAATTCGAAAAAATTAGTAGCAAAAGAAAGAACCAAAAAAATCACAATATTTTCTTATAATATATATATATATATATATATATAATATATATATATTTTATATATAATTTTTCTCATTTTCCCAATTTTTTCCCCTCATTTTCCCTCATTTTTTTTCTAATAATATTCTCCCAAAATGTCAATTTTTTTACAACGTTATTCCTTATTTTTGCCACAATTTTTTCCCATTATCCCCCATTTCCCCCACAATTTCTTCCCTCTCGTAATACAAAAAAAGTGCTGTTGGAAAACCAGTCATGTCAGCACCGATAACTGTAAATGTAAATATGACTTTCAGTGATGTTTTATGTACTAATTTTAGCATGATTCTATGTGAACTGATGGCTGTAACGGGTGAATGAATGAATGAATGAATATTTGTATTTGAGTGGTTAAATATATTTTATATTATACATTTTGTAACTCACCTGCTCAGGGACTACAGATGGAAACTAGCTCAAGCTAAATCTGGTGCAAAGCATTTTTTAATTAATGTGTTTGCACATTGGCCCTGTTGAAATAAATTAATAAACTAAACTAAACATTCCCCCCTATTTTTGCCTCAGTTTTTTCATATTTTTGCACCAAATTTTTATCATTTTCCCAGTTTGTTTCCCTAATTTTTGTGTATTTTTTATTACTAATATTTTTACACCATTTTTTACTAAATGTTTACACAATTTTTTCCTTATTTTTTCCACAATTCTCCCCAAATGATTCCCCATTTTTGAGACATTTCATGACATTGGAGACGAACCCGATATTATACATTTGCAGATCTCCCACACATTATTGTTCTGTTTTCTGGTTCTAGATGACAAATATTTGAGTATCGGTATCGAAAACCAAGAATCGTTAAAGTACTGGTATCAATAAAACATGTAACGGTACCCAGGCCTAGACATGACGCAACATAGAAAATCGACCAAGGCCACCCCCAGTGCCGAAAACATTAATAGTGGAACTCACCACGTCGAGGTCTATTCTGTGATTTCGGCTTGCATATTTATTTTTTCCCATTGCAAAACACAATATGGAGGTCAATGACAGCATCACTCAAAATGTGAGATCAATAAAGTATCTTATCTTATATTACACAGTGTGCCTTGAAGTATGTGGAGACATTTGTGTGTTTAGGTTTGTGATAGTTCCCCTGTTGTTGCGCAGGGATGGGCCCGGTGCACATGAACGAGGTGCAGTGCTCGGGGTTCGAGAAATCCATCACCGAGTGTCCCTTTAACAAAGAGACGGTGGACTGCAGCCACGAGGAGGACGCCGGGGTCCGCTGCAACATCCCGGCCATGGGCTTCCAGGAGAGGGTCAGTACGAGCCTTTGATCAAAATTGTTCACATTTGAGCTTAGTCGCAGTGTAGTTTTTGTGAAATGGGATTTGCTTTTCCTCGTGTAGCTGCGGCTCAGTGGAGGGCGGTCGCCGTACGAGGGCCGGGTGGAGGTGCTGACGGAGAGGAACGGCTCTCTGGTCTGGGGCACGGTCTGCAGCGAGGGCTGGGGCATCATGGAGGCCATGGTGGTCTGCAGACAGCTGGGGCTGGGATTTGCCAAAAACGCCTTCCAGGTACGTTTTACTCACAGCACTTTGTGTCACCGCTTCCAATCCTGTTTGGGCATTTTGGTGCAGTGAGGTTCAACCTTTAGGGCAGAGATTCCCAAACTATTTAGACTCCACCCCCCAAATATCCAGCAAACCATCTAGGCACCCGACAAGAAAACGTATTTGAAAGTCAGGATCATTTCAATTAGCAAAATGTTCAACCTAAGTACTCATTTTTGTTTATATTTGGACTTTCATATAGAAATGATACAAGTGACTGCCGTTGTTTCCTTCTGCAAGACACTTCTAACGCCTTGCGTGTGTGGATGTAGCGTGTGAGCGAGTGGTTAGCATTTATTTTACAGATAGTGTATTTTAGTCTTTACTGGGAGTGGGATGTCTCCGGCTTGTCTCCATGGAGATGTCGACTAAAGGCAGCTCAATACGAGGTTTAAATTTAGAATCTCTTCAGAGTCCTTTGATTACTCACTGCAAAAATAACACTTTTCTGTGTCTAGCTGGCAACAGTGTAATCCAAAATGTGTGCCTTAAATGAATAAGGACAACAGTGTAGCACTCTGTAAAACGTGTCAACACAAGCTTGAGAAGCGCAAAAACAAATATACAAAGCAACAGTAATCTACAAATAAGATAATTGTAAAGTAAAAATTTAAAAAAGACGAAAATATAAAGTGCCAAAATACTGTTTTTGTTTAATTAAGCTTAAATATAAACAAGCTTCACTCATAAGACATTAATAACATCCGAATATTCGTTCTGTGACTTGCACAAGAGAAAAGGCTCAAGGGCAGGTCACAGTTCAAACAGAGGATAAATATGTACAGTTATTATACAAAGCCACATGTGTTCAGAGGATCCTGACATTTGGTTCAATCATGCACCAGGAGATCTGTAAGTTCAAATGAGCTCACAGTTGGTTTGACTTTAACCACTTTTTAATTGAGTCTTGATCCAAGACTCTTGAAGGTGTTAAACAAGGGCCATTCTTTTATAGTGAGAGGGATGCTGTTCTAGATGTTACAGCTTCTGACTGAAAGAACAAGACCGAGTGGCTCTGCCAGTAGATTTTTGTTTTATGAATTCCCTCAATGGCGGTGGTGCAAGTCTATGGAGTATTTTGTATACAGTACAAGCAAATGTAAGGTATTTAAAATTTTAAAAATTCAGAAGATTGCACATCTCTAGAATGCGACAGTGGTGGTACGAAACAGGTTTTCTGGCCAAAATTTGTAATGCTTTTTTATTAGGGCCGGTCATTTTTTCGAATGATCACGATTAATTAATTACAGAAGGTTTAGTGCTATTAAAAATATGAATCGAAATTAATCACACTTTACTTTCGACACATCAGTTTCCTTTTTCCTGCAGACGTTGCTTAGACGTAAAGCCAAAACCAATTTGACTGTCAAACTTGTTTATTCACACAGTTAATACATAGACATAAACTTATTTAAAAAGATCATTCTCCAAAAATAAATCAAAGTGCCGTTGTCTTTGAAGTGTTTGGAATGATCACACAGGTCTCACGTCTACACTTCAAATGAGTTAAAATGCAAGAAAACACAAAGAAGCATCTCAAATATACTGTACCTCTAAAAATAAATACAACCCCTAAATAAATGATGCTTAAATGCGATTAATTAATTACAAAGGCCATAATCAACTTGATTAAAAATTTTAATCGAGCCCCACCACTATTTTTGTATATAATGATTCTGTGTCTAAAAGTGGTTCGTAAAACGATGCTCCATATTCGAGAACACCATAGCATACAGAAACATCCTCGCTGCCTTAAATGCCATTGATGAACAAATATATCTGAAGTTATGAAGACTGAATTTAATTGTTTTAGAAATGTTCTTGACATGACCTTTGAACGTGAGAGTAGAGTGAAGAACCACTTCAAGGTATTTGAACTCTTGTCCCAGTTTGAGCTCCACATCGCTGAGAAATACATGTGTATTATGTATACATATGCAGTTTATGGTTTTGTTTGGAAAACTTTAGAAGGAGACATGATTTTGAGAGCCAATTTTGGCCATTCAGATATAAGACCAGCTTCCTGTATATGTTTTGTTGGAGTGTATATTACAGCATCGTCTGCATACATTTGTATCTGGGTGTTTCTACATGAGATTCAAACCCAAATCTTCAGGATGTGCTGTACGTTACAATACTTCATTCATGCCTAAAACCTCTATTTAGTATAGCTATGTTTAATTTTAAGTGCTTAGAAACATATCTTAATAAGGCGTAACAAAATAATTTATCATGTACCAAACCATAAAATGTTAACGATATGTTTCTAACAAGTCTTTCCTGGCCAGGCAGAAATAGTCGTCAAAATGATACACTTTTGAATGATTTTTCCAGTGAAAAATTCACCTTGGGGCTTTCACTTTCACCTGTAAAGCTCCACTCTCCTGCACACGATGGAAACGGGGCGTGTGTGAGTTAATGGAGGGGCTGGTGAAGTGGAAATGCTCCATCATGGGTCCGTGTGATTACAGGATGTAGCTCTGCCTCGGGCACAAACTGCTGTTTATTGTAGCACAGGGACTTTTACTGCAGCTCTCTGGGGGAGGCAGGCGGACAGCGAAAGTGGAAGAACAGATTTAACTTTAAAACGTGACAGAGAACACTCCATTTATGGTGTAATACACACCCGTCTCATAACATAGCAGGGATACAGTACGGAATGGTTGGAATTGATACGGTAGAAGCTCTGTAAATGAAATGTAAATGCTTTAATCCCATTTTAATGCCGGAATATGTAGGATATGCAAACGATTCTATTTTCATGTAAAACGCTGTGAAAATAGTCAAGCAATGTCAATATTGTCTAAGATATTTAGATTTAACTCTCGTTGTAATCCAATGTAATGCTTTTTAATGACATTGAATTACTTACTTTTTGGTACTATCAACTTAATAAACCCTGCTACTTGCTTTGTTCCCTGTTTGTGTAGGAGACGTGGTACTGGGCCGGGCAGGTGAGCGCAGACGCCGTGGTGATGAGTGGCGTCCGCTGCTCGGGCACAGAGATGACCCTGTCCCACTGTCTGCACCATGGGGAAAACCTGCAGTGTCCCAGAGGAGGGGGTCGCCACGCGGCCGGAGTGTCCTGCTCAGACAGTGAGCGACTGTTCAGATTTTAATGTTGACTTAATAACTTTGGTCAGACGAAAGCTGGTCTGGTGTTGGCAACTGGCCAGACACAAGAAGAAAGGTTTAATGATGTTTTAAATATACTGTATGTCACATATCATCTGCCTCACATCTCAGTAAGAAACATGAATATTATGTAACTCAGCGCTTCCCAAAGTGGGGTCCGGGGCCCCCTGGGGGGCTTCAGAGGCACTGCGGGGCGCTCCCAAGGCTTGTCTATACAGCAGGGGTCCTGAATTAAATTTTGCTATGGCCCACATTTTTCAGCCTTTATTAATAATAATTACTGTTCTGTGGTAAAAATGCAATTCACTGATCCTAATCCTGCTTTTATTGTTTTGTTTTGTTTTGTTTTACTCTAATACATTTTGGCTTCTACTAAATATCAGAATGCCAATAGCCTATATGTACACAATGTGCCAATGCAGTTATGTGTTTCTCCTCTGCTCAGTTCAACACACTGTTTAGTTTAACACACTTAGACCTGGTTTACTCCAGGTTTAAGTTCTGGTTTAGTCCAGGTTTAAGTTCTGGTTTAGTCCAGGTTTAAGTTCTGGTTTAGTCCAGGTTTAAGTTCTGGTTTAGTCCAAGTTTAGTACAGGTTTAGTCCTAGTTTAGTACAGGTTTAGTCCTGGTTTAGGACAGGTTTAGTCCTGGTTTAGTACAGGTTTAGTCCTGGTTTAGTACAGGTTTAGTCCTGGTTTAGTACAGGTTTAGTCCTGGTTTAGTACAGGTTTAGTACAGGTTTAGTACAGGTTTAGTCCTAGTTTAGTACAGGTTTAGTCTAGTTTAGTACAGGTTTAGTCCTAGTTTAGTAAGGTTTAGTACAGGTTTAGTCTGTTTAGTACAGGTTTAGTCCTAGTTTAGTACAGGTTTAGTACAGGTTTAGTCCTAGTTTAGTACAGGTTTAGTACAGGTTTAGTCCTAGTTTAGTACAGGTTTAGTCCTAGTTTAGTACAGGTTTAGTCCTAGTTTAGTACAGGTTTAGTACAGGTTTAGACAGGTTTAGTCCTGGTTTAGTACAGGTTTAGTCCTAGTTTAGTACAGGTTTAGTACAGGTTTAGTCCTGGTTTAGTACAGGTTTAGTCCTAGTTTAGTACAGGTTTAGTACAGGTTTAGTCCTGGTTTAGTACAGGTTTAGTCCTAGTTTAGTACAGGTTTAGTCCTAGTTTAGTACAGGTTTAGTACAGTTTAGTCCTAGTTTAGTACAGGTTTAGTCTAGTTTAGTACAGGTTTAGTCCTAGTTTAGTACAGGTTTAGTCTGTTAGACAGGTTTAGTCCTGTTTAGTACAGGTTTAGTCCTAGTTTAGTACAGGTTTAGTACAGGTTTAGTACAGGTTTAGTCCTAGTTTAGTACAGGTTTAGTCCTAGTTTAGTACAGGTTTAGTCCTAGTTTAGTACAGGTTTAGTACAGGTTTAGTCCTAGTTTAGTACAGGTTTAGTCCTAGTTTAGTACAGGTTTAGTACAGGTTTAGTCCTAGTTTAGTACAGGTTTAGTACAGGTTTAGTCCTAGTTTAGTACAGGTTTAGTCCTAGTTTAGTACAGGTTTAGTCCTAGTTTAGTACAGGTTTAGTCCTAGTTTAGTACAGGTTTAGTCCTAGTTTAGTACAGGTTTAGTACAGGTTTAGTCCTAGTTTAGTACAGGTTTAGTCCTAGTTTAGTACAGGTTTAGTCCTAGTTTAGTACAGGTTTAGTTAGTCAGGTTTAGTCCTAGTTTAGTACAGGTTTAGTCCTAGTTTAGTACAGGTTTAGTACAGGTTTAGTCCTAGTTTAGTACAGGTTTAGTCCTAGTTTAGTACAGGTTAGTACAGGTTTAGTCCTAGTTTAGTACAGGTTTAGTCCTAGTTTAGTACAGGTTTAGTCCTAGTTTAGTACAGGTTTAGTCCTGTTTAGTACAGGTTTCTTCTTCTACTACAATAGGTAAAAATGGTAAAACCCGAAAGCATCTACATTTTTAAAGCCCATAATCCAACATCGGATCTGTTCTGAGCAGTTCATAAGGGTTTACTCACACTGAAAGTTTGGTTTTATTAAGTCATTTCCACTGCTCCCTGAGGAAGGTGCTCTAGGTAAACTCTTCATCAACTCTAGTGCCTGTGTTTTAGAGTCAATGCCTTATCATTACAGAGACATTATTTCAAATTATAAAACATAAAATAACAATGCTGAGGCACCCCTAAAGAACGTCCCCTATGCATGATGTGTCCCCTTTGAGGATCTCTACTGCCATTCTAATATGCTTTCTTAATCCTCTCTCTCTCTCTCTCTCTCTCTCTCTCTCCAGCGGCTCCAGACCTGGTGTTGAACCCTCAGGTGGTGGAGCAGACCACATACATGGAGGACCGGCCCATGTTCATGCTGCAGTGCGCCTACGAGGAGAAGTGCCTGGCCTCCACCTCCAACTCTGTCCCGGCCAACTCCTACCGCCGCCTGCTGCGCTTCTCCTCCCAGATCCACAACAACGGCCAGTCCGACTTCAAGCCCAAAGCCAACCGCGAGAGCTGGGTGTGGCACGATTGTCACAGGTGAGCGTCCGCCGGGTCACAGAGTAGGGATGGGTATCGTCAGAGGTTAAAGTGGGCGGGAACGGTCGGGAACGGCGTTCCCCCACCTTCGCATGGCAAAAAGAAAAAAGAAAAAAAAAGTTCATGATTGCAACTTTGTCATTTTCACGCACATACGAAATTCTGCCTGTGAGATAAATCAATGCAATAAAAGTACTAGGTTGGGCCTACTCAAAATGCGTCCCGGGGGCCAAAAAATATAATCTGACCTCATTTCCCATAAAAATTATATTTTTTCCGGCATTATCTGCGCCGCATTCGCGTAGCTCCACAGCAAGTTCGCGGCACTTTGCGTAGCAGTGTGCCTCCGGCTCCGGACCATTATCTCCTAGCGCGGGCTCAAATGAAAAAATGGCTCTGTTAAACGGTGTAAGACGCTAAACTGAGAAAACAGGAGGCTTATCGTTGGACGGACTGACAGATTTTATCAAACCGTAGCACAAGGACAGTATGAATCGTGTTTGCTCGGAATATCCCATGCAGAAGCAGGACTCCTCGCGGTCCGCATCAGGTGCAGCTTGTGTTTCTGTTTTCACCGGTGCAAAGGGCTTAACCAGCGACTTTAAGGTAAGGAACACCAGTTCAGCTGTGGATGTTTGTAAAGCGGACGATAAAGCTGATGGAACGTGAGTTTTGGAAAACTGCTCTGCACCACCAGCACTCGTGTTTAATCGGTCAACACGCTAAACCTCGCTCCCTGGGCTCTAACTTTACTAAATAACATCTGAATCATTCATTTGACAGGTGCATTTTTCTTCCTTTCTGCTCTGACTTCATTCAATACGTGTTTGTGGGAAATGTACAAGCGCAGAGATGCTCTTTGCAAAGTTAACCTGGTAAACGAGGCTGAAGCTGAATATGTGGATGAGCGAGCCATCTCCAAGGAGCGCTTCATTTACTGAGTTTTTTCGTAAAGCGCGAGGTCTGGACAGAACAGTGTTTGGTCCGCCTTTATTTATTATTTTCCATGGTCTGTCTGCTCAGACCTGAGGAGCAGTGGCTGAGCAGGAGTTAGTCATGTTGTTTGAGATGTACTGGTCTCATTCTGTATTAGGCCTTTGGCCTGGTTTAGATGTGATTTAGTCCTGCCTTAGTCCTGATATTGCATGTTTTTGCCCTGGCTTAATCCTGGTTTAGTTCTGAGTAGTTTCTTTTTTTCCTCCAAAGCCTTAAAATGCTGGAATATAATATAACTTTTATATTTAGGCCCAATTCTATTCTGTTCAAGCAGTGATGATAATTACATTTTCATTTATTTATCCCAAAAATATGAATACGTTTGGTGGTGGGAGGCTCACCCCTGACCAGCCTGCAAGAGCCCTGCTGTAAGCACCACTGACTGTGAAAGAGGATTTTCTTAAATAAAGAACATAATAACAAGCCACAATTGTTAATAAGTAATGTTTCAGCACACATGTTCATTTCTTTGGTTGGGCCTTCTTTGAATAAGTGGATCCTGACATTTTTTTGTTTCTATAATCTATTAAGCTCCTCTATGGGCAGGCATGGTGCTCTGCAGTCCTACATCTAAGAAGAACCCAAAAGAGTGGATCTGGCAAAAGCAGAATTTGTTCATTTAGTAAATCACATAGACCTCCAATCATTTATGATTGTTAAAACCTGCTAAAGGATATCTAAAAATAATTCAAGGTATTAAAAAATATTGGAAAATAAAATTACAGTATCAAATACCTTGTATTGTGCAGTATCTGTTCAGAACCCATGACTACATGTCAGTACCTAAGTACATAAAAAAATATAAAATGTAGCGCGATTCCTACTGCTTGTTAAAGGTTAGAGTTCCCCCACCTCCCAAATCCCACTTTAACCCCTGGGTATCGTTAAGGATTTATCGATACTACTACTCTTATCGATACTCCTTATCGATCCGGTACTTTAACAGTACTCTTATCGGTACTTTAATAGAAAAATATATATAGGTAGATTGAGACTACCGTATACGTAGGCATTAATCCTTGGCCTATATTATTTATTTATTTATTACTCTACATTTCATTTCCACTTTGCACATACACTTAATATATGTGAGTTAAAATACTTCACTTACGTTGCTATTTGCTATACCCATCCCTCTCACAGAGCGTTTGTGAAGGCTGTGATCATTCAGCAAATACTTTTTAAGACACATTAGCCTTGATGTTTTGGAGTTTAGCTTCTTCTGGTAGTACTCAGGATCGTTTACATTTTTAGACTTTTAATCAAACATAATTTAATTTCATGCAAGACAGCATGTTAATTTACAAATAGCTCAAAAGGCAACCAAAATGGCGCCGTTAGCAATATACTGTATGCACAGAGGTTATAAAACTTTAGGGCTTGTTTTCTCAAAATTAGGTTTTCATTACACTCTAGTAACGCACTCTCCACTTTAGTAGCTCCTACAGACTAGCAGAAGAATATTATGAAAGTTCTTCAGAGTATTTTTTTTTTTACATTGCGCTTTGAACTACGAAAAACAAGACATTTTATTTTTTACTGATTTTTTCTTTTACTTTTCACTCTTTCAAGTCATCCACTGAAAAAAAACTTTGTAACTAATATACCGAAAAATTTCTAGTTTATTCATGGTTTTATATAAAGTTTATTTTTTTTACTCTAGTAAGAAAAAGATACTTAATTATAATATAAATCAAAGTAAAAAAAGTACAGTATGATAAAACTACTCACATTTACAGTACATTTATTTCAGTACATGTAATAATGTAATTGAGTACTGCATCGACTTTAAATGCCTGGTGTTACATGCAAGGTCAAAGATTTTATAATAATAATAGAGCTTCAGACATGCTAAATGCAGTACTATTTGCCAGCAGAGGGCGCTAAGCTGCGTCTTTTTAAGTGACGTGGTAATGGCAACAAAACAGAAAAGAAAATATGTTTAAAAATAGTGTCTTGACTTTGTAAATGAGACAAACGTCATGGATCAGTCCGTGCAAAGTATATCGGAGTGTGTTCTGGCGTTTTTGGTGCGGAGAAGATAAACATGACACGAAACATCTAGTGCTGACTCGGCCCTGCCCTGAGTGATGATCTCTCCAGTTCACCCGGAGCTGTTGGGAAACTTCATTCTGCCTGTGGTTTGGCTCGTGTCACAGGTGGAGTTGGTGTTGGAATCCTGTAGGAGTCAGAGCTAAATGTGTTTAAAGTGTAACGGATTTGAGTGGCAGCAGCTCGAGACCACACTCAGCACAGACTAAACACAAGGTCAGGGCAGTATAATCGTCAGAACAAAAAGTCTCTAGCCAACCTCTATGTTTTTAGGTTCAAATATAACAATTAAGGCACAAAGTTGTCTTGCTGTGGAAATGGAAAGTGGTTGTTTAGACCTAGACAAATGAGTCGTGATGACGGGGAATTCGAGGAATCAGTTTGAAACAGCTGATTCGGAGTGCGCTTAACAATCATATACAACAGTGCCATCTGCTGACAGGCTCCTCAAACTTCATCTCACAGTGATGGGATTTATGGCTCTTAAGCAGGGGCTGATTCTTTGGCATCTGTTCATTTAAAAGAGCTGCTCAAAAGACGGTCTCTTTTTTATATCGACTTATTAAGAAGCAAGACAGAAAACTCATATTTTCTACTTCAATGGAAATGACAAAATGTTTGCAGCCAGATTCATTTTAACCATTTAAGTGTGTGTCATGTAAATAAAACTGTGCAAAAACCTTTCACTCGTGGTTTCTTATGCCGTTTCTAGTGTTTGCCCAGTCGAATTTGAGCAATTGTCTAAAAACAGACACAAAAGAGCAATCTGGTTTGATCAGTTCCCTTCACAGAGCTGTTAAAAAGAGTCGATTCAGTCCAGAATTTTATATCACTAGCTCAAGGGAAAATAGGCCTCACCTCCACGTCATAAAACTGATGCCCGAGTCGTGCAGAAAGGCGCAAGCATAACGTCACTACAAATTAATGAGCAGTTAATTGCCCCCAAAAATAAACTAAAGGTCACACGCTCTAATATTTTGTTGAACCGCCTTTTATAGCTTTGATTAAAGCACATTGGTTGTGGCGTTGTTTCAATAAGCCTCAGCAGAGTCAAAAGATCCAGAGTTGCATTCATTTTTCACCAAGATCTGGTATTGATAATGGGAGAGTGTGACCCCTGTTCAAAGCCTTCCCAGCACATCCCAAAGATTCTCATTGGGGTTAATATCTGGGCTGTCCATCTCATGCTCCCTGAACCACTCTTTCACGATGTGTGAGCCCCATGAATCCTGCCATTGTCATCTTGGAATATGCTTGTGCCATCAGGGATGAAGAATAAATCCATCGATGAATTAAACCTGGTCATGTTCAGGTCATCAGCTGATCTCATTCTTTGGGCTTATAGTGTTGCTGAACCTGACCAACTGCTGCAACAACAGATCATATTATGTTGACTGTGAAGTTGATAGGCTTGATAGACCCAGAAAACCACAGGAAAGAGTGACAGGAACATTGGACGTTGATGCGATAGTCACTGCAGGCTCCACATTACCGTTTGCTGGACGAATGCAGATTTAATGGATGTTGCGTTTTCCTGGTGTTGTCTAAACGTGGCCTAAGGTTCGCTCTCTCTCTCTCGTTCTCTTTGTGCAGACACTACCACAGCATGGAGGTATTCACTCTGTACGACCTCTACAGCCTCAACGGGACCAAAGTGGCTGAGGGGCACAAGGCCAGCTTCTGCCTGGAGGACTCAGAATGCGACGAAGGTACAATACACAATCAAGACCATACATTTTTCATTCAGATATGGAGGGTTACCACATGCTGATATAGATGCTACCTCGTTTTCTTGTTCCCAGGTATTGAGAAGAAATACGAATGTGCAAACTTTGGGGATCAGGGCATCACCGTGGGCTGCTGGGACACGTACAGACACGACATCGACTGTCAGTGGGTGGATATCACTGACGTCAGCCCCGGGGACTACATCTTCCGGGTACAGAAACATATCACACAACATCGACTGTTAACCATGCTGTTCCCTGGTCAAAAACATATCTGGAGTAGTATTTTGCTTCATCCACACTGATTTAAGTAATTTTTAAGCCTCAAATATGCATGATATGTCCACTTTAACAGGGGGATTACGCATTTTTAGAGCATTTTAACATGATAAAATATTCTTCTCTCATCAAAAAGAAACCTGGAGCTGTGTTTCGACCCATTCGTGCATTTTTAAATCTTCTCCGGTGGCTATTTTTTTAACAGCGCAGTGGCAGCTCCTCCTGAGGTCGTGCGTATCCAGGAAACGCTTTCCTCACCGCTCGATCTCTTGCAATCCGCTAATCATGAAGTAAAAACACGTTGCCATAGCTTCAGTACAGCGAAGCGAGCCGCATGGTCGAATTTTTTGAAACAGCTACATAGCAAAGGGGAGCGGGCAGATCGCATGAAAATCAGAAAGTGAAATTAGTTTAGATCAATATTACATTTTCTGACCAACAAAGTATTGGATAGTGATTAAAGGTCGACCGATATGTTTTTTTTCTAAGGCCGATGATAATGAACTGCCGATATTTCTGTCAGATTTTCCAAATCTCTCATCTATAATCCTGTGTATGATGTTTTTAAAACTGTAAAATGTGTCTGTGTTGAACTGTGACAACAGGGGCCGCTTCATTGGGGCACAGGGCTGAATTATTCAGGACATTCATGTTCAGAAGGAGCTCATTTTAAAGACAAAAATCAGCAGATTTCACAACAAAAAAATGCAAGTCTCCATCTCTTAAGGTGCGTTCAGACCGAACGTGCGTCCACGCTCCGTCAGCCTCTAGTTGGACGCCAAACATTGCCGCTTCCCACTCGTGAGAAACGCCCGTTTGCTGGCGCGTGAAGTTTTGCAAGCGTCATAATTAGGAGGTGTGTCATACAACTCAGGCCGAGCGCAAACCGCCATGATCAACTTCTCCTCCATGCTGCAGGTCAGGGGCGCAACTACCGCAACTACCCCCCCCTCCCACACACAAATACACACATGGCTCTTTGATGGTTGTTTCTTTTTTTTTAAAGAAAATAAATACCCTCTGAATTGACTTTATTTTAACGAAAATGTCACTATTTCACACAATATAACATCGATATTTCCCTCTATGGAGTTTGTTATCACAAAAAAACAATCACACGGCCTGATTAAAAGCTTCTGTTGCTTCATTCACGTAACTTTTCCTCCTCTCCCTCTCTCTCCCTCGCGCAAGAGGGGAGAAAACAACGCAAGCTTCAACGCGATCTCCTCTGTAACCGTGTTTATTATTTCATTAGGACTTTTATTTCTCAAACTTGTTGCCTTATGCTCACTTTGAGCTCCTCGTGGGGGTGGAGATGACAGTCCCTCTGCACTCCTCTCCGCCCCACTCCAGCAGTGACTTTTGTTTCGCAAAATAAGCACAACTAAAGTGACGCCCCTCCCCCAAAGAGGAATAAAAAAAAACACTTCACCACCGCGAACCTGTTCATATCGTTCACTGTAAAGACTCGTTCAAAAGAGCCGGATCGTTCACGACCGACACACATAGACTGTTAAAAAGAACACATCACTATTGGCGCCCCTATGAAAGGCATATATTGCGTATGCCCTTTTTGCGCCACTGCTGCAGGTAACAGGTGACGCTTGTGCTCACTATTTGAGCCCAGTCCCTGATTGGTTAACAAGGCGTAAATGAACGCACGTGTAGATTGTGATTACTTGAGTGCATGAAGCAGTGGGCGCGGCATCGCTGCTCTGTACCGCGCTGTTCTCACTGGTTTTGACGCGCGTTAATCCTCATCTGCTCGCATTTGGAACGCTTCATACGCGCGGACATCTTTGCTTACATTTCGACGCGCGTCGAAGCACGTCTACATAGGGTTAACATGGAAGTTGGTGGCGTGTCAGCGTTTGGTCTGTACGCACCATTATGGTTCTGAAGTTATAACCAGAAGTCTGCAACATAAAATATATAAAATATATGATCCAAGTTGTACAAAC
The DNA here is from genome assembly GCA_007210695.1 of Neogobius melanostomus. Lineage (NCBI taxonomy): Eukaryota > Metazoa > Chordata > Actinopteri > Gobiiformes > Gobiidae > Neogobius > Neogobius melanostomus. The sequence continues at coordinate 145,970 of VHKM01000873.1, forward strand.
CCGTGGAAGTTGTGGGAGGACTCATTTTAAAGCTCTGACTGAGCTCTTTCCAATGCAAGGGACAGGACGTGTCCATCATCTCTATTTTGGTCTTCATAATATCGGCCAATATTGTAAAATACTATTTGCCCGGCCGATATATTGGTCGACCTCTAATAGTGATAAAGATGATCAAAAAGCATAATACCCCCACTTTAACACTGACAATTCAGAGGGTTTATAGCAGGGGTGTCTAAACTTTTTTTTTTTATCAAGGGCCGCATATCAAAGTGTATACGGCGAGGAGGGCCAAAGATCAGTGGTCAGTGCAGTGAAACATTCACTTCGGTGCATTTAAGAGAGGTCGTGCCCCCTACCTTTATTTAGGCATAAATAGGAATAAAGAGTGGAGTAAAAAGTACTATCTCTGGAGATGTGTGCCAATTCAACAAGGAGCCTGAGGGCCACCAAAAATTGGTCTGAGGGCCGCACTTTGAGCACCCCTGTTTTATAGACTTAGAGGGGCTGCCCAATGTCTTGTCATTTTTATTGCATTATTACTCAAAACCCATTTGCTTTTCTTCCGCAGATTGTCATAAACCCGAACTACGAGGTCCCAGAGTCAGATTACTCCAATAACATTGTCAAATGCAGGTGTCGATACGACGGACACAGAATCTGGATGTACAACTGTCACAACGGTGAGACAGTTCATGGCCGATAGCTTTTTTTATTTTCTATCAAACACTAGCTAAGAAACAAACGGACTAAGCTTAAAAACTCTCCTGTTGTCGCAGGTGGGTCATTGAATGAAGAGACTGAGCAGCAGTTCCCGGGCCTCATCAGTAACCAGGTCACACACAGGTAAAGACCGGACCCAGGACCAGCGCTAAACGGAGACTAAACCCCCGGAGGAAAGGACTCTACAGGGTCCAAGTACGACCGAAAAACCGGGACTGAAGCCTCTGGACCTCGGCCGCTTCGAGGGGACAACTTCTGTGAACAGTGTCAACCAGCAGCAAGTGACAAAACAGGCTCGAACCACGCTCTTTATGTAGCAACAAACAGTATTTAGACTTTCAATGCACCAGAAAGACACAGAGGCTGAGGAAATATCTCCTATTTACCGTTTCCATTGCCATTTAGTGGAGGGACAATTCATTGAAATAGATTTTTTGATTTGTAAAGCTCTTTAAAAGGACCCATATTCAACAAATCAGGACAAGCCACCACAGAATATTCATTTTAAAAGTTCGACCCTGTTATAGTATGTATTTATCCAATGACAGCACTTCCTCATGGAGTTCATATTTAGCAGTGATTTCGAGGCTAGCTGTCAAAACAATGGATCATTTTATCAAGCACACTCGAGCTGCCACGCGCTTCTCCTACTGCAGTTATTCTTAAACTTTTCACATCGAGTACCACCTCATGAAATAAGTACCATCAGATCCAATCTGGACTAAACATGGTCTAAAAGGGCCTGAAATAAACCTACATTATTTCTAAACTGGGTGTAAACCATGTCTAGACCAGAAAATCACCATCACTAAAGTTTAAATGAAATTATCTCCCATTAAAATTAATAAAGTCTTAAGGCGAGACGCTGAAGGTGATTAGGTACAGACGGCATCGCGTCATACAAGGGGGCATGGCCTTGCCGAGGGGGAAGGAAGTATGTTTTGGGAAACATTATTTTTAGCGGTTTTCTGGCAGAATATAAACTTATTTATCACACACAAATAAAGTCAAGTCTAAAGCGCGCCCATATGGATGTTTGTTCCAGGCAGATTGTTCGGTAGAAGCGAAAAAAAACGGCTGTCATAGCTAGTGTTAGCATGTAGCATGATGCTAACATCATGTTAGCATTCTCCGTTATTTATGTATTATGGGCTGTTGAACCACTTTGCTTCTCTCCATGTCTTTGTATCTTTATTGAGTAGAAAACTATGATCATAATTCAGCATTTGTTTAGATTTTTCTCCTCGTATTTTACCCCTCAACTGCTTCAAACATGACCATATATGGGCGATTACAGAGATGCCGTTTGTATCTATAGGGAAACTTTATAAATTTAGCAATATTAATTTGAAACTTTTGCTGTAAATTACGGCAAGTTTTCTTTTATGTTTTTTATATAGAACTTAGAATTAAAAAATTTGAATAATGGATTGAGCCAGGTTTAAATGTTAAATTATTAGGTACTTTTTTTTAGAAGGGATTGTGGATATCTTTTTAAAATAAGCTGTTTATTCGGTGGAAAAATCTATAAAAGATCTAATTTCACAGTGGGTTTTTTGTATTATTTACAGCACCAATGTGAGGGTAAAAAAAAAAAAGACATTACAATTTCCAAAATAGATCTATGGAGAGAAACATTGAATCAGTGCAATAATTAAACATGTTATTGTGAAGATTAGGTTTTTTTTATGTTTCCAGGTGAAGGTTTGTATGTTAAGAGACAAAAAGCTAAAAATGTAAAGTGCAGATGATCCTGAGTACAGTTATTCTTATGTGCCTTTCATAGTATTTTTTTTAATTGCAAAAACTATCTAGGATGGTATTTAAATATAATGAAAAGGGTTTAAAAATGGCCAAATCGAATTTCTCTGAGTCTGCAGCAAAACAAATGAGACGAGAGCGAGTGGACTCAGTGGCTCCATGTTTTTGTTTTGTTTTTTGTCAAACTCTTTGGGGATCAGCAGAAACGGAAGAATGTGTTGTGAATGACTTGTGATGTTTTTACCAGTGCTATCGAGCTGGCCCTCTGTTTTCTGAGGGACAGAACATTTTATATTCTTTATACTTGAAGTGAGAACTCTTGTGTGTAATAAAGTCATGGAGCAAAGACGCCTCGCCTGGTTGTTTGTTTATCGCGTAAACTGGGGTGCTTAAATTTTATGGGACTGGGGACTCCATACTGAACAGGAAAATACTTCTTTTTTTTTTTTTTTTAATTTCTGACATTGAATTTGCATTGCTGATTGAAAACAGCATATTATAGTTTTGAAATGCACTACCCAAACTAACATCATATAACAGATTGTATATGTGTTGCACCTTAAATGACTATAAATGCTAATTACATTTTGCAGACGGGTCGGTCCTGAAAACCCCTGTCTTAGATAATACAAAATACTTCTTTTTTCTGTTCAGGAGAGGAACAGTCATAAAACGTGTTGCAACAACTCCCTCCTGTGGTCCGTCATCTGCATTACACCACAATTATGCACAAAACCATCTTTCTAGACCAAGAAAGGGAAAATCCCCATACAGGCACCTACACATTTAACCACAACCACTTCGGATCTGCATCTCACAGACAGGGACTGTTTACACCACTGTCTATACGGTTCTGACGTAAATCCAGCAAAAGTTATTTATGGATTCCTACGTATGGTTAGCTTTAATTTGCAAGTCTTGCAGTTGGAACAAAGCCAGACGAACTGGGAATAAGCGGCTGCTGTCTAAGCTGTTCATAATATCTATGGAAATTCCAATAAAGCGCATAAGAGACAGCAGTGTTTGAGCAAAATATAATAAAGGTTTAGACAAGTTTTATAGGGACTCAACACTTATCCCAGTTTTTTCTTAGGCCTGTGGTAAGAGGTAATGTAAAGCGGCAGTGGATTACTTTTGTTTCAAACAGTGACACGGCACAAGGGAGACTTCTTTATTCTAAGGATAGAACTGGGACACATCGATGGGCCGTGTACAGTGTGGTTGGCCAACAATTTTGGAAATTGTACCTCTTTGTTAGGGGTACCATCAGGGGGAAAAAAGGGACAAGCGCAAGTCAAATGTAATGTTTTATTGCCATGTTTAACACCCAAATGTTATATTTTAATGCCACATTAATGCCATCTTAGGATTTACAAACGTTTCATCAATCAGAGGAAAGAATTGGACATAACAGGAAACTTTTCAGCAAAAAAAGTGGTCAGTTTCAGCCAAAACTATTATTTGACATTTATTTATTTCAAGAGGAATAGCCCCTTGAGAAGAATCATCTCATTTTCAAGGGGGTCCTCTGCAGCTGAACATGTTTTAGATCTGAAAGTTGGTATTTTTAATGACCTTATACAGTAAAAAATGTTGAGCTGTCAGTTTGAATCTAATTTAATGATTTCAAATGACATTAACTGGATTGTATTCTTTTTAATGCCCCGTGGAAACCCTGAATAAAAGTATCGAAAGCAGGTATTGAAATAATACCTCTTGATGCCTGTTGGTCCAGACTTCCTTTTATTTGAGCATTAAAGGAAGTTCATGCTCAAATAAATAAAACTAATTTAACAGAAAATGACATTATTGTTCTGTTTTCTGGTTCAAGATGACAAATATTTTAGTATAATATTGAGAAAAGTGTTGTTCAGGTATCTGTAACGAAAGCCAAGTATCGTTTAAGTACCCATTTTAACGGTACTCAGCCCTATGCTTTGTATGTCACATTCTGCTGCAAATCTCCTGGAAAAAGTGAAATAATGGTCACACAAAATGCTAACTCATGAAAACTAAGCCTCAGATATAAATATGTTCACTTATACATGTTACCCTGGCAATACTTTAAATGTTCGTTTTCCTATAGACTTTCCAAATTATCAGATACTGTATAACTCAACTACAAAGAACATAAACACCAAGAGGATTGTATCCAATCAAAGAGAAATGTATTTTAATAAAGCTCAGAAGGGCTTTGGGCTTCAAGAACAAGAAGTCTGCCAACTTCCTCAAATTGTCAAAACCAAAAACCTCCAATTGAATTTTTTATATATGTTGTACCATCTATTACAGACTCATATGCTTTTTTACATTTTAACTTTTACAAGAATCTTGGTTGTTTTCAGTAAATTCTCATCTAAAAAGGTGCAAAACTTTGCTAACTGTTGATACAACTTTTGCCAACAACTTAGAAAAGTTAGTTACCTTATTAGGCAATGCGCAGAGAGACCAGCAGAGGGCAGCAGTGGACAACTCTTCAGTGCTTCCTTCTTGAGGAAAAAAAGGTGTTTGGTTCTTCAAACTTTTTGGTCACGTCTGTTTACCGTAAAATGCAAAAACAAGTGAGAAACCACATACTGTTCTGCAAACGTTTGGCCAAAAAAGTGTGTATTTTACTCAAACAACCTTTGACAGAATTCTGGAATCAGAACTCCTAAACTTAAAACATAAATCGAATGCGTAGATATTTCAATTGATTTAGTAAACATCAATTGTAGATAAATTATAAATGGAACTGTTTAGCCTTGAAAATGCTGCGGTCGGTTGGGAATCCGCGCTGAGGTAAACTTCAGCTGCTCAGGGACTTGTTTCTGTTCAAGGTTCACCGCTCCAAGAACCCGATTCTGGTCCAAAAAATCTGTAGCAACATTTTTCCAGCAATAAAACTCCTTGGGGCTGGACACAACTTTGAACTCCCGTATAAATCAGAACAAGCTCTGCGGTGAAACAACATCGATACAGAAAACACAGAGACAGCAGTTTATTCATGAGCATCTGATCTAAGTCTGATTACAAAAACAGATAAATAAAGGCAAAATCAGAAAGTATTATAAAAATGTTATTTACAGGTTAAAGTAAAACATGAGACATTCGTGAAAGTAGATCATAAGTACTGTCCACACTGGATCAATTCTTGAGGAGACTGGTGCATGTCAGGTCCTAAAGGGTCGACTGTTCTGCGAGGAAAAGTTACAGCGGGCATCACTTTAGTGTTTTTCTCTTTTTTAAGCTTTTAAGAAACTGGTGTCCACAACATCTGAATCTTTAAGCCCCAAGTTGCAGCTAACTTTTTTTTAACTCTTGGGGAATGCAAAAACTGGTACCAAAAATGTTTTCCCCCAGTGGTTCATGAGACAGCAGTAACGAAAAAAGTTCAAAGAAATTATCTTTAATGGAATAAATGAACATCTTTCAGTTATATGGTTGTCGGGAATTAATATTATTTCGATATGTAAGTATCGAAAAAAGTATTGTAAACCAAGTACCGTTGTAGTACTGGTATCGAGAAAATTTGGAAGGCCTCCAGCCCTAACTATCAATATATCAATATGAATCAATTGGTAGACCGTTTTTTTGTTGTTTCTTTTAGCTTGTATTGGTCATTCAGTAACATTTCCGAAGGTTTCCGACAAACGCTAACTCAATAGGGTACTCATAGGTCATACGGTGAACCTCTCTGCCACTGTGCGCCCATCATGCTACAGTAAAATACATTCATACGTTGAACTTCTGCTGGCAGAACAGCCGATCTTTAATGCTTACAGAAAACATTCAAAAGAACAGGCACCATTATAGAAACAAGAGCACTTCGAATACTGGGGGCCGAGGCCACCGCGCCACACACTGTTACTACTGTCGACGACACAGGGATGAGTAGGAGCCGTAATCACCAAAGGCTTTCTACAGTGTCATAATGAAAGCACAGCACAGGACAAGCACTGGTTTTGGGGTTTGAAAAAGACAGTCCAGTGTTTTGAAATCGAGAAACTAGTGTCATTTAAAAAGTTATAATATTAGGGGCTACGATTATAGTATTATAGCTATAAACACTTTTCTAGGCAGACAAGAGTCTTTCAATTCTAGTTTGAGAGATTTTAGCTATTTTTTCATAACAAAACTCTTCCAGAGCAGAGAGATTTCTGGGAACCCGATCACACTCTACTCTTTGGAGGTTTATCCACAGATCTTCAAAGATGTTTAGGTCAGGAGACTGTGAAGGCCACGGGAAAACCTTCAGACTGCACCTCTGAGATCGTCCATCGGGGATTTTTTGAGCTGTGTTTACAATCATTAACCAGGTGTTTTCCTTCAGGATTTGTGGGAAATTAAGCTTATCCATTCTTCATTCTACTCATGAAATGCTCTCTGTGCCATTGGCTGCAAAACAACCCCAAAGAATGATGGAACCTTGACTGCAGGCGTTTACGAATGTCGAATCCCACAGAGACGCGCCTCGTCCAGCTGGTGTGTCGGAGGCCACTCCCAAAGGAACTTGCTAGGAAAACTCGCCAGAACCAATGCTTTAATTTAATTTGCGCAACCAGAGATTCTGTTTCTGTGGCATTGCTGTGGTCTTCTGCTCTGGGAGGACGTAACAATCAATTGTCAAAACTGATAAAAGTTCCAAAACACTGGGCTGTCTCTTTCGATCTACCTAAGGCTAATCAATGTCAATCAATATCCAAGTACTCGACATTTTAGCACAAATTATACACGGTTATTTTAAATCTACTGTAGAGATTGTTGTGTTATGTTCTAACTGGAATGTTTTTTGACCGACGGTAGTGGTCATCTTTACCCCCAACGGTGCACATCTTCAGAACAACATCAGGTCTTTTTACACAAAGTTAAATGGCAAAGAAACGCAGGTATGGCATCACAGTATTATGAGATGTTTGTTCATGGGACGTTCAGTGTAGAAGGTTGGCAAAAGTTAGCCTGTTTGTTGCCAATTGGAGTGTTCAGAGCAGGAGAGACAATATTCTAATCGTTGAAATGTCAAAACTGCTCAGTAGGTTAAGAAAAAGCAATAATCTAATTTACTACAAACTATTGGCAACACAACCCAAATGAATTAGGCATATAATAGTCCATTCCATACTCAAATCTCAGAGCATTCAGGTGCAAAACCAAGGAGTCAAGTTCATCACTTTGAGCACCTCTGGTTTAGAAATACACCAATCAGCCATAACATTAGAACCACTGACAGGTGAAGGAGCAAGTGACGATTTTGTGCAGTGGCTGTGACTTGGACCTGTTTTCGTCTTGTTTTGGGCAGGGTTGTTCCGATACCATTATCAGATGGTGTGCACAAAAATATCGCAGCTTTCCTAAACCAATTCACCTTTCCAATACGAGACAGTTTTGTGTTTTATCAATGACGCAATATAACCAGGAAGTGAGGATCGCAACGTTTCAGCAGAAGTAGAAATGACCAAAGTTAACAGGATTACTCAAAACTGCGTGAATGGAGTGAAATACAACTTAGTAGAGGTCGACCGATATATTGAGCCGATATTTGAGTATTTTCCGATATCGGGGGATTCAATGCCGTTAAAAGGCCAATATCTCCGGAACCGAACGTGATAGAGACTTCACGTGCATTGGAAAGAGCTATGTCAGAGCCTTTCCACAACTTCCTAGTTCTAAGGGGAGCTGAGAAACAACGCGGTGAAAATCGGTCACAAATTTGTACACATGTTAAATAAATTTGCTTATAACTTAATTTATAAGATGGAGAATTTGCTGATTTTTGCCTTTCAAACAAGCACACTCTGGAGCACCTACTAAACGTAGATGTCCTGAATAAATTAGCCACAGTTTATCACTGACAAAAATATCGGCTTTTCCCATATCCGTCGACCTCTAATTTAAAGGTTAAAACATTTTTTATCTTGCATGATATGTCTCCTTTAACACTGGCTGTAGAAACTTTGTAAGGTTTAAAAACTCTTAATCATCACAAAGAATAATCCTCAGGTTACCTTTTTGATGTCTTCATTAAATCTTTTAGAGTGGAAGCTGAACTTGGATTGAGGCAAAGTGACAAAACGCACACATTTTTGAGTAAGTATCTTGGACTTAACCTCCTTTCACAGGCCTCGCAGTCGTTTTTATGCACACCCTGTGGTATCGGACTGGTCCTCGGTATCGGTAGCGATACAGAACCTAAGCATTAGGTCGAACTAATAAAAACAAATGAAAACTGGTATCGGAACAACTCCAGTTTTGTGCAGCTCTTCTATTAGCAAGTCGTGACATTATCGCTGACTGGTGTATAAAGCAATAGTATGGATGGACTCATCTTCACTTAATTGGCAAAAGCAAAGTGTTTGTTTAAAATACTGTCATTGGGGTCATGCGGAAGGTAGTCTGGGTTACAGTATAAATAGATTGTAGATACGCAGCTTGTGCAGAGCCGATGTCGTCCTTTGAGCAGGTTCATGGTCTTCAACAGACGGTACACGACAGAGATGGACTTCGGCAACTACAAAACAAAACGTTGAATCATTTGATGTGATCCAGATACAAAGAGAATGTTCAATTTCGAGAAACAAGTCTGGGAATTCTTTTGCTGTATGGTATTGATTTCGGGCAGTAAAGACGTCGGTGCTTTGGACGGTACAGTTTTCTTTTGGCGGCGTTTGTGAATAAGACAAAGTACAGATCTCCAGTTGTATTCTCTTATTAATAAACTTCGACCAGGGATGCTCCAGTGAGTCTAGACTGTTCCCAACCAGAGCCAATAACACCTCGTCAAAAAGCCAGGGAGCAGTTTTTGAAAGCAGTTCATCAGATGAGTAAAGGGATACTTGCATGACAGTGGATTTCATCAGAGGATTATTGGAAATGTTGGTTCTTGCATCGTTACCGAAGGTGGTTAGTTCTCCGTTACATTTACTTCCAGTAGATCTATCTGATTGTATGGTTTATTATTTCAACGAAGGCCAAGATGTTAATAAATCACTGGTGTTGCAAGTACGACATTCTTCCTTTGTGTTCAGTCATCTCATTGCATGAACTCTCCGACGCACTTGTCCCAGTTTAAGATGTAAATGCAATGTACACCTTTCTTAAGATTTATGGTGTATTCTTTGTAAGTCTCACCTTTTTTCTCCGCCCGACTACATTAACTTAAGATAAATCTTAGACGATAATAAAAATTGCTGATTGGACGATATGCAAATTTACTATATCGAATGCATCTGTCAAGAAATGTGAACAACTTTGTTACAAATGGTGGGGCCGGGGTAAAGGAAAAAAATTGGGGGAAATGAGGGGGAAATAAAACAATAAATAAATAAAAAGGAAAGTTAAAAAAGGGAGGATATTAGGAAAAAGTGGAAGAAATAGGGAAAATGTGGAAGAAATAGGGAAAATGGGGGAGAATTGAACAAATTAGTTTTTTTCCCTGCCCTTGTGTAGTCTGAATAACTAGATTTTTGAGCGACAAAGCAATGTCAAATAAAGGCTCTTTCACACCAACGCCATAATCGGCAGTCGGGAGTTCCAGGTCGGGCAGGTTTTGGCCGGCGTTGGGACGCGGTGTGTTTGTTGTGGACTGCACCGTTGGTCGCAGACTGTGTCTGTGGAGGTCGGTGAAGCCAGTTTTGGCCGATTGCGTTTGTCAAATTGGTGTCTCCCTGTCGCACTAGGAGCGCTGTGGTTGGCCAAGTGTTATCAGCTGGCCAGCGAATCAGCCGAATAATAGAAGGAGAGCTTTTCTCTTGCGAGTTATTAAACTCTCTAAATTTGGCTGCCTCTTTGTGACATAAACAGAAATAAAAAGGTGAAGGGACTTTTTGAGAATATTATTCACTCGCCAGAGATGACCACCACACAGCGTTTGAACAGGGACCGAGGCATTTTGTTTACAATTTACTACCTAATGTACATCATGCCCACACGCACTGTGCAGCTGTCAGGCTCGGTATGGGGTTCATGTCGCTTCAGTGTAGATCAGGCATCTCAGACATGCGGCCCGGGGGCCAAATGCGGCCCGCGAGATAATTTTCTGCGGCCCACGAGATAATTTCTTATTTATATTACATGCGGCCCGCTGGTAAATTGCATTAAACGTGTTAGAACTACATTTCCCATGAGGCACTGCGCGGTAGCGCCAATGCCACTGCGGACGCGCGAATGACCACAACATCAGACAGGGGAAGAGAGATGCGGCGCTTTTGCAGATGATTTATCAACTGTTTTCAACAAAGAAACGGACTAACAGCAGCGGACTGTGAGAGGAGCTTCTGAAACAGGTGAGAGACTGTCATAACGCGAGGGAGTTGTTCAGCTAAACATGTGCTGGAAAAGTTACAGCACTGCAGCATGACAATAAGCACCTTTACCATCTTTACCTTTATGACATTGCAAAGTGAACACATCGTAATTAGTGTTTAAAAGCGTTACAACTGTAAAGTGAGGAGCCTTTTCTCTCCATCTCTCTCTCAGAGCAACATTATCATGTCAATTAATTTAATCTTTATTTGGGACACATGTGTGAACACATGATCCATAGTTACATTAAAAATAGAGATGTATGTATAAACATACTGCAAATAATTACAGCAACATTGATGGTAAAAAATAAAAGCCCCATCCATTATCTAACTGTAGGTCACAAAAAGGCCTGAGGCCACTGACTCCACATTATTTACATGAAGCTTATTGCTAGTGCTCATTATCAGCTCCAGTCCCTGTTTGGGCTTTTCTACACTAAATTAAAATGACATTTGAATTACATTTTGCATTTCTTTCTAAATAGGCCAACAGACAGAAACTGGACCTGACTCCTGAAAGATCATTCACTGATGCCCTGAACCAATTTACCTGAACCAAAATGAGATTAATTACAAAAACACTCATTGTCTAAGTCTGTCATTTCTAATTTAGAAGCTCAGCAAATGTTTGGCCGATTGGAAACCTCTGGTAGCTTAAAAATGTGCAGATAGTTAATGTACAGTCTATTTTAAGGTATATTACAGCAAACAATAAAAAGTTGCTAAATCATAATTGACTTAATAAAAAGGCTTTGTCTGTTGCGGCCCCCGACCAACCCCCGGTTTGCATTTGTGGCCCCCAGTCCAAATGAGTTCGAGACCCCTGGTGTAGATGCTGCTCTTAGCGGGTGAGACGGGGGCAGACGAGAGGAGACCTGATCAAATAGTCGCCCCCTAAACAGCGACAGTGCGTCGGGTTGATGTGAATCCTCCTTTAGATGTTTGCAGCACATTTTTGCAGATTTCTGTTTGATAAAGATATATATTTTTGTATCACCCAGCCCTAATTTCATCAAAAACTTTTTTTTCTTCTTTTTATGAGTAAAATATACTGATGTTACGCTTACTTCAGTAAATAGACATCGTAGCACATTATTTCTACTTTTGAACATTTGAAAAGATAAATTTACAAAATAGCGGCTCTAATTATTCCCCACGCGTTTGGTTTGGTGCCTGATTTACTTTGTGAAGAACCATTACTGTTGCACATAATTTAACGTCTTTGTGTTGGCACTCTAACACCAGTTATTGGGCCAACAACTTCTAATCAGAGAGTAGTTTTTGAAAACGCGTCAATGCTACAAGTCTAAACATACCATATGCATAGCTGGTAAGTTGCCCAATAGCTTTGCATTGTGTATCATTGCACATCATTTAACATTCCCTCCTTTTGGCTTTCTATTATAGGTTATAGAGCCAACGACATCTAATCAGGCTGCAGTATTTGGAGGAAAGTGATGATATTTCAATAACAAAGGTCTATATATGCCCCTATGTATTGCTGGTGAGATGCCTGAGAGCTTTGCATCGTGATTGAAACGCTATCATTGCACTTCATTATTATTGTGCTCCTTGGCCTTGTAAGTCATATCCGTTACTCTCCAACATAAACACAGCTTCGATCGGGACCGCGGGCCAGATCGCTGTGGACACCGGGGATCGACTGTGAGCTGTTGGCGTGAAACCGGAGGAGAGAAAGCCAAGGTCGTGATGGAGTGTGTGAGATTTTCTATCTGTGATATCACATAAAATTACAAGTATGTAAAGGTCGATAGTAACCTTGTAATAACTATTACTATTGATCTTGCTATTCCCATTTGTCACGTATAAAAAACTTAAGAAATGCATGAGATTTTGTATTGGTTTAGCAACAGCTGGGGTGCACAATTTGGGGTAAAGTATTAGTGAATGTAAAATGCTCTCATGTAAAGCGCTTTGTGACCATGTCTGTGAAAGGCGCTATATAAATAAAGATCTTCTTCTTCTTCTTCATATGCTCTCATTTTGTTATGATTTGCTATGTGTTTTATTATAGTTTTTGTTTACAAGTTGTCAATGGCAACGCTGATCATTGATCATGTGACGAATGCTTGCTGATTGCTGATGTGCAACACATGTGTAAATAAATGTGGTGTGTGCCCGGTGTGGGTGATCACAAAAGAGAAAATATGTGTTTGTGCTGTGTCTTATGCCACGCTGAGAAAGTGACTCTGCTAACACATCTGAAGTGCCTTTTGGGGGGGAAAAAACGCTCCAGTTAAATAAATAGTTCCAAACAATAGATGCATCAATTTTATCCTTGGAGCAAGTGCGCAAAACAGGAATCAGCTGTGGCAAAGCTGGCTTTGTTTTATGACCATAGTAGCTCAACATTAAAGTGGACATGTCATGCACAGCCTATTGAGCTTCAAAATAGACTTTAAAACCTTATGTTGGGAGCCTCAACTGATGTTTTCATATTTTATAATTTGAAAATATATCTCTGTAAGAATTAAATAGTAATGAAATGCAGGCAAAAGAGCTGTTGGAAATCTTGACTGGCGCTCCTCCTGCTGGCAGCTATAGGAATAATTTTCTTAAAAAATAACTTCCAGGTTGGATATTGTGTGATTAGCAGCTCCAGCGGTGCGTGATAAACACACTTTGAGCACAGAACGGCTCAGAGTCGATAATGTTGGATTATGGCCTTTAAAAATATGGAGGACAATTTTTGGGTTTGAACAATGACGCGAGTGTAATCAGGAAGCACAGAACGAGGCGCTGACGCCTTAGAAGAAGAAACAGCTACATTCAACAGCTTTATCCGAGGATTAACTCAAAATTGTGTGAATGTTGTGAAATACTACCTCAGGTCTGTCTTTGACAAGGGAACAACGTTGAAACATGGTTTAAATCTCAAGAAAGTCGATTCCACTTTAAGTTGCCATTCTCACAGAAAACGCCAAACCAGTGTTCATTTCGTCAACTAAAATATAACGTCATCATTTTAGTCAAAGTGATTATTTTTGCTGACTAAAATTAGACTAAAACTAAATTAAAAGTCGTTTATGAGACTAAAACTATGACTAAAATGCCCAAATAATTTCGTCAACTAAAATATGAGTGAATACAAATGAAAAGAGACTAAAATCATCCGAACATCCAATAACAGTTTTTAAGAGCCTCATATCATTTAAATTCACTGCCAAAGGAGGTCTGTGCTTTGTCCACGCTGAGAACAAACATGAAGCAGAGGACCACAATAATTATTATAATAAATGCAAAGTTGACTAAATTAATCTCATATTTAGTCGACTAAAACTAGAATAGATTTGACTAAATCTTGACTAAAACTAAGTGACATTTTTGTTTAAAAGACTAAAAGTAAAAAAACTAAAAAACATTCTCAAAATGAAAACTGACAGGTCAGTGCTCGGTTAAATATGACAAATGTTATGCTTTTAGCCTTGTGGTATTTGCTCGAGAGTGCATTCTTCTTATCTAATCTTCATCTCTGCCCACCCCCGTAAAACTGGTCCAACAAGCAAACCACTCTGACTCGGTCTGGGTTTGGACCTCCCTTTTTACATGGAGCGGTTCAGTTTTGGCAGTCGAAACACCCGCAATAACTCCCGTTCCGCTTCTGTAGGTGATGGGTCAAGTGTTACATAATTAAGTGCAGCCTCTATGATTTGCAGTTTACAGTCTTATGTCCTTTCAACTAGTCTACAGTATCTCAAGATACGTTTGCTAAGAGCTGATATTTCCAGGCCTTATCAGACGTCGGGAAATTGAACTGTGAGCCGAGTGGTCTTGATGGGCCTGTCCTTGGTTTGGTTCATTGTGAGTGTGGTCTCTGCGCAGCTGATCCAGACTCAAAACCTGGGCCAAGAGCGAGGACTGGCTTTGCTCAGGACTGAAGGAAAATGAGCCACTGAAAGAACAGAGCGGTCCACCAAGATTCTCACTTTATGCAAGATAGAGTAAGAGTTCCGACCCGGCTCATAATGAACTGTGATCAGGGAGCAGAAACATTCGGGATTGGAGGAGGATTTTATAAATATATTTCATTTCATTATTCACTAATTTATGGTGGTCGGAGGAACCAAAGACACAGACTTGCATCAACTTTTCAGTCAGCCTGCCCCAGGCCGCGAGAATGCCGAGTTAAGGAACAAGGCATGACGTTGTTAAACAGTGTTGAGTGTTTTAATACTGCTGTAAGTTCAACAATGCATGATTACTTTATTATAATGGACCAGATGTTTTTTTTGGAAATGGAAGAAAATTGATTTTGTCTTTCAGTATATTGTAAAGGCAGACATTTTTGGAAAAAAGACTTGAGACACGCGTGTGCTATAACGGTTTTTAAATCGATTGTGAACAAGCAGCTTGTTGCTATTTACAGTACAATAATAATACAATCATTCGGACTATTGAGCGCACTTGAATATAGATCACATTTGTCTATAAGCCACAGTTGTCCACACTGTAAAACGCGCCATCAGCCCACTGGAAATACAGGACTTTTCGTGCGCTGTCGAATTGTCCAAGAAAACGGTGTCCGACAGGTAAGTTTACTTTTATAAAAGTGTGTTAACAACTTTACACATTTATACATTTGATTAGATTATTCTTGAAACTTGCGTGTGTTCAGTCAGACTGAAGCTTCTTGGGAGGGTGGCCGTGTTCAGAGCTGCCCTCCTGAGCATGTCTATTGACTACGCAGACTGTCCTGGGAGTTCCGATCGCTATTTGGACCATGTGGATTTGTTTTGAGGCTGCAGCAGTGGATTAGCTGGACTTCTAACAGTGAATTGTAAGTTTGATCGTCTTTTTTACTAATAAATGTGCGGTTTACTCATTTCTTTATGTAAATATTAGGTTGTTAGCGTTTCACTCCGTGACGTCGTGGCTTTTTGAGGCTCCGCACACAAACATGCGCTCGTTGACATTCTTCAAACATTCCAATTTTTTGCAAAGGAGCTTTGCAGATTTTTGTGTGTTGCTTAGCCAGGTGAAGGGATGACATGGGGAGGCTGTACTGTGACGCTAGAAGTGTGGAGTTTGTTTTTGCTGATGAGTTAGCTGCAGCATCTGTTTACATGCTCATCCAGGAAAGACCACATTTATTGTTTTTTTTCTTTTAAACAAAAAATCTAATCGAAAATCAAGATCGATCAATATGGGGAAAATAATCGAGATTATTTTTTATCCATAATCGCCCAGCCCCAGGTGAGAGTATTAATTGCATTTATTTTGCACCCGAGGCCACGTTACAGGCGCAGGAGGGCATCCTCCAGCTCCTGCTCTGGTGGGCAGCTGACACCGAGGACAGAGAAGAAGACAGCAATAAAGCCTGTCTGAGATATTGTGCAGATGAGTGGGGTACATCCAAACATGCATCCACTCACTTGTATTGAAGCACTTGCGTAGCGCTCTGTATGATCTAATGTAGATACATAGTAATTAATAATAATACATTCAGTATGACCATAAAACCCTATAAATAAGCTGCACCGTTTAAAGGCTGCAGGGTTCAACGTGTGTGAAAAAAGTGGCAGTTTATAGTCCGGAAATTATGGTAATAGGAATTGGGGGGAAAATGCATTAGAAAAGTTAACAATGAGTTGGGACCACAACCAACTATTAAAAATGTACTTTCTCCCACTTTTATGGTTGGTAAATGGGGCTTTTCCCCTTTGTTTAATGTGGAAAACTAGTGCAACCGAAGGTAACCAACGAGAACAAGTTAACTTCAAGGCTCCACAAGATCCAAGATTGAACTTAGGCCAGTACCAACTTGTAGAGAAGGGGCAGGAGCAGCATCGCCCTGACCGACTAACTTCTTCATGTACATCGAGGTGTGTTCCTGTGAAAGAATGGCCCACGGCCCACAGTCACTAGTACTTTTTGAGTTATAATGATCAGCCTGTTGTAATTCTCTGGGCCCATCTCCAGCTCCTCTTCTCTCAACAGATACTTATAAAACTCTGTTAACACATTCCAGACTGGGACAGACTGCGTGCGGCTCCTGATGAATTTAAACATGGACCTCTATAAGAAGCCCTCGTGTCCGTCGATGGGGGACTGTGGGATACAGCTACCGCCAAATACAACAACTCACTTTGGTCGAGAATTTAGGAGCGTCAGTGCTCTGCTTCTGGGGGACTCGAGTGTTGAATAATCATTCTTTTCACTCCACACGTACAAGAAAAGGCTGTTTTAAATTTTGTCAAGTCAGCAAACGTTGGAATTTGCTGTGTCGGCAACTTTACAACCATAAATAAAACGGTGACACAAAAGGTGAGGCTTTACCTTTGGCAGCTTTTATCTCGTCAGGCTTCGGTCTTCAAAAATGGTGACCTCAATCTGGAAACATTTTGTCAAGGCTAGTACACGTTGGAGAACATAAACCATTCATTTATCCAAGAACAATATCCTCCTGGGTTCAATTTCCGAACCGTGTGGGGCATTTTTATGCGGACTTCGCATGTACTTCCAGTGTCTGAGCAGGATTTTCCCCAAAAAAATGCACTGTAGGATAAACCCCCAGGTAGGGCAGAGGTGGGAATACTACAGCCAGGGGACTAAATGTATCCCTTCTAGCCGTTCTAACATGATTAAACAATATAATATTTAACATAACTGCAGCTAATTTGTTGCTTTTTTTTGTTAAGGCATTGACAGTCTATTTGCCTCAATAAGTTTGCCCAAACCTGAGCTCGGGACCAAGATCCTGACTGAGATTTGGTATTGTGCCTAGTGTGCGCTCGTTTTTGGCCTGATTTCTCAGGAGAACTAGTCCGACCGCACGTGTTTCTGAATTCTGGGTGCATGGGGATAAAGCCTTCTTTGGCAATAAAACTTTGCAGCTCTAGTAACACCGCCATGAATTCAATATTTATTTCTAAGTGAAAAATGCATGTTATTTGCCTCTCCCGCTGCTGCACCTCAAATGTAGGGTTGCAAATGGGCTGAAAATTCCCAATACATTTCCAGAAACTTTCAATGAGAACTTTATCTCGGAAATTTAAAAAACATCAAAAATGCTTAAAAACATTATAATTTTGCATTTTTTTGTTGACTCTTGGCTAGCTGTTAGCTACACAGTAAATATGAGCCATAAAATGTGCAATTAAAGCAGAACCAAGTAACTCATGCCCCTAGAGGCCATAAGTGCCACTATAATAATGGATAATGTACATCCAATTACACAATGGAAATCTTTTTTTTTCACTCAAACTGGGCTGTAAATACTGTTTAAGTGGCGCTAGCCCGCAGTTAGCTTTGCCCGTTAGCCTGTTAACGTCTTCTTCGTGATTCCATTAGTGTGTATTGCGCTACCACCCGGAGGCAGGAAAGTTGCAATTGTGGTTTTCTGGCCAGAGACATTAGGGGGACACCAAGGTAAACAAGTTACTTAGTACTGCTTTAAAACAATATTGTAAAACTGCACACACTTGATGAATATTTGCAAGATTAATACAAAGATGTAAATGATCAATATCCAAAAGCTCTTTGCATTCACCACAACCTAAAACACTGTCCTGTTCAGAACCTGATGTCAGCCAGAGTCATGGTGTTAGGGTTAGGGTTATCTCTGCTGTGATAGGTATGACTGTACTGTATAACTATCAAATCAAACATTTATGATTCAGTTTATATATCTCACAATAAAGAAACAACCTTCAAGTGTGTTAATTCCCTGTTAATCTCCATTAATTCTCATTATATTCCTGTTAATTCCCATAAATTCCCTTGGAAAACTGCCAATCTTGAAAATTTTGCAACCGTAAATCAGAGCCACGGCAGTTTCCCTTTTAGTCAAAGTGGATTAAAACTGAAAATATTGCAGTGAAGTTTGATTATTGAGGCACAAAATTTGGACGATACATAAATGATATTATTTAGCACCATTATATGACACAGTACCTCTAAAACGTAAGAATGACAGTAATCCTTTGCTTCAAATGTACCATGTCTTAAACAAAACACATGTTGCAAAAAACATGAAACACGATGAAATACTATATTCTTTTGTAAAAATAAATAAATAAAATAAAGTAAAAATAAAAGTACAATAAAGAAAAGAAAGATGTTCAGACGGTGAAAATATAAGCCCAACGATATACTGTTCCCCTGTAATTTTATTGAACGCTGCGTCGATGTAGATATCGTCACAGGGCTAAAAAAGACATAGGAGTTGGAAAATTATAATCCCTGTCACTCATATAAAGTGTCATCACTCACTGCTCCTTACCTTTTTAAACCTCTTCAGCATCAGTGAACAATAGGTCAAAATACAGCAAAGACATTTTCTTATGAGGGCAATAAAGTCTACCCTAACCTTGATAAAACCTTGAATTTCATCACACTTTTACTGGAAAAGTCCCTCATTAAAATTTAATATGAAGCCTTATTGCTAAGCCTATTCATACTCTTAATACATTGGTCCAATTCCAGTGTGGTCCTGACTACCACATTACGCTATGCTAACCCCCTTGTACCGACAACTTCCCCCGCGTTTGGCACACGTCACCGCCGCACACCGGCCCGACGCGCTGGAGAGGTATCGCAGATCGCTATAAAATTAAATCATAGCTGAGAATTGGAGACCAAAGCGGCAGCCTGTTAACAATTTCAGCCCGATTCGGTCGGGCCTCAAATCTCCTGCGTGGATTAATTGGGACGTTGACTCAGCCCGCAGTCGAAACAGCCATCCAGCGGCAGCCAGGAAGAGGAGGGCCGGCTGATTTCATGCAGATGCTATGGATTACATGCGCACTTTTATCTGGAGCTTTTATAAGGCGGCCCTACACGGAGGCAAAGTGGATTTCTGGTAAACGGCTAAAATAAATGGTTTCGGTGGAGAAAAATGGCAGTTTGGGAGTTGAGTGAAGAGTGGCGCTAGTATCGGCTCCCTTGACCCAAACGAGAACCGACTAGGGGTGTAACAATGCACCGAGCCGCGATCGTACCAAAGTGACGGTGCAAGGTTTAGCACCCAAACGGAGCGCACGTGTGTCATCATCATCAACCGCTAAACTGAAGGCTGCAGACACTCAAGACCTGCAAAGTTGCATTCTCCCAAAAACACATGAAATCGGCGTGGCTTTGTAATAGGTTCTCCTGCAGACGGCCAGGCTACGGTGCATGATAGAACCAGTGCATTGTCAGAGAACATCCGGTCCTGGTCATAATCCGCCTCAGATGCTTTGTTTCCATAAAAGTATAAGCGTAATGTTGTCCGGGAACAGCCCGAACATGAGCCTCGAGGCAAATGCGCTGCTCTGTGCGGTGTTTTAGCTGCCATCAAAGCGAGATCAATAACTTAACACTAAACGTGACAGTGCGCTGCATTTTGTTTTTCTTTTTTACTTTTTACTTTTATTTTCCATTTTGTTTTGCATTGTGAGCCTCTGGGCACATTTTTATTTAATTTTTTTTGACAAAGCATTGCCAACTATAAATACTGCTGTTTTAAATTTTAAAACCAATTTATTATTTATATCACACTTGCACGGTCTATACAATTTTCCCCTGATCAGGAACCACTTCCAGCCATCCCTATGCTAAATATCTTGAAAAACATTGGCATTGTTGTTTTATTGAGAAAATATCTTATGTAATAATTTCCCGCTAAAACTAAAGACTGACACATATAGTTCACCAATGAAGCAATAATAGTGAATATCAAGAGTCCAACCAACTCTGAGTCACTCTCATCAGAGTTGCCCTTCAGTCAGACACCGTGAGTGACATGACTATAAATGCAATATGTGTTTTCAGTAAAAAGGCTGAGGCCTCATTGCGCTTCAGTCTGTCACAGAGCCACAGGTGAAGAAGGAAGTCATGGAGATTCTGCTTAGACAGAACTTCAGATATCTGCTGAATGGAAGACTCACTACTGAAACTTCAGTAGTTCATATACAGTGAATAGAAATGTAAACGGACTGTAAAGCTGCTATATGACACTAATTTACTATCTGAAAAACTTTTTATAATTACTTAGATTTAATAACAATGAAAAAAGTGTATCTGCTGTAGAGTCATGTGTGTCCCAGTTCCTCTGAGTCATGGTGCTGCAGGACTGATGTGAACCGGCCCATGTCGGTGGAGGGAACTTGATCTGTGGTCCACCAGGACTCAGAGCAACTGGGACAAACATGACTCTACATCAGATTATGTATATTTATATATATATTTTTTTACCTTTATGCAAAATCAATCATGTGATTTTCTTATATTTTTAATTATAATTTATTTCCCTATATTTAATGTATTTACTAGATACTTTACATTCAGAATTTAACTCTATAGCACATGTATAAAGTTCTGTCTAATGCAGAATCTCCATGACTTCCTTCTTCACCTGTCGGTCTGTGACAGACTGAAGAGCAATGATGCCTCAGCCTTATGACATTGATGGTAAAACAACAATGTCATCAACAAAGCCAGCAGTGGTCCTGAACAGGTTAAGGGGATATTTCATGCAAATGAGTTATGAGCTTTTAACCATGTTCCCTTATCAATAACTTACTCGGAGTAGTAGTTTGACTCCAAGTAATCAGGTTTACGTTGGTCGTTCCTTCTTTTAAGGTTGGATGTGTACTATATACTGCTGAATTTCATTAATAGAGCGAAAAAGTGTGTAAAGTGTTTTTTTGTAATGTTCCAAAATGAAAAGAGAGAGAAATATAAAAGTAAACAATCTAGCGCCCTCGCCCTTTCCTCCTGTTTGGACCTGAAAGCCCCTCCTCATTCCCTGTGCATGTGACTGACAGGCAGGAAAACTGGTCGTATTGGTCAAAGTTATGGCTCTGGGGATTCTGATTAGCTTCTGAGATCTGCAAAGGGGGGTGACTTCAGAAAAGATATTATCATTGAACATTGCTTACGTTACATAAAATTGAATCTATTACCATTTAAACTACCAATTTAAAACGCCATAAACAATCAGTCCTGCACTCCGGTCTCTTACAGCAGCTCAAATTCAACTCAAGCTTTATCAGTCTTTGCTGATAAAGTGTCTTTACCAGATACAGACATTACTTACAGTTCAGTGCTGAGGTGACAAAAAGCAGAGTGCAAGCCACAATCGAGCATATGTCCACTATAAAACCCAGATGTTTTGGGAACAAAAAACAGGAAAAAGAGGATGATTTGAGGCTGTATTATGTTATTACGATGTAGTTTTAGATCTAGCTAGTTCCTTTCTTCTTCCGAGTGTCTGTGTACATTGGTGTATGAATTAGAGTGTGAATAAGAAAGCACTTTGGGTAAAAGCGCTATGCAAGTTGAGACCATTTACCAAATATAAAAGGATACGACTCGGAGTCCTCTCTCGATGGGGTCGGTGAGGAGCAGACCTCGTGGGGCGTAGATTTTGTCATTTTGCTCCTGGATGAACTTGGCGATTTTCTTTAAAACCTGCAACGCACAAAATCAATTCTGTCATTTGCTATTCAGGCTGAATTGTTAATATAAATTACTACTTTCGCAAATTTTCATTTGAAGTGTCAGGGATGGATAAAACTTGAATTTGCAGGAGTAATCACCTTTTCGTAGTGCGTCTCCATGCACAGGAAGACGGTGTACGCTGTGAGACAGGCCAGACATCCCTCGATAAAAGACTGGCTCCCGATTTTCTCTGCTTCAGCGTAGAGGTTGTTCAACGTCCTCACCGTCTCCTCAAACTGCTGCTTATCAATCTGTGAGACACACAACAAGGTCCAAACATCAAGACTTTGGTATGTGGGCTTCCTCTGACAGGACTGATGGGACTGATGGGACATTTGGGAATGTGATCACTCTTTTTTGCGCCGCTTTAAAGTGGATTCTAACTGCACATTTACCTAAGCTTAGAAAATGTACGAAAATTCAAATGATGTAAATGTAAAGAAAAGACGATTTGAGAGAAAAGTGCTGTCGTGGGAATGATGGTAAAGAAATAGCGAAAAATCCACACAACTGTTTGCTCATCAGCTTTTTTAAAAGCTCATCACAGTGACGTTTTGGGTGAAAAGCCCTTCTTCAGGAGCCCTTTGCCTGAATAAGGTTCTTTTCGCCCGAAACGTCACTGCGGTGAGCTTTAAAAAAAAAGCTCATGAGCAAACAGTTGCACGGACATTTCGCTATTTCTTTACTATCGTCACTTTTTGTAGCTTGATAAACCACACCCACTTCTTTTCTGTGCGAAAGAAGGCGGGTCTGGACATACATGGTAAACAAGTTGCTGATTGGCGGCTAGGCCATCAATCATGACCGTCAGAGAATTGACACGGTTACGTCACTCGCTGCAACCACTAACGGTTTTGACTTTACAGACTGTTAAACCATTTCAAGTGACTGCCTTATGAAGTTCATTGAGGAAATGCCAAGAATAATGGGTAGCTATTTTGAAGAATTAAAAATACAAAACGTATTTTGAGTTATTTCATTCCTTTTTGTCTCCTATATCAGGGGTTCCCATACCTTTCAGGCTGCGACCCCCAAAATCACTCAACCAACAACTTGGGACCCCTTCTCTACATTGAAATTAGTATTTATAATCATTTAAGGCACAAAACATTTAAAATCTGGTTTATTGATGTTACTTTGGATACTGTATTTTGATGTCTGGCTTACTTTCACTAATCAAAAATACATCAAATTCAATGTCAGAAATGTAAAAACAAAATTGGTTCAAAATTGTCTTGCGACCTCAGTGTCCCGCAGTTCCCACTTTGGGAACTACTGTCCTATATAATCCCACATGTTCTTTCATAGTTTAATGTCTTCAATGAGAACCATAAAATGTAAATAGCCAGTACATAAAAAGTGCAACAGTCCAACATTTAGTGATTTCTCCTGTTTTCTACAACTTTCCTAAAGACCAGAAAATTAAACTAAACTATTAAACTATTGTTTTAAGTTTGTAGACGTCGTTGAACTCGAGTTGTATAAATGTGAGAACAGGTTTCTGGCTTGGCCATGGGAACAGTATGAAATTGTGGCAGATGCTTGATGGACGTGAGCTGGATTCAGGGGCTGCACTGATGGAGCTGACGATGTTTTCTTTATAGGTCGATGTCCAAAACGCCCGCTCAAATTTGTCAGTGAAACACTTTAGACAATCGCCTGTTCTCTGAAAGAATGTGCGCACGAGATCAAAATCAACTTTTTTTAAATCCAGTTTAAATCCAGTCGTTTTGGTCAAAGGAAACTTTCTAAAGCTGGAAAAATCTAATAATTATATGATAATATGAATTTTTATTTTGACAAGTGTTACAATTGCATTAGAGAGGGGGTTATGCTTTTATCCTGGTATTGGGTGATAATGTCAAACACGTCTTTCTCACTTTCTTACTCTTACACTTTGCTGTTAGAAAGGGCAATATTGATCTGAAACAGCTGAAACTAAATATCGAGTAGTTTGAATTCTTGATCCTGTGAGTGAACTAAAATAAGCCCCCCACTCTCCCCTCCACTTACTCCCCTTTGCTGTGCAGCCGTTTCAATTAAAAGGAATATATATATATATATATATATATATATATATACACAAAACACAGTTCAACACAAGAGGCTTCAGTGACCCTATGATGTGCATTTTCACTTAAAGGTCCTATATCATGCAAAATTGACTTTTTGGAGCTTTTAGCCATGTTGTTATGCTATTTCCTTATTAAACACCCCCAGAGCGGTTTTTGGCTTCATTCACGCAGTTCTAAGTAATCCTCCTGAATCCTGCTCTCTGAGCAGCTGCTCCACCCTCTCCTGGTAAACGACTGAGCTGTTCAGTTGTGTCGTCACAAAGGAACGGAAGTGCTCTACGTCTGTAATGTAATGCCTTACGGCCTGGTTTTAATTAATAAAACAGCTTTTTCATATTTTGTTGTTGTAAGAGAGAAATAAAAAAATAAAAAAAAATAAAAAGCAACTCTCCGACGCGTCTGTGCTGTCCCACGAGCCTAATCAAGCGCACCCACGGCCGGAGGAGCCATGGATCCGAGCATAATGCTCCATCCGAAACCGTGAAATTGGTAAGAGGTCTTACGCCAAACCGGATGTGCGTCAGCGTCCGCCATGATAAGATGCGTCCGAATTGGGCTTTCAGTTAGGAAGGAGTTAGGGAAAGTGGCCTGTATGCTAACTATCATAGCCACTTTAGCATAGGGACCTCTGATGCTAACTTACTGGCGATTAGGAGCTATGTGCCATGATCCCATAAGCCACTGCGCCAATCTCCCCACCCCCATCGCCCCCACCCTCGAGTGATTCATGCGCAACCACTGTTGATTGACAGGTGCACATTTAATAATAAAAATAATTAAAAAAAAATAAGATTCTGCACAAGCCAAACTTTATAAAACTGACAAAATACATGTCGTCCCCAAAGCTCAGTCACATGGTTTTAAAGACCCTCCTCAGTAAATGGCCTAAAGCAGTTTGTGCTTTTGCTTCATTTAGTAGAAACTCAAGCCACATGGCTAATTTGCATACTGTAGCTTTATGAAACCGCTGTTGAGATAAAATAAAGGGAAATGTGAAGGATCATTTGGATGATTCTCTTTTTTTCACCTTAAATGTCTTTATTTGCACACTATTTTGTTGTTGGACAATATACAGTAGGGGGCGGTATGCGCTTTTGTTTGGCTTGCACTCAAGAAAAACAGCTGTTGGTGATGTCACTTCCCCTTCCCCTGGGTAAGGACGGTCGAATTGGGCAAATGCTGCTGAAGCTCTAGTTCACTAACTGCATAGAGATCTAACAGTTGACCCCATGAAAGGTTAAGGATTAGTTGCTAGTGTTAGTACTTAGAGGCTACAATTTAATGGTTTCGGATGCAGCCTCTGTCTTGTTTTTGAAGACTGAGCTCTGTCTAACCTACTCTGGACACCGCCTGTTCTTTTTTCTTACCGAACGATAATGTCACGGATGCGCGTTTGGCTACGAGAGGAGCAGGACTATTCAACCTTCCTAAAGAAGAGTGCACTCGCCAGAAGTTGGAATTTCTTTCTGGGATTCAGCGACTATATCAACCAACCTGATGGATGCTTGGTGAACCTTGGCCAGAATCAAAGTGGATTAACTTTTATAACCAACGCGATCACATAACCCGATGGAGAGGCCAGGCTGAGCAGTGAGTCAATCAAAACGCGCGTTAGCGTGTGTGTTAGCGTGTGTGTTAGCGTGTGTGTTAGCGTGTGTGTTAGCGTGTGTGTTAGCCATTTATGAAACTGTGTTGCACATGTCAACTCCTTATAACTGCATTATGTGAAGTAACTTCACTTTTTGCAGCGATATTTATATTTATAATACTGCAAATGTGGAATGAGCGGAGAGAGGGGTGGAGTTAACTGAATCGAAGCATCTTGTCTTCCGGGTAGGGAAAATACCCCCCAAAAATACTTATATTTCTCTCAAAAATGAGT
Source organism: Neogobius melanostomus (assembly GCA_007210695.1). Classification (NCBI taxonomy): domain Eukaryota; kingdom Metazoa; phylum Chordata; class Actinopteri; order Gobiiformes; family Gobiidae; genus Neogobius; species Neogobius melanostomus. Next base: position 172,132 of record VHKM01000873.1, read on the forward strand.
ACTCCATAGTGATAGAGGTACAATATATCATATAAATGCCTATACTTTACTTAGGTATAGTGCCTTTAAAGGATCTGTATCATGCTATTTTAGCCATTCCAGACAATATTGTAAACTCCGACATTTGTAGAACAAACACGGTGCATCTTATTATACAGCATTTGGAACTATTTTATGGACTTGCTGGCGAGTTTTCAAACATTTCTGTGACAGTGACCCTGAAAAGTGTGAAATGTGATGATAAAACTCTAACCCTGTGTTACAAATATGTTAGAAAATTTAGGAATGAGTTCGGCCACAACTAACATTTTAATTTTGTGACTTCCCCTTTAAAGCATTTCCTGGGTATGTAGGATATTAGGAGCTTTTTGGGGTAAAAAAAAAGAAAGAAAAAAAGGAGTTGTCGCCACCGGAGAAGACTCAAAGATGTGCAACTCGGTCGAAATCATAGACTGTAAAAAATAAGCGCGATCACTCCTTCCCGTTTACAATAATAACTACGTTCGACAGGGAATCCATGCTGGATTTACAGACTCCTGCTGCCCAGGTCCGACCTTTTGGCCCTCGTGGAGCGTGTAGTTCAGTCGTAATCGCTCCCACGCCTTTAGCTCGGATGCTAACGGCCTGTCAATCAAAGTCAGGCCCTAAGTAATATACAAGAATTCTAAAATGTACCTTACAAAAACCAGCCTGGTTTCTTTAATTGTGCCTAACCCAGCGTCATCACAGGAGCAAGATATAGCTGTAGAAAGTTTAACATAATTAGACACCAGGCCTTAAAGTTGTTTAAAACGTGTGTAAAGAGCAATGCTTTCTAGAGGAAAACTAGCTTTTTCTGCAGCCACTAGGTGACGGTATTGCAGCAATGTCGGCTAGTGGTGGCCCCTGCATCGTAGTCACGGACTTGTTCTACATTGGTCGAAATACAACTTTGATGAGAGAACAACATTGCAACGTTGTAAAAAGCTAGAAAAAGTTGATTATACAAAATCAACTTTTTCAAAACGTATTTTTTAATCATCAATATGTGTCAAAACTAGAACTGGATAATGTTACATTATATTTTGATAACGGTACTTTAACGATACTTGGCTTGCGATACCAATACCTGAGCGATATTTTTTCGATACCTGCACTAAAATAGTTGTCATCTTGAACCATAAAACAGAACAATGATGTTTATTTATTGCATAAAAGACAATGTATTTGAGCTGAAACAACCAAGTCACTTCCTTTAATGCTGTCCCTGGACCAACAGGCATCAAAACTTGGATCTAAAGAGTAAAGATGTAATATATTTTAATATAATATGTTAATATATCTTCTTTCAATACTTTTATTATTTCATAACCAGTCGTGCCTTTAATTTCCCAATACCATACAGGTATCGTTAAATGGTACCCAGCCCTAGTCAAAACCATATAAAAAAAAAAAAAACAGGACTAACACAAGGCTGAAATGGAGCAAAAATTAGTAAAATCATGAATTTAAGCACATTTTTAAGGGTGACATGTGCTTTTGTTTAAGGCTGTGTCACTAAGAAAATGCTTCACCCTCAGTCATTTGGATGCCCTCAGTGATTTAGGGGAAATTGCAATAACGACAATTGAAAAAAGTTGTGCCATAAAACCCCATGAAGAAGGCCGTCTTTGTGATTTGCTCCAACTATGATTATGGTTCAAATGCCTTTAATCCCATCATTTTCAGGTCACAACACTAAAATATACAGCGATCATTTTGCTAGACTCCAGCGCGCTCGGTTTTATATGAGGTGATAAGTATCAGACACAGGTCTGGAGCGAGACACTGGCAGCCGAACACCTTTCAGAACACACAGTGCTTTTCTCCGCCGTTTCCTGGAACAAATCAAAGAATTTAAAGCGCTAAACGCGACCAAAAATAATAAATCTGCAGCCAGGGGCTAATCGTCCGCGGAGCTCGGGATGTTCCAACATGAAAACCTTTGTAAAACAAGAATGTTGAGTGTAAAACAGGACCTGAGGGGAGAGACGCGGGCCAGAGATTTAAATATAAAGACAATGCTGTGAAAAGTCTCGGACGGTTCTTAGAGAAAGGCTTCAACCAAAGAAAGGAAAGTAAAATAATCAAGTGAAAAGGTTAAGGAGAGAGCTTTGGGGAAACAGTTGTTGTGTCCTTGAGGAAAGACGCACACATTTTATCTCACTCTTTGCTCTTCTGAGATTCCTTTTCCATGTTTGAGGAGTGTATGACTTTGGTAAAGCTGTAACTAATCCAATGGGGAAGTGATAAAATTACCAGAGACTGCGTTAAAACGTGTGGTGTGTCTTTTACTGCCGCAGGCCTCTCAGACAGACTTTTATGTGGCGTTGAGCGGCTTTAGTGTCACAGACAGCTTTTAGAAAGGCTTTTAACGCACTTCTTATGAGGTTAGAGCAAACTCGTGTACAGGCCTGTGTTACCAAGGGCTGTGCGATATGGACAAAAATGAATATCTCAATGTCTTTGGGGAGTTTCTCGATAACGATGACGAAGAAAACCTGCAAAATGTGCTGGAAACATTTTGATTTACATTGATTTGTTGCTCAAAGAGATTATTGTCCAGATTGTCCAGACCAAGGCCCATTTGTTAACCTCTCAACCACACCCGAACCGGTTTGGCTTCATCCAAATCTAAAAGCTTCAACAACAAAAAAAGCATCAAAATCGCAATGAAAACGAGGATGAAAATGCAACAAAAAGAGGCAAAAAGTAACAAACACGTGACACAAAAATGACCCCCCAAAAAAAAGCAATGAAAAAGCAACAAAAACATGGAAAAAACGCAACAAAAAGTGACATTAAAAAGGGGACGAATACGCAACAAAAAGCCGACAAAAGAGTGACAAAATTGTGGCTGAAACACGACCAAAAAACCCACAAAAAGCAACAAAAAGCGCCCAAAAAAAAGCTGCAAAAATGGATAAAACAGAACAAAAATGTGACAAAAACAGACCAAAAAGTTATCACTTTTGTAAGCTTTCAAATGAGCTTTTAGATTTGGGTGAAGCTGAACGGGAGAAAATGCGCTCTGTTAAAGCGGGAGGTAATAGGTTAAATGATTATTTCCCCATTGTTTTCTCCACACTGCAATTAGTAATCTTGAAATAAGTACTTTTGTCCTTAATTTGAGAGTCTAATTTCAAAAAGTGGGGCAAGATATTTACACTTAAAGCTGAAGTACCCGATTTTTGTTGTTGTTGCAAAGTAAATGTATTTTGCCACCAAAGAGTATGTTGAAAAGGCAGCAAAAAACAGACCTAGTTGTACTGTCTTACTTGTAGAAAAATCTTAAATTACTTGAAATTATCTTAAAGGGATATTTCAGGATTTTTGACATTGGGCCTCATTTCCTAGTTATCTAGAGTGTTGTTGATGTCTGGAGATTTTTACTTTATTTTTTTAAATTCATGCAGTCTTTATATTTGAAGAGTCTAGTGGTGCTAGGCTAGTGCTAGGCTAGCGCATTTCTACAGTAACAGCTTGCCTGCGTTAAAAACAGTCTGACCCACTCCACAGTGCACCTGAGGAAAATCACTTACAACACCAGACTAACCCATATAAATGTCTGTGTCGATAGAATCATTTTTGGAATATAACTGACCTTGTATCACATGAATTACCGCATTTTGAGGGACTATTTTCTAGAAGATCACTCCGCCGCTACGTAGCTTACAACCACGAAGCTGATTCTGCTCAAATATAAGTTATTTTAAATGCAAAATGGTTAAAATTATTCTATCGACACAGACATTTATATGATTAGTCTGCCGTTATAAGTGATCTGCCTCAGGTGCACTGTGGAGTGCGCCAGACCGTTTTTAATGCAGGCTAGATGTTGCTGTAGAAATGCGCCAGCCTTGCACTAGCCTAGCACCACTAAACTCTTCAAATACTGTATAAGAACTATATATCTCCAGAAATCACCAACACTCTGGATAACTAGGAAATGAGGCCCTATGTCAAAAAATACTGAAATATGCCTTTAATTTAAGTGTAAATATCTTGCCAAGGACTATTTCAAATGTCACTTATTACAAGATTACTTTTTGCAGTATTTCCCCTTTTTTACTACCATTATGCCCCATTTTTTAACATATTTTTACTTAGTGGAGTGGATTTATCTTCGTGATAAAAAAATAAATAAAACAATATTAATTCATAATAGAGAAAGGCATTTTTCATGAATTGTCTGCGTAATTTTACAACAGTGATGTGTGTAAAATTAATTCATTCCTGAAGATCTAAAAAAAGTAGTTTTTTTTTTTTATAATTCTCTGCGGGCGTTGGACACAGACATGGTGCACTCACCCGGGCCTCAAGGTCTGACGGCAGCTTGGTCTGGAACTGGCACATGGTCCCCTGGGTGTAGTCTCTCTGGATAAACACTTTGGAGGCGACGGTGGCCTGCTGCCTCATGTCCTGCAGGCTGTGAGTCTTGACACAAACGCACAAATATTTCATCAGAGCAACATCATCACCACATCAATTCATTTTCTCCACCGGGAGAGAAAAAAAAGTTCAATCACAACAACCCAGCAATGGATTTCCTTGTTGTGTAGTTTTCCCCATAATGTGCAAAAATCTAGGCTTTTTTTTTTGTAAACGTGTGAACTTCAGGGTGACACTGAACCCATCAATCTGTGCTGCATTCACCAAATGTGAATTGTATCTGCACAATCAGTCTTCTCCGTTCAAAGAAATAAATTGCCGACCAATAACTAACAACACTTGATGTATTATTCATTTTATTTGCAGCGGAAATCGCTTTACTCAAGTAGTAATCTTGATTACTCCTTGAGTAATCTTTACTCCTTGACAGTAGTTAAGTAGTCATTACTACACAACACGGTAAGGCATCGCCGCTAACTCTTCCTAGTTAGCGTTTTCTTTGCCGTTTAATGACGTCTTTATCCGTCTCGATATAAAACACGCCGATATATTTGAAAAGATCCATCTTAATTCCCCTCTTTGTAAATAAAAGTGAGAAAAACACGTCTCAATCTGTCAAAAAGGCAACAGATGATATAACCTGTTAGTGGACTAGCTACGAAGCTAAGCCAGGGGTGTTTCTCTCTTTTAAAGGCTTTTTCTTTGTTTAACTAGAGACCATTGGATGTTAAACGATGATAACATGGGTACATTTACAGCACATTTCAACAACAAGAAAAAAAATGCAATTATTGCTCCAAACTGTACCTCTGCCATGGCGAAGCAGCTTCTGTTTTGTTAGCAGCCGTTAGCATGTACGTGCGCAATGACGTCCGGGTGGAACCAGCGGCGTGTACCACAAAGGTTCCTCTGCGGGGCTGCATTGCATTGAAAGAAAATGTTTTGTTCTGTTAAATAAATGTACTAAAAGAGTAGCCAAACACAGTCAAACATATAATTAATAATCACATGTATTCTTTAAACGTGAATTATATTGTATTATTCAATAACAAGCAAAGCTGTTGAAGCAAAACGCTCAAAAGTTCTTGTTTCCATAATGAAATTAGATTAAAAACATGGATTGCTTTTATTTTTGCGGTCGAATGTTAGCAAACAATGTGTATTTATGGCATTCAGATGTTTTAGTTTCAAAACACAGCCCAGGGACAACAATAAATCAAATTAGATTTAGTTTCCACTAACAATGAATCATTTGTATAGCCAAGATGTCCTTTGCGAAAGGAAACTATGTCCAGCAGCTGCAAAGGAAGAATAATGGATCAAATTACATGCAAAAGGCTGCAGAATACTTCTCTTTATATCTTATCTATTTATTTATCTATTTTGAATTTGAAGCCAATTAGTAGCAGGAAAGAAATTGTTCGTGTGGGGCTATTAAAAGGTTAAAACATATTTTAAAACTACATCTAAATCCATGTATTACAGCTTGTGAATGCATGCCGGAGTTCTGGCAGCGGTGGATCCTCTGCTGTGCGAGGGTCAGGGGGAAACTCCACTAATGAGCACCGTGTGGTTTAAACACACACTGCTTTATCTACAAGACTCAAACCACAACAGTAATGTAACCACGGGTCAGTGGGACGGGATTCTTCTGATGAACACCAACAAACCATAAAGTATCACATCAAAGGATTAAATGCAGAGGCGGGTAGAAATCAGTTACATTTACTCATGAACAAGTACTTGAGTAACTTTGCAAATATTAGGATTTTTACATCATTTCACGTTTTGTGTCTCATATGTCACAACTAAAACAAAAATCAGACTCAAACAGTTACTCAGTACTTTTTTACTTTCACTTGACTATTTATTTAGGTCACAATTTTTGACTTGTACTCGAGAGACAGGCCTCAACTCTGACAATGTTCAAATCCAGGCTGAAAACAGCTCTTTTTACCCGTGCATATGAAAACTGAAAGTATTTTATCTGCACTCTTGCCTTTTACTGTCATTGATTAACTTTATGTTGATGTTTTATTGATTGATTTTATCTGTTTTCTTGTAATTTCTCTTTCTGCAACTGTGAAGCACTTTGAATTGCCTTGTGTATGAATTGTGCTCTACAAATAAACTTGCCTTGCCTTGCCTTGCCTTACTCGATTATTATTTCAAAGTTACTCTTACTTGGGTAATTATTTTATTATTTACTCTACCCACCTCTGATTAAATGTCATGGTGTATTTTGATGATACGCAACATAATCAGTGACATAATGGAAGCCGTAGAAGTTGCAGTTTTGTTTATGCAGAGGCGGGTAGTACTCGGTTACATTTACTCTAGTACCTCGTTGATTGTATTTTGAAGACATTGTACTTCTTAGAGTAGTTTTATCATATGGTACTTTTTACTTCTACAGTACTTACACAGTACTGTGAGTAAATATTTTAGTGGCAAATGCCTCATTTTGATCTATAAAATAGATGTAGAATGTAATTTCGTTGCACAACTGTAAAATGACAAATAAAGCACAAAGATAAGTTACTCTTGAATGATTTAGTTTTTTTCATGCCATTTTCTTTGAAAATATCACAGAATTTTCTTTCACACAATTTAAGGCGCCATTGAAAATAAATCAGACTTTTTTGCTCAAACAGTTACTCACTACTCACAGTGCTCAAGTACACTCTTCATTGTATATAAGTTACCTCTAGTTACCATTACTTGATTGCACATTTCCTGTCCATTCTGCACCCCCTGAGTGTTTCTTGAGCGCTGATGGAACAAGTGACTTTCTCCTTTGTGAGATCAATAAAGTACTGTCTTACCTTATCTTAACATTTTCTCCTAGTACCTTTTTTTTTAACTTTAACTTAAATAATTGTTTGGATCATTACTTTTTACTTGTACTTAAAGAACAGGCCACCATTTTTCCATACCAAGATATGTTCTTACCTGAGCTTAGACGAGTTGATACGTACCTGTCTGGTCTTTGTGCGTGAAAGAGCGTGGTCGCTTCTAACTTCACCACATTTGGAGCCATAGGAATATACCGGGAGAGGCCAAATGCTTACAACATCTTTGGTCGTTTTGCGTGACTGAGGGCACGCACAAAGACCAGACAGGTACGTATCAACCCATCTAAGCTCAGGTAAGAACATATCTCAGTATGGAAAAACGGTGGCCTGTTCCTTTAACGTTACTCTTACTTGAGTAAATATTTTGGATATTCTTCCCAACTCTTAGTTTATGTAGGGGTAGCATTATTGTTAAGGTGCTGTCCATCACCACAGGTAAAAATATTGTCAATCGAAATTGTGTTAAGCCTATTCCTTCGGTGCAAACAGTATAGCCTATAAAAATCCATTATTCTTTCATTTGTTACTTTTTTTGGTGTGGTTCTCTTTGGCATGACACCCCCACTCTCACTGTCCAGTTACAGTAAAAAGGTGGCTGGTAGTTGCAACAGAAAAGGCCACCACTGTTGCAACCCCATAAAGTGAAAACCCAAGCCCTTTATCCCTTAATGTTGTCTCTGGACTTGAAGCCGAGTCAATTTTTCTTTTACAAAACCACCCGAGGGCCAAGAGCAGAGGCGTGTCTGATAGAAGCCTGGACGGACAAAAGCTTTATTTGCACCCGACGCAATCAATACCTAACAAGCTGCGACATTTAGTGACCCCTTTTGGCTGCTCCCCAGTGTTACAGGAATTAAAACAGCCTGAACTTGATGACTGTGGAGTTTGTTTGGGTAGCGGAGAGAGAGAGAGAGAGAGCAGCGCAGTGCTTTAGTCATACAAAATGTCACTGTGTGGGTGAAGTGTTAGATTAGCTGCTGGTGGCCAAATCACTCTGGGAATTAAAGCATTAAAGCACCAGTGCAGCAAAGATATCGTTCCAAAGCGTCGCTAAAACAGTCAAATGGGAACAGTATTTGCCTATAAACCTCTGAACTCTTACGTAAAACAAAGTCTCTCTTTCTTGTGTGATTGCCATTTCAAGGGTTGTCTTCGCCTAATTTCATGTGCATTATCAAAGTAGAAGGACTTTCAACAACTTCATCAGTGAGCGGCGTGACTAAAAAGATATAGATGTCGTGTCAGTCGCCAGTCGTCTCAGTGCGCGCCGTGGATTATCAACTCCATACTTCATACGGGACTGATCAGGTCAGGCTTGTTCATTCTGGGACCCAAATCAGGCATTGATGGACGTTAAGTCATACATTCAGAGATAGTTATTTTATTTATAGTTATTTATTTATTCATTCATTCAAGACTTTATTAAGGATGCAAAAAACATGGTCCATAGATTACAAGTTCCAAATGCGGGGGGAAAAATGCACTGTTCCAGAGGAGAAACTTTCCTCCAGGTGCTCTGGTTTCCCGATACCTCCAAAAACATGCTGGTCGGGTTGGCCCCAGAGTGGCAGCGAGCTCAGTCACAGCGGCTCAGGACTAACACCTGAATGCAATTTAAAGCACTTACTTACTTACCCACGTATACTATCTTACTTATAACAAATAAATGCAGCTAAATGGTTTTATAACTTTTAGTTTGTGTGTGTCTTTTAGTAGTTCCCACATACCCCTCCTGGAACCGCCACCTTAATATGGTGGAGGGGTTTCAGAACCCAAATGATCCTGGGAGCTCTGTTGTCGGGGGCTTCGTGCCCCTGGTAGGGTCTCCCATGGCAAACAGGTCCTAGGTGACGGGTCAGACAAAGAGCGGTTCAGAAGTTCCTTATGAGAGACCAACATGCCCGGTTAGAACCATGAGGCCATCCTTCTGTGGACCCACCACAGAAGCCCCTATGGTGGAGCCATAGAGGGCTGGTGCAATGTGATTTGGGCAGCTCCAACAGCTGCCCCCACGACCCGGCAACGGAAAAGTGGAAGAAAATGGATGGATGGATGGAGTTCCCACATAGCTAGTTAGGCTCTACTGTACCTTTTAACTCTTAATATTACACTGCCTGACAAAAAAGAACTACATTTTTACAAAATGATTTTTAATGCCTTAAAATTGGGCAAAATACTTGGGTAAAATGAGCAAAATAGAACTTTAATCAGAACATGCCGCTGAATGTGCTTTGGACCATACGTTTTGTATTTTCATGAATTTATGGCATGAAAGATAAAAATAAAAATGTAGATGTAATTTCCGACTTGAAACAACTGTGATGCTTTTCAGTGATATTTAAAGGCACACTGCGTAACATTCTGGACTAAACTGTAGCCATCAGTACAAAACATGCTCTTAATGACCAGCTTGACACAGAAAATGCTATTACTGCAGTGGGTAATCAAAGAATGGGTTTGTATGAGGACATAATCTATTTAAATCTCAAATTCCCCTGCCTTTAGTCGACATCTTCATAGGGCACTTTGAATCCCCGTAATGCTTTGCGGCAAAAGCAGGTTCTGGTTCTGGCGCGTCAATGAAAAGCAGCGTAAACAAAGCTAGAGAGGATGGTATTTCCATAAAACTACAACGTTTTTGTGCGTGTAAGAAAAAGAAAAGTAGTCCGTGCGGTTAATAAATGTTGTGACAATCATACCGGATGGAAACTAGTCCAAGATTGTGTATCTATTGATGAATATTAACTGATGTAAACATTGCAAACATGCAAACAACAATTTGCGAGTCATCGTTTTTATTTTCAGGTTACATCCTATACGCTAAATGATGGCAAAGAAACTAATAGGCAAAAAAAAATCAAAAATATTTGTAAAAATAATAATAATATAAAGACATTCAAACAAATGTACTCTTACATGGATTTTGTTACTAGATTCCATTGTTTTCAATCATTATTGTAATTAAAAGCCTTTTTTCACGTTACAACACTTTAATGAAATTGTTTTGTTGTTGCTTACAATGGGTATTTGGAAATTAGTTAAATAGGCCCACTATATAACAATCTGTTCCACATTATCCTTCTGCTTATCGTGATCCTTCTGTCTATAATGTGAACAACAACATGAACCGCCACAATGCTTGAATTTTTGCCTAAAAGCGTAAGAGACCCATGTTTCGCTGTCTATTTTAACACCGGAACCTGCTTAGCCGGAAGTGCGCAGACGAGGTGCGCAACGATTGTGAGCTTCCCTATGGAGACGAGCTGGAGACGTACCCACTCCCAGTAAAGTTACAGTCATGTCTTCGGAGAGGTGAGCCGCTCACAGTAAAGGCACATGTTTGTTTGTACTTTTATGAGGTATTTTTCAAAGGTGAAAGCATCTGTCATAAAATAAATTCTTGTGTTTCAATTTTCTTTCTTGGGATGTGGCTTTAAGGCGTTCATTTTGGCATAATTTGTTTAATGACTCAGAAAACTGGTGTCGTTCTCTATGTAAATCTGATTTTATTGTAAAAAGTGGGACATTATCTAAATAGTTGGAACGGGGTCTAAATGGCTGTGCAGTGCAACCAAAAGACGGACAGGTGGTCACCCTATTTCAAAAATCTATATTGACTTGTTTTCAGGGCCAAAAATGTCTTTATAAAAGGGCCCTGTGCAGATTGTATGAATAGGCTTCATTGGCTGAGCTGCTAAAAAAAACCTCGCAAATGGAAATTCAAACTTGGCGGAATTTTCACGGTTATGGATTTGGATGTGGAATATGCACGTTTATTATGTGTTTACTGCACTTTTGACAGAAATAGAGCGTGTATTTGGTCACTGGTTCCCACCACATTTTATCTACGCACATCAATCTCAAAGCTTTTTACACGCGGAGGGTTCCCAAAGCACGGTTCAGGGGTCGGATGCGGGTCGCCCTCACGCATGGCGTGTTTTGACCGGGCCCCGGGGTGTCGCGTTACCTCATATTTCACTCAGCGCTCTCCGAGGCATTCATCATCGCGTTAAAGCCTCGACAGTTTTCTAGTGTTTATGTGTGACAGGCAAAAAGGACAGGCATTGGAGTAGGGCAATGTCCAACTCCAAACCTTTGCGAGCGCATGCCTTCACACTCGCGCTGACCAAATGTTCCTAATAATTTGCTTGGAAGATGAATAATGAAAAATAATGATGAAAAATGGCTCCAGCCGGGTGTTTACCATCTGCGGAGCCAAGACAATAACACGGAATTCAAACCCGGTGCTGTGAATCAAACTGAAATGCATGGGAGAGTTACAAATCTGTAATTGTTTAAAGCCTCGCTTGTTTCCTTTACATCTGAATTTGAGGTTTTTCCAGTGGAAGAAATACCAACATTTATGGTCAAAATATAACCTGGTGAGATCAGAATGATTCTTTTTTATACAGAGGGGGATCAGTCTGGAACCCCTACCCCCGCTGGCGCCATCAGAAAATTCAAAGGAGCCCGTGCAATCACGTTTATCCGCGACACGTGTTGTGTACGAGCAGCGTCGCTCATGGGACGCGAAAGTCCCCTCAATACCAATCTACGAATGGTACACGAGAAAGAGCGTGTCTCCATCCATCCATCCAGTTTCTTCCACTTGTCCGTTGCCGGGTCATGGGGGCAGCTGTTGGAGCTGCCCAAGTCACATTGCACCAGCCCCTATGGCTCCTCCTGCAGGTGGTGGGTCCACAGAAGGACGGACTCATGGTTCTAACCGGGCCTGTTGGTCTCTCATAAGGGGCTTCTGAACCGCTCTTTGTCTGACCCGTCACCTAGGACCGGTTAGCCATGGGAGACCCTACCAGGGGCACGAAGCCCCCGACAACAGAGCTCCCAGGATCATTCGGGTGCTCAAACCACTCCACCACGTTAAGGTGGCGGTACAAGGAGGGGAGCGTGTCTCCAATCGGCGGTAAATGACCAAAACACATCGACAGTAGTTCCGTGATTCATAATCCTGCGCGAATAGGTTGTGGAAAGATGTGTCCTCACAAATAAATGTCACACACACATAGCTCTTCAGTTGGTTCCAGGGATTTGAAATCCGTATGATCTGCGTGTCAATAGTGAGGGCTGTTCACTCTTTTTTTGCCAATCAGAGGCCAGCAGTCTGTAAACATCACATCAGACACAGGCTAGCGCTTTGGCCGCAGCCAGAGGTCAGTCCCAAAACTTATACCTGGTCAGACCGGTTTGGCACTGGCCTCCGCTATGGAAAAGCTCACTAAACATGGTTGACCAGGCATTTAGCTCAGCCTGCCCGTGGAAAAAAGACTTATGTGAGTGTGGCTTCAGTGTAGGCTAACAGAAGTGGACGGATTTTTAGAGCCAGCTTCATTAATTTAGTATAGGATAAAAATAAAGATAAAAATCGCAAATAAAAAACAAGGACAATGTTGCGTGTTGAGGAATTACAAATCTATGCTCAAAAATGTAATTGTTTATTTCACAAGGCCCAAAACTGTATCCTCATAGGCTGTCTGCACGGGAGTGACGCGTGACTGCCTCTCGCTGTTTTTCGCAATAAGAATTACCGATGGCTTGCAAAAATCAACAAATAATTCAAGAAAACACCACAGACTGTGTTCATGGAGGTAGAACGTTTTATCTCAGAGCCAACGGCTAGCATCAAAAAACAACACGAAAAACATTAAACAACAACAAAATATTTATCCTAACGACAGGCTATTTTAATTTTTAGTGTTAGCCGTTAGCTTAAAGACATAAACACCGTGATGAGCAGGAAGTTCCCTCCAGTGAAGTTTTTGCTCCTGACACAATGTTTTTACCATGATGCTGTGACTGTCCTCCAGTAACTCACTGCCTGCCAGGTAATCTTGAGCTATTTGACAAGACACCACTGCTAACTCTGCTAACTCATAGGGAAATAACAGGACAGGAAGAGCAGCGCCTCCTGAGGATCCACTCGGAGTCATGTGACACTCGCGTGCATGTGGTCCCAGACATCACGGTCTGAGGTGCAACCAAGCCTATCGAGCCCCTACACAGGAAAGGCAGATACAACTGGGACCTCCAAAGTGCCACATTTTATAGACTTCAGCAGTTAATAGCAATGCTACATCCACTTTATCACAGTCTATGGTCCCACTTTAAGTAAATTATTAAGAGTATGTGGCGCTACGTTGAACAAACACAAAGCAAAGAATGCTACAGACACATCAAAGAACGGGAGATAATTTGGTTTTGTGGTCCTTTGCTGTGAAATGATAATTAATTGAATACAGTAGGTGTCTGTGTGCCTTGCCTAGATATACAGTAAGTTATGTTTATTTTTTAGTTTTTTCTATCCCGGTTGGCATTTCTGGTCTCTGCATTTGACCAATCTTCACCCATCTTCAGCTCTTGGGGGCAACAGAGGTCCAAAGCTGGTCGTAGAAGCTAGAGAAGGCGCAGTAGAATTAACCTACTTAATCATCTGCTCTGACAGCACTCACCCAGGACATTGCATTTTTGAAACACTTCCCTCTGGCCGTCTCAGGGTTCTCAAGGCCCAGAAGGAGAGACATCCCCAGGGCGATGAAGGTCCTGCTGGCCAGTGCGTAAATCGCTGGTGAGCACTTGAAATGATTTTCATGATATTTATACAGATTTTTAATTGATGGTCTATGTATTTCATGCTGCTATGCAAGGGAGTGCTCTCATAGAGAAATTCGTTGTGACCGGCCCCTCCTCCTCCTATGCCATCCTACGGGCATGTTTCTGGTTGATGTGTGAAACTGGAGAACATTCTCATCTGACCTGAGACCTTCCTGCTGTGAGCCAAGCGCAACCCCTCAGCCACCCTGCCAAACTGTGTTGTTGACGTGAAGCTCTCGCAGAGACATCACTGACAATGAGGAGCTGTCAGTTTGCATGCAACTCTCCAAACATTCAATAGCGGAGCCTGCCCAGTCGCCGTCAGTGCACCCCTCCACCGACATGTTTCCTGCTGCAGGGAAGATCCAAAACCCCATCCATGTTTACTTTCTGCTACTGATCAAACGCTTAATGCTGAAAACCCGAGCTGTCAGTCGATGATTTAAACCTGTTTGTCCATTTAAGTTTGTTCGAGGCGCTGGGAGCTGGGTTGCTACGGGCAACAGTGGTTATAGTCAACATGTGCGCCCGGCCCCTCCTCCTCCGCGTCTTCTGCCAGTGATTTATTTCGCTCTTGTTAAATTAATTGCGCCTCTGCTCCAAATAAATGAGTCATTTGCAAACTGCTGTGTGTCGGGACAACTTCTGTCAGCTGCGCAAGACGATCCAGAGAATGTGAATGAAATATTATACAAGGCAGTAATTAAAAGCAAATTTAATAAGAGAACGTACTGAAATTTGGTTGTGACAAGCCGTGGATGAGCTTTTATATAACCTGCATGTTCAGTGGGTAGATAGGTTTTTGTAATAATGAAAGACAGAGAATAGCATAGCATTGCAAAGTGTTTGTGAACCAAAAGGTGCATGCATATGACATAGTGGAGCTTAGAAGAAGACGAGGGTTATAGTGACAAATATAGTATAGTATAGTAATGGGTCCATGTGGTCTGTGAAATTAACATGGTGTACCTTATTTATTGGTTCATTTATTGGTTCATTTATAGGGACAGTGCATGTTAATGAACACACCACACCAGATTGTAGCCATGGGCTAATTTGCATCTGTTGTCCCACACTCAGCTCACTCTCATTCATCCTGGCCTATTGTACATGTTTGTAGTGGTAGGGGAAATGTTGTCCCGAAGGATACTTAGACACAGGGAGAACATGCAATCTCCACACAGAAAGGCCCCGTCCAGGTGGGAATCGAACCCGGAACCTCTTTGCTGTGATGGAAGATCATTAACCGCTGGGAGGTGTGAATCTCCATTGGTTTCCATTTTTAAAAGCTCCTTTTGGCGTCTCTCCTGGCCACCAGGGGGTGGTATTGTTGCAATGTCAGCTCCCTGCCATGAGGACCAAAGAGAAGCGCTATCCTCACTCACTGTAAATGAGTAAATCCTAAAGAAAATATTGGATTTACCTGTATGTCTTGACAGTTTTGCTTATTTGGTTAGGAAAGTGCATGTCAACACTCCACAAGGACTAATTTTTATTTCTTGTCCCTCATTCACTCTCTTGGTACTTTGTGCTGACTTAGAGCATCGAAAAGCCACCGATGAAAGTTCTGAAACCATCAGATTGAATGTAAAACACTAGTCTTACCACTTACATGATCACAATATTTGGGTAAATAGACACGCAGGACTTCAGGATGATGATGCTGTCCAATAGCAGTGAAGAATTGGCAACTCTGATGAAGATGGGGAAGACACGATTCGCAGACCGTGAACTTTGCAAACTCTGATACAGTATAGAGGCAACTTTGCACAAAGGATCATGGGCCCATATACTTTATATGTGATCTAATAAATGCCTTGCTAGGCGCACTACAACCTTCTCTCTGCTTGATCGGTACGGGCACATCCATCGAATCTAACTTTTAGGCCATTATCGTCCATCCCATGAATTACTAGATTGTCCTATCCATGATAGGTCTTTCTCTTCTAAAGTCCAAAATGGCAGATTTTAGACTAAATGTCAATAGTCGAATTAATTTTTAACTAACTGTGTAATTGCGGGTTGTTTTCTGTCTGTCAAGACTTTAATATTTTCTTGGTGAATTTGGGAATTTGTTAAACACATGACATCAGTGCCATTGGCTGCTTTAGTTGTTGTGTAATGCAAACCTGTTATGTCACGATAATGGAAAGTTATGTCCACAGAGAGCCAGCGAGACCCGGGTCAGCGGTAAATACAAGAATGGGTCGTATTGCTTTAGTGTAAACTACACAAAAGAAGAATGCACTAAAACTAAGCAGAAAAGATAAATCTTTCCAGTCACTGGGACTAGTCACCCATTTGTCAATAGGTTGTGCAATGTAGACCACAAGAACAATCAACAATCAGGCAATGATGAAGATGTAAGGGCTGCACGAAGAAATGTCTAAAGACTTTTAAGATTAGATTTGCAATTTATGTTTTAAAATCAACACTAAGTTCAATTAGCACATTTTAAACATGCCCAGTGGCATTAACAGAGCAGTTTTGTCGACATTTAAAGTTCAGGGTTCCCAGGTTTTACTCATATTAACTCTCCATTGAGCCAGGATCTCATGTTGCAAAACTTATAGCATTGCCTAAATAATTGCTGTTCATTCAGAACAATTGTGGCATTGGTTCAATTGACCTTTCGCAAAACCATGCCCCAAAACGGTAATTGTCCAATCAGACATCCTAGCAACCGTTACTATGAAGCTAGGTCCGTCATGCCGCAGATCCCTAATGCAAAACAATGGGACATACCAGCAATGAGCACTGAGCAGATGCACTTTTTTTTACTGCTAACCACCAAAAACTAGACAAAGAAGAAGAAGCAAAATGGTGAAGCAATCTGCCTATGGAGGATGTAAATCAGACACTAGGTACCACAAGAGTGTGTCAGGGGGAGTCCAGTTATTTCCCTTCCCAAAGCGAAAACACAACCTGAGCTCTGCCTACAATGGATCAAACAATGTGGACGGCCTACGCCCAGCTAAATGTCTCCAAAATAAACAAGCATACGTCTGCTGTAAGGTAAGGCCGCCAGGCTAAAACCATAGCATGCTAACATCTAGCTACTGACAGTCACATAATGTTACACAAACTGGCACTGGAGCTGTAACTGTAGCGGTGAACTTTTACAACCCTACATGTAGTCTCACGTGTTTTTGTCTCCCTTTATGATAAAAGTACTGTATATTTTGTCACGGTCCTGATAACTGGTTGTAGCTGATTGTCATTGTGGCACCTGTAGGTTTAGCTAGCGTTAGCTAACTTTAGCGCACGGGAGAAATGCACGAAGATATGTTCCTATTTTTAGAAATACAAAAAAAAAAAAAGAGGTGCTTACCGGGCAGTGCAAGAGCACGACTGGTCCACAAGGCTGTGCTGTTGCATTTAAGGAAGAGATCAGAAGGTTTCTCTGATATTTCTGGAGACTTGCCTGTAGCTTTAGTGCCAGTAGTCCTTTATCCTTCGTTGGATCATTTTAATATCTTGAATATATCCCTCCACTGCATACTATGACCCCTTTTGCCTCGATCTGGAGAATATTGCGGCGGTATTGCTTCAAAAAAGGTCACTGACATGCATGGCAATCTGTTGCGCTACCCGTGTTTTACCATTGTTTGTCGGGCGTAGTAACAGTAACTAAGGGGGGCAGGGCTTGGCGAAATGTCAATTGGCTTCTGCAATGTCAAAAGATCTAGTGTGGCATTAACTTTTCACGAAGATCTTGTATTCATAATGGGAGAGTGTGACCATGATCTTGTCCACAAGATTGCGGATACAGGCGGCCAGAATGAGTTTCCTTCGAAGGGTGGCTGGGCACATCCTCAGAGACTGGGGCGGCACGGTAGGTCCCGGGTTCGATTCCCACCTGGACGGGGCTCTTCTGTGTGGAGTTTGCATGTTCTTCCCTTGTCTGTGGAGGTTTCCTCCGGATACTCCGGTTTCCCCTACCACTAAAAACATTTATAATTGGTGAATCCTCCAGCCAGATGATACTGACCATCAGCCTGGCTCCACATCTGGAGATGGGTCCACTGCTCCTTACGAGTAACCCCATGGATGGATGGATGGAGAGTGTGACCACTGTGCAAAGCCTTCTACCACACATCCCAAAGCTCTTCCATGGGGTTAAGATCTGGATTCTGTGGTGGCCAATCCATGTGTGAAAATGGTCTCATGCTCGCTGAACCACTCTTCCACTCGTCCTCTTATCTCTTATCGCTTATAACATGCCGTTATATCCCGATTGCTGTTACTGTTCCCAGCCGGAGAATACAGGTTTCTCATTACCGGAAAACTTTTATTTGATCAAAGACAAAACCGTAATATTAAAAATTCCTGATAATAACCGGGAAATTCGAGTGCATGTCAACGCACTTACTGGGTAATTTTAACAACATCATCCAAGCGTTATGGTGCGTCCCACCGCTATATCAGATTAGAAACACTGCTGTAAAGTCAATCTGACCATCACAAAGTCAAGCAAACATACAATATTGACTTTATTTCTTTTTTATTGCACAATAACTTTGTACTACAGTTCATTATGTTAAAGTTTGGTGAGTGTTGACCTTTTCTCACCCTTCTGTTGGAAAGGCCCATTTTCACCACAACAAAACATACCCACCTGCCTTTTAAACATCTATATTTAAACCTATACATCTCGCCTATACTTAACACGCGGGACTTTTTCCTTGCAGCTTGTCTTTACCCCGTGTGCGTCCTCTGCCACAGGTATTCAAACTCTCTCTTATCTCCTCCCCTCACCCCAGCGCCTAAAGCAGACGTCTCACCATGTCCTCTCAAAACCACCGCGCACATAATTGCATTGTGTTGTCGTAACTCCTCTCTGTGTTTCTAGCAACAGAAATCTCCCAAAGTTCAGCCTGGCTCGGCTGAAAGAGAAGAAATTAGCAGCATCAAAGCTCAACCGCAGTGGCTTGTTGTGATTGCGAGTGACATGAGGACAGCGTGAAGGAGAGAGCGCTAAACAAACGGAGCTGTCTGGGAGAGCGATGGTGTTTACGCCGCGAAACCCAACCGAGATCGCAAAGGGCCAAACTGAGTGTCTTCTCTGGTTTTCATTATTCTGAATTCACTCACGTGCAATTTTCCTATAAACGGCACAGCCATTGTAGGATGGTCATTTACATTTGACAGCTTTCACAGCCTGGCAAAAAACTAGTAAAAAAATAGCTTCCCCTGGATTTAAAACGGCTTTTGTGCACACGTTTCCTTGTCCTGCACATCTTCCACACAAAGATTTAGTGGTTTATTTCCAAAACTCTTGCCATGGACAGCTTTCAATCTGATGTCTACGGTGGCAGCCCTGTTTTTTTACTGTCAAAGCCCAGCCTGATTGGCTGTGCCAGTGCGTCATTGCGCACATGGCAACAAAGGGAGGGTTCAGTTCTTAATGTAAACATTCATATTTTTACTAATTCATCGAGTTAGTTAGTTTTTATTACTTGCAGTATCTCTGTATAAGCGTCATTTTAATCTCTGTATCAGTGTCACTTTACCTGCACAAACACTGAAAGAATCTGCACTGCCGACATTTTTGTTGTTATACAGTAGTCTGCTCTAACTTTATTATAGTCAGTCTGCTCTAACTTTAATCTTTTATTCTTTATTTACAAGTAAGGAGTGAATGAATAATTCAATGTAAAGCGTCTTTGAGTGTCCAGAAAAGTGTTATATAAAACCGATGCATTATTATTTATTTTTTGCATTCAATGTATACAAGATTCCCTTATCCCGTCTTCACAGAGATTTTCAACACCTCCCTGAAGTCCTGCCACGTCCCAGCCTGCTTAAAAACGTCCACCATCGTCCCTGTTCCCAAAAAAGAACACGGATCAAAGACATAATGACTACAGGCCGATGGCGCTGACGTCTGTGGTCATGAAGTCTCCTACGCCAGGACCCTGTTTGGGGACTTCAGCTCTGCTTTCAACACCATCCTCCCCGGACTGCTATGAGACAAGCTCTACCAGCTCAGCGTGCCCAACTCCCTCTGCAGGTGGATCACTGACTTCCTGATGGACCGGAGACAGCACGTGCGGCTGGGGAAGATCGTCTCGGACACTCGGACTACAAACAATGGAACTCATCAGGGCTGTGTACTTTCCCCCTGGCTCTTCCCCCTGTACACAAACTGCTGCACCTCCAGTCACCAGTCCGTAAAACTGATCAAGCATCGGCTGCAGTGCATTGTGTGTGCCGCGGAGACGGTGATTTGCTGTAAGCTCTCATTTCTCTAAGACCTGTTCACCTCCAGGACCCGGAGGCGTGTGGGTCGGATCACAGCTAACCCTTCTCACCCTAGGCACGGACTATTCACCCCTCTCCCCTCAGGCAGGAGGGGAGAGGGGTGAGTTCCATACAGTTCCATACAGACTCATAAATCCCGCCACTTGAACAGTTTCTTCCCCTCCGCCATCAGACTCATGAACGATAACAAGACCCATTAACTCTTTATCAGACTCATAAACATAATAACCTGTTCCAGCCATTTGCACTGCTCTATTGCACTATGTGGTATGTCAACACTCATATCTGCTGCTCTCACTTAATACCCCTGCACATCACAACAACCCGTTGTTGTTCTATGTCAATTGTTATCATATTTTACCTTTATTTTATATTTTTTATTATTTATTTATTTTAATCTTCTTTATGCCCTTATAGCCTTATGGATTAAAGTTTTGTATAGCTTATTTTTTTATCTAAATTCTGTGTTATATGTTTTACAGAGAAAGATTCCCAGTTTGTGAACCTGTTCTAAAACCATGGCACTAAATACTGTTCTGATTCTGATTCTAATCCTGATTAACTATTTAATTGATTGCACATTTCCTGTCTATTTTTGCACACCCTAAGCAATAATAATAATAACACATTTTATTTGTGGGTGCCTTTCAAAATTCCCAAGGTCACCTTACAGACAGCATAAAAACAGTATAAAACACACATTAAAAAATACAATACGAGTTTAGCAGTGGAATGGCAGAAGTTCAATAATATGGTAGGAGAAATACTGAGGACTATGTGGGATAGGCGCGTCTGAATAGATCAGTCTTTAGTCGAGATTTGAATGTGGTGATGGAGTCTATTGTACGGATGTCTTGTGAGAGATGATTCCAAAGTCTGGGGCAGAGCGGCTGAAGGCCCTGAGGCCCACGGTGGACATTTAGGCTGGAGGGACAGAAAGGAGAAAAGCAGTGGAGGAGTGGAGTGAGTGGGAGGGTATGTAGGTCTGAAGGAGATCTGACATGTATGGTGGTGCGAGGTTATGAAGTGCTTTAAAGATGAGGAGGAGATTTTTGTATTCGATATGGAAGGAGACCGGTAGGCAATGAAGCTCTTTGAGGATGGGAGTAATGTGCTGGGTAGAAGGAGTTTTGGTGATGATGCGAGCAGCTGCATCCTGAACCATTTGAAGTTTATGGAGAGACTTGTTTGGTAGGCCATAAAGGAGTGAATTACAGTAGTCAAGGCGGGATTTGACCAGGGCATGAACCAGTGTAGCTGTACTGTTTGGGTTGAGAGATGGACGTGGACGGTTGATATTGCGGAGATGGAAGTAGGCGGACCAGGTGATGTTGTTTATGTGCGCTGTGAAGGAGAGGGTGAGGATGACACCCAGACTCTTAACCTGAGGGGAAGGGGGGATGGTGCAGTTATCAACAGTGATGGAAAAAATATTGGATTTCGAGTGTTTCTTGAGAGCTGATTTAACAAGTGAATTTCTCCATTGTGAGATCAATAAAGGATTATCTTATCGTATCTTATCTGATCGTATTAGTTCTGCTGAGAATGTCTTCCATATCCAAGTAAAATTGGTACTGCGTGATATTCACTCACAGAAGCAGTCTCTGGTAGATGTGTTTTTTCCCAAGGCCTCTCAGGAATTGCAATCTCTGTTGGGCCTTTTTCAGCAGATCAGAGGTGTTCATCACGCTCTAGCTCAGGACCTCCTCAACGTGCACTCCAAGCAAGCGGAAGTCCGTCACCCTTTCCTCACAGTCTCCTGATGTGCAGAGGTGCCAGGTTAGTTTTCTTCCTCCTGAAGTCAATGACCGAACTGGCAAATATTTGTATCCAGCAAACCCATCATTTCACAATTTGGAAACAGGAACAATAAGGTACCCAGCTGTAAACAGTCTGAAAGCCTTACAACTATTTGGCCTTTCCTCACTATTATGAGTATAAAGAACAGATCCTAAAGATTTGACCTCATGAACATAAAAGTCCCATCTTGTTAATCCTTCTTCAAGACATATAAAGTTACATCCAACATTGCCATGTTTTTACCAGAATTACTTCATGTTAAAAGACTAAAGTAAATATCGCCAGAAAGCCATAAATCACAGCTAATTGTCCAGTGTTTCTTGGCTTTCAGAAGGAAATAAAAATCTTGTTGTAAGAGCATTTTTGGTGCAGAAACGGAGCCGCTGACAGACCAATACCGAGATGATGAGGTACTAAACCAGGTCTGGAGTCTCGCGGTTCATGGTTTGGACTCCTTAGTCTGAACGACCTTCCATGTTCAAAGTTTCCCTGCAGTTTTCAGTGAATCCTCTGTATTTTTCCTGATTTTGGCCCAGAGACTCCGGCCTGTCAGCGCAGCACACGTGTCTTCAGTTACGTCAGCTGATCGGGCTTGTTGCCGTGGAGACCGGGTTGTATTTCAGACAGAGATTGTGGTTTACCCCAAATGACCTTAACAAAAAATATGGACATATAGGGCCAGAAAAAAATAAAAGTAAACAATGTATATTAAAGAGTACCTAAACGGGCGTGCCAAAGCCTTTCCCCACCCACAAACAAAAGTCAAAAATTGCCGCGAAAGAGGCGGTCTCTGAAGTTTGGGGGTGACATGCAGGGGTGAGTGACGATGTGTGGAGCTGGTGCGGCTTATGACGTTCTGTGGAGGCCGTGGACACGTCTCCAGTCAATCAGGAAATTCTAATTTAGTTACAGAGTTTACCCTGAAGGGGGCGCAACTCATTCGTTTTCAGGCCAAAGTTAGGATTTGCCACATGTTTGCACTATAATGTCAGAATAATGTCAGGAACCAGTAAACAACACTATGAGACACCCATTGAGACAGTTTATCAGTGAAAAAAGCTTGATTTAGTGTTTAGTTGCTCTTTAAATAACTGTATTTTGGGTTGGTTTGTCTGTCCAATTGACAGCAACCTTGTTTGGTTTTCTTGGTGTTTTTTTCTATGACAACAACAAAAAAATGAAGAGACCCCTTTTGTCGCTTTCTTTATGTTGAACCTGAAACTTTACGTTACATTATTCATGTACTGTTTATCAATGACATCCCATATTTGACCTTTGTTACAGTACAGTACCGCAGGTCTTAGGTCATACGGCGAGATTTTCACACACTTGCTCCCACTCCTGGTCATCAATCACAATATTCATTTCCGACATATTGCATTTTCGAATCAACAAAGTGTAGGATAAAGATGTGTTTAGCCCTATTCGCACGGGATTATACATTTTATGGGCATTCGCTTAGGATCAGCAATGTCAGTAATTCACACATTTTTACTGACTTTTCCCCGGAAATGACGGATAGATAATGACAATGAATGATGACAACAAGCCTTTTATTCATTAATGTTACGAGCGCTATCAGGTTTGTTAATGTGAGCTTTGCCTTAGCGACAAAACCTCTGTCGTCTGTAATGTCGTAGTTTATTCCTCTTTTATACTTTTAAAATGAATGAAAAACAGTATTTGAGTCGGAGTAATACTTTGAGAGCATAATATTATGACTATTGCTTAAAGACGGACATACTGTAAATATACTGGTAAGTAAATATGTAAGTGCTATATTTTCATTATACAACTCTACAACAAAATAGTGTTCAGGTGTTAGTCCTGAGCCACTGCGACTGAGCCGTGCCACCGCTGTGGACCAACCTGACCAGGATGCTTTTGAAGGTTGGGGAAACTGTAACACCCAGACGAAACCTGGCTGTCTGCCTTCTGTCTCCTCTGATCCTCTGAAACGGTGCACCGCCTCCTGGGTTTGTCCCTGTTTCAGAGCGTGGTGTCCTGCACTGGTCGGCTCCTCCTCCTTCCTCTTCCTCCTCTGCAGCTCCCTCCTCTCTACAACAGTCTTTCACCATCTTCTGGGAAGAGCTTAGCAGTTCATCTGTTTTATTCTTCAGTGAACGTCCATTAGCCAGAAAAATAGAAGGCTTATTTAATAGATGTTTAAAAAATCGGGGGAATTTTTACTTTCCAAATTACCGACATGGCAGATTCGCACAGGAATAGAAACTCAGAGGGCATCAGTAATATTTATTTTACCTAGGTAATTTTAATCAAGTGAGAGTATTACCATTACCATTACGTTTTATGGGGAGGAGCCAGAAGAAATGTGGTAGAATTGACAGCTTAAGCTAAAAGTTCCCAATTTCTTCTTTTTGCTGACTTGACATACTTTCTACTCTCTTACTCTCCCCTAATTCACATATGAACCAAAATATGTGTGGCCTATTGTATCAACTTTCCAGAACTAGCATAAGATTCAAAACTAGGCCAAAGTTGACCCCTACATTTGCAGCAGCGGCGGCGGTGGTGGTGGTGGTGGTGGCACCTTCCTTGTCAGCAGTTTTTTTAAAGGCACCTCCCCTAGTGGACCAATGCTTATGGAAATGGCCTGTACAATGACGCTGGGAGCTCCATGTGAAACCCGGCCCCCGAACAAAGAGCTGCTGTTCCTGCAGGCGAGACCCCCCTCCCTCAGCCTCCCGAGCCTCCTACCTCCAGGATAAATAAATACATACAAATGGGGGGGAAAAGAAGCCACCAACGCCCACTGAAAAGGCTGACTGACACACAATGCGACAGACAAATTGTGGCATTGTCTTTGAATGGGGGGAGTGGATGTGAGAAGGTAAGTGGGGTCAAGGGGCCGCGCGGAGTGTCTGACCCCGTGTTTTCAGGCCCCAGAAAGAGCTCCAGTGTCTTCTATGGCTCACGCTCCAACGCCGCGGGTCTTCTTATTGGCCACCTGGTGAATCGAAACGTCAAGAGTTTTGGGGAAAGTTTTGAATGCACCTAATGACAATGACAGGGGCTGAGAAACACCGAGGAGGCAGGAGGATGAATAGCTCTCGACAGGAGGGTGGGGACGCGGAGTTAGAACGTCGAGGAGAGAAGACAGTGTGGGAAAAGACGCTAACGCAGATCGGTGTCCGTCTTACGTTGTAAAACCAATAGAGTTCTAGCAGTAGCTTGGGGTTTTGCACACAAAAAAAAAAAAAAACAAGTCTGGGTTTCCTGGTTTTAAAATTTTAAAATGTAAAATTGTGGAGTTATCATTAAATACAAGCATTTGCACGCAACAATGTGTTATGTGATTTGTGATATTTAACCTGTGTTCTAAGAGTTATCTGCAATTGTAGGCTTTATTCATTTCAGTTACAGGTAATTTCATTTATTCTGTATGCTCAGTTTAGACATATTGCAGTCCAATTTAGTTAGATGTTAATCGGTGTATTGTGCAAAATCGACTTTTCAGAGCTTTTTGCCGAGTTAAAATGGTGTCCTCTCATCAAAACCATATCAGGGCTAGGTTTCGACCATAGACATAGAAAAAACAGATGTATTGTCGTCATTCCTCCCCATTTACGCTAATAACAGTGATTCGAGAGAGAATTGATGATGAGTCTCCTCCTACAGAGCATGTTCCAAAAATGGTAAATGGTCTCAATTTACTGTATATAGCCACCTACATTTGGCACTCAAAAAAGCTTTACAGCAAGGAACCACTCACCCATTCACCTTCTCATTCAGACACCAGCGTACACAGATAATGGAAGCAAGGAGGGTGAAGTGTTTTGCCCATGGACACAACGGCAGTGGGCACCTTCAGGAGCTGGGATTCAAACCCCCAACCTTCCGATCATGGGACGCCCCGCTCTACCAACTGTCGCCAGTTTACAAGCCTCCTGGTAATCAAAGTCTCAGGCTTAAACTTTTGAATTCTACAAAACAAAAACCAGCGTGGTAAAAAAAAAAATGCTACTTTGCCTGGCGTTGTAGCAGCAATCTTTTGAAGAAAAAAAAAAAAAAAACTTCTTGGAGCCAGGCTTTTAAGCAGTGTTTGTGAGGTATAAAGACTCCATTGGAATCTGTTTTAGAAAGTGTATTTTGGAGTCACCACCCAACAACACGTAACCATGAGGACCAAAGAGTAACGCTTTCCTTGCCCATTGGTTTCGACCCACTTGCGCTTCTTTGAGTAATCTTTGATTATCCTCCAGTGGCTATTAGTGGCACGGCGGCAGCTCCCAAAAAGCTCCTTCTGAAGCATCCAGGAAATGCTTTCTTCACCACACGATTGCTTACTACGCTCAATCCTTTCATCGTGATAACACTCACCATAGCTTCACTACAGCCACACAAGGCACAGGCCTTTTTTTCCTTTCCTCTATATTGAAACAGCTGTGCAGAGAAGGGGAGCAAGAGGAGGCAGCTTACGGTGAGATCACGTGAAAACCAGGAAGTGAAACTACTGGATATTTTGTTCCAACTGTTTCATATCAATATTGCATTTTCTCCCCTACGAAGAGTAAGACAGTAACAAAGACGTGTTTGAGATTGATACCTGCATAAAGCATAATACCCCCTCTTTAAACCCTTATTTATTTTATGTTTGGAGTAGGCCTTGATACTTGGAAGGTCAAATATGATACGAGGTGGTGTGAAAGTTGGAGAACCACGGGTATAAAGCAGGTATAAGGCAACCATGACGAGACCAGCTATGACGAGCAGCCAAATTAAGCATTACAAATTTATCAACACTCCATCTCTGTTCTGCCTTCAGGTTTGACTTTTGACTGAAAACGAGGAGGTAACATTCAGTTATCGCAGACACAAACAAAGACAGAGAAATGTAGAAAATGCTGAGAAGGCTAGTGCTCCTGTACCAGTGATCCGTGTCGTGTGTAATGTGTTTTCCAGACGCCGAGCCAGGTTTCGAGTTGAGCGATGGACAGAGAGGGGGGTGTTTAGAGATGGACAGACCTGCGGAGGAAGAGAATGTTATTCTGCGAGAACAGCCACGCCAGAGGGAGAGGGCTGGGAATGTGGGAACAGAACTTTGATAAACTAGTAGCCAGAATTAGTGTAAAAGTTTTCTCTGAGTATCAAGAAAGTGCATTTGGACCCTCACTTTGTCTCGCCTTGGCCCATGGATCCCTCGCTCGGTGGCTTCACTGATGTAAAGGTGTGTTTGCTTCAAAAGGAGGGGAGTGGGTGAATTTTTAGTAAAGAAACTCAGGTATTCTGTTTGCTCAAGTTTGCAAGATCTTCTCCAAGCGGTATGAGAGAACGGAGATTGAACAGAGGAGATATGCCAGCCCGGCAGCTGATCCACACAATGCTCTTCTCCAAGATTGTTCAGTTTTTGGCTCAACAATGATCTGGACAGGGCCCCTTTCTAAAATGCACAGGCAGCCAGTGAAGAGAAGATAAAATTGGGGTGATGTGCTCAAATTTCCGTGTGCTATGGTTAAAAGACGTGCGGCTCCATTTTGTACTAGCTGCAGTCGGGAAATGCAGGACTGACTCACCCTAAAATAAAGTGCATTACAGCAATCCAGCCGGGTAGTGATGAAGGCATGGATTACAGTTTCAAAGTGCTCACGTGACAGAAAGTGCTTTACTTTGGCCAAACGCCTCAGATGGAAGAAGCTGGACCATACAACTGAGCGAACTTGGCCGTCAAGCTTAAATGCAGGATCCATTTTAAAACCCAAGTTCGCAATCTCCGGTTTACAGTACATATCAAGGTCGTGACACCGGAGCTGGGACCAAACACCATCACCTCAGTCTTGGAGTCATTGAAATAGAGGAAAATCAAAACCATCCAGGATTGTATGTCCCTAAGACACATTTGTAGCGAGTCCACAGAAAGTCCGTCCTTCTTTCTCAAGGGTACATAAATCTGGCAATCGAGGACTGAAGGCCCGTGACAGATCCAACTGACTGACAGCTTCATCCATCAATCTGAACTCTTTCCTTCCATATGTATTTGATATTATGTAGTGTATATAGTGTTTACGATTGTCTTGTCGTTTGAACGGTTTGAGAGTAGCACAATTTTATTTTTTATGTGTTTATTTGTTTTATTCGGTCGGGACAGTGCATGTTAATGAACGCACACATGGTTTCTCATATAAACATGCCTCACCAGATTGTATCCATGGGCTTATATGCATCTGTTGTCCAGCACTCACAAGCCCAAACACACTCTCACTCATCCTTGACTAATGTACATGTTTTAGTGGTAGGGGAAACCGGAGTACTCGGAGAAATCTTACGCAGTCACAGGGAGAACATGCAAACTCCACACTGAAAGCCCCTGTCCAGGAATTGAACCCAGGACCTTATGTGAAGCACACCACTGTGCCATAACATGAACTGATACTAAACACAGTAAAAAGTAATATAGAAATACTGTTGTCTTGAAATAAATATATTTGCCTTTGATTTGAGTTTGGTTAGCTAATCTGACATTGGAACAATAGTGGATTTGAAGTGGACATATCATGCAAAATCGACTTTTCTTTAGGTTTAAACCATGTTTTAACATTGTTCCCTCGTCAAAGACATACCTGGAGTAGTATTTCACAACATTCATGCAGTTTTGAGTAAAAACTTAATGTACCTAGCAAGGCAAGGCAACTTTATTTATACCGTGCATTTCGTACACAAGGCAACTCAATGCAAGAATACAAGAATGTACCTGCTTCATCTTCTCTAAGAGGATTTTCTTCTTGTTTTCTATTGAAGGTTTTTTGTCCAAGTGTACATTGATTGAAACAGCCATTACACATTTGTGTTGAAATATCCGATGTTTCAAACCTGACCTGAGTTGCTAATGACTCCTTGAATCCGTATTTTGTAGCAAAACGACATACTGTAGGTCTGTCTCCGCTCTACTGGCCGATAAAACCACTAACCTTCTTGTTTGTCGCTTGAGTCATATCCGGCTTTTCTCTGATTGGTTAATACGCTTGTCAATCACTCCCATCGGGAATTCCAAGAAATCACCCCTGAGCCCAGATATACATTTATTTAAAGAAAGTGTATTGCCTGTATAGGTTGGCCAGGCTACCTACTACTACTACGACTTCTAAAATGAGACAATACATTTCTTGAGTTGTTTTTGTTCAATTTAAGTTTGAAACAAAAAACTACAATTGGACTTTTATCATTGCCTAGTTATTTTACACACATTAAGGCCAAACATTTGTACTTAGATGTACATTTTTTTAATAATAAAACTAATTAAAACTAATTGAACTAACTTGAACTGACCTAAAAATGTTTCTCCAATCGTTGCTTTGTTGGTATTAAAATCCTACAGCCTATAATACCAAAAATTGTCCAGGGCAGTGAAACTTTAAAAACTAATATCAGTTCATATGAGAAGAATGATAATGGCCCCAAATTTCACAATTGCGCCATAAATCCAATGGCACCAGGATGACAACCTTTTACCGCAGTCTTTCAAATAAAGCGTATCCTTCCATCGCAGAGTCCTTGGTTATGTCTGCGGAGACTGTTGGCTGCGTTTGAGAGCAGACATTTCGCAGCGATCAGAGAGGGAGAGGGGGGAAACGTAAGTGCTTCGGACGTCTCCAGGTCCCGTGGAGGTCTGGTTATGGTCCGGGATCTGGTTTGGATCTGGCCTGATGAGAAGCAGACTCGGCCTTGGTCTGGTCGCTCACTGAACGGGACAGATAAGCCTCTCATGTGGAGAGAAGCTGGGAAAATGCGCCGGTTATTGTTGATATATGGTCAGTTTCATCAATCATTGAAGATCGGTTTACAAGTCAAACAATGCAGTGTAGAAATGTGTGTGGATCTGGAAAAAGTATAGATGCATATATGCTGAGGTAAAAAATAAAAATATGTCTTTACAAAGCTTCAAAAAAAGGTTAATTGGCCATCAAGAAAGTCAAGAAAATCAAATTCAACACCAGACACAATACTATATTGAATCAAATTGAAGGAAGCTGATCCAAGAAAAGAGAGTTTATTCTTTTAACTTTTGCTCTCTAATTTTCCATCCCAGGAACAATAATCGGACAACTCCATCCTGTGTATTATTGATGCCAAACAACAGTTTTCAGTCAAACTCTGACGAGCCATAGACTGACGAGCCGCGACCCAAAACAGGATAAAAAGAGTTATAGCTAAAATACTGTATTTTCCTGACAAATTAATAAGTCTCAAAAGCTGAAATCATGTTAAGTTTAAGTTACTTGCCATCCCCCAATCAGGGGATTAGGGTTAGGGTCAGGGATTAGGATTTTGATTAGGAACGGCAAATGTGATTTATTTATTTATTGGTTTATTTGGTCGGGACAGTGCATGTTAATGAACATACATGGGTCTCATGCATGTAAACACGCCACACCGGATTGTAGCCTTAGGCTAATTTCCATCCATCGTCCCCCATTCACACTCTCAAACACACTCTCATTCATCCTGGCCTATTGTACATGTTTTTAGTGGTAGGGGAAACCGGAGTACCTGGGGGAAACCTACGCAGACACGGGGAGAACATGCAAACTCCACACAGAAAGGCCCCGTCCAGGTGGGAATCGAACCAGGGACCTTCTAGCTGTGAAGCACGAGCACTAAGCGCTGTGCTACCGTGCCGATGTAAACTGTGTTTCACTCACACAGATCTCACACATATTTTAAGAAACTAGAAGCTCTTGGTTTTCAAATGAGGTATCACACTGGCATATAGGCTGTAAGCTCTCCAGTCAATACACTTGAGATTTGGATATTAGGGCTGGGTGATATGGCCAAAAATGTATATCACAGTATGAAAAAGAAATATCACGATAACGATATACTTTACGCCTGGCAAAATACTTATTACAAATCAAAGCCTTTGGCCGATGGGGAAAATTCATTTACAGCTAATTTATTCTCTTTATTCATCTAAATTCACCTAAATCTCTATTTTTATCTGGAAAAACACAGAATATGCAAATAATTGTAGCAATATTATTTTATCTCATTAAAATAATATTGCTACAATTATTTGCACCTTCATCTCATTCCAGTAAAATGCTCCTGTAAGTTCACCGGCCTCTGTGCAAGTTTACTTGTGTTTTTATTGTCAGGAGACTGGGGATAGACCTGTGGGTATTAATGTGTTTGGGACATGTGTTTGCCAGCAACATGAGTCAAATGTATCATAGTTTTCGAATGATCCAGTATTTCCCCATCTCTCCTGCCGCGTCTCTCTCCCGATCAGACGCACACACAAGCAGGAGGGAAAGAAAGAGAGAGAGAAAGAGAGGGACTTGAGTGCTCCTGATGAGAAGGATATTATTAGCCTTTAACCGCGTTTGTAACGTGGTTTTCTTCGTGTTGTTGTTAGCGCCATGCTAAGAATGTTAGCTAGCGAGCTAGGCAATGCTACAACTTGTTGGAGTTTATCCAAGACGCAAATCCTGAGCCCTTTCCTCGCAAATATGAGCGACAAAAGCAACGTACTTCATTCATATCATTAGATTCTTTAAGCGCCTGCTCCTGAGGCCTCCACAGTCATGTTTATGCTGCTGCTTTTAGTGACTCTGAGCGTAGCATTAGCTGCGATCTCCGCCTGGTTCTGAAATCAGCTGTTTTTGGACCGTGTCCAAAAACTATACCAGTATTACCGTACACAATATGATATGGACCACCCTATTGGATATGCATAATTGCTAACCCTAAACCTAAGATGGCAGATAACAGGTTAAAAAAACAATCCAACAACTGTCGTTTTAACTCTCAGGTAGTGCTTAGTAGATAAATATTGTAAAGAATGTTTTTTGGGAAAGGCATTTGGGTCCCGACCCACCAGGTGAGAAATACTGCTCTAAAACATAAACATCCCCTCCTGGAACCTCCACCTTAATGTGATGGAGGGGTTTGAGCGCCCGAATGATCCTACAAACTACAAAGATGTTTACCCATAGGTGAGAGTAGCAGGTAATAGAGGGGAGGGACTTAGCCAAGCTCAACTCCTCCATATTGTCTTTATCTGGACTGCGAGCTAAACTGAACTTTAGTGTTGCTGACGAAGCATTTTGGATGAGAGGCGAAGCGTTCGACACTTCAACTACAGAGTAGAAGATGACTCAAGAACATTCATCGAACAGTGAGGCTACGTTTAAGTTAAGTTATACTTAATTAATCCCCGTAGAGAAATGAGTTTCTGCATTTGACTCCTCAATGCCGCTGGGGCGACCTGTAGGAGCAGTGAGCAGCCAGCATCGGCCGGCGCTTGGGGACCCATCTCCAGATAGCGGTCAGAAACCCCCTGGCTGGAGGATTAACCTCTCAACGCCCACCTGAACCAAGCACATTATCTCCAGTTCAGCTTTACCCAAATATAAAAGCTTCTTGAAAAAAGTATGAAAAGATGAAAACGCAACAAAAATGTGACAACAAGGCAACAAAAAAGCAATGAAAATGCGACGAGACAACGGTCGCTTTTGTAGGTCTGTCTTAACTTTCAAATGAGGCATTGCCCTGTTTATTGGTTTTAATTTGGTCGGGACAGTGCATGTTAATGAACATACAGTACATGGGTCTCATGCATATAAACATGCCACACCGGATTGTAGCCTTTGGCTGATTTCCATCCGTCGTCCCCCATGCGCACGCTCAAACACACTCTAATTCATCCTGGCCTATTGTACATGTTTTTAGTTGCTCTCCAGTTGAGAAGCTTTTAGATTTGGGAGAAGCCAAACTGGAGAAAATGTGTATAACATTTTATTAAAATAACATTTTGAATCTATTGTACATGTTTTTAGTGGTAGGGGAAACCTGAGTACCCAGAGGAAACATATATGCAGACACAAAGAGAACATGCAAACTCCACACAGAAAGGCCCTGTTCAGGTGGGAATTGAACCCAGGACCTTCTAGCTGTGAAGCACGAGTGCTAACCGCTGCGCCACTGTGCTGCTCGTTTCTGTTTTTTTTATGCTGCTAAAATCTGAAACAAACTTTCATAAGATGTGAGAAGGGCCTCAACTCAGAGAATGTTCCAACACAGGCTGAAAACAGTTCAATTTAGCCGAGCATGTCACACTGAAAGTATTTTATCTGCACTCGCCTTCAATTTAGTTATTTAATGATTACATACACGTTTTATGGGTTTTATTTGTGTCACTGTAATTGTATCTTTCTCTTGTGTATGAATTGTGCTCTACAAATAAACTTGCTTTGCCCAAAACTTAAGTGCCTAGATGAAAGTTTCCTTATCACACCTTCAAATCCTACCGTTTTTCTGGGCTATTTCCCCTCAGATACGAAAGACATGGCACATTACATTACATTACAGTCTGTTTTGACAACCATCATCACCTGTGGGCGCCTCTGTTCATATGAATGGCCTGGTTTTGAATAATGGCTGCCTTCTGCTGTTTCCTGCTGGGAGGCTGATTGTATCTGCCTCTCCTCTGCTTATCTTATCTGGAAGCTTAAAAGTACATTGCATGTCAATTATATATGAAAAAAAAAAAGTTAAGCTGAAATCTTTAAGCAAACCGTGATACGTGGGGGCATCTATTTGCATTTTTATCGAGCCAAACGCACAGTCGGGGGCCTTTGAAGTTCATGAAGGCGTGATAAGGAGTGTTCCCACCCCGTCGGGATGTCCCAGCTTGAGGCGGGGAATAAAATGAGAGAGAGACAAACATGAGTTAGTTTGCTCGCTCTGGCCATCCTCTGAACCCGGTAACCTCTCAAACCAGTAGCCTCGGCTGGTTTGGATCGTTGTTGTGCGACTTGTAAAGCCACATATTTTGTGAGCGGGAACGTGAACACTTTGATTTATGGGTGTGGATTTACTGTTCCAATAAAGAAAAAACATGCAAGTATGAGTGTTTTAGAGCTGGAGATCCTGAAGATTTTTGTTTCCTTTTTTTAGGGGAGACACTAAACGTTCACCTGGACAAAAAAAAACAAAAAAACATGTTTAATTATGGCACTGATTCAATGTTTCATGATACATTTATTTGGGAAATTGTATAATTTCAAGGGTCATTTTCACAAAATGCTTTTTGCTCACATTGGTGCGATAATATCTCCATATAAGTAGCACCTTCAGACTTCTAATGTTCCAGCCTTGGACTGATATTTAGAAGGTTTTGTTAATATCCAATTCCCAGCCTGATTTATTGAGTTTTGAATTTGAAAATAGATTTTTTTCCCCCCACTGATAAACAGCAAAAAAAAGATCCAAAGTCCCTTCTGAAAAAGTCTTTGTAACTAATATGTCAAAAAATAAAACCATTCATTTAAACCTGGCTTGATTCATTATTCAGATTTTGTCACCAAAAATATTTTTTTGGTTTATTTTATGTAAGCTGGCAACCAAATGATGTGTTCAGTTCACTGTGTTCCACCCATTTAAAAGTAGGTTATGTAATAGATTTATTTGCAAACATTATTAAGCTTCTATCTATGCCCCGCAGATACACATGTTCCATTCTAATATTGATTTTACTGATTACTGATCGTAATGTTGATTCTCAATTAAAAAAACATGATGTAAAAGTTCTGTTGTGGATCTTGAGGCTGAATGACAAACATCTGGAGGGGTTGGAGCGCCCAAATGATCCCAGAAGCTGTGCTGTCGAGGTCTTCGTGCCCTGTCTCCTTTGGCAAACAGGTCCTGCCAGGGGACAACTTTGGTTTGGGCTGCTGCCCCTGCAACCCTGCAACAGATAAACAGAAGAAGATTGATGAGTGGGTTCAGGTATCAGTATCGTGAACCAAGTATTGTGGTTGCGTGTCGGACCATTGCCCAAACGGAGGCAAATTTTGGGTCCGAAACAAATCATTTTACAAGGACTTCTCTTCACATCCCCTCCTGGAACCACCTCCTTAACGTGGTGGAGGGGTTTGAGCGCCCGAATGATCCTGGGGGCTCTGTTGTCGGGGGCTTCGTGCCCCTGGTAGGGTCTCCCATGGCAAACAGGTTCTAGGTGATGGGTCAGACAAAGAGCGGTTCAGAAGCCCCTTATGAGAGACCAACAGGCCCGGGTTAGAACCATGAGGCCGTCCTTCTGTGGACCCACCATAGGAGCCATAGGGGGCTGGTGCAATGTGATTTGGGCAGCTCCAACAGCTGCCCCCACGACCCGGCAACGGACAAGTGGAAGAAAATGAATGAATTCTCTTCACATGGCTCCCATTCACCAGCACAGAAGAAGGTAATTTGCTACCAGTGAGAGTAGCAGGGTTTTCCTTCTTCCGAAAGTCAAACATCAGCTGTTAGTCATCAAGAGAAAGACAAACAAGCAAGTCCTCACAGGCCGAACCAACTGTCAACTTCTGACTCCGAGAAGTGAAGACATTAAATTTTGTGGTGACAGGGCCGTAAACCCCGGCGCATCCCAACCCAGTGGCCCGCTGAGAAATCGTTACAGTTACACAAATGTGAGCATAAAACATAATTGCAGAGCTTTCCTGTCGCCTTTGTGGGACCTCTGATGGTGACTCATGTAATCGCAGCGGTGTCCGCCCCTCATTCACTCGCACTGTAACTGCTGTGATACACCTCTTATTAAATGGGAATCTCCACCGAGGCAACACCGCTGCATGGCTTTCTTACGCGACGCTTTGTTTACCTGTTTATTATGGGGTTCCCACACTCGGATCACGCATGTGCGCCGTTTCATAACATCCAGTCACCGAGGTCAACAGTTGGAGACGTTATGTAACATCGATTATGCTTTAGATAGTGGCTGTGTAGTTCAAAACCAAAACGGCCCTGGTAAAATTGAAATTTGGAGATGTTATTGAAACTTTTATGAGACGTTTTTGTTAAATAATTGGTATTGATGGAGAAAAAAACTTGAGAACTTTAAAAAACTAAACATAGCCTCATAGGAGAAAAAACAATGCACCCTTTCCACATCAAAAATCCATACTTATCTAAAAAGTCTTGATCTTATGGGGCTAATAACTGTAATTTCAAATCTTTTTTCTATCCTAGACATTTCGTGGGCCAAGAAAACAGCCTACAGGAAGCTCTTTAGAAAATGTAATTTTGAATGCAGAGAACTGTTCTTCTGGTTTTTGGGTTTGTTAAGAAGGACCTTTCCGAAGCCCCATGCACGATTGGAGAACAAGGCACTCAAATCAAACCGAATGTCTTGGAAAGCGCTTTTGGATCCTGCCCTGCAATCGCCCACTGCTCCTGACAGTTTTAACCCCTGTGGTGTTGAAGAATGGATACAAGGACACATTGGCCTATGATGACTATATGCATCTTCATTTTAGATTACATTCGTGGATTTGTGGCTGATATAGTGTATGGATTTTATTTGGGAATTCTCTGTTGATAGTAGGCAAGGTAAGTTTATACGAAGTGCTTCACAGTTACATAAACTTACAAGAGGGAAGATAAAATCAGTCTATAAAACATCAATATAAAAATTACATTATAAGCATAGATTGCAGATAAAATTGCACAGATAA
Source organism: Neogobius melanostomus (assembly GCA_007210695.1). Taxonomy (NCBI): domain Eukaryota; kingdom Metazoa; phylum Chordata; class Actinopteri; order Gobiiformes; family Gobiidae; genus Neogobius; species Neogobius melanostomus. The sequence goes on from VHKM01000873.1 coordinate 208,541, forward strand.
AAAGACAGTTTTCACCATGGCTTAGCCTGGCCTTAGCCATCCGTAAACTCTGGTCAATTATAATTTCCCTACATGTACGTCTGGGTCTGATCTCAGTGGCCGCTTTACATTGGTTGAATGTCAACCTACCATTCAGCGAGCAGGGGAGGCGGGTGTTGTAGTGATGTCAAGCATTTGCTGATTGTAGTTCAGCAATGGCGGCAGATACGAAAGTAATAGAAGCTCTTCAATCCGTTCTGGCTCGGCTCCCAAATATCCAGGAATTAAAACTGAAGCCTTGGAATGTGCAAGCTATGCTCCCAAGATTTATGATAGCTGCTTTACTCACTCGGGCGCATTACATACGTCACGACCAAACGCTAGCGAAAATCAGATCCAATCATTTCAAAGGAGTTCACCCCTCTCACCTGATAACGGAGCTCAATTGTGAAGATCCAGACCCTTGTAGGAAACGAAATGAGTACGAGGGTATGGTAAAACCAGGCTAACCCTGGATTTGAACATTGTTAGAGTTGAGGCTTCTCTCACATCAGAGAGACAGAGACAGAAGCGGTCACCGAACTCTTCCAAAACATCAAAGATGGCGCACGCGGCTACTGATACATTGCTTTCTTCTGCTCTTTCGTCTTATTGGCAGACATTAATATTTACTGAAAAGTAAACTGTAGCTTGTTCATGCGTCATATAAGGCGTTGCTTTAATTTGTTGATCCGTCTGCCAATCACGCCCAACGGGCAATCACACTTGTTCCCAGAATACATGTCTTTGAAAAAAGCATGTAGTTTGGCAGGCCAGGCAACATCTCTGGCTCTGGGAACCACCAGGCGATCCCTCCCTGACGTTCTCAGGGTCCGAGATGGTTTTTATGCCTCTATGTCGGAGACTTTGATGCTAGACCATGAAAAGATTTTAATCAATCAATCAATCAATCAATCAATCAATCAATCAATCAATCAATCAACCTTTATTTGTATAGCACTTGACAACTGCACCTGCTGAACCAAAGTACAATCTAGTAAAAATAACTTCAGATAAAGACTTGTACACAAGCAGAGCTGTTTTAAATTCTATTCTGTGAGTGACAGGAAGCCAATGCAGAGACAGGAGCACTGGACTAATATGGTCGTATTTCCTGGTTCTGGTCAGGACTCGAGCAGCAGCGTTCTGGATGTACTGCAGCTCTAACAGAGAGCATCCGTTACAGTAGTCTAACCTACTGGAGACAAATGCATGGAGAAGTCTGTAGAAACAGCAATATGACTGATTGCTCTAGGTGTCCAAATTGATCGCAAGTTTGTATAGGTGGTCTTGGGAAAGGGATCAAACCCAGGCACTCCAAACATCTAAATAAAGGCCTTTGAAGTACTTCCTCATGCTGCTCGTACTTGTCTCTCTAAGTCTAGTGATGGTTGTAAGTGTGGGATGTTCTTTGAAAAGCACTTGTTTATTTGTCAGATTTTTACTTGTTACAATTATTGACTTTGAGTTTAGGGTGCTGGTCCTCTATATTTGACCCAATGCTGGTGGGACCGTGAGCCATTCGCACATCTGCTATTGCTGGGTTTCAGGTGACATCACAGCGTTCTAAAGGCCTATACTATTATATTGAGGAAAAATTATTTTGTTTTTGAGGACATTTGTGGTCTTGTACAGAGAGATAATGGACCCAGTTACTGATATTAATGATCATTTTTGTAATTCATACATTTTCTTTTGAGCTACGACTTGTGAAAGTGTAATTCTGTTAATAGGAAAAACTGGCTCCTGCCCCCCGCTGGGTCCGGTGACATCATCACATTCTAGAACCTGCAACCCAGCAATAGGCGTCAGGAATACCAGGCTGAAAGATAAACTCTTGGGCATGTTTTGTATTGATGAAATACAAGTTTAAGCCATTACGAGGAAACTGTACCACCCATAGAAAAAACCCAAAGCCCACAAGGCCTGGGAATCTAATCCGCGATCTTTTATTTTCTAATGCAAAAGCTTGATAAAAAACAATAGGCCATCTTGTTATGTTTGCATGCACTTCAGATTTCAGTGACATGTTAATCTAATCATTGGTTCAGTGTGACTGCTGACTGCTCTCTTACTGAAAATGATGTACTTGTTTTGTTTCGGTCTGGACTCAATCGTCGACAATGCATTTTTTACAATTATGTTTTTCCATCACGGCATTCTCTGAACATGAAAAGTCAAAGTCCCTGCACATGTCTTTATAATGGTTCAGAAGAGGCTACATTGGAAGCAGCATGAAGCCAATGGATACCAGCAGTGAGCGTATGCTGCATAAATGAATGTCTTTAGTTACAAAGACTTTTTATGTATTTATGCTTTTGGAGTGGTTTGTATTTTCTTGGTACAGTAATATAGACTATTTATGCCTCCTTGTCCAAGGCCCAATAGCAGAGGCGGCTGTCCGAAAAGCGTCCCACAGACTTTCATGACCCCAGTTACTTCCTTCCAGTGAGTCTGGGCCAGGTGGTTTTTCACATTATTTCAAACAGTTACTCCGTACTCAAGGAAAATTGTCTCTTGTCACTTGTATTGCTCTTTCCAAGCCTGTGCTCCGAGTTTCTCAAAGTGCCACATTGTAGTCATTATTCACTCACTTCATACTCGGTGGTGGTAAGCTATAGTAGTCACAGCTGCCTCTTGGGCTAGACTGACGGAAGCAAGGCTGCCGATCTGCGCCGTCGGCCCATCCGACCAGGGCTGGACTGGCAGAAAAAAATCGGCCCAGGACTTTTGGGTCAAGACCGGCTCTCATATTGAAAAGGCCCCTCTGGCTGGGGATCGAACCCAGAACCTTTTAGCTGTGAAGCACAAGCACTAACCACTGCATCACTGTGCCACCCAAGTACTTTTTACACTTGAGTAATTATTTTGGCCTCTACTCTTTACTTGAGTCAAATAAGTTTAAACTAACACTATCTATCTATCTATCTATCTATCTATCTATCTATCTATCTATCTATCTATCTATCTATCTATCTATCTATCTATCTATCGATTTTGAGTAAGTACATACATGCTTTATTTGTCATGTATAACTATATAACAAAATTGCGTTCAGATGTTGGGTTAACCCTGACCAGCATGTTTTTGGAGGTTAGGAAAACCATGCACCACCTCCTGGCTTTGCCCTGTTTCAGAGCGTGGTGTCCCGCACTGGTCAACTCCTCCACCTCCCCCTTCCTCTTGCGCAGCTCCCTCTGCTCCACAACAGTCTTTCACCATCTTCTCTTTGTTTTTTGTTTCCTGTAGCGCCTCTTGTGACGCCTCCACTGTGCTGCAGCTGTGGGGGGCTCTTGGTGCCTCTTCAGTGTCTCAGAAGAACCAATGTGTAGGTCTCAAATGTCTTTAGCTCATAAGCTAGCTGTTTGTTTACTTTTAGAAAAAGCTAGCTCCTTCATGGCTAGTATGGACTCTCTGCAGTAAAAAAAAATCCATTGAACCTCAGAAAAACACAGCAAAGATGTACAAAAGTATCCAGTGAAACAATGTGGAACACAGAAACTACAAATGCAGTTCATGGAAAAGGAAAAAGCACTGCTGTACCAAGAGAGAGACAGAAGCTGCTGCTTGTTTACGTGTCGCCATGCAAATGCATTTTCAAGCTGATAAATTCAATAAAGTACAATGATGTACAATGATTTACAATGATGTAAATCAGTTATAAATGTTACAAAATCAAGTAAAAAAAAAAATCAAGGTGTATTATTTTTCTTTCTATTCTATGCGCTGTAACACTGTGTGAGAATGCAGCTCAGTGTTCCTCAGTGACGCTAAACAGCTGTTATTTCTATATGTCAAACTACAGCTCACTTCATCGCTCATTCACCTCCTGCAGCGGCCGAGCTGTGTTTAGGCAGGGCCAGCTTTTGACATTATGCTAAATGACAAACCCAAATGCGTATACTGCCCCTCTATAGTCGTACATGGAAACACACGCCGCGCTTGAAGCCCACTGTGTACATTTGTGCACACAATGGTTGGCCCTATCTGTGGGAAAGTGCCATTATCCAGAAAGCACAGTTAAATATTTGGTTATGCTTTTGTTCATACACATTAACAATGCATAGCAAGTGTGGACAAAATGCAATGGCGTTGCGTCTTACAAGGGATTTGGAAACCACATTTTGGGAAGCACAGGAAATCTAGGGCTCAAACTTTTCACAACACGCAAGCTTTCGATGTGCTGCGACTAAACTAAAGCAAAGTCACAGCAGAAATCAGTTTTATACATGCAGTAAATCGGCACAAAACAAGATAAGTCTTGATTTTTTTGTAGCCTGCTTTTCATAGCCTGAATAATGCAGTTTTTAGTTTGTTTAGTTTGTTTATGTATTTATATGGATCCCATTAGCTGAGAACAAAACGCAGTCTTCCCGGGTCCATTCCAAAACAGCAGTTACATATTCATACAAAAATATATGTATACAGTATTTAAAAAACATATGTATATACATTTGGCTTCAAATGTATAGATTTTTGTGGAACAATGAATCATTCATAATACTTTTAGAAGCAAACAAGCTCATATGAGACAAACATCACGCGTCAATAAATTTTTAAATAATACATTATTTCAAAGAATTCTATTCTCATGAATTCTAACTGGAATTCAGTTCCAGGTGGATGTAGCTCTATAGACAACAGTCTTCTTCATGAAATTAGTTTTAGGATGTTGTGGCATTATTATGGCTGTCAATCAATTAATGTATTTAATCATTATTAATCACACTTAGGAAATTCGATTAATCGCGATACATTTTTCTCTAATAATTATACTCATTTTTAATACTTGTCCAACATAAAACTGTTCAATTAAAAGCATTTGATTATTAATTGCACATTTCAGTTGACAGTTTCATAATTATGGGAAAAGCCCAACAGCTTATAACCAGGATCTCTTCAGCCCTTTCTCGGTCGCTCGCCCAAGGCTTGATAAGTCACATTGTCTTTGGTGCTGAACATTTTGGACAGAATCTGCAAACTTTAAGGTTCATAAAGTAGAGTATGAGGACAAAATTAGAATATTTTTTTGTTGAAATAGGACAATTAGACAAACCCTTTTGATGCATAAGTAGCTCTTTGTCGCTTTTATTTCATAAACGTACCTCATCGTGTGAAAAGATTGGAGACTCCTGGCTTACAATATGTACTGTATTTTCCGGACTATAAATCGCTCCAGAGTATAAGTCGCACCAGCCTTGGCAACTACCTGGGTAAGGTAATGATAATAAATAAATAATTAAAATACAATAATAATAATAATAATAATAATAATAATAATATTATTATTATTATTATTATTATTATTATTATTATTATTATTATTATTACACCCTGACTTAATGTTGTTTTGTGTATTGTATTGACTTGTTTCTAATGTCTTACCTTCATTATTGAATTGAATGTAGAACTCTGTATTGTTGATGTGTGTTGTATAAATGACACTTTGACTTGTTTTTATAATGAGAATGGACCCCAGGAAGAGTAGTCTTTGTGCTGGTAAAGACTAATGGGGATCTTTAAATAAAGAAATAAGAAAAACCTTTCGCCAGTCCCTCACAAGTTTCTCGCTCACTCCACACTTTTTTTCCGCTGCTCGATTACCGTTTTTTTTTACATTTTCAGTGGTACAGGAGTAGCAGATACTGATACATAACCCTATAGCGCCCTCTAGCAGCAGTCAGTGTGAAAATAACAAACATGTGAAATTATATATTTTGATATATAAGTCGCACCCCCAGCAAACTATGAAAAAAAAGTGTGACTTATAGTCTGGAAAATACGGTAGTTAATACAAGTGCTTTGTCTTTCAGGTCATGTGTGTGCTCAGATACAGAAGTGTCTTTGGTCAAAACATATGATGCAATTAATCGCAATTAATTATGTTTTTTCGATTAATGCGATAAATCGCAATTAATTTTGACAGCCCTACTCATTATATGACCATTGGATGCTATTCTAGTATTATGATTATGCACAGTTTAAACGAACAATTTGATAAAATATAAAAACTGGCATTTTGGTGTTATAAAAGTGCCCAATGTGATTTTCATTTTTTTACTTACTTAAATCTAGCCATGACAGAGTATAAAACACATGTATTCTCTATAAATTTTAATTGAGCATCCAAGAACAAGTCTTGCTGCTATGTTTTGAACCACTTGTAATTTTGCGAGATCTTTCTGAGCGGCAGAGGACCACACTTCATGAAGTGGCATAAAATAAAAGACTTGGTCATTATTTCTGAAGTGTCACGTTCCACATAGCGACATGTATTGATACATGTCGTATTTGATTTTAATTTAGGTCCAGTCAGTGTTTGCTTTGACCCGATTATCTTATCTTATTGCCTTTAACCCATTCATACACCGGGTCAAGTTCTGGTACATCTTTCTTAGCATCTTATTTTAATCTTTTCAAACATTTGTTTTATCTGTTGATCATGTTGAGACTTGTTTTCAAGTGCACTAAAAGTTTACTGACGAAACTTTCTCCTCCCTGTGACTTTTGCACCAATTTCGCAGATAATTTCTCTTACTGGAAATGCGCTCTTCAGATTTCCATAATTTTGAGGACAAAAAAAAACATATTGATTTCCAAAGCAGGCGGTGACCCTTTTACCAATGACATTTATTCAGAAACTATTCAAAACAAATGTCGGATGTGTCCGTCTGAGGCCCATCTCTTCTGACAGGGAGCTTCTTCAAGTCTAAGCTAAACCAGGTCATAACTCTCTGACGGAGAAGAAAAAAAAAAGAAGTTGTTTCTTAGATATGAAGTTTGTTTTAGCAACCGGGGAAATCACCAACGCTTGTTGTTGGATGCTACCGGCCCATAAAGTCTGTCTCTCAAAACAAGGCCATTATGGGATCATTAGAAAAGCAAACAGGGCTGTTATCTTCAGACGGGATTGGCTAAAGTTTCACGTCTTTGGCAAACATTTTCACAGTTAATGCTCGTTTAACTCGGGCTGATTAAGCGTCCTGTCATTTCAGATTTGATTAGAGGCAGGTCGTGATCTACGGCTGCGCTTTTGACACTTTTATCACGCGTTTAAACTTTTGCACTCTGGGAAAATTATAGCCATTTCTGACATTACGGTGCCATCTGTCACCGTTTATCCATTCGTTTTAATGGGTTTTACATTTCTGCTCGCCGCGCGCTGGCTCCGGCTCAAGGAGAAGAAAAAAAAACACGGACTAGGGCGACAGGTGGGGAAGTCATCCGGTTCGACGTGATTGAGCCATTGAACGGGATCTTTGTTTTCTGGACCGTGCGGGAGGGCTCCTGTGGACGAGGGCATAATGTGGTTTGCCCCGAGCTCACCACATACACTACTGCTACATTAGCTCCAAAAACACTGGAGGATAGGCAAAAGCCAAAATGATCTTTCAGCAATGACGATGTGAACCAAAAAGATGTGACTGTAGGCTACTATGCCACGGCAACCAAACAGACATTCACAACCCTAGTCTGCAAACAGATTCACAAATGACATGAGCACTCTTATATGGTTGTGAAGAGGACAGACTTTTAGCAAGGCAAGTTTATTTGTAAAGCACAATTCATACACAAGGTAATTCATAGTGCTTCATTTATTAATTACAGTCAAAACCAGGGGTGCAGAAAAAATACTTTCACTTGTTATGTGCACGGGTAAAAAGAACTGTTTTCAGCCTGGATTTGAACATTGCCAGAGTTGAGGCCTTTCTCACATCCTCATGAAGACTGTTCCAGATTTGAGCTTTAGCCTCACAGTCTAACATGTACTTTGGATGTATTGATGCTGGACTGTGAAGGGCTGTTTTAAATTCTATTCTCTGAGCGACAGAAAGCCAGTGCAGAGACTGGAGCACTGGACTAATAGGGATTTGGAACGTGACGTCACGAAAGCTTCCGACGCCATCTTGAAACCAGGGCTAACATGGGGCCAACAGCCACGAGTAAACATACGGCAGCTATATCATTTTTTTTCAGCGATGGTATGGATTTATTGTGTTATGTGCTATGTTAAGTCACAGTTAGGCGGACAGGCTGTGAGAATGGGCTCTCATTTTATATACATTTTCTGCTCTCCGATCTGAGCGTGCATCATGTTAGAGCCACGTTTTGCTGGCATCGCCAAGTTATTTACACGTTTCCATTTTCTGCCATACTGTCATGTGACTGGCTCGAATCATGAGCTGCACATTTGCAAAACACTCGCAACAACCAAGCTCACAGCGCAATGTGAATTTGTTTGTGAGACATCGGTACATTTGCATGTCCAAGAAGTGTGCCCTTAATAGTTTCACATGTGTCATAATAGAGCAAGAACTGTTGGACTTTTGTCTCAAGAAGTCAACAAAACAGTGACCGATTGCCAACAATTGTGCCCATTCGATTTTAGAATTCTTTTGGCCACTGTCATCAATCAATCAAATGTATTTATAAAAAGCTTTTCATACAAAGTGTACCACAAGGTGTTAGAACAACAGCCTGCAAAGTGCAGGCCTCACCAGGTGTAAACGGGAACATGAGAACCTACTGCCTTTCTCATTGAAGCCCGTTTCAAGTTTAAATTTACATGTTTACAATCCTGTTTCTAATTGGACTAAGACCTAATTGAAATGTCTGTAAACCTCTCTCATTAATTTGATAAATGGATGGTCTGCCTTTGCTGTGGCCCACACTTAAATCAAATTAGGCCCATTGTTTGTGCCGCCTCCCCATCGAGCTCTTGGCGACACAATGACATGCTAATGAGGCTAATGATGCTAATGCTGCTGTTTGAAAAGGGGCCTCATTCACACCTGGCGCTCACGTCCCATCAGGCCATGCCCCAGGACATTTCAGAGGTGGTGGGGGGATCAGATCTTTCGCACGACGGCTTGTTGCTCTGAAATTTAGAACAGATTTTCAACAAAGTTAAAGGATTCTGCGCTAACAGTGATTTGGCGTAGCTTGTGCTAGTTTTCTTTATCCGTAGCACATATTTATTCACATACAGGACCAAGTTTGGAAACACTTTTTATGTATCGGCTTTTCTTTATCTTACACATTATTTACACTGAATCTTTGGGATGTGTTAATATCCAGCTGCCGTTGAAAACTCTGGCTATTATTTGTACTGATGAGTAGATACTTAACTGGGAGTAGGGTGACCAGATTTTCCACATTAAAAACCAGCACACAATGGGAGTCTTTGGGGATAGCCAAATTGTGACTTTTTTTTCACTCACGTTGAATGGTCAAAACTTCCTGTTTATGAAAGTCTTATCTCAGTTAAATGGACCAACTAGCATCAAGGTGATAAACCTTTTGTGTTTGATGCACACGTGGCCAGAAGTCATAAAGTTCCTTGCTGTAAAGCGCTTTGGGCTTGATGAAGGTAGAAAAGTACCATATAAGTTGAGACCATTTACCATTTAAACAAAGCTGCTTTAGGCATGGTACTGGTGAAAAAAACGGGACAAATCAATAGTTTTGGAGAAATATACTGGGACATGGGACAGAGGGCTCAAAACTGGGACTGTCCCGGGTAAACTGGGACATCTGGTCACCCTAACTGGGAGGAATATGTTGAGTTAAACTCATCCAAACTCGTTGCTGTACTGTTTTGTTCCCTTTGAAATACACGTACGATTCTCACTGAAGGCGTTCAGTTATGAATGAACACATATGGGATTATGTTTGAAAAAAAGAAAGTTTAAATAGATTCTTCCAAAGCGCCACCTTTTGCTTTCACTACTGCTTTACACTTTTTGACATTTTCTCAGTGGGCTTCACAATGTCGTCACCAGAAATGGTTTTGACTTCACAGACTTTTTAACCATTTCAGGGACTGCCTTTTGAAGCTCATTAAGAAAACGCCAAGTATAAAGGGCGGCCAAAAGAGCCATGAAACCCTCGCGTCACCTCAGGTCCCCTCCGCAGATGATCCGCCTGTTGGATAAGTGTGAGCCTTAACTAACTAAATGTGTATTGTTACTGTGGAGATGTGGCTTTTAACAGTTAAGGTGAGAGTAATTAGACACTGCCAATACGCAAGTCTTTAAAGCTGCTGCAAAGTGATGGGGGGGGAAACATAATTTGGGAAAATATCGAATAAAACAAGGTTGGGATGTATTACTTGATGAATAAGTAATACATCCCAACCTTGTTTTATTCGATTTGTGTCTAATAATTGTCACTTCTGTTCGTGAAATATGACTTTACTGCAGCTCTTGAGAGCATTTTTGTCAACACCTTTTAGTTATGCCATTTTAAACTTTACTTCATTTATACTGTAGTAATATATACACTGCTAGATGGGGGGAAAAAATGTTGCCACAAAAAGGTCACATGCTCTTTGTTTGTAGCATCTAGTTTTGCTGTGGTGTTGCTTCAATAAGCTAACAGGCTTTTTGTGGTCAGGCAGGTTACATTTAAAGTCTCTGTCGATACCTGAATTTGTATATATATATATTTTACATGAGTCATAATTTTACTCCTCCACAGCTTGGCTGCTGTTGTTTGATCATAAACAAATCTGTACTCCCTGTAAAACATGCCCTCGGAGTCAAACATTTTCACAGGCGAACCTCTTCTATTAGCGCTTCTATTGATCCCAGCAGCGAAGTCGGCTGCATGTCTGCTGGAATGAGCCTTTTCCTTTTTTTTTTTTTATTTTTTTTTTTTGCAGTTGGAGAGAAACAGATTACAGCTGCCTCAGAGCAAACACGAGGTGAGCATGTGAGCGGCGAGAATGCGGAGAGCAGTGGATCGAGTCGTCTGCAGATGTGGAGTAGCCAAAATATTTGTCCACGTAACGCGTCCCATAGGTGTGATCTGTCAGCCTTCCTCAGGGCGGCTGTGGCTACCACCGAGCGCACTTACATTTACACACAAGTAACTGAGTCGCTTTTTGAAGAAACTGGACTCATTAGAGTATAGCGATATCATTCAGTACTTTTAACTTTCTACATGAGTAATATTGTAATGAAGTACCTTTACTCTTACTTGAGTCGATTGACTGTAAGTACATTTCAAAGTTACAAAAGCTTCAAGTCAACTTAAAATATATATGTAGTTTGTTTTTTTGCGCCTCCAGGGTCTGCGTACACTGGTGTATGAATAGGTTGTGTTCACGTGACATCACAACTTTCTAAAGAGCCCATAGTTTAATATTGAGGTGGAGAGCAACTGAAAATGTGATGGTGGTAACTATGGTAACTGTCAAAATGCAGATTTCTAGTCTTAGTTTATTGCTAATTGACTCAAATCATAACAACGCTGCCCAAGGAGTGACTTCCTGTTTCGATCCAGCACGCCAAAATAAAAGCACCATCTTATTGACTAGTTCAGCAGTTCATTAGTTTAGTTTAGTTTATTGTTTATTGAAACAGGGACAGTGTACAAAACCATTAAAAGAAGAGATGATTTGTACCAGATTTAGCGAAGTAGCTATTTTCCATCTGCAGTCCCTGGACAGGTGAGTACAAAAACATTAGAATTATAATGTATAAATCTAATCTACAATAAAATCACTATAGAAAATACCTACAATTTACAATACATTCATCAATGCTGACACGATTGATGATCTAGTAAAATATACTTTTTCAAATTTCGAGTAAAACTATTAAGATCTACAGACAGTTTCAGACAGTCTGGAAGCTCATTCCACTGTTTAATGGAGCGAAATGAGAAGGCACATTGCGCAAAGACCGAGGATCTTTTTGGGATTACACACTTTTTATTTGCAGTGGACCGAGTGGCTCTAGTATTTTGCTCAGAACAAAGTCTGACAAAGTTCTTCAGTGGTGGCGGAGCTGTATTATTAGTGATTTTGAATATAGTTCTTAGATTATTGTATAGAAGCTGAGCAGTTTGAACTTACTCAGGATATTGCAATGATGATAACAAAGTGTTTTTTTTTGTCAAGTGCCTTTAAAGCCTGATTATACACAGATCTTAGTGGTTTGAGCGTGGTCTCCTTTGCCTGCGACCAGCTAGATAAACAGTAAGTAAAGTGAGGAATTATCATGGCGTTGAAATAAGTGAAAGCCGCTTCGACTGTCAGGCTGTTCCTCATATGCGTTAGAGAGGAAATGTTATATTTAATTGTGTTGGTTACTTTTTTAACATGCTTTTTGAATGTCAGTGTTTGGCCCATTAGTTCAACTTTCTTTCTACCTAACTATTAACAGACAAAACACTTAAAAATGTGTGTATCTAATTTGATTCTTGTAATGTCGCAAGTACCTGCTGACCTGATCAAAGAGAGGAGCTGTGTGCTTTTATTTTGGGGTGCTGGATCGAGTCAATTTCTTTGTAATTCCTGGGCCGATTCACACGAAACAAAAACTGTCACAAAGTTCTCTTCTCTTCCAGCACATATGCAATGTCAATCAAAACATGTGCGTGATGTTGGTCAGTAGGAAAGACTTTCAACCTTAGGAATAATGTGAAAGGTTTGTGAATACAATCATAAACATTTGGACATTTTCTTTTTAGAAATTTCTTTCAAAAACTGTTTTTCTCCCATAGAAATGTGTTGGCACCTGCTCCAACTGAAATTGAACTCTAGAACATGAACGCAACCTATGAGAGTGTGAATGGGTGAGTGGTTCCTTGATGTAAAGTGCTTTAAGTTCCTAAAGCAGGTACAAAGGCTTTATATAAATGTGACCATTTATTTCTTCTTTCTGTATATATTATTAGGGCCGGGACCTTTTGCGATTAATTCCGATAAATTCATTAAATAAGGTTTAATACGATTAAAAATATGAATGGACATTAATCACACTTTCCGTTAGCGGCACAGGCACTTTTTCAGTTTCCTTTTTTCCTGCAGACGTTGCTTAGAGATAAACACGGCGTAAAGCCAAAAACAATGTTACTGTCAAACTTGTTTATTTACACAGTTAAGCCAAACTTATTTAAAAAGATCATTCTCCAAAATAAATCAAACAATGTCTGTCTTTGAACTGTTTGAATGATCACACAAGCCTCACATCTCCACCAAAATAAGTTAAAATGTAAGAAAATACAAAGTAGCGTCTCAAATATACCTCTAAAAATAAATACAACCCCGAAAATAAAAGAGGGTTGAATGCGAATAATTAATTACGAAGTCCCACCACTAATATATATATTTATTACCTTTTTTGTATTACTTTGGAAATTTTAGAATTTTCACATTATTACACATTTTGTTTCTCATCGTGTGTGTCACAACTGAAACAAATCAGACTTTTAGACAGCTACTCTCAGTACTCAAGTAATATTGTTTTCAAGTATTATTATTATTTTTTTACTTTTAGCCTACTTTAGTATTTATTTGGGTCATTACTTTTAACTTCTACTTGAGTAGAATTATTTCAAAATAACGTGACTCCAATCACCATCGCCCTCGGTTCTGCTTTAAAGCCTCCAGCATTCATGGTTCGTTGGCCTCCCAGCTGTGCTGCGACCCACCTCCACCCCGTCTCCGCCTCTTCCATCTACGGCTCTCCCTGTGCTGCATCCTTCCCAGGTCTCCCATACCACCACCAGTGTCCAGGCTCCAGGGTAAGACATCCCCAACTCTAACCTGCCCATCCATTCTAAATTCAATTCATATATCTGATGTCTACAGCCGGGGTCTGATCTCCAAAAATATAGCCCACATATGTAAATAAACCTTTATAATAGTCGCTTTTGTCTGTTTGAGTCTATCCAGGTTGAAATATGTTTAAAGGGACTAGATGCAAGTTGGTCATTTTAAACCTACTACTGCAGTTTCTATATTAAATTCGGACCTGGATTAACACCTTTTAGAGTGTACAGTGCAGGATTTTAGAGGCAGTTGTGGTGAATAGGTCTGGGCTCATTCTACACATTAGGACATGGCTGAAACATGTAGGGGGTGGAAAATACACAATTTAAACATGTTTAAACTCCGTATTGTCCCTTTAAGGCAAAAGAAAAGAAAAGAAAAGAAAAACTATTCTGCCAAATGTGATGTAACTCATGAACACTGTTTCTGAACTGTTTTCATTGCATTTGTTCATTATTAGTTGTTGTGTTTTTCATTTCATCAGTATAGTTTACGTCATTTTTAAGTTCTTTGTAAGCCATTATAGATTGTTCTTTTAGTAAGACAGAAGACAAAGAACAATCTATAATACTTTAACCTAAGAAGACAATATGAACCTTTTTTCGGAAGGTCTTTTATAAGCCCTCTGCTGTCCCATCATATTATCTCCGAAACCGCTCCAGCGCCGTAAACCCGCTCCTCCGCACGCAGCCCGTGGCTCTCATTCGAGTTCGTGGGATGTTTTGTTTTGACAAAGGAAGTACAAAGTGGGGGCAGAGACAGAGAGAGAGAGCGGGGGAGGGAGAGGAGGGTCCGCGGGCTCCTGCAGAGTTTTACACACTGGTAATTAAGCGCTTTTGAGTGACAGCGCGCAGAGCCAAAAGGCGCAGACGGCTCCCATTGGCCGCTGCGCACTTTAGAACCCGCTCTTGCTCCTCCGCGCTCGGCACTCGCTCTCCACTTCGGGCAGAGACGCGCACGAGAGAACAGCACGAGAGAGAGAGAGAGAGAGAGAGAGAGAGAGAGACTGAGAGTGAGAGAGGACTGGAGTTACACCGAGGACTTCTTTGCAAACATTTGGGACTGCGACGTGTGTCTTTTTCATTCCCCTTTCCAAAATGAGTTTCATCCAGAGTTTGTTGGCAGTGGCGCTCGCCTATTCCTGCGCGGCGTCCGAGTACGAGTACCTGAGCTGGAGGTCGGACGCCTACAACGGGGGTCGCGGCTACGGCAAGCCCCCGCAGTGCGTGGACATCCCGGACGACCTGCGCCTGTGCCACACCGTGGGCTACAGCCAGATGCTGCTGCCCAACCTGCTGGAGCACGAGAGCATGGCGGAGGTGAAGCAGCAGGCGAGCAGCTGGGTGCCGCTGGTGCACAAGAACTGCCACCCGGGCACGCAGGTCTTCCTCTGCTCGCTGTTCGCGCCCGTGTGCCTGGAGAGGCCCATCTACCCGTGCCGCTGGCTGTGCGAGGCGGTGCGCGACGGCTGCACCCCGATCATGGAGGCCTTCGGGTTCCCCTGGCCGGAGATGCTCAAGTGCGACAAGTTCCCGCAGGACGACGTGTGCATCGCCATGACGCAGCCCAACGCCACGGAGGCCACCCTGCCCACAGGTGAGCGCGCGGGACCCTTTAACGATGATTAAATGACGTTTCGGCAGTTCTATGACGTGTGAAACAGGGAATGCGCCTGAATAACTGCACACGCAAAAAAGACATCTTGATGACTTATGGAATTATTAAGTCTGTCTCATTACCCCCCCTAACACCTGAACCGAGCGCGTTTTCTTCAGTTTGGCTTTACCCAAATCTAAAAAATTATTGGGGAAAAAAGTGTAAAAATGGCAACAAAAATGAGACGAAAACGTGGATGAAAATGCAACAAATGAGCGGAAAAAAAACAAACAACTTGAGTGATTATATAGAGCAACAGAAAAGTAATGAAAAAGTGACTAAAAAGAGCAACAGAGAAGTGACAAAAATGTGATGGAAAAAGTGACAAGAAAGCCACAAAAACCCAACAAACAAAAAAAAGCAATGGGGAAAAAATGTTTAAAAGTGTGAATTTGGTAGGTCTTAGCTTTCAAATGTGGCGTTACACTGGCCTATAGGCTGTGACCTTATAGATTTGTGTAAAGCTGAACTGGAGAAAATGCACTCAGTTAAGGCGGGTGGGGGTTAAGAGGTTAAAGCTGCATTATGCAACTTTTTATGTGGGAAATAAAGTTGATATTCGTGCGTATTTGACCTTGTAGTGACCCAGCAGCTGTATGATTGGTCCAGCATGGCACCTTTACTTTCCGTCACGGTGGTCTCTACAAGGCTCCAGGATCAATTGTTTTGTAGGTTTTCTGGTGAGAGGCTCCGTCAGCAGTGAAAACCTTCCAAACAATTGATCCTGGAGCGTCCTATAGCGACCATTGTGAAGGAAAGTAAATGTGCCATGCTGACCACTCATACAGCTGCTGGGTCACTACAAAGTCAAATAGGCACAAAAATCAACTTTATTTTTCCACATAAAAAGTTGCATAATGCAGCTTTAACTAGAAAAAAAAGGGAAAAAAGGGGGAAAAAACGTATCTAGTAAATGTAGGTTTGTTTTTAATCCCTATGTGCAATAGGATCCTCTTATTTGGACTTTTTTTTAAATTTATTTTAAGTGCAAAACGAATTCCATTGGCAAACATGTTTACACAATTATTTTTGGATAGTTTTGTCAGTGCGATGGTGATATAGATCAGGGGGTTCCCAAATTTTTCAAGCTGCAACCCCCAAAATCCCTCAACTCAGGACCCCCTTACGTAAAAATTTTTAATTAGCATTTATAATCATTTAAGCTGCAAAAGATTTTAAAATCCGGTTTAATGATGATAGTTTGGATACTGTATTTGTATGTGGCTTAATTTAACAAAAAAATATGTTGTTTACAATCGAAAATACACTAATGTCAGAAATGTAAAAAATATTGTTGCAAAATCATCTTGTGCCCCCCACTTTGGGAACCACTAATATAGATTAAAGTGTATGTGACTTTTTTTTATTTTTTTAAATCTAATTATTACTGTATAGTTTTGTAAATGCCTGTGGTAATCACATAGGAATAATGCAGCTTCACTGGTGTAAAACTAAGAAAAGTTTGGAAAAATGTAAAGAACAAAAACATAAATCATGGTAAAAAAAAATTGGCTGAGAATGGGTGGACCATTTAATTTTCTTACAGAAAATACCGTAGACTCAAGGTATGACAAATTACTAACAGCCTTTTTTGTATTTTGATTTCTTCTGTAGTGAGAGTTAAAGATTTACGAGCGATAATAGAATAGTAGGGTTTGGCGAGTGTCCACCCAGGAGCGGAGAGAAGCGAGGATGTGCTTTACATGGAATTATTTAAAAAAGCAACATAGCAAATATGTTTCGTAAGCTTTTGAATAACATTGTTAATAAACAGCCAGGGTTTACACAAGTAGAAGTCAAATGTAATGCTTTTTGATGCACAAATACCTCATTTCACAAGCCACAAACGCAAAATGTCGGTGCATATTTCCTTTCGTATAAAATTCGCAGACAGAGGAATGAGGGGAAATTTCAAAACTCAAAAGAAAATTGGAAACAATGGGCAACTTTAGAGCAAAACAATTCAGCGAAAAGTGCTGCTGAATGTGCATCATTTTTAGACTCGGTGAACTTAGTCGTGAAAATAGCCGAGGAATGTCATTAGAAATGTATACTTTGCAGCGCTGTGCACAGTCTGAAAAGTCGCAGGGGTAAAGCAGTTCATTTAAGTGTGGCATGCTGCATCAAACAGTAGCAAAACAATGCCGAAAGTCACAAGTGTGGGGCTGGGGGAGAACAAAAGCCTCCTGTGTGTCGTTGACCCATTACTTAGAAGCTGCGACTTAAGAGTGAAGGGCAAAGACAAACAGCAAAATGTTATAACTTCGTAACACTGAAATCTGATTAAGAGTTGCCTGGGAGTGGACGGTGAATAGTTTGGTCATTCCGAGCGCGGCAGTAAACGTAACAGTGGAGTATTATGGCGGTTTTGGAGCTGATTTTTTATTGGGGTCAATGAGGCCCATTAGAGAGAACAGTGTGAAAGAAAAGGCCCATTCAAAAGCGTGTTGAGCCTTGAGACTGCGGGCACTTTTGTCCAAAGACTGTGGCAGAGGAGGACTGGACTTTGTCTGTCGGTGCTGGCTTTACAGAATAATTAGGAGAATTGCTGTATCATGGGAACGAGGAACTATTGGAACTTATCATATCATGGGAAACAATTAAAGCTTGTAAAATGTATTTTGTCGTCTGCTCATGCAAATTTTCACATAGTTTGGTGCTATTTTCTGAAAAAGTGAATGTAGTAATGCATTGGAATGCAAAGGTGGTGACAGTGGCTCAGTTGGTCAGAGCTTTCTTCCACGCATCCAAAGGTCAGCAGTTCGAATCCAGGCTCTGACTGGTGCAGACCATAGACATATTATTAATAGACCGTCATTACTCACTCCTCCCTGTTTACCATAATGACCACGTTCGAGGGGGAATTTACAGACTCCTCCTCCCCAGCTCTGACGAAGCATGTTCCTAATAAGGGTATAAGGGCGGGATCTTCACTGTAGACTCGGCCCTTGCGTGACGTGTAGCTCGCGCAGCTCCAATGCTAACAGTCCGACCCTCATTAAGTAGGAGATTTCTAAAATTTATCCTACGATAACCAGCCCGGTGCCTCTGATTGTGTCTAACCCAGCGTAATCACAGGAGGAATATCTAGCTGTAGACGGTTCCATTAGCGACTATATGGCGGTACTACAGCAATGGCGGGCTCCAGTGTCGTCGTCGCAAAGCAGAGCAGCCAGCGGCCATTAGTGCAGACAGTTATGGGGTGTTTCCACTGGCAGGCCCTACCCAGCCCAGTGCCTGGTCTACCCGGTTAGGTGAACGTCTCTGCTGCCCAGGCCAGAACTAATCCAGGCTGACCAGGCATAAGACTTGGGGCCGACCTCTAGCTGTGGCCAAAGCGCTGAACTGATCCTTACGTGACGTGAACAGACTGCTGGCCTCTGATTGGCAAACGAGAGAGAGGACCGCCCTCACTATTAACAGGCAGGTCATACGGATTTAATATTTCACAACATCATACCACTGTTGAAAAAGGTGATTTTGCCGATTATAGCATTTAGCTGCTGTTAGCATAACTTTAGCTGGTGTTAGCATAACATTAGCATGTTTCTTACCATCATAGTCTTTTAGCCGCTTCTTTCCTCTAGTATTTGCCTTGGCACCTCCGAATAATTTCATAATAATTTCCACATTGTTCTCATCGCGGCGCACAAAAGTTTTAAGCAATGTGTATTCCAGCATGTGTGTCTGTGGGAGCACCGCCCACAACAACTGCGATCCTTGTGTGTAGTAGAAACTCTTGCGTGTACTGGGTAGAGTAGATACGCAACAAGGCGAGTACTTAGACCCAGGCATGCAGAATACAAGCGTGCTATGTGGAACAGCAGCTTTACTGTGCTGTTAGTAAAAAGACTGTTACAATTCAATGTTTTTGACTTTGATGTTACCTCGCTGAGTCACAGCCGCGGGGGAGACAAAGCCACTGCAGCCTCTCTCTCTCTCCTAACAAAATTGGGCAAAACTGGGGGGGAAATTACTTTATTTGAGCTGAAATAACCAAGTCACTTCCATTAAAACACTGAAGCCCATATTTTAGCTTCCAATCCAATCGCTCTCAGACAGCGCTAGGAAATAAAACCTAATGATTTTTTTTTTTTAAAGCAGAAAGTAGAAATGATCTTTCCACTTGGTTGGATGCAATGGACAATGAGATGGCTCTTTACCGAAGACCTTTTCCTCGTCCTTTTGGAGCAGTCGTCGTTTTAGCTGAAAGTTTGGGGGGCTCGGTTAAACAAACAGTGGCGTCTTTTAATGGGTGTCGACTCCCACACCTGTGATTTACACGAAGCGGTCCGTGATGTTGTCTCAGAGAGCGGCAAACAATAGACGCAGAGGAAACCTTTTGGAGGAAATCCAGTTGTGAGAAGTCACCCACATCCACACCCGCCGTTCGTCAACCGATCCGCTTCACTCGCGTCAACGCAGGTCACAGGGAGGACACACAGCAGATCAATTAGCGTCGTCTTGATGTTTTCTTCTCCATCTTGAGGACTGACATTTTAGATGTTTTGTTTTGTTCTGAACATGCTGAACACAATTTGCGAACACTTGGATCAATATACTAAAGCATAAGCACAAAACTCAGCTCAACTCTTGGCTACTAATTCTCCTTGTTGAACTCCCCCAAAGTCACATTGTACTCAAGTGCCTTTGAAGCATAAGTAGCTTTCCGATGTTTTTGTTTTTTTGCATAAAAGTAGCTCACTGGGTTAAAAAAAGACCCCTGATTTAGTTATTGTTTAGCACAGGGCTCTCATACTTTTCACTCCATTAAATATTTGACCGGCAGACCTAGATTAAGATCAAATTAGGACGAAACCGGATCTAAAAAGGGTCAAAAATTTGCCTCATTTATGTCCAAATTTAATGTATATATTTTGGGGGTCATGGCTTTGGACAGGACTGGCTTTGGGGAAAAAAAGATTGCGAACCACTGGTCTAAATCATGTTAAAGCCACTACACTGGGGAATTGACAATCTTAAATGAGATAAATGTTGAATTTGAGTTGGTTTGAACTAATCAAAGATGAGATACGAGTGCTCATGCCAAAGGAACGAGCAGAAAATTGGACCCGTCCATCACTGTCACTGGGAGCTTATCTCCATATTGTGAGCTGGATTTGGTCAGAAGTACCTGGCTGGGTCTATTTTTTTAGTTGACGGGGGAAATCCGGAACACCTGGAAGAAACCCATATGAGCGGAACATGCAAGCTCCACACAAAAAGGCCCCGAATGTCTACCTGCATAAGAGTATGAAATTCCTGCAGAGAGACAAGAGGACCAACCGCTTAGACACTGTGCCGCCTAAATGAGATGCACTGACTCTTAACTAATCAAACAATTTCCTTCAACTCCTTCTCGCGGCACACCAAGATCTGGTCCAAAACCCTGACCGTATCAGCTCCCGTGATCTCGTTCCCAGCCGCGATGTAAGTGCGATGTAAATTGGCCGCAGTCGGACGGTGAAAGGGATGTTGTTGTAATGTCGAAAAAAAGCCGGCACAGATGGGAGCCATTTATTCCGAAGTGTTTGTGGAGCCCCGGGACAAGACTGGGAGGAGGTCCAGCAAAGCGTCCGAATTCTGAGTTTGTAACGAAATGAAATTCACAGAGAACAATATAGGAATTGTTTTTTGTTTACTCTTTATTTGTACTTGAGTTATATTCCCAGGACTCCTGAGAACAATTTTTGGCTACTCGTCCCACTATGGGAAAGCATGGTGTAGGTTTCCCATTTGCATAAATTGGTAGTTACGCATTTCTAACATCCCATTTCGTCACACGGATAAGTTTAAGAGCACGTTTCACAACTTCCAGGGAGCACAGGGGTCCTCTTTCCTCCCAAATGTCAATTTACTGAAAGACAAAACCAATGTTATTCCACTACCATAGGCAAAAAAAAAAATCAGCCATTTATAAAGCAACCTTGTAGAGCTTTTTTTTACCATGTTACAGTGTTGTCAAAAAACGTCCTGAAGCTGTGCTGCGACCCACTCGCGCATCTTTGAGTAATCGTTGAATCTTCACCAGTGGCTATTCGTATTGGTCATTATTAGTGGCCATTCTTAGCTCCATAACAATGCTTCCTCACCTCTCCATCTCTTGCGAAGCTTAATCTTTTCATCGCAAAGTGAAAACACGCGCCGCGCCGTAGGTTTACTACAGCCACATGAGCTGCGCGGACTGTATTTTTCCCCTTTATTGAAACAGCTGCGCAACGAAGGGGAGGGGCTTATGGGCGTGTCATGTGAATATCAGGAAGTGAAACTCCTGGATATTTTGTTTCAGATGTTTTAGATTAATGTTGCATTTTCTAACCAACAAAGTGCAAGACAGTGATAAAGATGTGTTTGAGATTATTATCAAATACTAGGGCTGTGTACCGTTAAACGATACCGGTATGGTATATCGGAAAATAAAAAAGTGTAGGTACTACTGGTGTTGAAAAAATAAAAGTGTCGGAGGTAGGTATCGAAAAAGAAGAAAAATACAGTTTTGGAAGCTGTTGGTCCAGGGACGGCATTAAAGGAAGTGACTTAGTTGTTTCAGCAAAAAATTGTTTTCCTAATTATTTTTCTGAATGTTTGCCCCAATTTTCCCCATTTCCCCCAAAAAAATGGTTCCCCATTTTTCACACATATTGCAAATGTGCAGATCTTCCAAACATTATTGTTCTGTTTTCTGGTTCTAGATGACAAATATTTTAGTATAGGTATAGAAAAAAGTATTGTTCAGGTATCGGTATCGAAAACCAAGTATCGTTAAAGTACCGATATATCAACAACAAAAAAAGGAACATACCAAGCCCTATCGTCCTCTGTATTTGACACACCTGCAGCCTGTCATGAGTACCAGGATAACTCTTATTACTTTAATATATGAAACTGTAATCAGGGCCGATATACTGATACTGCACATGAAGTGTAATACATTTTCAGGTCAAAGAATGTCATGCAGGGCTTTCAACCTTTTCTCCACATAAAGCTGAAGTGAGTTGATGGTAATGAAGTGAACTTAACGTAATTGTAGTTTGTAGGAGGCTCTTAGTGCTAATTCTGCTTCTGATCCATTTTCCATCAAAACATATAACATTTTTCATGCCATTCTTGGAAACTTTGGCTCCGCAAACGGCAAGGCTCCTATTCCCCAAAACGCGCAGCAGTAAACTCCCGCTCTCCCGTCGTCTCTCACCGACCCGAGCTGCGGATTCTTCAAACCTGCTGGGACCAAAGCGCAGTGGAAATCAGGGGGAAAAAACACAAACGTTCAGAGAGGGAGAAGAGTGATGTTGTAAGAAAGAGAGAGGAGAGAGAGAGGCTCTGACGAATAAGAATCCAGAACCGACAGAAAACAGAACGGTTTGGGTTTGGGTTTACATTGAGTTTGGATGCAAGGTGGCAGTGAATTCAGGTGATGGAGCGAATGAAATCTAACTTAGGAACTGTATGCATATTTAAAAAATGTTGGACTAAAATGAATACCTCAGTGTTTTGGGGGGAAACATAATTCAGCAGGGCTTTTGTCACCTCAAATATTTCAGTATATTTTTCAAAGGATTTTGCTCCACGCGCTTTATTGGATTAGACAGTCCAGAGTGGATAGGGGTGTAGAGCGAGGAGCGACAGCCAGCAAACTGTCCAAGTAGTCAGGGCTCAAGCCCACTTTGCTGGGATCATAATACTGTTCCGTGTGCCTTATCTTCTAGAAGGGTATTTTCCAAACCTTTTGCACCTTTTGCAAGTATGAAAAACTTTCTATCACAGTTTCCTTCTGCAGAAAGTTGCTAAACACTGAATTCAACAATTGCGAGTAAATGTTGAAGTTTAATCTGTTGCAGTCAACCCCTGATCAGGTGGCTAGGGTTAGGTTTAGGGGATAGGGTTATGATTTGGGTTAAGAACGGCAAATGTGATCTAAGTTGTGTTTTGCTCACACCGATCTTACACTTAGTCTTAGAAACTAGAAGGTCTTGGCTTTCAATTGAGGTATCGCCCAAAGCATTGCAAATGAAAATGCCATTGGTCCGACAACCCATTAGTCCGACGTGTCATTATTCTGAAAATGTACCATTGAGCGGAGGTGCCATTAGTCCGACATCTCTAACCCAGTTGTGTCATGGATTAGAGAGCCGTATACAACCATTGGCCCTAACCTTAAGGTCAGTGGACTCTTGCCTAAACCTAATTTTATTTTTCAACCCCTACTCAATGGGACATTTTCGGAATAATGAGACGTCGGACTAATTGGCCGACCCCATCATTCCAGGGCAGACTACCTAGGGTTGGTGACTACATAGCATAGAGTCTCTAACCCTTTTGCATGGCTTTAATCCTTAGTTATAATTGAAGTGTTCACTCTATGTTTCGTACTTCACTTGTTCTATGGCAAATGCTGAGAACTTCTGCAACTTTTTTCCCCCCCCTCTGCCTGAGCCGGTGGTCCCCGTCGGGATTCTAAGGGTACAGTATCTGAATGTTTATGTATGGAAACGAGTGGCAGCCGGCGGAGGTGAGTGGGGGGATGGCACGCGTTGAGTGACGGCCCGAAATGTGGACTCTCGCTCTGGGCTTCGGCGGCCGAGAAAGAGCCCCTTTTCATGGTAAACGGACCACACAGGGGCCGAGCGGGAGGCTGCAGACATCAGCTGTTCGAACGCGCTTGGGCCGAGGCACAGCGCACGGCGGGGGGGGGCGCGATTCTGCATGGGCCGAAGCACAAAGAAGGCTTACATTATGGTCTTTAGCTCGGGCAGAAGGAGAGGGGATGGTAATGTAAAGAACAAATGTAGGCTATGTAAGACTCTTTACACTGAATTGGGCCTTTAGTTGACCATGGACTTTATAGATGCAGGTATTTTGCGTGTTGCAGTGATGGGATTTATGGTTTATTAACGCTCAATCTTTGGGGTTTGTTCATTTCAAAGAGCAGTTAATTTTGTTTTTAGAAGCCAGCCAGAAAAAGCCTGCTGTCTGTGAACGTATTTGCTCCAAGATTAGACATTCTGATGAAAAATTACCAATGCTGACAGCAGGATTATTTTGAATGCTTGTTGTGTAACTGCAGATAGATAGATAGATAGATAGATAAGTCTTGATGCAGCCTCTATGTGGACACTCTCTCAGGCTGTTGTGAATACTATTTGTTAACCGGTGAGACGTTTCTGTGGCGTCCCTTCAATGTCTCCCAGATCTGTCGGATACCAAGGAGAAAAAGAGACCTCATACGACTCTTTTTAGGTCTCCTTGGTGTCCGACAGGTCTCGGAGACATTGAAGGGACGTCACAGAAACGACTCACAGGTTAACAAATAGTATTTGCGACGTTGCCACAACTGCTTGAGACCGCGAAGACCTCTCAGAGACCATGTGGAGCCTACCTAGCGACTTGCCTTATCTTCAGGGGACGTCTCGGAGACATCTCGAGTCTCCAACTAGTCTCCAGGCCGGTGGGATAGGCCCTTTGTATGTGCGCAATCAATTCGATACTTGTTCCACTGGCAGATTTCTTTACGTTTCAATTTTTTTTAACACATTTTAAACATTATTTTAACTCCAGTACTTTAGAGACTTTTAAAAATGGTTTCTTTAAAATGTGTATCATTTATTTTAGCTGAAACAATCAAGTAACTTCAATGCTGCCCCTGGCCTGACGTCTTTTCTTTGGTACCTGCTTTTGATCTTTTTGATACCAGTAGAACTTTTGTTTTTAACAGTACTTAGCCCTAGTATTGTGTTACTGCCTTACCAAGTAATTTGTTTGTGCTAAAAACCTTTTACTCATGGTTTCATTTCCGCTTTTTTGCTGTTTTCTTGTGTTTGCCAAGTTACATTTGTGCCAGAAAGCCTTTCAAAGAAGCCCGTCTGGTCGCGAATGCCACATCACTCCTGTCTTGGTGCAAATATATCTCTTGGACGCCCTCCCTCTTTCGTTCCCTCTGCTTTAGCGCCAGTTGTCCGTTACATGTGTTTGGTCGAAGCCTGTTAAAGTCTGGCCCAGGTGTGAAGAGCTTAAGAAAACACCCCTGTTTATTGAGCCGCCGAAGCCGCTGTTTTTCCAGTCCACACTTAAACCATTATCACCGGGACAAGGTTTGCTGCTGCGGGGATTAGCGCCGTTAGCTCGACTCATTAGCTGCCGTAGCTTATAGTCGGATAAACTACACCTTTTGTGCAAGGAGAGGCGTTACATAAGGCCTGGGATTAAACTTTATTTAGCTGCCTTCAGTATTGTGTGCATTGCAGTGGCGCGTATGTTGTATTTCACAACTACAGAGTGCTACTTGTCATGGAAAAAGTTACAAGTGCAGGGTAAAGTGTGTCCTGAACTTAGTTGGGGTTGTTGGGGAAACTCCTTGTGATCCATGAATATGGCTTCACTATATAGTAAACATTGAAAGACCAGGTTTTAATGCACAAAGACTGCGGCTCTCAAACGTTTCCAACCACGTACCACTTTTTTGACTTGAATACCAAACCTTGTCTTGATTGGACTATACAGGGTGTAAACTACAGCTAAGTCTTGTGTGAAACAGCTCTAACATCGGACTAAAAAAAATGACTTTGCTACTTGCCAGTGACCAACCCAAAAAGTGGGCGAAAAATGAATAAAATTGAAATGAGTCCAGAACAGAAGTCTCACACCTTTGAGCAACTATTGGCACCCAAAATGGCTACTCATTCGTCAAAGAAAAACGTATACCCATGTGCCTTAGGTGGAGTTCACCTGCAGCCAAGTTGATAATTCAACATCATTTAAGTAGTTTTCTTCTTTTTATACTTTACTATATTTGACCTAAATGTTTGGAGAATATGCTCAACATCTTAAAAATATATATATCTAAAATTTAACGTATAAAATCATATGTTGAAATGTAGAAAGCCTTTGGGGAGCTAGTTAGAAAGCACCAATGAGCTACTGATTGGAGATCCCTGGTTTAGAACATAGACTGTAGAATAGCAATGGACTAAGTGAGGGTGGCTTCCCCCATAGCGTCGCTAGCTCGTTCATGCTAGCAATGTGGCTGAAATTTTGGAGCCAGCTCCTATATTTAGAATAAGGTGAAAGGGGAAACAAAATAGGACAATGTGTTAAGAATGACAACAAGCATGTGCTCAACAATGACTTAAAGGTGCATTATGCAACTTTTTATGACAATATGTTATTATAGCCGGACCTGTGTGTTATTTCATGCATGACAGTTTCGGCTGCTACTGTCTTCCTGCTGTAGTAGTTCTTCAAAACTGTCCCAGGTGTGAGGAAGTTCGTACGCCCCCTCGTCCCGGTTAACAGTCTTCGCGAGCGTGCTTTCGGATCCAACTTTTGTATTTGTTGCTTTTTCCGATGACATGTGCATTATCCCAATCTATGAGGTGGTTAGCATGGCGCCTTTACTTCCCATCACGGTGGCCTCTGCAACGCTCCAGGTTCAATTGTTTTAGGAGGTTTTCTGGTGAGAGGGTCTGTGCTATGCTGACCACTCATACAGCAGTGGGTCATAGAAAGGTCAAATACACACAAACAACACATAACAGGATCCATAATGCACCTTTAAAGAAGGAAAAAAAGTTTTAATAGAAAGCTCTTCGGAGCCAGCAGGAACTTCCCTCATTTCCTATGAGGCTCCAGAAGCTAACAGCGATGCTACATCCATGTTTTTCACAGTCTATGGTCTAGAACTGGGAAGAGGGTGAGTAAACCTATAAACTGTGGTACAGAGATCACAGTTGGCACCTGTAAGAAAGCGGTCAAGTTAATTTTATTTATGTAACACCTTTCAAGTTGCTCCACAAAAGAATGCTTGTTAGAACGCTTAGCGACAGGAGCAGGTTTTGCCTGTGCTCCTTCAAAGCATCAACAGAGTCAAAGCGAATGTAAAGAACCTGCTGACCCTGACATGTCTGTCGAGGTTTAATTCAGTTCATATTACAGTCTTTTCTTAAATGTTTATGCTCCTGGACAAGTTTAAAACACACTTAGCTGAATCCAAATACTTTTCCAAAGCATTGCAGTTCTTCTTGGCAGTGGACATGCTTGGCCGTTATCGAAACTATTACCTTTGTTGCTGAAAGGCCAGAACATTCCTTTCCGGGATGCGGGATTACACTCATTTATCCCATGCACATTTATTTTTTTCAGACCGGGCGGAAGCGCACACAGAGCTTTTATGTATAGTATGTGGGATGCGCACATGCAGACACCGCACACATGGATGTTTACTGCGGTTGAAATGCAGCTGGCAATAAAAAACAAAAATTCCTCTGCGGGGTCAGGTCAAGGCAGTCTTTCTGGAGGAAAATACTGTTCAAAAGGTGACACAGGAGCAAAATGGACCTTTTTTGAACTTTTAATCGTGTTACAGTGTTGCTCCTGGAGTCGTATTCAGTGTTACTTTCCTAAAATCAAAGGAATCATAATAAAGAAAATAAGAGATTTGTTGTTTACTTTTAATACACTGGTTTACGTCTTTACGAGATGATACCAATGTGATTTTGCCTTGAGTTGCCTTGTATATGAAATGCACGGGATAAATAAACATGCCTTGCCTTGCCTTTAAAGGGCATGAGTAAAACATACACAATTACATTTAAGATTGTACCCAGCTTTCTTTAGTTTGACCATTTGTGTGATGTTTATATGTAGTTTAATTTCCTTATTGGACACAAACAGGAAGTGACATAGATAGAGGCAAACCATTTAAACTGAACCATGTTATGTCATTGGGAAATGAGTCAAAGTGCTATGGAGCTTTCCTCTATCTATGCCACTTCCTGTCAGTAGCTTAAACATTCAAATAAATATAACTTTTCTGTCCAACATTTCTTCATTACTTTACCATTTTATTTCAGTGAAGCCCAGCAATTACTACTAATCACAGATGTTGTCCATCTAAATAAGTCAAATTTTTCAAAAGTTTTAAATCCTGTCCACATTTCTGAAAAACTAAAGCCATTTTTTTTCCAACCGTAATTCCTGGGCAAGATGTAGATTTTTTAAAAGTCATTTAGCACAAAAACCTGACCGAATAAAGAAAAATGCATGTCATTTTCAGATTGTGCACTGCAAAAATGTTCAAAATCTGTTTTAGACACTTCACAATAGGGCTGTTACGATAATTACTATACTTTTTTTAGCTCAATATTTATCACCAGTACATTTATCTGCCTTTTTTTCCTCAAATTTTCTCATGTAATAATTAATTTTTTAACCAAAGTAAGTTGCGTCTCGTTGCATGTTTATGTAAGGGCTATTTTAAAATTTACCGTCACATTTAAGTATAGAGTTAGTTTCTGAGCCATTAAAAAGTCTTAAATAAGATTGTTTAAGATAGTTTCAATATATCAAACTTTAGATTTTGTTATCTGCTTCAGCTTAGTATCGTTCATCATGTCTTACTTGTTACTAGTCTACAAAACTTTCAAGGTTCATTTAGTCGGACACTTGGACTAGAGACGTTGAATTATTTTACCTTCACATGTTTCAGCAAATAGCTTCTGCAGTAATTCAACATCTCTAATCCCAGTGTCAGACTGAAGGAACCTTGAAAATTATAATGATCTGACTCTCCACCCAAAATGCAAAGAAAGATTTGAAACTCCTTACGCCATGGTTAAACAATTAATTTGTGGTGAATTAGTCCATGACAAGCACAGCCTTCATGTTTTCATTCATATTCTTAAAACTGTGACTGTAAAAAGTAATCAGATGTGTTACAAAATACATACAAGTATTCAGTATTCTGTTACCAAACACAATTTCAAAGTATTCTCCAAACACTGGTTGTATTTATGCTTCATTCGCACAGATTTGAGCAATACTCTTCACTTTGGTCATTTCCTCTTTTCTCCAGCTGATGTGCACAAATCTGTGTTTCCTGGATTGTGTTGCATCATAGAAGGAACATGAGTCATTTCTGCATTTTTTTTAACGCACGCAGCTTTACATATCAAACGTGGGGCTCTTATTCTGTTATATAGGAGATTTCAAATGGTAAATTAGATGCAACATGCTCAAATAATAGTATTTTTCTTTTTTTCTTTTTAGCTTGCCCTCGCTCTTATATATGACTCCCCAAGTGTATTCATCACAGCGCCATTGATTATTTACTACCATGCCGTTAGCTGAAAGTGGAAGCTTCTTTTTCATGGTTTTATATTTTGCCATTCCCATTTGAAATCCTGACCAGCCAAGTCTCTCACTTCCTGTTGCCTTTTCTTTACACAGACGTTATCCCCAATTTTAAAAAGTAAAATAGATTTAGAGAAAGCTTGCAATGCTAAATGCCCACTTTCTTTTTCACTATGACTTATCACAGTTGCTGTTCAACACTTCTGAAATGAAATGAAACGGTGAAAGTAGTGGAAATATATTTAATCAAAACAATCTGCATACATTTCTATTTAGATAGCAGACTAGTTTAAAAAAAATGTCATTGTACAAGAAACAAAAAAGTATATTTCTCAAGAAAATAGTGTGAAAACAGTACTGAGATTAATACCTTTTTATGTTTGTTTGGTAATTGTGATCAGCATTTCGCCAAAGTGATTTTCGGTGGAAAGTGATGTTCTTTTCCCTTGTATTAACATTTTCTCTGCTTTTTTCAGATTACTCCCCCATCTGCCCACCCTGCGACAATGAGATGAAGACGGACACCATGTTGGAGCACATGTGCGCCAGTGAGTTTGGTGAGTATCCAACCTTCCAAAATGCCAAATTCAAGTTCGTATTCCAAAAAAGCTAACCAAAACACGGGGGTTACTTGGAATAATCTGAATAAAAGATGAATTCCTTTTGAATATGATGTTCCAAGAAAGATTCGTCCAGAAATGGAAATCATTTTACTCGACCACATGGGCGTGTCCAGACATTTATCACTTAACTGGTGCGGACAGGGATAAGCCTTTCAGCAAACGTTTTCGCATATTTTCTTTTATAACCCTAAAACCAAGAAACAGTTGGAAACCACCGCGGTAAACGGAGTCACCACAAACTCATTTCCTGATTTCTTAACTTCCCTTTGTTACTGTATCTTTGTTGCTTTTTGTTGGCAAAACCATGTCTCAGTCTACATCTGTCGTGTGATAAAGGACTGACGAGACAGGTACGACTCTCGTGCATCTTGCGTCTTGTCTGAATGCTCCAAGCATCAAAGCCTTCACCAGATAAGCCTGATTTAAACTCTGGGATTTTCCGTTTGACCAGATAAAGCTTCTTCACAGACAAATATTTATTTCATGCCTTCGTTATCTATGACTGGATGGATGAGCTCTGTGTAATGTAACAATAACAGCATCTTCGGCGGCCCTTAGAGTTATCTGAATACTCTGGTTCGCCATGTTGATATCCGTTCTAGTTTCGGGTTTTTAGATTTAGTTTAGTCCCGTTTATGTCCAGACGTAATCCTGACTTGTGTGCTGGCTCTGGTCCATGGTTTAGCCTTGCCTCTCGGTTGTAATCCCGAAGATTGTCCAGGTTTAGCTGCGGTCAAGGTGCTTTATTATACAGATATGCAACCTGTGCGTAGTCCTCTGTATTTGACCCATCCTTCAAGGGCAAACCATAAGGATCACCTTTTCTTTATCCAGATGTGGAGCCAGGCAAAGGGTCAGAATCAACTGGTTGGAGGATTAAAGCCTCTGTAACTGAAGCCTCTGTACCTTGATTTGATTGACTTTAGTTACAAAATAGCATCTAAAAGTGTCCCCTGAGTTTCTTCTTTTTTGTGGCGTCGGATCACAGACCACAGAAATGATCTAAATGCCATGAAAAGGACATTTGTAGGAACAGGCTCAAAGCTAAAAGCATTTCTGTGATTTCTCTGGGATCGCTCACTACTACAGAGTTCTTCTTGCAATGGAAACAAAAGATTAGCTTGAGGCCGTGCACTACATCCTGAACCGTGTGGGGTGGAACTTTGTCATGTGGAAAACCTTTATAATAAATTTTGGTTTAGTTCTTGCTCAGTCCTGGTTTAGTGTTGGCTCATCCCAGATTTAGTCCTGTCTAGTCCTAATTTGATTACCGTTTAGTCTCGGTTCAGTCTTGTTTTAGTCCTGGCTCAGTCGGGGTTTACGGGCGGGTTTAGTGGTCTTAATGGATTGTGGTTGTTAAAGCCTTTAGTGGTGTTCGTTAAAGCACTAAAATGGATGTTTGTTCTGTCGTCTGGAGCAGTGACGAGTTACTGACAGCCTCACAGTTGTTGCTCTTACTGTTCCCCGGTTTAGTTTTGCTTTACACTTGTCCCACAGTTGTTCTTATGAGGACTGGACTTTCTTCCTTTTTATTTGAAGTGTGGTCTTTGTTACTTTTTTGTTTGTAGTTCTTTTGTCAGATCAAGTTTGCTGATTCACATAAAACCATCATACCGTCACCACTTTTACTGTGCTACTGCACTACTACATAGACACCTACTGTAAACCCAGCTAACCTTGCCCCAGGTTCAATTCCAGTCCTGATGTGGCCTCGCATCTGCATAGGTTTCCTCCGGGTTTTCAGGACTCTTCTGAAAATGAGATTCTGAAATATAAAAAGGAGCCTCTCCTGGTTAATGAGGGGGTATTATGCTTCTTGAAGGTATTTGAGGATCATCTCGCTATCTTACACTTTGTTGGTTAGAAAGTGCAAACTAACTCTAAGCCTCTCCCACCCCTTTGCCATGCAGCCATTCCAATAAAGAGGAAGATGGAGATAAAGATAGACAATCGGGGCTTGTGGCTGTAGAGAAGCTATGGCGAGTGTTTTTCAGGGGCTTAGGGTCATAGGGTTATGATTAGGTTTAGGAACAGCAAATTTGTTGTGTTTCACTCACATAGATCTTACACATATATAGTTTTAGAAACTAGAAGGTGTGAAGTATGAAGTATCACACTGGCACATAGGCTGTAAGCTTTCCTGTCAATACACTTTGAATAAGAAACGTTCCATAAACTATATATAGCGCCTTTCGCAGATAAAATCACAAAGTACTTTACAAAGAACAAGTGAATCGAAAACAGCTAAGTGTCACACAAATTCACATAGAAACAATCATAGCCTTGTCAACTAAGAGCTCGTCTGAACAGCCTCAACAGAGTCTTCGTTTGTTTGTATACTTTATTGTTCCCGTAGGGAAATTTGCCTCTGCATTTGACCCATCCTTTGATGCCGCTGGGGCAACCCATAAGGAGCAGTGGGCAACAGCAGTACCGTGCCCGGGACCCATCCCCAGATGTGGAGCCAGGCTGATGGTCGAAATCATCAATCACCTGGCTGGAGGATTCACCTATTATACATGTTTTAGTAGGGGTAGGGGAAACCGGAGTGCCTGGAGGAAACCTACACAGACACGGGGAGAACATGCAAACTCCACACAGAAAGGCCCCATACTGGTGGGAATCGAACCCAGGACCTTCTAGCTGTGAAGCGGAAGCGCTAACCGCTGCGCTACCATGCCACCCGTGTTGACCACGTATAGCAACAGAGGAAGGTTATTCCACAATTTTGGAGCAACGGTTTCAAAGGACAAGTCTCCGCCGGTTGTAAAGCGGGTTACTGGGACACTTTGAGATTTGGTATGATCTTGTTGAGAGAGCAACATTGTATGGTAAAAAGCTCTCAGTTGATGTTGAATAAAAACCTTCATTTAGATCAAGTAAAAAATAAAAAATATAAAAAAAAAACTCTTACTACTAGTACTGCTTCCAATTGGTTCAGAATAAATAGTAACATCGCTCCTGTTTGCGTCTTCAAACCAAACCTTTTGATTCTGCGCATAGAAAAGTGCTGGGTCATGGTCTAGTAGGAAATGCTCGGAAACCTTATTTTTACTGGCTTCATACTGAGCCTCGGGTTACCTGGAAATTAATTTTGAAGGGACTCTCCCTTAAAGACATCCATTTAGTGAATTGGGATTTGGAAACAAGATTTTGATGGATAATCTCCTCTGCCGCTGTGAGATGTGGGGTTATCCGCGTCGGCGCATGTGGAAGCAATTGGGTGAAATCTTTTAAAAATGAATGGACCACATGAGGTTAATGTTTGTAGCAGCTGCGGACGTCGCAAAACTCAGCAGCTGCCGTTCTTCTCCCAGAATTCGACGAGTATATCACTGAAGAATGGTCTCACTGTTTTTGCAAGTTCTGCTGGGCCCATATGAACACTTACAAGAGAACTCTATACATTGAGTTTTTTGTTTTTATTGGGGGAAAATTGATTAAAAATTAGTCTTTCCTCTTGGCAAACCTGACTTAAAACCCTGTTGGGATGTTGCTGCTTTGGGAGCCAAGCAAGATATTTTAGTTGATAGGAGCACCTTTTGGTTTCAGTGACATGTTTGTGTGTACGAGGTAAGACATGGGACCTTCCTTGGTTGAAGGGGATCGAGGCCATACATTTTGAAATGTACTTGCTACATTATAATACTTTAAACCAGTATTTTTACTTTCATCCATTGCTGGTTGTTGCTTTTTATGGAATTTTAGCAGAGTAAAAATATAATTATATGGGGGACCCTGAGAGATTTTTGGATTGATAAGGGGGAATGGCTACCTTCAGGGATCATTGGTCAGTGATGCTGTGACTGTCCATCAGTAACTCACTGCCTTCCATGTAATCTTGAGCTGCTTGTTTTTTTGGACACTAACTCGGGGAAATAACGGGACAGGAAGTTGGAAGTCACTTACAGCCCATCCCTGGTTTATAACGATCGTACACAGACCCTGGAAGAAACAGAACAACACTCAAACCAACATTGCCAATATACCGGTCAACATGCTTGAAAGATTGGAAAACTGTCTGAATCTGTGTACTGATGATGGAATATTCTTTTCAAAATGGTGTAAAATTAAATGTTGTGTGACAGGTTAAAAAACTAAAAGTAAATAGTTTAGAAACGGAAGTTCCCATGCCCTGTTTTGTTGCTGGAATGATCCACAGTGTGGCTTTGACATGCCATTCCAGCTTCTTTCCATAAGTTGGCCCCGAAGATAGAAGATAGTTTCAAACATCTGTAAATTCACTGCCCCACACATACACACATAATTATGAATGATGAGATAATTGCTTCTCTCAGGGCTTTGCGGGATCAACTTAAGGAATTTCCTCAAATATTTTAAAATCTGGCGTGCTGCATTCCTCCAGTGGCGATCAGGGATTTGTTGAGAGAATTTACGGCAAGTTTGGGGATGTGTCGTGTAATTCCGGAGATATATGGCCTGACATGAGCGCTGTGGTGGAGGAGACAGGCTGAAAAGCATTTAGCCAGAGGAAGGACGAATCGCAAAGAGATGATTTAGACGGGAAACTAGACTCGGCGTCTGAATGTAGCGTTTGAATCATAAGTAGTGAACGGACTCGTCATTTCGGACTCGTCAAAGTTCCTGGCTGGAAGCAGGAACTTTGCTAACAGACAATCAAATCTCGAAGAGTTTTATATAGGAACCAGATTAATCACTCGGAGAAAAATAATCTTAAATGTACTTAACAAAAGTGTTTTGTTTGTCATTGTACAAATGTACAACGGAATTCCGTTCAGGTATTCAGGGTTAGTCCTGAGCCGCTGTGGGCCAACCTGACCAGTCTGTTTTTGGAGATCGGGGAGAACAAAGTACTGCCTTCAGTCTCCTCTGATGGTAATGGTGCACAGCCTCCTGGGTTTGTCCCTGTTTCAGAGCATGGTGTCCTGCACTGGTCAGCTCTTTCACCTCCAGCGCAGCTCAACTACAGTCTTTCACCATCTTCTAGGAAGAGCATAGCAGAGGAATATAATCTGTCTTATTCTCCAATGAACAAACATTAGTCAGAACAATAGTAGGGATAGAGGATATGTGTGGCTTACAGTAGCTGCGAGTCTTGCATCGTTTGTCTCTTTTTGTTTCCTGTAGCGCCTCTTGTGACACCTCCATGGTGCTGTAGGTGTGGGGGGCTCTTGGTGCCTCTGCAGTGTTTCAGAAGCAGACATTTGTAGGTCTCAAATGTCTTTGATTATGCTTTTTTCTTTTCTTGTTGCCGTCAATCGAAAGTTTTTATTATTTTTTTCTCATCCCAAACGTACATTGATTCTCCTGCATTAGTTCATAAAATCTGAACTGAGTCGCTAATGACTCCTTGTATCCTTACATTTTTGTGGCAAAAACGTCATGGATTGCTCCTATTCATCTCTTCTGGCCGATGCCTCATAAAACCACTCTCTTCCTTGTTTACAAAGCACGGCACATGCCGCTTGCGTCATGTCCGGCTTTGATTTGCTTGTTAATCACACCGACCGGGAACCCTGATCCCAGATGCGTGTCTTTATAAAGAATAGGAAAAGCATGTGTTCTGGCTGGTAGTTCTGATGTTGAGGTAATATTCAATTTATAACATTCTATTCTGAACTCCATTGTGTCATACATTCATAGTGCAGCAATGCTGAGATTGCAGGATAATGGAGGGGAAAGAGAGCGTGTTTATTCGAGAGGAGACAGATAGAAGGCTGTGATCGGCCGACAGAGACAGACTGGTTGGAGAGGCATTTATAGCCATTTGTTTAGTAACTTTGTGTTGTTATATTTAGTCAGGACAGCGCACATCAATAAACATGAGGGACACATACATGTAAACACACTCAATGGTTTTCCCACATTCTCTCTCACAAACACACATGCTCCTCCATTCAGTTTGATACAGCAGGCATGAAAGCAGACTTTGTGGGACATCACCAGCTAAGTTGCTGCTTTGTTTTGACAATAGGTTTCAACAGTACATTTTAAGTATGTTACATTTAGCTTTGATCTTAAATAAATCTGCCAAAAAAATAAGGCCTTAAATGTCATCAAAAAGCATAAATTCTGTTTCAAATCGGCATTAAATTAAAATCTCTTGGGAAAATAATCCAATTGCCGACTATTCTACCGCACAAATTCGTTGAAAAATACAAAACCTCTGGTCCA
Organism: Neogobius melanostomus; assembly: GCA_007210695.1. Taxonomy (NCBI): domain Eukaryota; kingdom Metazoa; phylum Chordata; class Actinopteri; order Gobiiformes; family Gobiidae; genus Neogobius; species Neogobius melanostomus. The sequence continues at coordinate 244,679 of VHKM01000873.1, forward strand.
AAACACAATCAACTGCAGTTTTGGGTTGAGATTATACATATTTGTTTGCTCAAAAGTTGTCAGTTGGATCCAGTTTGCTTTAAAAAATTTCCTTTGTTTGCAAATCTTAAGAAATGAGACACAGACAGGTTTCATGCTAGTTTTATTGCTCTTGTGAAGTAGCGATATATACACAACCTGGATTGTTCCGTGTGGCTTCAAGTTGTTCTCGCAGGCATTTGAAAGGAACGTTTGTCAATAGATGTTTGAGACACTTTTTGTCAAATTCTTCAGTCTAAACTCGAGGTGCCGGTGTTTTGCGCACAGGAGTCTAAAGTTACATTTGTTTAACTCTGGCCCTGTTCGTTTACTGTGCGGCCTCAGAAACGGCGGAGCGTTACTCGGCCTCATTCATGTGGGGGTCGAAGATGGATGCTGTTTGGGCGGCCTTGTCATAAGCGACCTAACTTTGTGACTCGCAAAGATACACAGAACAAAAGAAGGAGAACAACACGATTCGGGAGGGAGACTTCCAGGAATCTGCCGGCGTGATCGCAAAGATTAAACAACGATGAAGGAGATAGCGCTGTTGGATATGTCAAAGCAATGAGAACATGAAATCATCTCGTGTTTTGAAACAGCTAATTTGGAGATTTGGAAGAACCGATGCAAAGCCGGTCCAAGGAAAATAATCTGACAGGAGAAGCGCGGCCTTTAATCATGAGTATGTTTTATCTGAGCAGCGACAGATAAAGAAACCCTTTGATTCGTGAACAAGGCGAAGAGAAGAGGAGAGGAGCGTCTCAAATGTGGAGTGAAAGGAACGGTTTCGAAAAATTGAAGTGTCAGTCACAGATAAAGAAGTGCAGAAGAAGAAGCGGTAGCACAATGAATCAAGATTGGTCCTCAGATAAACAACTAAAAAGTACATTTCTACAAAAATAGTAGAAATGGAATCTACAGGTTCATTGGTCTCATATTCCCTAAGCTGCAGAGAATATGAGAATGTTCAGATTTTTAAGAGCAGGCTCAAGTCCCACCTTTTTAGCTTAGCTTTTAGCTGATATTTATTTATTGTAGTCCCATTTCTTTATTTATCTATTTATTAACCTTGAAAACTTGATATGTATTCATATTTTTTGATATTTATTTCTAGTTTCTTAAGTTTGTTAATTTATGTAAATATTTAATTTGTGTATTTTTAGATAATTCATTTTCTACTTAAAGTCGTACCTTGTTTAAAGTACAACTAGTTTACAACTTTTTGATGCCTTCTTATTTAATGCATTGCTTTTTTTTTAAACGTTTTTAGTTGATTTAATATGTTGATTTAAAAATATGTTTTTATTGCTGTACAGAACATTGTCATTGCCTTTAAAACTCGGATGCACCCTCGGTCAGTGGACTCACCATCACACTAGGATGATAACCTGTGACCCAAAACGGAATAGAATATACAGTAGAATTGAAGAAAGTAGAATACTGAATTTTCACACAATTTATCGTTAAAGGTGTATTATGCCACTTTTTATGTGAAAGTTCATGTTAGTGCGTACTTGACCTTTCAGTGATCCAGTGGCTGTACGGGTGGTTAGCTTAGCGCATTTCAAAAATCTAAAAAAAAAAAACTAAATCTTGATAGGACGTGGCCACAGTAATACAGTACGTTGGAACGAACAGCAAATCTGGTGGCCAAATTGTGACTGGCCCTTCTAAGTCAACGCAAAGTAATCAGATGGGAAACACCACTTAAATCCTTGATGCTGTTTTTATCTATTGTTAGTTATGTCATGACTCTTTGATAATTGTGACTGACCTTATGTCATATCTGGTAAGAAAATAACACTTTTGCAGTTTTTCAAATGTTATTCCAGTTTTATAGGAGGAAGAGACTTTAGCTCCATTAGTTCATGGATTTTCTGTCTATAGCTTTCTTTCATACTTTAAAACAGCATTTCTGTACTTTTTAACACGACATGACCAATATTTATTGAACATGGGACAGTGATACAGTGAATTCTAACCACTGAACTCTTGGAATGAATGGAGAAAACGATGCTAATACGGCTAAACTACACGACTAAAAAAAAACAAGACTTAGAAAGAAAGAAATTACATCCTGACTGAGACACCTCGACTTAGAAGTAATAAACCATTCACAAACAATGAGTGTATCTCACATTCTGCCGTTGAATCAATGAACACATTGCTCCTGGTTTTGCATTGGTAGCATAGGGGTTAGCCAATCACAAGATGGCCGCCACGTTTGGTTTGCCGCGTCAACGAGCGCCATGTCTAATCTAGAGTTTTATTAAATATCTTTGAGTGCCCTTACTTTCCATTCCTTTATGGTGCTTCAGGAACAATTTTAGTTCAGATATTTCAGGTCTTTTTTCCCCCTACATAATCTCATTCATAGTTTAATCTCTATAATAAAAATCTATAATAAATGTAAAAAGTGTTGGAAAATAAAGTAAAGCCAATAGATTAAAAGTGTTTCCAAACTTTTATAAACGGCATATGATTTGTGAAATTCAATCAAATATCAAAGTCATGTTTTACACATTAACCTTTTAGAGTGGGGGTCCTGGATTGTATGCTTGGCAATGTTGGGGGTTTTGGTCAAAATGTTTAGGAATGCTTTCTTCATTGCACCTTGCTGGACCTTTGTAACTCTGTTTGACTTTTCTTTTTTTCCCCTCCTTTTTTGAGAATAAAAGTACAGTTAATCAACCATTATAAGTCTACTCCAATCCCCAAATCAATGTCGGAAAGTCTGCTCTGATTGTCCATGATGTTTCCACGTTATTAAACTCAGCTTTCCACTGAGTTTTCTCACTCGATGCTTCCAAACGCCCCATCAATTGTCTTTACCTAAACCAATCTGACAGAAATACTGGGATTTCTCAAACGGTGCCATCTCTCCGGCGCTAATTAGAAGGGCTAAAATCATTCAGCCCTGTTTTTTTCCCCCCAGTATTAGCGGTGCACATGGTTAGGATTACGCCTTTATCCGGCGGTCCCAGTCTCTAAAACGCTCTCTTTAAGCAGGTTTAGTGTTCGCTGAAGTCAGAAAGGGCCAGCGTTGATCAGTGTAAAGTAGATACTCTTGAGATTTCCTAATTTGAGATTAGGAAACGTTGGCTGTAATCCTCTCGCATGATGAACTTTCTTTGCACCTCGTGTTGTCAAGGCGCTTAATCTGGTCACATCCCAGAGTACAGTAAGTCGCTAATACAAAATGAAAACTCGCAGAGGAAAGTTACAGATCAAAGCTAAAGCTGCAGGGCTTAGGGATTTTGCGCAATGGTTTATTGGTAAACCAATATGGGTGGTTTGAATGCTGGTGCAGAATATCGTTGTGTCTTTGGGGCGAGAGTCTTCATCCCTGTATGAACGTAGTGTGCGAGTGAGGGTCCATGGTTCAGATTGGCAGCCTCACGTCCGTCAGTCTACCCTAGGTTACCTCCACGGAGTTTGGAGTGAATAAATAATGACTGCAGTGCTCTGAGAAACTACACAGGCTTGTAAAGAGCAACACAAGACATAACAGCTGAGCCCTGTCAAAGATGCTGTCTCCATGACTCCTGATAGATTAATTCCTGGGTTGCATTGGGTGAAGAGTGGGTCATTTGCAAAAGATACATTTCTCTATATACGGAGCGTCAAAAATATCTAGGCAATGTGATGGGTGGCAGTAGCAGTACGTGGAGCAGGGGTAGGCAAGTTTGCTTGGTGCAGGGCCAACTTTCTTCATTTGTTAACAGACTAAGACTACTTTCTACAAATAACACTGCTGTACATGATATATGAGCTGATTGGGTATTCTGTTTGGACATTTTGAAGTAATTGACAGTATTTCCCACATTTTTAAGGCAGATTGTTACGACCCGGCTCTGCTAAGTTGAAAGGGAAGTAACAAAACCAAGATGTAAAAATGGTAAAACTAAAGTTATAATTTATTTTAAAAGGAATGCAAAGGTAAGGTGAACAAAGGTTGCAAACAGGTTCAAAACAAAGCTCAACAGAATAAAACACAGACCCAACTAATAACTAAACAAAGTACAAAATGCAAAACCAGTCTCGAGCTGTCACAAGGACTACGAGTGTCTCTACAAAAGTCCTTACAGGAACACACACAAAGAGACACAGAGCAAAGTGGCATGCTGTTCACATCAAATCCCAGCAGCCCCGAATGGCAGGGTGGCAGGTCCTTTAAAGGTGTGGCATCTCAGGTGGAATCCCAGGGTTGGCCAGACTCTGGGGCGGTGCACCAATCACAGGCGAGGGAAGCAGGATGACCATTAGCCAATCAGGAGCCAGGCTCAGAGACAGTCCACCAATGGCTGAAGAGGACTTCCACAGCCACATTTAAATACACAAAACAAGGGTTCAGCACACAAGATGACACTACACCGGGATATGGCAAAATGGTGGAGCTGGAGGCCTGGGGCCGTAACACAGTTCAACTATAAAAATGTTAATATAAGTTAGTGCTTCATTTGTCATTGTACAATTGTACTGCAAAATTGCATACAGGTGTTGGGTTAGTCCTGCGCCGCCCTTGTCGGCGAACCTCAGCAGCATGTTTTTGGCAGTAGGGGAAACCGGAGTACTGCCTTCAGTCTCCTCTGAAACGGTGCACTGCCTCCTGGGTTTGTCCATGTTTCAGAGCGTGGTGTTCCGCACTGGTCAGCTCCTCCTTCCTCTTCCTCCTGTCTTTCACTATCTGCTCTCTGTACTCTAATTTGTGTAATAAAATTTCTCAAAATCAACTTGAGGACAAGTGGTTCTATGCTGGAGGACCGGTGTTCCATCAAGAAGCACTGCTTTGTCTAGCGGCACTGAAAGTTCCACTGCACATGCTCAGCGCTAAAACAACATACCGTAAGGTTAGGATTAGGGTTTGGCCTCAATCCTGTAAAATTATGTAAAACAAAGTTTAAGGTTTAAATGAAAAATGCCAGTTGGAAAATGTGTGATAGTTCTGCGCATGCACAATGACACCATTCAGTGCAACTCGAGAAGCCGTGTGTTCTGACAGGCCCCCACGGCATTTACCCATGGACATTAAGGGCTGCAGATTCACCCAAGTTCCCATCAGTAAATGCTGTAGTTGTGTCCTTGCGAAGACACCAAAGGCCAATTCCATCTTCATAAAACGCAAAACATTAGAGACTGTAGCACCCAGAGGAAACTGCCCCAGACGCAGGGGAAAACATGAATTTGTATTTTACAAAATCCTTGATAGTTGACCTTAATTTACAAAGATGCAGACACAGTAAAGCACAGAACAAAATGTTGTTCCAATAAAAGTTCAGAAACGCACAAATTCTCCCCCATTATTTTTCACAGGTGTATAACTAGAAAAGGTCCTTTGATTGCCCGGTGGAGTTGGAAAAGCGCAAACTGCAACTAAATTCGCTAACATGATCATTCTCCACCTCCCATTATCATTCACAAGGGCCTATGATGTGGATTCTGTTTTCAGAATGTAGAATGTGATGATGGCCCTTTCAAAAAAGATCATTTTATAGTACTCACATGTTTAAAATATTCAGCAGGCTAACTATTCTCGCCGTCCCCCCTTTCAATTACACACCACAGGCCAACACAAACTGAAACCCGGCCGTAGAACTAAATTGCCAGGCGTTTCCAAACACAATTAGGACAATCGCTGCTTGGCTGTGGGTTGTCCTCCTGAACTTTGGCCCTTAGATGCTGGAATGGCGCAAACAGGACGTCATAAACCCAACAGGGGCTCCTCTCTACAAAGACCCATCCCACTCCTCCTCCATCTAACATGACAGGCCCAAGCGGGAGATAACCCCACACCGAAACAACTGTAGAGCAGGACAATGGGCCACCGTAAAAAACCTAAAACACTGCAGCAGTGCGAGTGGGACAGCTGTCAATCTATTACTCGCAGTTAAAGGTAAAGTATTAAGGGGAGACATGTTTCTCCATAGATGTAGTTGGGAAATTGTCATTTCAAGGGCCATTTTCTCAAACTCTGCCAATTTGGCGCCCTACGCAAGCTTGAGTGTGAGGACCAGGGAGGGGTTGTTTAAAAGCTTGAAATCCCTAGTTTCTGCAAGTCTGTATCACTTTCTGTTCCAAAGTTATGTCCGAAAATCGTCAATGTTGTAGATGGCGGAAACATGGACCTCATGGAGTTAAAAAATAAAAGCGCAATTCAGCACCCCCTCCAGCAGATGGCGGCCTAGGTCAGCTATGCCCAGGACCGGCCCTGCTCAAAATGTATTCTTCTCACATTGTTGCGACAATATATCCATGCCAGGCTCAATCCTTTATTCAGATTTTGTTTTTCAACATATAACATAAAATGACAGAAAACTTGCAATTCATTTTTCTCTCATATTTATATCAGTAATCTGCAGCAAAAGTTTCAAATTGATATATCTAAATTTAAATAGTTACTGTTTTTGGTGTGAAAAAGGTACTAGGTACAACTGATAAGCTATTTCGACAAAATAATGTAGGTCAGAAATAGGGGTGTCCATGGTTAACCGATTAACCGGCATATAACTGGCGTGTATAATTTGCCGTGCAATTGAAAATATTTGTAATACATTTTTGTACCACCAGAGACCGCCAGAGCGCTCCCAAACATTTGTTCACGAGACGCCATCATCGCGCATGGCTAGCTAGTTTAACTTTTCAATATGAAGCGGGCCATAAACAGCACAGCGTGGGAGAATGACGGATCAAAATGCAAGTATTGCATTGCAGTGCTTAGATATACTTCAACTTCAACAGCCGACACCCGGGCATCACTTAGGAGGTAGCTAGGTAAGCTAAAGGCACAAAACTCGGCTTTCTCGTTATTGTTAAAACGTGGTGGAGAGATAAGTGTTGTTGTTGTTGTTGTTGTTGTTGTTACGCATGAATGACTGTTTCTTTGCACAATGTTTCAAAAAAAGCGGGCTAAATGACTGCAGGTAAAATAAATAAAAAATACTGTAGGGCCATGTGAACACAAGTCAGTGACCTACTTTGACTGCTCTGTCATTAACATTGCGTTTTATTTCTATAAATTTAATTTAGTTTTAAATGTGTTCCAGCCATTTAATAAAAGGTGTTAACAATGAAAAACCATGAGGGTGGGGGTTTGGTTAGTGCGCACACTAATGGTTAACCGAGTATTAACCGCTAAGGGCCTCGGTTAACGATTAATGAAAAACTTGAAAACGTGCAGCCCTAGTCAGAAACTAATTTAGTGTTGATTCTTGTGATTCATACGTACATACGACATTGTTGCAGCACTGGGCATAAGGGCTTGAGTAAATGAGCGGTTTAAACGAGGCTGACAATAAAGCACGGGTGTGTACACGTGTTTTCAAGTTCACACCAGATGTGAGGAAATGGCATTGTAACACGATTAAAGGGGTGAGAAAAGAAACAAGTTGGTTTACAGAATAGGCTTGTTCAAGTGGATATTAAGGCTTATAAAAGTGCTTTTGTTCACCTGAGCATTCACAACAATAAACCCCACATTCAAGCCGCCATTTTTTTTGGTCAACGACTAAATGTTTGTTAGTGGACTTTTAAAATGTGGCGTACCAAAGTAGAGAAGATTACACGAACCTGCAGAAATGAAGCAAAATGCTGCTGCAGCCTTTTGAGTTATTGGAACAATGTTAAAATGTAGTTAACAGTAGGGCTGCTGCGCCATATTGAAAAAACGTTCATGACTTTGCAGTTAGTTCAACCATGAAAAGACGTGGCGTTAGGAGAGTTTTATTGGACGTGAATCGTGATTGGGGCTCAGACCCCAGCGAAAGATTGAATTAACGGCAATAATGAATGATTGACGGCGTCTTCCCCCGGACACTGGTGGTGGTGGTAGAGGTAAAGACCCGGGACGGCCAGTTGACAACGACGAGCAGAGCCGAGGAGAGGCCAGACAACATTGACACCAAACCTCCATCCTTGCTGTATCGTAATACGGACCGGATCGGCCCCTGAGTGAGTTCTCGTTAAGTGAAGAAGTCATACAATTTGCGCCTTTGGACGTTCTGGAGGACGATATTACCGCGATTTGTCTTCAGGTTTTGCAGTCCTCTCTCAGACTTGTTAAACAAATGCACCCAGTCCTTGTAATTTGCTCCATTAATCCGCGCAGATCAACTTGAAAACGCCAGAGTAATTTGCAGGAATCTCCGTCGGCTGCCAGCAACACCCCGTTTCCACGTAGCCGCTTTCTTCTCACCACATGGTTAAGTCACGCGTTTGTCTAATAGATGGGAAGTAATTATGCGCCGTATCACAAGAAAACAGATGAAACAATGCTCTTCCAGTAAGTTTGAGGCTTTTCGGGGCAGAGGAATGCCAGAGCGTGTTGCCAGAGCGCGGATGTTTTACTCATGATTGGGCCAGGCAGATTGATGAAATGTGAGTGAAAGTCGCTGGGTCGTTCGTCAGCGCGCGGCGAGGGGTTTCTCTGAGTGTTTCAAGGTGGAAACAAGAACTCACGTCACATCAGCGGGTGAACAGATGATGATCTAATCCAGCTTGAAGAGCCAAACATTACAGTGATTGAAAGATTTTACTAATATAGGGGGGAAAATTGGTTTCCTCTGTCCACACTTTTGACTTTGGTAAAATACATTTGTATTAAAAGCACTGGTATTTTGCTGTTTTTATGTCCCTCTTTAAGCCACTTAACACCTTTTACCCACTCCACAGTAACTCCACAGACACAGTAATGTGAATGACTGCAGGCAGTGACATCCAGTGTTACGGATCATTTATTTTAAAGCAGTACTAAGTAACTCTTGCCCCTAGACAAGCGCAACTGCAGGTGTCTTAGCAAGTTCAGATTTTTTTAACTTATTAAATGTCTTGGAGAGTAAATACTACGCTGACAGAAAAGGTGTAGAGAGGGGTGTTGTACATCCAGTTATACAATGGGAATATTTTTTTTCACTCAACCTTGGTTGTAAATACTGTTTAAGTGGCGCTAGCCCGCAGTTAGCTTTGCCTGTTAGCCTCTTCTCCGTGATTCTATTAGTGTGTATTGGTTGCTCCGCCCCGGTGGCAGTCAAGTTGCAAGCATGGTTTTCTGTCCAGAGACACCAGGGGGAGATGAAAGACCCCCCAATCATCCCATTAACACTTGTATTACCCCCACAGGGACTACGGAAAGGATTTATAAAGGTAAACACGTTACTTAGTATTGCTTTAATTTGACCTTTATTTAACCAGGAAAGTCCCGCTGAGATTAAGAATCTCTTTTACAGGCCCTGGATGGGATCCTATTGTACATATTCTTAGTATCTAGCCATAGGGCAGCCTTTTTATTAGGGCTACAAGGTTTATCAATATTGAATCACAATCGAGGTTTTGACTGCAGTAACCTTTGTTTTCTCTGTCTCTGGCATTTGAGTGATAGATGTCACCGATCAGAATTGTGGAGTCTTGCATTCTCAGATTCAGCTGCAAAAAGATAAAAGGTCTGAGTTTCCATGAAGCAGATTCTAAAGTGTTTCGATAGACGCTCTGTGATTCCATCCCGGACTTATTTTAGTCACATGGCTGTCCCCCAGAGGTACTCTGAATGTCGGGGAAACTCCTCCAGAAGAGGGTTTTATGAGCTGTTCACATAAAATCAAATATTTTTGAAAGTAGATTATTGTGTATTGCTCTAATGTGGGTAATGCAGCCCTACTTTTTATGATTTAAGTAAGTCTATAAATTTGACATTGATTACATTCCCATTACCTGTTTTATTATAGAAGTGGGACAACATTTATTTTGTCATGGTTTAGTATATTGTAAACGCAGACATTTGTGGGGGGAAAACACTGTGCATCTATGCATTTGTATCAATTTCATGAACTTGCAGGCCAATTTTCTAGCATTTCTGTGACAGTGACCCCGAGAAGTGAACCTGCAAGTTGTGAAATGTGCCTTTAGATTTGTCCATGTGCAGACAGAATACGAGCGATCGCTGTTGTTGTTTTCTTCCGTAATTTTCACCAGATGTTTTGGCAAATGGCTGATGCATCCAGGCCTCTCGCTGTTTCACAAAATTACCAATCTGTTACAGCGCAAGGGAAGCAATGCCCTGGTTGTGAACATTGTTTTTGCCTGTCAGATATTAGACTATTATTATTCATTAATTAACACATTAAAATGCCTTCCACGGCGCCCAGATGTGACAACATCGCGATCACTCGTGTTGGGAATATGTTAAGAAAGTTAAGAATGAGTTTGGACTACAGCCAATGATTAATCATACTTATAGAACATTATAGAGTTTTACCAATACTGTCGAAGTTGAGAAATTGAGGTGATCAGAAGCTTCTTCTTGCTTTTGTCTTCAGAAGATAAGTTCAACTGGAGAAGCCAGAGCTTAAGTAGGCCACTAGATTGTGTTTAGTTATTCTTACATGTGAAGACAAGCATAATGTTTGTCGGATGCAATAAAGCCTTGTGCAACTTCCATGTAAAGATCTTACTTGTAGACATTATTTTATTGAGTCAGCAGGTGGCAGCAGGGCTCTATGGATGCCCGATCACAGGTAGAAGTAGAAACCGCAGCCACTTCTTTTAATCTGTGCATGATCTCAGACGAGGGAAGGACAATGGCTACAAGAGTAGGAGAAGATCGAGGGGGAATAACGAAACATAAGGTGGTTCTTGTAGTAAGAGTGGTGGAGGGGGAAGATCAAGGAAGCAGACAGGTATTATATCCATGGTTCGACCTAAAAAAGCTGCCGACACGCATGCTAAGGATGCTAACCCTGACATAGTGCTGCCGCCGGCGCCTTTCATCACATTTCACACGAGAGAGAAGCAGTGTTTTGCTGTTTTATTGAAGGAAACAACTGTTCAGATGTTTGAGGTCTCACTAAAGCAATACATAGCGTCCAAGTCACTGTCACAAAGTCAGACATCAAGCAAATGTGTTTTTTTTTTAAAAAAAAGCTTGTTTTCAGTTAAACTAACCCATATTCAACTGGTGATTATGAAAGAACAAATCAAGCTTGAAACAAACTTTTTTTACTGATGAAAGTAGACTGTCTATTCTTTCAGATTCTACATAGTCATAGTACACAATATGCTGTGGGTCTTGAAAAATCTGTGAAAATCATCTAAAACGCCTGGCAATATTGGGTTGGCTGTTGGCAGCCAATGAGTTAATCAACCAACCCAATCCAGTTGACAACATTTAATAATAATAATGCCTTACACTTGTATTGCGCTATACAAGCCTGTAAAGCGCAAGGTCATGCGGGTCAGGTTGACACACAGTGGCAGCGCGGCTCAGCCGCAGCAGCTCAGGACTGACACCTGAACACTATTTCGTTGTACGCTTGTACAATGACAATAAAACACTTACTTACTTACTTACTTACTTACTTACTTACTTACTTACTTACCAAGTTTCTCAAAGCGCTACACTGTCGTCATTCATTCACTCTATACTCGGTGGTGACAACCTCAACAACGATGGATTATTCCTGTACAACTGAGTGGCTACACAAACTATCAAAGATAAAACCAACACAGCTACACTCTGTCACTCTGACTTGTTTGGAGATATTTGAGTGTTTAGTACTCACTGCAAGAATGTCCAAGTCTGATTACTGGACTTTCTGCGTGGTGTTGAGTTTTCTCCGACGCTTCATCTACTCTCCAGATGAAACTGAACTCAAATGCTAACAAAGTACGCCTTCAACTTCACTAAACATGTTTTTTTTGTCTCCTTTGTCTCCGCAGCATTCAAAGCCAAAATCAAGGAGGTCAAGCGCGAGAACATGGACCGCAAGGTGATCCTGCAGAAGAGAAAGAAGATAATCAAAATGGGCACCCTGAAAAAGAAAGACCTGAAGAAGCTCGTCCTGTACCTGAAAAACGGCGCCGACTGCCCGTGCCAGCAGCTGGACAACCTGGCGATGCAGTACCTCATCATGGGGCGCAAGGTGGATCAGCAGTTCCTCCTCACCGGCATCCACAAATGGGACAAGTCCAGCAAAGACTTCAAGAAGACCATCAAGAAGCTCAAGACCTACAAGTGTCCCGCCTTCGAGAACGTCTTCTAAGCCACGGGGCCCCAACGAGACGACGGACTTGCACAAGCGTTGAAGCGGAACTCAGTAGCTTTTGTCTGACTTTTTAAAGCCACACTGCGGAACATTCCAGGTTACACGTTGCTACGTCAGTTTCCAAACCCCATCAAAACCAAAACATGCAGGCGATACCAATGTGCGAGAGCTATTTTCACACTTTTACTCTGTTACATGTTGTGCCTTTAGTGAATGAACCGTTTTAGATGTATGACGGCAACGTGTCATACAAGGAGGCGTGGCCTAGCTGAGGGGGAAGAAAACCCCTTATGGGAATCACAATTTTTAACTATTTTTTGCCATTTTCTGGCGGAGTATAAACATATTTATCACACACCAATAAAGATAAGCTAAAAAAGATTTTTCCCCCCCACTTTTCATACTGGTTTTAGCTAATGTTAGTCTATGAAAAATGTATGCTAACAGCCACAATCAGGTACGTGGAGAGGAGCAAGTGGTTCAACAGTCCATAAATATTTAGAAAACAGACAATGGTAAGTGGGAAAACAATGTTAGCTTCATGCTACCTATGCTAATGTTAGCAACGAGTGCCGTTATTTCCTGTGAAAACACTTTATATTTGAGTGATAAATATGTTTGTAGTCCCCCAGAAACCAGCTAAAAATTGTGATTCCCATGAGAGGGTTTCTTCCCCTTGACTAAGCCACGCCTTGTATGACACGTTGCCGTTTGTATCTTATCTATGAGCGCCGCCGACCTGGCTGGTTTTAGCGAGAAAGCAGCTTTTCCTTCACAACGATCTAGCCATGACTATGTTTTCAATTTTCAATGTTCAAGCTACTGAGTTTCGCTTTAAAAAGAAAAAATCCCCTGCTTTATTTCCCTCCCCGGCTGTTCATATATCTATATAACTTTGTGTATTACAGACACTTTTCAACATGTGAGTGATTCGAATGCGCGGAGGGACTGGGTTACTACTATTGTCTTTTGTTTTTCCAACGGACTTGTCACAGATAGCAACCCTTCATCGCCAAAATGATTGCCAATATATTTGTAGATACTTTTTTTTTTTTGCTGCAATGATTCGCTCCGGTTGTGCTTCAAAATGGTATGGTGATTTGCTGAACATGAACAGGCGAAGTCCTGCGCCTTCAAGGAGGTTCTGTGGGTTGTGAATGAATCGAAGTCAAAGAGGAGTTTGATAGTGTGTTTTAGGAATCATTTTGTGTTGAAACATGTTGATACTTTTTCCCACAGTGGCAAGCACAATAAACACATAAAAGATCACAAAATTACGACAATAGATAACTGGGGTTGTTCTGATATTAATATTGGTATCTGATTTTAGGCCGATAAAACCAATCCGATATTACTTTTTTCTAAATAGGGACTCACAGATGCAAGCCTTAGCTGCATCATGGGTAGTGCTATTGTTGGTGATCAGAGCAGCTTAAATACTGACTGTGAAGGCTGTGCAGACAGTAAAAACTCTAATAATCACAAAGAAAAGAGTGTTGAGAGAGAGTTAACGAAGAGAAGTTTTTTCGGTGAACAAAGTTTGTTTCTATGAATAATAAACCATGTTTTTATTCAGGATTGGCATCTTTGTCCTGGCCACACTGTCGTTTTTATTTAGTAGTACTCTGTATCGGTTAGGGTTGGGTACTGTTTTCGATACCTGGTATCAGAAAACAAAAGTTTAGGTACTACTGGTTTCGAAAGCAGGTACCGAAAAAAATACAAATAATAAACTACCACTCTAAAGTTTGGGGTTACCCAGGCCACGTCTATAGCTTCTTTAATCAGCACAACAGTTTTCATCAGTGCCAGTATAATTGCACGAGGGTTTTCTAATCATCAATTACCCTCTATCATGTTAGAATCTAACACGATTAGCTAACACAATGTACCATTAGAACACTGGAGCGATGGGCCTCATCACACCCTTGAAGGTATTCTGTTACAATGTCTAGACTGTATTTCTGATTAATTTAATGTTATCCACATTGAAAAAAAGTAGTGCTTTTCTTTAAAAATAAGGACATTTTACGTGACCCCAAAATTTTGAGCGGTAGTGTACCTACGTTTTGGGACAGCATTATAGGAAGTGACTTGGTTGCTTCAGCTCAAATAAATTATACAAATTTAAAAGAAATAGTCTTTTATGGAATAAATAAACATCATTGTTTTGTTTTATGGATATAGACGACAAATATTTTAGTACAGGTATCGGGGGAAAAAATATTGTTCGAGTATCTGTATATTAAATCAAGCATCGTCTAAGTACCAGTATCGAAATATAACACAACAGTACGCAGCCCTAGTATCGGCAGAAAACCCTGCGTCCAGGAATCGGATGCGAATGGGAAAAAAAAGGTATTGGAACAACCCTATAGCAGATTTACACATACTAAACATGTAAAACAAATGGTACGTGTGAAAGTGCTTTTGTGCTTATTTTAAGCTGTACTTGCAACTTAGCACCATCTTTTTTGTCTGTAAAGCAAATTCACTTTCACTTTTTACCCACTTTCAGGGAAACATCATCAAAAGGTTGCTTCATGTGCAATCTCTAAAAGTCATGCAACAGTTTAAAAATGGCCGCCACTTGCAGGTGATAAGAAAGGCCAAAACTCATTGGATAAAGTATAGTTTTAAATATATTTCTCTGCCAATTGTAGGAACAGCTCTTTTTACCCACAGTTTTTTACCATTGATGTTACTAAAAAAGTTAAACGTTCTGGGTACACCAACAATAGTGAATAAGAATTCTCTTTTCTCCATTGACTTTCATTCACTGTACACTGCGACCCATGTTTTCTCGTGGAAGAGGCATTAGATATCAGCAAACGTTCAAACGCCAACTCATTACGCTATTTTCTGTTCTTTAAAGGAAGTCGATTTGAAACGGTGAGGTTTAGAAATGCTACGATGAGCCTTTAGCAATAAGCACACGATCTTCTCTTTCTGTGCTCTTTGGAGTTTTATCAGAGAAAACAAAACAAACTGGCAGTAACCATAAGTTATTGTAAACAATGATCCACGGTTTGTCTTGAGTTGATTCAGACGGGAACAAATTTTGTATTTCTGACAATTGCAAAATGGTTGAAAAGCGTAAAATGTAATTGCTGCCAACACGATGTTTCTGTCATTTCTTTTCCGGTTCGTTTTAGCACTATTTTCTTGAAAGATTTGAATGTCAGCAGTGCATTGCTGCCTATTATGTGTACATACAAATTTTACATAAATATAAGGAGAAAAAAAATTCAAAGCTGTGTGTGGTTACTTTTCTCAAATGAGTTCCGTTCATCATGATATACTGTGAGCTTGTCGTCTTATTGGATCGTGAGGAGCACAAACGAGAAAGTCCCTTTGACTTTGCTGCTACACATCTGGTAAAGGGTGACCAGATTTTCCACCTTATTACGTCTTCTGACCCAGCGAAGCGCTCCCACACTGCTGTATTCTCTGAGATATTTAATTGGTTTATTATTGATCTTCAATGAAGGTTCTTAAGTTGTCTTCTGTACTCTGTAGTTGAAGTGTCGAACGTTTCGCCTCTCATCCAAAAGGCTTCGTCAGCGCACTAAAGTTCAGTTGAGCCCGCAGTCCAGATAAAGACCATGGGGAGGAGTTTCACTAGGTTAAGCCCCTCCCCTTTATTAACAGCTATTCTCACCTGTAGGTAAACATCTTTGTGGTTTAAGAGTATTTGTTGTTCTAAGACTTAACGCCCTACCTAACACATGAGTTTATTGTTGATATTCACATGGGCCAAAAACATTCATTTTCAAGTGAAGTGTGTTGTTTCGAGGTTTGTATTGGCCCAAATCTGGGACATGGATCAAAGGACTCAAAACTGGGACTGTCCCGAGTAAACTGGGACGTCTGGTCACCCACGGTTTCTTCTTTCACCTGGAAACAAATGCATTCTCAAATCTTAACAAGACAGTGTTTAAATATCACGATTTATACTTTAATTGTTATTCTCTCCAATTGGATTTTTCTGTGACAATACTGTAGTAATAGTAATAGTAGTAACAGTAATAAAGGAAAAGTCTCAAATTTAAATATCAAACGGTATCAGATTGTAAAACCTTTGAGAGAAAACTCAAACAAGAACTGCTAAACTATACTATAAAGACTCAGATTCATTTCAGAACATGTTTGTAGAGCTCAAAACTAGAGGGTTAGCAGGTTTTCTAGACTCTACACAGAAGAAATCTTTGCAAAGATAAATGCAGGTTTTGCAGAGTTTCATTGCGTCAGTCGTAACCAAATCCAACCACTGCACAACATCAAGAACATCAAGAAACATTTTTTTATCTCTGCACCTTGTTGCCACAACCTTTCTTACGTTTGGCAGCAAAGTGAAGACAACAGAGTTTTTTGGGTTTTTTTCCATAGCGATGCGTGAGTCAGTCTTTTACCACTTTGAATGAACGCCTGTGTGGGTGTAATGTGCCGTTACTGTTAGTTGGCTCACTGGTATGTGCTAAACCATTCCCTTTCACTTACGAATCACACCAACCCATTGTGTCTTATGAGATAGATATTATCTAAAAAGAAGAACCAGGACAGTCCTACATCAAGGCAGTAATTAAGCTATAGATGAACCTCAAATATTTACTAAACATAAATAGCACAGAGCTAATTCCCAAATAGACTGTAAAAGCCTGAAGAACTGCAAATCAAGTGGTTATTCTTTGCACTGATCCAAGCTGTCAGACTTTTTTATTGCATTGCGGGCTGAACTTAAACACTTAACTGGCTGCATATGGCCCCATGCCTTAGTTTACCCACCTTTGTCCCGGACAGTAGGCTGACAAGATTACTTCAACTTAAGACAGGAAATATAGGTTTCCCTCAAAACTTCAATACCATAAAGGTTTGCGTATTGTTTCCTACATATTCATAACTCATTTGCCCTGTTTATCCATTCCAAGATGACAGTGCCCGGATTCATCAGGCTCACATTGTGAAGTTGAGAGAGTTGCTCAGGAGGCATGATCTGGACACTCAGGAGGCATGATCTGGACACCACAGGGTCCAGATTTAAATCTCATTGAGAATCTTCAGGATGTGCTGGAGAAGGCTTTGCACTGTGGTCACATTCTCCCATCATCAATACAAGAGCTTGTTGGAAAATTAATGCAAGTGGATCTTTTGACATTGCAGAAGCTTATTGAAACAATGCCACAATGGATGTGCTGTAGTCAGAGCTAAAGGTGCTATATCCAAATATTACAGCGTGTGGTCAGACAGTGTAGAATGTCATGAACGCAGCGCCAGAAGGCCCAAAAATCCTACTAAATCACTGTCATAGAACTGCATTTAGTTGGGTAATGTGCTCAGAATCTCTCCAACTCAATTCAAATCTTTTAAATAATAATAATAATAATAATAATAATAATGCATTAGTCTTATATAGCGCTTTTCCAGACGCTCAAAGTCGCTTTACAATTTGGTGCATTATTCATTCACTCCATACTCGGTGATGATAAGCGAGGCAACCAGTCTGCGCACATCAGCCACCACCACCAACCACTCACTCACTACATTCGCTAGGCTTCCTGGTGTTACTGAACGGTCTCCCATCCAAGTACTAACCAGGCCCTACCCTGCTTAGCTTCCAAGGTCTGACGGGATTGGGCATCGCAAAGGCGGTATGGCCACATATGCAATCGTATGCAATCGTCTTATGTAAAAGGCCTATCTAACTGGAGGGGAGTCGCGGTGACATAGCAGAGACTGCCTGTCGCGGATATCTCTTCATCTCGGATTGATTGCCCTCATACAAAGGGCCTATCTCAAAGGCCTGGAGACTATAGTTGGAGACTCGCGTTGCCGCTGGTCACGGGGATGTCTCCAAGATGTCCCCTGGAGATAAGGCGAGTCTCCAGGTAGTCTCAGTTAAAACTATTTGTTTTCAACGGAGTCTCCGTGTGGTGAACAGTGTTTGTTGTCCCCAACCTGTGAGATGTTTCGTATAGAGATGTATGGAGTCTCTTTGAGCTCTCCTTGGTATCTGACAGGTCTCGGAGACATTGCGGGAACGTCAACACGACAACAAATAGAATTCACGACACAACTGCTTGAGACTGCACACACATGGAGACTGCATGGAGAGTCTCCACTAAAATCGAACATGTTCATTTTCACCGAGACTACCTTAACTCAACGGGAGGTCTTAATGAAATCTCTGTGACCAGCGGCAACTAGGGTTTCCAACTAGTCTCCTGGCCGGTGAGCTAGGCCGTTAAGAGAAGACAACTGCAGACAACTTTTCACTATACGTATGCTCGCAAACCTGTGAAGTTGCATTAAATTCTTGGCTTGTTCGGCACTGCCAACGAAACATGAGGAAACTTACACGAGTATGATTGCGCTTTTAGTTTTATGCTCGGAAATCCTTCATTTTAGAGGCACAGATGAAAACAACAAAACATCAAACCGCAGCATCGGTAAAATATCCCTCATTAAAAAACCAGGAAGTACCTCCACATGTTTTGAGTAACGTTCGCTCATATGCGGAGCAGCAATCATCGCTTCAAAAGACAAACTCACTCCGACCGAGAGGAGATGAACCGTTGGAACAAACATCCCGTTCACAAGTTTCAAACCACAAAAGGAAAACGGATGAGGCGCAATTAAGAAACGGCTCCGAACATAAACAAGGCTGTGTTTACACTAATGTGATTGGCAAATTAGGTCAAGTTTTCAATTCTTTTCAAGTGGTGTGAGAGAGCTCCAACTTGAAATAGTATTGTGTCACTGTGTTTTTTGGCATTTAGTTCACCCAATTCTACCACGGACAAAGCAGACGGAGAGAATCAAAATTGTGTCTCAAACCGTTGGTGTAAAAAAGACAACAGAAAATATTGCGAAGTGTTACTGATGAAGATCCTGCCTCAAGATCTGGAAAAAAGGTTCCCTGACTTTAGGTTACTTTACTTTTGTGTTGGTAGACCCTGTCCCTGTTGGGGGCATTTGCCCACTGCATTCGACCCATCCTTTTGATTCCATTGGGGACCCATCAGAATCATCTAGCTAGAGGATTAAACTATTGTGCATGTTTTGTGTATACAGATGTATTATTTTACAACTAAGCATTGAAAATACAGTTTATTTGATCAGTCATCGAGATGAGCTTTAGTTCAGGTAAATGCCATGACTAAGATTTCTGGTTCATGGTGCTCCCAATGTCCAGTCCGTTTCTGTCCATAACCTTTTAGCTTTGAGGCAGGGGTCTTAGCCATCACATGCCATTTTTAGTATTCACATTTATTATCCATGTAGTTTTCTTATGTCAGATGTCCCTTCCAATCTTACAACCAGCCGAATATGGTAACTATGATTACAATGACCACATACTGTATCTTCATTGCCTGAGTAGTTAAACCCTAAAATCTCTTATTTCTACACAACGGTTCAAGTTCTAGTCCGTCCGACCGTGAAAAGGAAATTACATTACCAAATCATCTCAACAATATAATAAAACTGTCCATTTGCACGCACCCCGTGTCCCGCTGAGCCCTCGAACTCCACTGACCCATTTAAGACCGTGGCTGCTGCCGCTGTGTCATAAACCTCCACAAACATCTCCAGCTTTAAACTCTGAGGACAGCTTTATGGGCCCCGTGCTGCTTTGAGAACCGATCCAGGAGCCCAAGCGAACCCCAAAGTGTCAAAACTGGGCCAGGACTTGACAAGAACCCACAGTCGGAGCCGGTGGAACAAGGAGAGTCCAGTTACGAAGCAGAGCGTGGAGACAAATATTCATGGACGGCTGTGAGGAGGTTTATGGTGATTGTGAAAGCGGTTTATCGTTTCCTGGTGTTTATGCGAGTCGTGGAACTGCATCTTAAGATTTCATGGCACATCATGTGTCTTTATTATCTGCCGACAGCGCTCACACTCAGCGGTGAGGGAAAATATGCGCCGCTACTTCAGTATTTGAATTCAACGTTGGGGCGAGACCAAACTGGGTCATTATGAACCTTTATGCAATGTCAGGACTCATCTTGTATTAGTGACGGGCTCAGGTGGAGGAACGTGGGGAGAGAATGAACATTGGAACAATTAAGGAACCTTGTTGATTTTGTTTCATTCAAAGTCATAATCATTAATTATTTGTAAAATAGCTTTAGTGTGATGTGGTTGTTTACTTGCCGTGTAGTAGTTTAAAAAACATGTATTAAATCAACTGGATTGTTTGAAAAGCTCATAAGAGTAGATAAATAAAAGACTTGTTTTTCAATGTCAATGGCATTTGTGATGTTAAAAGGTTGTATTGTGAATGGAGTAAGAGAAAAAAGTTCCTTGTTATGTTTGACTTTTGACTGTGAGTTGCCGGATTGTATATATTTGGATTATATTTGTTACCAGGTTCAGCTATTTGAGCGAGGCCCACTAAGGTGTTTCGTATGGTCATGTTGGACTCAGATGTGACTGTAATAATGAAATGTGTGAAAATCCAGACGAAGATCCACAGTTCCTGCATGCAAAGGCGGCCATCTTCTGTCAGCCATATGCCCCAGAAGATTCACTGAGAAGAAAATTGATAACATGTGAAGGAACAAAAAAGTAGTGTTTGCTGAAGCAGTGAAACAGATCTACGTGTGTGATGGAAATGTTGCACCAAAGAGGAATGTCAATTTAATCATGATTGATTTGAAAAGCTTTTTGTCATTCATGGTTATGGTGATAAATAGTGCAAGTGATTTACAGCATAAAATGGTAAAACCGACTGTATAACCAAGATTCATGAAGTGGCGAGGAGATTCATGAATATGGATGGGATAACTGAGGAGGAGTTGGTTAAAACTCTGAAGCAAGGGTGTGCAGACGGATCAAAGTAACAGACATTGTTGGGTTTGAAGGGGATTGGGGACTATTTTTAACACAATTTGTTTTGAAAGCTAATATATTGTAAATGAAATACAATGGGTGATGATAATGCACCATTAAAGATGCCAACTGTCGTTAAACTCCACCAAAGAAAAAAAAAATAAGAAAAATCCATCTTTATGTTGGCTGGCAACTTTTTTTTAATCTAAATGCAAAATGTTAAAGCCAGCCCTTGGGTCCTGTGGAATTGGAGACTTGTCTGGGCCTTGTTGGGATCATAGGAATTGGTTAGCATAGAATGTTTTATATAAACATGTGGACCTAGCATGCTACGCTATCTGTGCTAGTTCTGCTAGTAGGCCTCAGTTGAAGCCAATCTGTTATATGGGTTTTCAATAGGTTTATCCTTTTGCTACTTTGGTTTATTTATGGTTTCTTCGATTGAATTACCAAGGATTTTGTTTTGATGGATCATTAATACATGTTTGTTTGTTTGATTGATTGATGGATTAATGTAACTTTATTGATTGAGGAATATAGTTGGCTAATACTGTAGTCTACAAATATTTGTGTGATTTATGTATGACTTGTGTACACTTTAAATTGATAAATTATTTTCAATCGCACCAGTTCATACTTATTGGTCCTGTTTCTCCTGCAGGCCAGGTGCCCTTTGTATGGGTTATTTGATGGCGAGCTTGTGAACAGCCAGGAACCTGAGACAGTCACCCCCACCGTCACAACATCTACACCCCACTGGTCAAGTAGGAGGCTGGTGAAGCCTCACTTACGCTTCTCCAATTTGCCACCATTCAGCTCAGTAATCGACTCCTTTTAGACATTTAGTGTGTTAACGGACTCTGTTGGGTAAACACCAACCGGATCACACACAAATACTGGATTTTGAAATTGTTTGTTTTGTTATTGTTGTATATTGTTCATTTTGATTTGAACAACTGAACCATCAGATTTAATTATGCACACTAAATATTTGAGTTACTGTTATTTTTCAGTTGTTCACTTCCAAAACATGGTACCATCACTTCTTGTGGTTACTAACCTCTGTCCTCAAGTAGCTGTTCCTGGTCTTCTGACTGTGATTCATCTAGCTATACATTTTACTTACCTCCATAGATATAATTTATTTGTAACATGCAATAACTCTAATCCCTGTTAAAAGTGCTTATAGAAACACAATCTTCAGATCACATAATTTGAATAAACATAAGCCACTTTAGACGCCTCTACAGATCATAAATCCTTTGGCTGAAGATCCAATCCATGATGAGATTTCCATAAACTGCGGTACCTCGGTTCATTTATGCGATTAGTCAGATCAGTTTGTGGCTGTTAAAAACCACCTCCAAACCTGTATTTGCCAATCTCTTCATACTTGACTTATGAGCCATACCCAAAGAATCTCCCCAAAGAGACGCCCGCTGCCGGATCGCACAGAGAGCGCTGTGTGCACATTGGTCCGCGGGGATCCGTGTGGGGGAGGGGCTCACATGTGGTGTATGTTTTTCAATAATGGCCATTAGTGCGGCAGGTTTTAAAGGGCTGATGTCAGAGCGGGGTTGCTCTTCCAGTAACTATATTCCTGCGAGCTGGACCCGGGCCTAAGCATGACGGCACAGTCCTCAGTTACTTACTGACTGTGGAAGAGCAGAGACCTCCGAGCCACCAGCTTGGTATTGCTCCAGTCAGAATCTAATCTGTAACATGGAATTCAAGAAGAAGAAGTTTATTTATAGTGCCTTTCACAGACACACAGAGGGCTTTACATGAGACAATTATACATTCACTCCATACTCGGTGGTGTTCAGTTTCCCCTTGGGGAGACTGATAGAAACGCTTTCGCGACTGCACAAATCTGCGCCTATTACACATCCTGGCCTATTGTACATGTTTTTAGTGGTAGGGGAAACCGGAGTACCCAGAGGAAACCGGACCTTCTAGCAGTGAAGCACGAGCACTAACTGCTGTGCTACCGTGCTGCCATCAAATGCAGACTCTCAAATCATCTATCACTCAGAACTTTAGGATTTCTTTCACTAGTATGTGAAATGGTTTAGGGGTTCGGCTGATGATTTGGCAGTAGATTTTCTGTGTGATAGTTCATATTAGATCGAATGTCTTCGCACACAGAAGCCGCCATGTTGGACGGACCATGAATTTCTCTGATTTGTCTGTCAATCACAACCTTCAGAACCCGTCATCTTTGTAAGGTATTAGAAAAGTTTTTAAGTCTGGCTCGTCTGATGAGCAAAATACAACTCCAGGTATGTTTTTGACAAAGGAATGTTTAACATGAAAAGGCTAAAAAAAAAAAAAGGAAAAAGGAAAGGTTTTTCGGTGTTATGTTACCTTTAAATTAAGGTAAAGTAGAGTCGGTGCAGTATATCAAGGTTTTGTTGGGCCATCATCAAAATAAAATACTCTGCCTGACAACAAAAGAAATCGCCATATTTCATTGGATCACCATTAGCTTTGATTACAGCATTCAGCAACATTTGCTGTAGCATTGTTTCTATAAGCTTCTGCAACGTCAAAAGATCCCGTGTTGCATTCATTTTTCACCAAGAACTTGTATTGATGATAGGAGAGTGTGACCACTGTGCAAAGCCTTCTCCAGCAAATACTAAATATGCTCGGTGTGGTTAAGATCTGGACTCTGTGGTGGCCTCACAAATCCTGGCTTTGTCATCTTGGAATATGCCCGTTCCAATCAGGGACAAAGAAATACATTGATGGAATAACCTGATCATTCAGGATTTTAACTTCTGATCTCATTCTTTGGGCATATAATGTTACTGAACCTAGACCTGACCAACTGCAGAGACCCCAGCTCAGAACAGTTTGTTAAAACCATAGACCGTTAAAAAGAATAGACAACTCCTCCTCACTCCTCCCCGTTTACCATAATGACCACGTTCGAGGGGGAATTCATGGTGGATTTATAGACTCCTCCTCCCCAGCTCTGACGAAGCATGTTCCTAATAAGGGCATAAAGGCGGGATCTTCACTGTAGACTCGGCCCTTGCGTGACGTGTAGCTCGTGCAGCTCCAATGCTAACAGTCCGACCCTCATTAGTACGAGATTTTTTTTTTAATTCTTTCAAAAACCAGCCTGGTTTCTTTTTATGTGACTAACCCAGCGTTATCTCAGGAGGAATATGTAGCCGTAGAAAGTGTTAAAAAATAGAAACCAT
This sequence comes from Neogobius melanostomus, assembly GCA_007210695.1. Taxonomy (NCBI): domain Eukaryota; kingdom Metazoa; phylum Chordata; class Actinopteri; order Gobiiformes; family Gobiidae; genus Neogobius; species Neogobius melanostomus. Next base: position 268,776 of record VHKM01000873.1, read on the forward strand.
TCGTTAAAGTTGTTTTTAACGTGTCTAAAGGCCAATGCTTTTCACTACAGCAATGACGGAGCAATGGCGGCCTCCAGTGTTGCGGTCATAAAGCAGAGCAGCCAGCGGCCTTTGGTTAAAACCAAGTGGACACTTTGTTCTTTGGTCTGGCAGTGTATGTTCCTTTTGCCCATCCTTCGTTGTCGCTTTGATCATTCTTATCATTGGGGGCTGACATTCAAATATCCATCTCCAGTTGCATTTTGTTACTTGGCAAAGCTCTCACCCAGAACCAAAGACCTTCTCCTCGTGAGGCAAGTCAGCCAGCCAACTAAAAATGATCATCAACAACCTTCATAGTTCTGGACATTTCTGATACAACTGCGGCTGTTTCCTGGCTCGACATCCACGCTGATCCTCCAACTTTTCCCGTGTGTTGGAAAATGACACACGACTGGTACCTCTTGTACTTTCATAATAAGCGTTTTCTGTCAGAACGCAGCTCCTCTCCGGTACGTTCTGTCTTGTCTTAGAAACACCACAGTCATTACTCTGTTCTCTCTCTCTCTCTCGCTCCCTTTTGAACGCGACTGCATACTTATTATGTTATCATGATACATTTAATGCAAAAAAAAATAGACAGCTTTATGGGGCTTTCCACCTGGGAGAAAAGAGTTTCATTTTTCCTGGCTTGGAACCCGGTGGAAAATGATATTCCAAAGGTCACTCTGAGGAAAAAATAAGTGCATTTTATAAGTGCCTTTTTACAAAATAGGTGCATGAGAAGGGGTGGTTAAAAATTATACGAGATTAGGGGTGACATGGCACAGTAAAGTAATCCTCAAGAGTCATGACCAACTTCCTGGCTCAAGAACTGGAGAAGAGCTTCCCGGAGAGCTACACTTTGGTCTAAGTCAAAGGTTGGCTCTAATAAGTTGCGTTCACGTGACATAACAACATTCTTAATGAGCCGATAGTTTAAAATTGAGGCGGTGGGCAACTTTTCTTTGTCATTACTGAAATCTACATGAAACTGTCTCCCTCTCTTCTGTCAGCGTATATATAAACTTGTTCCATTTGTCAGTTTTCTTTTTGGAGATTTCTTACAAAAACGGTCTTTCTACCATAGAGTTGTATAGATACCATAGACATATTATTAATACACCGTTAATACTCACTCCTCCCCGTTTACCACAATGACCACGTTCGAGGGGGAAATCATGGCGGATTTACAGACTCCTCCTCCCCACCTCTGACGAAGCATGTTCCTAATAAGGGCATAAGGGCGGGATTTTCACTGTAGACTCCGCCCTTGTGTGACGTGTAGCTCGTGCAGCTCCAATGCTAACAGTCCGGCCCCCGTTAAGTAGGAGATTTCTAAAATTAATCCTACCATAACCAGCCCAGTGCCTCTGATTGTGTCTAACCCAGCGTAATCACAGGAGGAATATCTAGCTGTAGACAGTTCCAAAAAATTAGGCACCGGGCATTAAAGTTGTTTTTAACGTGTGTAAAAGTGCAATGGATTCCAATGGGGGCCTAGCGGCTATATGGCGGTACTACAGCAATGGCGGCCTCCAGTGTCGTCGTCGCAAAGCAGAGCAGCCAGCGGCCATTGATAGATACAGACAGCAATGCGTCATGCAAGGGGGTGTGGCCTAGCTGAGAGGCGGAAGAAAACCTCTCATGGGAATCACAATTTTTACTAATTTTAGCCATTTTCTGGCGGACTATAAACATATTTATCACACATCACGAAATTCAAGCCAAAATTGGGTCCTCAAGGATGATTTTTCACAGGAGATTGTTCAGTAGAAGCGAAAAATGGCACTTGTCGCTAACGTTGGCATATGTAGCATGAAGCTAACGTTAGATTCCTGGTTAGCATTGTCCATTTTTTAAGTATTTACGTGCTGTTGAACCACTCTCTGTTAGAGAGTAAAATGATATCGCTATTTGTTATATTGCTCATGCTGTACAATCGTACTATTTCTTCTGTACCTTTGACTCTGGGTGCTCAAGCGCCTACTCTCAGCCACTGAATGTTTTGCTTGCGTATCAGTATGGCGCTTGACAGAGGGTATCTTCTTGTGGAAGCAGAGACAGAATGGTGAGACTAGCGCAATGTCTTGAGTTCATGTATCCGGGTGCGGCACCGATGGTGAATAAACTTCTCCTGCATAAGACATCCAGACTCCTGTCTTTTTTTCCATCTATCCTCTCGGAAATCATTGTTTATTCTCGGACACTCTCCATGGCTCTGTATCTTTATTTAGTAGAAACATATCTTCATAATTTAGCATTTGTTAAAGTAATGGTGGAGAAATGGGATTAACTTTAGTTTGTTCTCTTCTCTCTCTTCCAGAGTTTGGGAACAGCTTCACTGAACGCCCGATCTCCCTGTGTCTTTAAACGCGATCTGGGCACATTCAAACGCAGTTTATTTGCAGTCCCTGATCTGACTGGGACATATATGGACAAGAGCTCAGAGAGATACTCAGGGGCAAATCCATTAAGGCATTTGAATACAAGCAACAAAACTTAAAGTCAATCCTGTTAGCTGACAGGGAGCCAATGGAGAGAGGCCAGCACAGGGTTGGCTTAGTGGCTTTTCCTTTCATTATTTGTTCAAGTAATTGTAAAATGTTAGTTCTGACTTTCAGGGCATAGCGTGGTGATGCTGTTGGCCCTACGTATGCGCCCCTACTCCTCAGGGCAGAACCTTCGCTCCTCAGGCCAGAGTCTCCTGACGGTCCCAAAGACTTGTACTTTCAGACTGCTGCCCCCAGACTCGGGACTGACCTGCCCCTTTTCATGCCCAACTCTGTGAACTTGCTCAAGTCACATCTGTTTCGCAAAGTTTTTTAAACACTATTATAGAAGGTTCACTTTTTTTATACCACCGCTGAGTGTGGCACGGATGAATAATGACTACAGTGCAGCATTTTGAGAGGCCTGTCAAGCTTGAAGCGCAATACAAATGTAAGCTATTATTTTTATTATTCAAAGCTGTTAAGCCCTTGGCACACTTCCAGATTCCGGGACAACTGACAGCGCTAAGAGACGAACTCATAGAGGCCCAGCATTCAGCAGTGCTCGAAGTGCTTGATTAAAAGTCCGCACACGACTGGTCAAATATTACTCCAGCAAAAGTAAAAGTTGCTATTTATTTAAAGGCCTTATACCTGACTTTATATTTTCGTAGGGTAACAATTTTTTTTTCCCCAAAAAGGTATGTTGTAAAAGTAGTAATTTGTGGATTTGTGAAGTTTGCATTATATTATGATTTGTTTATGTTGTGTATGGTCAATATGTGACCACACATATGGCACGGGGACAGCAATGACGGTAAGTGATCACATTTATATTATAGCGCCTTTCTACCTGCTTTAAGCACTCAAAGCGCTTCACATCCAGGAGCCAGTTACCCATTCACACTCTCATTCATACACAAGTGTACAGAGACACTGGAGGCAAGGTGGCTGAAGTGTCTTGCCCAAGGACACAACAACAGTGTGCACCTGCGGGATTCGAACCACTGATCCTCCGATCACAAGACGACAAGCTCTACTTTCTGTGCCACCGTCGCCCCAAAACGGTAAAAGATATCAATTTCGTCACATTCTGATAAAATTAGATATGGTACCTTTAAGTAAAAGTACTCATGTATTTGTTGTCAAAAATACTTAAATATTCAAAGTGGGCTTGTAGGCTGTTTGTGGATGCAAAACAACTTTCTCCAACAAAACTGAGATCATTGATTTATTTTCTTTCTTTCTTTCTTCTTCTTTATTTTGAACATGTGAGCAACACAACACACCTTTACAAGATTTTAGACATAAAGGCTGTTACAAATCAAAAAGACAGAAGTAAACTTGTCAGTTCTCTTGAAAAAAGCCAAAATATACAAATGCACATGTCCAAAAAGGAGTGAGGAGAAGTTAAACTTATTTAACCCCACCCCCTAGTCCAAGCACAGTTGGACAACATTTCCTGTTGCTATATAGAGTTTCTCAAAACTCAAAAGAGAATAAATAAATAGTAATAATAACAAGATAAACTATTTCTTTTATGTTTTTTGGAAAATGAAAAAGAAAGCACACACATGAGACGAATCACTTAGAATCTTTAAATTCTGTTGTCTCATATTTCAAAAAAAGGTTTCTCTCCAAATTTCTTCTTGAACCGATTCATACTTGAGCATTGTTTTAGATCTGAGCTTAAATCATTCCATAATTTGGCACCGGTAATGGAAACACAAAAACTTTTCATAGTTGATTTGAATTGTTGTATTGTAAATTTATGGTCATCAGCACTCCTGAGGCTGTACACATTTTGTTGTGTGAGAAAATGTTTTTGTTTTTGTATATCGTTTGGTAAGGTATTCTGCTGTACTCTAAACATTATTTGGGCTGTTTGATAATCTACAAGGTCAGCAAATTTAATGATTTTTGATTCCAAGAACAGTATGTTGGTATGATCTAGATAATCGGATTTGTTGATAATTCTCATGGCTCTTTTTTGAAGACGAGTTAATGAACTCAGTGAACTTTTGTAATTATTTCCCCAAATTTCAGCACAATAGCTTAGATAAGGTAATACCAGTGAACAATACAAAATATGAAGTGATTTATGATCTAAAAGGTACTTTGACTTCTGCATTATAGAAATGTTTCTTGATATTTTATTCCCAATATGTTCTATATGACCTTTCCATCGAATTTCATCATCAATTATTACGCCAAGAAATGTAATTTTTTTTCACAATTTCAATAACTGATCCATCTATTTGTAATTGTACATTTAATTTCTTACTGCGCCTACCAAATATCATTAATTTAGTTTTACTTAAATTTAAGGTCAGTTTGTTAGAATCAAACCATAATTATATATTTTTTAATTCTACGCTTATTACTTCTTTTAATTGATCAAGGTTATCACCAGAACAAAACATATTGGTATCATCTGCGAAGAGGACCATGTTCAAGCATGCTGAGATGTTACATAAATCATGTATGTACAAATTAAACAGTTTAGGGCCCAACACTGAACCCTGGGGGACTCCACAAGCAACGTTCAAGCACGCAGATGTATGATTACCCATCTTCACAAACTGTTGACGGTTACGTAAATAACTTTTGATCCAATTTAAAACAACTCCTCTGATACCGTCCATCCATCCATCCATTTTCTTCCACTTGTCCGTTGCCGGGTCGTGGGGGCAGCCGCCGGAGCTGCCCAAATCACATTGCACCAGCCCCCATGGCTCCTTCTGCAGGTGGTGGGTCCACGGAAGGACGGCCTCACGGTTCAAACCGGGCCTGTTGGTCTCTCCTAGGGGGCTACCAGTGTAGGCAGACACTGGAGGCAATGTGGGTGAAGTGCCTTGCCCAAGGACACAACAACAATGTGCACGGTCAGGAGGCGGGATTCGAACCCACGACCTTCCGATCATGAGACGACCCGCTCTACCATCTGCGCCACTGTCGCCCCCTCTGATACCGTATCTCTCTAATTTATTTACTAGAATATGATGATCTATAGTGTCAAAAGCTTTTGTCAAATCAATAAATAACCCGGCAACATTTTTTTTGGCGTCAACCACAGACACAAAGAGAAACCAAAAAATCAAGTTAGAAATTTAGGGGTAATCCTGGATTTAGACCTGAACTTAAACAGCCACATCAAAGCAATAACATCAGCAGTTTTTTTCCTTCTGAAAAACATTGCAGAGATCAGAGATATAGTGTTGAAACCAGACTTAGAGAGACTCATCCATGGGTTTGTCTCCAGCAGGATAGACTGTAACGGCCTGCTCACTGTTGGACAGCTGCAGTACATCCAGAACGCCGCTGCTCAAGTCCTGACAAGAACCAGGAAATACGACCATATTAGTCCAGTGCTCTGGTCTCTGCACTGGCTTCCTGTCACTCACAGAGTAGAATTTAAAACAGCGCTGCTTGTGTACAAGTCTTTTCATGGTTTAGCACCAAAGTACATCTCTGACATGTTAGAGCCGTATGAACCATCTCGGGCCCTGAGAACTTCAGGGAGGGGTCTCCTGGTGGTTCCCAGAGTCAGGACTAAACACGTTGAGGCTAAAGCTAAAATCTGGAACCGTCTTCATGAGGATGTGAGACAGGCCTTAACTCAATGTTCAAATCCAGGCTGAAAACAGTTACACATACAGTATGACAACACATTTTATCGGTTCTCTTGCTCTTGTAATTGTTTATTCACTAGCAAGGACCACGCCACAACAAAGTGCTATTAAAGTGTTTATTAGTCGAGATAGTGTGAACTGGTGAGACTGTGGGTGGGGGCTCCGTCTCGATTATCCCAGCTCTTCGGGACCCCCTCCAAGCAGGAGAATCAGTGCTGAAAGATAAAACAGACTTAAGGGAGGGAGGGCGGGGTCGACAGTTTCGAACAGACAGGTATGAAGCTGCCTGCTGAGTATATATAGCTCCTGGTTAATTAAGGGCGTGATGAGGTGAAGTGCAGGATTGGTTAGTATGCAGGGGTTAATTGATTGAGGCGTGGTCCTGCTCCTGAACCTAGTCAATCATATTAACTCCATTTATGTTGATGTTTTATGGATTAATTTGATCTATTTTCTTGTGTATGAATTGTGCTCTACAAAGAAACTTGCTTTGCCTCAAAGTAGAAAGTACAAATCTGTTTAAATAAGTGCAGCTTTTAAAGCATGAACATTCTGCTCGATTTCACTCTCTTTTACAGCAACACGATGGGGACAAACCTTCTTCTGTGATGTGAGACAGTGTTGTGATCTGCACAGCGCCACCTACTGTTCATGAAGTGTGCATTACTAGTCTTTTAAAGCTTTTATTTAGTTTTAACGTTGGAGCTTTTTAGAAATATAGTGGAGTAGAAAGTATTATACTGTATCTATCTTTCAGATTCTTAACTCTACGGAGCTGTCGGGTGGATTTTATCTGGACACTTTAGTCGGATTTCCTGTGCAGAAACCAAAGTATGGGGCAAATATCACTGGAGGCACAAGGAACTTAAAAAACTACTCACCTTTATCAGTCTGCTCCAGAGCAGCTGTAACTAATTTCCTCCTTAATAGAGTATCTGAAGTAAATCTTCAGTGGCAACGAGCAAACTGCGTCACCAGTCATTTTTACTTTTCTAGTCTCAGCTTTTTCGAAACCAGGGAAAGACACCTGACTCTTTGTTTCTTTAAGCCCTGCAATTTAAACTTCTCAGAGCTATAATTGTGATGTAAAGGTAGAGATTATAGTAACCATGAATGAATGTGTTTGCGTAGACTTGATCAATTTGCAAAAGCCATAGTAATTGTGCGGTAGAAAGTAGCACTCGAAATTGGGGGAGAGGTCAGAAGTTGCACTCAAGTCTTTGTAACATTTTCTCCTCTCGGTGTCATGTTTGTTACGTGACTGACCTATAAATGTAGCCAAACTGTGTTCGTCTTGAACATTGGGAATCTGCTGTGTCTGTATTTTTACGTAAGAAACTTGATAACTTCTGCTCCCTGACGCAACCAGAACGCTTTTGAGTTTATGCGGGTCATTAATTAAGTGTTTGTTCTCATGCAAAATGAGAATGTGCTGAAGTGGCACAAACTGGATGAGCAATGGGGATTGATGTCTTCTAAAGGACACATTCTCTCAACAGTTTTATCAACAATAATGCACTCAATTTCCAAATCGAAACCAGGCGCAATACATCCAAAAAGCATGTTATTTTTCGGTTTGCGCTTTAAGACCTGCCTTGGTAAATGACCCCCTAAGTATATACAGTAATAGCAACGTGAGTTATTTTCTGAAACAAGATTATTATGATACACAACAATCCATGATGCAAAAATCCATCTGTACGACAAAACTCTGCACGTGAAGCCCATCGACCAAGCGACGACGTCAGGGAAGTGACACCGTGTCAAACGTTCATGGGCAAAGGGTATGGGTAAAGGCAAGTTCTTCAGAGTTGTCCTGCAGTCAGGATACGACAATATAATGCTACTTTATTTCAAAATGAATCTGATTAATGAATACTAGTTACCTAGTTCTGGAACAGTCTTCATGAGAATGTGAGACAGGCCTCAACTCTGACAATGTTTAGGCTGAAAACAGTTCTTTTTACCCGTGCATATGACAACTAAAAGCATTCTATCTGCACTCTTTGCTTTTTACTGTAATTAATTCATTTTTATGTTGATGTCTTATGGATTGATTTTATCTGCTTTCTTGAAATTGTATGCAACTGAATAAGCACTTGCCTTGTGTATGAATTGTGCCGCACAAATAAGCTTGCCTTGCCTACTATGACAAGATCACGGATACCGACGGCTGAAATTAGTTTCCTTCACTAGGGGGATGGGCGCACCCTTAAAGAAAAGATGTTGAGCTCAGTCGCAGAGGAGGAGCTCAGAGTAGAGTCGTTGCTCCGTCGCGTCGAGACGAGCAGTTGAGGTGGCTCGGGCATCTGTTTCGGATGCCTCTTGGTGACCTCATGGGTGAGGTGTTCTGGGCATGTCCCACTGACACGCTGGAGAGACCATGTCTCCGGCCTGGTGTCGCCTTGGGATCCCCCAGACCAGCTGGAGGAAGTGTGCGTGGATAGGGAAGTCATCTCTGCTCCAACTGCTGCCTCCATGACCCGGCTCCAGATAAAGCAGAAAATGAATGGATGGATAGGTACCTTATTTTAAAAATGGATCAAAACAGGCTGTTTGGGTCTGCCCCACTTAGTTTCTCGCAGTTGAGAAGGTCTTGTTTCCCACATAGAACTAGCCTGGTTTTACCATACCCTCGTACTCATTTCGTTTCGTACAGAGGGTCTGGATTTTCACAATTGAGCTCCGTTATCAGGTGGGAGGGGTGAAACGATTGGATCTGATTTTCGCTAGCGTTTGGTCGTGACGTATGTAATGCGCCCGTGTTGAGTGAAGCAACCAGTGTTAATTTCGTCGACTAAAATATTTAGTCTTAATTTTAGTCAAAGTGATATTTTTGACGACTAAAATTGGACTCAAACTAAATTAAAAGTGTTTCATGAGACTAAAACTATGACTAAAATGTCCAGATATTTTAGTCGACTAAAATAAGACTAAATAAAAATGAAAAGGAGAGACTAAAATCATCCAAACTTCTATTGACAGTCTGAAAGAGCCTCATATCATGTAAATTCACTGCCAAAGGAACAGCTCTGGGCTTTGCTCATGTGGGAGCAGCTCCATGAAGCAGAGGACCTTGATTAAATATGCAAAGTCAACTAAATTTGTCTTAAATTTAGTCGACTAAAACTAGACTCAAATTGAAGATATTTTCGTCAAAAAACTAAGACTAAAACTAAATTAAAATATGTTATCAAAATTAACACTGGAAGCAACCTATCCTAACTCTTGGGGGCATTCCTTGCACATTCCAAGGCTTCAGTTATAATTTCTGGATATTTGGGAGCCGAGCCAGAACGGATTGAAGAGCTTCCTTTACTTTCGTATCCACCGCCATTGCCGAACTACAACCGGCAAATGTGGTGCACAACACCCGCCTCCCCCGCTCGCTGAATGGTAGGTTGAAATTCAACCGATGGAACGCAGCCACTGAGATCAAGCCCAGACGTACATGTAGAGAAAAGATAATTGACCGGGGTTTACGGATGGCTAAGGCCAGGCTAGCATAGAACCAACAATTGACCACAATATTCTTTGCTTTAGACGAGATGAATTCAAAATCATTTCTGAAAGGTGCTTCAATTGCAGAGGACAGATTTCCCCACAGGGACAATAAAGTATACTTTACTTTACCCTTAATTAAACGGCCGACGCTTCAAGATTCATCCAAAGCTCTTGGATGAATCTTGAATTCATCCAAAAGTGGGCAACGGGCTTCCCAACAGGACGGCAAAGTGGGTAGTGGGTACTTAGATCGTTGCTCCAATTACTAAAACCTCTAAACAACTAAACCAAACTGTTAAAGCACTGGCCCAGTTTGTTGATGTTTGTGTAGCGTTACCTCATCCGCACATAATCATGACTTCACCGCCGCTCACTTAGTTCTCACATTTTCCTCAAGCACAGAAGAATAATGTTTAGTTTGTTCCAATGAGATTTTCTATTCAAATCCGCCATGTGTTTACCCTTTGAATTTACGACATATTACAGGACTCCTCATACTTAAACATTAATCATAAAATTGTCAGATGCAAAACATTTTCTCACACATTTTCGGCCCCCCGACTGTATCCACCGCACATCTGCATCTTTGAATTCGGTCCACGTTCATGCGCTCCCTGCCAAACCCCGAACTCGTGAAAAGGCCGCCCCGGGGCTGGTTGGCGCGGCGCTAAAGCGGCCGTCAAGTCGAGGCAGAGGCCTTTCGATAGCGGTTTGCTCGCAACATGTCGGCTCATTTGGGCCCCTTTTTTGTGTTCGCACGCATTAAGTAAACTTGAAATCACACGCCGCGGAGACAAGGGGATCGTAAATGTTATCTCCGAGAGGGGAGGATTTTTCCTAGCCCGTATTGTTTACATAGAGGGCTGAGGGGGGAAAATGCGCCTCTTTCAAGCGAATTCGACGATAAGGCGTGCAGCAGCGTTCGCATTTATCTATTTGACGATGAGCTGGAAAAGTAAAGCATAAGGATTACGGGAGCTCGTATTATAGGCATTGTCACAATTAATGGTCATGATTTAGTGCTGTCTCTGAGGGAGTGTTGTGAGAAGGAGGTTGTGAAATATTGCGCAAAAACAAAAAAAGTTTTGTTTGTGTAAGAAGGACAGGTGGAATAAGATGAACAGATGGAAAGGAAGGATTTGGTTTTCCTCTGCATTTGACTCATCTTGTATTATTGCTAAGAAACAGTTCCTGAATAGCATATTTTATAACAAACTAATAGGGATGGAAATTGATGAGATTTTTCCTTTGATTTCTACGTAATAAAAATAGGCTATATGCATGTTGGTTTATATTTGAACAAGGTGAATACAATTGGCTTTTTCGACAGGTGTATTATGACTGGAGAGCTATCTGTATGTATGCCGTTTGATTGTTGTTGTTATGTAAGGGATAACGTATAGAACGCTGGTCATTATCGGGAAAATAAGTACCGAGGGGTCTTACATTATCCTGCTTATTATACGGCTATTTGCCAACTGAACACACACAACATAAACTTCATACACTTTCATGAAGGCCGAAAGGTTTATTTAATGATTTCGAAGAGCCGTATAATACATGTGTTGTCATTTATTGGTTTGTTTGTTTGTCCTGTTGTTATTTCATTTTAACAGGTTTTCATATGTTCTGTGATGTTTGTCTTGTAGGACCCACTCGCAATACACTCGTATCAAGGGGGTTCTTATAAATAAATAAAATAAATACATTTAGTTTCAGGATGGACTGATGAGCAAAGGAGTTCCTTGATCGGACCCTGTGACGTTTCTGAGGGGCTGTGGAGAGACGTGTTTTATAATAACACCAGATTATGTCATAACAGTTCAGAATGTCATAAAATATTCACTTTGTGTCATAAAACCACATTTTGTAATAATTTTCTAATGTCGCAATAACTACTAATACTAATACTATATATGTGGTAGCACTTTATGATGACTGATCACAATTAAAGCATTTGTAAATACTTCAATCAATCAATCAATCAATGGTTTTGTATAGGCAATATCACAACAGGAGTTGCCTCATAGGGCTGCACCGAACATTAAGGCAATAAAACAGAGCAGTAAATAAGACAATGTAAAGTTCAGGTGAATCAAGTATCCAGGCAAACATAATGTCCAAATAAGCGTCAGCAGTAGGTGGCGACGAGCAGCGCGGGTGTCCCCTGTCCTTAGACTCTCCAGCACGGCAAAGAAAAACTCAAAAACCCGGTGGGAGAAAAGCAAAACCGTGGGGAGAACCACAGATGGAGAGATCCACTCCCATGGACGGACAGGCTATAGAGACCCAGGGCCGATGGGAGTCCCTCAGCAGACGGGCCAGGATCGAGACCGTCCAGTCCTTGTTGTCAATCCAGTAGGCAGGGTTCCTCCATTCAGCCGGGTTCCTCCGTTCAGCCGGGTTCCTCCACTCGATCGAGACAGACACTCCCAAGGGGGAGGGGGACAGGAGACACCATGTGAATAGTAATGAACAGACACACAGATACAGATAAGATAAATATTGTATCATAATAAGAAAAAGTCTGCAGTAAGAAGAAGAAGAGGATAGCGCTCAGTGTACCGTACTTCCCACAGCAGTGTTTCTTCTAAGGCAGCTGTGTACTTGTTTTATAATTTAATTTACAAATATGTCCTTATTTGTTTCTCGTTATAAGAAGCGAAGTTAAATTAACAACAACAACAAAATTGCGTTCAGGTGTTGGGTTAATCTTGAACTGCTGTGCCTGAGCCGTCCGCCACTGTGGGCCAACCTGACCCGCATGTTTTGGAGGTAGAGGAAACTGAAGTACCCGGAGGAAACCAAGCTGGCTGCCTTCAATGCTCCTCTGCTCCTCTGAAACGGTGCAGCGCCTCCTGGGTTTGTCCCTGTTTCCGAGCGTGGTGTCCTGGTCACTGGTCAGCTCCTCCACCTCCTCCTGCGCAGCGCCCTCCGCTCCACACCAGTCCTTCACTATCTCCTGGGAAGAGCGTAGCAGTTAATCCGTTTTATTCTCCAGTGGAACGTCCATTCGCCAGAACAATAGGGATACAGTAGAAGGCATGTGTGGCTTAGCTGTGACTCTTGTCCGGATACCTCCTCGTGTGTCCCTTTTGTGTTTCCTGAAGCTCCTCTTGTGACGCCTCCACTGCGCTGCAGGTGTGGGGGCTCTTGGTGCCTCTTCAAAAAAAAAAAAATGTAGGTGTCAAATGTCTTTAGCTCATAAGTTGGCCTTTGTTTACTTAAAAAACAAAACAAAAAAAACGTAATGGCTGGTAAAAAATCCGCTGAGACTCAGGAAAACAAGGCAAAGATGTACAAAAGTATCCAGTAAAACAATGTGGAGAACAGAAACTACAGATTGTTAGCAGAAAAAGGAAAAAAAACGCTGCTGTACCAGGGAAGAGGGAAGTTGCTACTCGTTTATGCATCGCCATCGCAATAGTGATTACTTTATTGTTCAGTCAATTAGGTTTATTCATGTTAACAATGGTTAGTAAACTGTGTAAATGTCTTGTAAATAATGAAGGAAGTATTCAACAAAGCTTTACCAACCGCTTGATAAAGTGCAGTGACCGATTTGAACACTAAATGAGTTGGCAGAGTCGATTACAAAATGTGGCACGAAATGCGGTTTTATTACACAATGAAGTTAAAAATGGTATTACATTTTAAACTGTTATGCAGAGTTATTACAAAATGTGCCTTCTGATAGTAACCCTACCATATTATGTTCCTGGGGGGAACATAATATGCATCACGTCGGTTCAGTCCAGAAGGCCGAGAAAATGACCGAGCTTTTCTGTAAAGCACTGAAAAAGTCAATGCAGTGCTTTTTGTGGTTATAGAAATATCATAATCTCTCTCAGATTTCTCATAATTGAAATATTTTTCTTCCTCTTACTAACCCATCCAAGTATTTCGTTGTGGCCAAGTTTTTAAATCCCTTTTCTCTCAAGCGATTCCAAACAGCTGGACCGTTTTCCCCCATAAAGACAAAAGATATTTGTACATAGCCGTGTTTTCCTCAGCGCACGTCCCAACAAAAAATGATTAATCACTTTTCCAATAATTGAACACACGGCATGCGCTGCACAGGGATCAAAGGGAGGTTTCAGGCCTTTTGACATGACATGAACACTATTCTCATTTTCTAATTAGAATAAGGTCTTGACTATTTCAAGCTCAAAACAGTCAATTTTGCGTAATAGTTCTGCTTTGAGGTGAATAGAACTGCTTGTGTTTTCTTTCTGTGAATTCTTGGTGTGGCACGTGACCACTGACCATCAAGGCTTATGGAAATATAAGGAAAATAGTAGTTTTTTTTATTGCCATAAGTATATACAGTGTATACAAACAGTATGCCAGGGGGTATATAATTATGCAGTCACAAATATATTGTATTTTGAACAAATACAGATGGTTTTCACAGCCATTTTGTTATCAGAACTTTCCAAGATCTTCATATAAGAGAGAGTATCACTATAAAAATGTGTAAAGTTGGGTTTCTGCTTGGAATATTTACATTTATGGATATAAAATTTGGACAAAAGTATAAGTAAATTAATAACAAAGCAAATGTCTTCATTCTTTTGCTTTCTGATGAAACAAAAACAAATTTTCCCCATTTTATGGTAAAGTCCTTGTATAGATGTTCAATTATAAAACTGCAGAATCCTTTCCATTATTTCTTGGAGTAAGAACATATCCAAAAAAAAATGTTGTACTCTGGATGATCTCCACAAAAAGAACAGTTCACAGCAATGTCCCTTTTGAACTTTGTCATAAAAAAATTAAATAGTAGTTTGTTTTGTAGGGTTTGCCTCACTGTATTACATCAGGGTTTACACAGGCTGTTAATGCACAAATACCATCATTTTAATGCCACAACTGCAACACAAAAAGGATAGAATTTTGAAAACCTATTTTATTTCAAAACTTACAGAAAACGAAAAGGAAATTTCAGTAAACCCTGCGGTTGAACATGTTTTGGATCACACATTTTGTATTTTGAGTGAAATTATGGAGTCACTAAAGTAAAACATTTAGTCAAATTCAATGCTTTTTAATTACATTTAAGGCCTTAATTCATTCTGAGCCACAGATTTCTGAAATGTATACACTTATATTTGTGGCCATAAAATAGCTAAATGAATAAGAGTTCGAGCCAGGTTTAAATTGATGGGTTTATTTTGTGAACATATTAGATGATGAAGACGGGGGTTTAAGATTTTATTATCCAGCCTTGGAGCAAACTAGTTACTACCTAAGGTGGGGTTGCGTCTTCAAGGAGAACTGTGTAAGGGGTTTCCCGGTCTGAGTCACTTTGCTGCAGATGAGACAGTGAAATGTGTGAAGCGCGTGGGATAATGAGAGAGCGTGAGGATAAAAGACTTTATTCTTCTGGAGTCGTAAGTGGAAAAAAAAAAAAAAGCTTCAGACCTGCCGCTAAAGATGAAGTGGAGGAGAGTTCATCTTTAGCGGCAGGTCTGAAGCTGACTATTGATGACTATTGATGGAGAAACAGGCAGTGTCCACTCATCAGCACTGATGTCTTCTTCTCCTTGTACAATAGTGTGGATAAACTCATAGTCCCACGCGGATCAGTGGGCTCCATCACACGAGGAGCTGCTAATGGAAATGTGAAAAAAGACCTTCTTACAGTCGGCCTTTACTGTCCAGGGCGCTAAACTCTGGAACTCCTTGTTTTAAAAAGAGATCAAGTGTGCAGTCATTTTTAGTTTGCACTCAAATGCACATCCTTGGTGTAATGTCAGAATTAATTAATGTTACTGTAAATGTAAATGTATTTTCTGTACTTTCTGTGTGCATTTGAAAAGCCCTTCTAGGGACGGACATTGCAAATTAGCCTTGGCTATAAATGTTGTAGTGTGGTACATGTTTATTGTTCACACGTGTCCCTATCTAATAAATGAATAAATAAAACCGTGTCATAACATTGCTCCTTCGTGGAGTGGTATTTCACTTCACTCGCAGAAATCTATCTAACTATTCTGTTTCATTTAGCTGTTTCTTCTTCTATGGTGTCAGCGCATCGATCGTACCTGGCTTGACACTGACGTGATGACACTGAAGGACCTGACCCTGATGTCGTTCACATCTTACAGGGAGGTTTTAATGACCTCTCTGTTTGTCAAATGGAACTTGCTGTTCACGCCGCGTTATACCGGGTGAAAAGCTTAGGCTTTACACCAGTGTTTCTCATAAATTGACATGAATAAATTTACTTGAATTAAGAGATTACACTGGGTTTACACATAGGCACAATGCATTATGAATACCATTTTTCCATCATTCGTAAACATTACTTAATGTGTCTTTATAGGGTTCTTAACAGAGCGCATTGGCTCACGATTCACTCAGCGCGATAGCATTCGTACAGCATTCATAGTGTAGAAATCAACGTTTTCTTTCACGCTCAAAATGGATACAAACCCACACTGTGCCATTTCATACCTGCAGTATTTTGAAGAAAGGTCACGCTAAGTCAGCTGATCTGCGCTCCAGGTCATGGACTGCACCTGTGGACGCCGCTCCTCAATGCGCTGGAGCTTTTCCTCCTGCGGTCGTTCCCCCTGATGTTTGGGAGAATGAGTCGGAGCCAGAAGGCCAGATGAGTCAGGGGAGAGCACAGCAGAGCCAGATGCTTATTGATTGTGGCTGTCTTGTCCACAATCGCCTGATTCTTGACATTCTTAACAGATTCCTGACAGACTGTGACAAGGCCCGCAGGAGACATACTTTAGACCGTGCGTAATAATTCGTGCCATTAATCGTAACACGCGGTAGTTTGTGACAGCGTGTGAAACCACTGCCCCGAATCATCAGATTCCACCAACATTTGTGATCATTCGTGATCCTCGGCCACGGATGCAGATTCGTGGCATTCGTGACTTGTCATCATTATGTGTAAACCCAGCATAAAGTTTGAGGGGATTTGGCCTATTCTTAGATAACATTTTTTAGGTTTTTTTCTTTTCTTAATTCAGATAATTTTGTATAATTTCAAGGGAAAATAAATCTTTTTAAAAGTAAAAGTTAATTTGTCTGATTTCAAGTTGGCTTTATGGTTGTTCCATTAGCATTAGCATTTTTATCTTATCTTAGATGAGTGTGACCGACTCAAATTCAACAGAAAGAACCTTTTGTTCAAGCTGCTGCTCGAGTCCTGACAAGAACCAGGAAATACGACCACATTAGTCCAGTGCTCCGGTCTCTGCACTGGCTTCCTGTCACTCAGAGAATAGAATTTAAAACAGCTCTGCTTGTGGTGGTGCTAAACTTTTCATGGTTTAGCACCAAAGTACATCTCTGACATGTTAGAGCCGTATGAACCATCTCGGGCCCTGAGAACTTCAGGGAGGGGTCTCCTGGTGGTTCCCAGAGTCAATAATAAACACGGTGAGGCTGCGTTTCAGTTTCATGCAGCTAAAATCAGGAACAGTCTTCATGAGGATGTGAGACAGGCCTCAACTCTGACAATGTTCAAATCCAGGCTTTATGTTGATGTTTTATTGATTGATTTGATCTGTTTTCTTGTAATTTTATGCAACTGTGAAGCACTTTGAATTGCCTTGTGTATGAATTGTGCTCTACAAATAAACTTGCCTTGCCTTGCAATTTCATTATCATTATATAATAATTTTATAATATATCCCAACTTCCTGTGCTTTAAACAGAACAGGAAGTAAAGATCCACAGGCTTAAAAAAACTGTTAAAACTTGATACTGTCCTCCCCATTTTTAAAGCCCAACATTGTATCGGTTCTGAGTCGTTCTGCTCAAAGTGTTTTTATCAGAGCTGAATTGGTAAACCATGCTGTAAATCGAAACTGAAAGTTACTTTATAAATAAGTTATCCCCACTGCTGCCTGCAGGAGGAGCCCCAGGAAAAGTCTTCACCAGCTCTAGCACCTTCATTTCATTG
Source organism: Neogobius melanostomus (assembly GCA_007210695.1). Classification (NCBI taxonomy): domain Eukaryota; kingdom Metazoa; phylum Chordata; class Actinopteri; order Gobiiformes; family Gobiidae; genus Neogobius; species Neogobius melanostomus. Next base: position 286,352 of record VHKM01000873.1, read on the forward strand.
TTACGGTTTAATTCCTGCAGTTTCTGAAAAATGCAAAATATCAATGCTGAGGAACCAGAATAAGCCCTTTAAAGTCTATTTCTAAGCCCCTTATCCATGACATGTCCACTTTAAAGGGACATTCGCAGGGTCACAGACAGTGCGCCCGCTTAACCAAACAGTATCAGCGCCGCCTTAGTAATTGAAAAGAAAAGCATAAATAACAGCGTGTTGACGCCTCACACGCCTCCCTGCACAGAGAGGAGTATTATGCAACGCTGCTGTGGAAAATCCTCACACAAATCAGTGCTTTTATACACGAAACAAGTGCAGATCCGCTGTTTTTAAGGAGAGCGTTATCCAGGACTTTTTCCAAAACATTAACTTTATGACATGTCTCTTATAAATGCAGCTCTAAAAAGCGACTGGCAGGTGCTTAAAAGTTCCACATGTTGCACAGTCGCTTCGGGCTTTTGGTAAAACAGCCACGTCTCTAATTTACACAACTGCGAGGGAAAATAAAGCTTTAAAATAAAAATGATTGTTTCGGGTACGCAAAACAAAAAAAAGTCGCTACAGGAAGAGAAAACAGGTATTAAAATGAAAGGGATATCAAGCCACTTTAGTTGTTTTGTGCTAATTACAGAGATATTAATCACAAACTAGGCCTACACATGAGTATTATGAAGGCAACATCCACCAGGGAAGTATCATCTCTCTTAGCCTGAACCACAAATGATTTGAGATTAAAGAATTCTGTTAAAAAGAACCAAAGACTTGATTATAGTTTGCCCGAAAATGCATAATATTTCTCTGATTTAGATCGCGACACGGAGGTAAGTTATTTAGTCGTCCTCCAGACACTCGTATGTTGTTACCACAGCTCCCTCTAGTGTCCCACTGAGGTTTGTACAACATAAATCCACCAACGTCTCAGACAGAGCTGGGCTTTTTTCCCTCACTCTCCCACTCTTTTTGTATGTTCTGTTTATTGAAAATCCGACGTGATGCGCATGATGAACCAGGATCGTTTCTGCTTCGTGATTAACGCCAATATCGCCCTAAATATGGCGCTGTACATTCAATATTCATTCTAGCTATGGATTCAAAAAAAGCTTTTCAATGTAACCTATTTCCTTACTGACCGACCATTAATGTTCTTCCTCAAATTAACTGAATTAGCTGAACATTAATGCACAGTGAGATTTCAATGTTTTATCCTTTAACAATCAGGAATGGAGGATTTTATTGTGGATTTTTTTTTCTTTTACTGTCAGCAAACTCAACAAAGTCGTCTATAAAAACTTTTGCCCTTATTGTCTTACTAACCTGCTCATATCATGTAACAGATGGGAACCGACTAGTGACGGACTGCAGCTGGTTATACACTCTTCTTTTTTCTCTTCTTTCGCTCTCTCTTTCCCTTCTCCCTCTCTTTTCTTCCTCTCTTCTCTTGCACTCTCTTCCTCTCACACTCTTTCTCCCTCCCTTCTCTTCTTCTCTCCCTTCTCTTTCCTCTCCCTTTCTCTTTCTCTCTCCCTTTCTCTTCCTCTCGCCCTCTTTCCCTCTTTCTCCCTCAATTTTTCGCTCTCTTTCCCTCTCACTCTATTTTCTCCCTCTCTTCTTTCTTTCTCTCTCTCTCTCTTGCTCTCTCTTTCACCCTCTTTATCCCTCTCTTCTTTTGCTCTGATTTTCTCTTTCTCTCTCTCCTCTATTTCCCTCCTCTTTTGCTTTCTTTCCCCCTTCTCTTCCTCTCTCCCTCTTTCTCTTCTTTCGCTCTCTCTTTTGTTCCTCTCTTCTCTTGCGCTCTCATCCTCTCACCCTCTTTCTCCCTCCCTTCTCTTCATCTCTCCCCTTCTCTTTTCTCTCCCTTTCTCTTCCTCTCTCCCTCTTTCTCCATCTCTTCTCTTCCTCTCCCTCTTTTCTCTTCCTCTCTCCCTCTCACTTCCTCTCTCCCTCTCTCTTCCTCTCTCCCTCTTTTCTCTTCCTCTCTCCCTCTTTCTCCATCTCTTCTCTTCCTCTCTCCCTCTTTTCTCTTCCTCTCTCCCTCTCTCTTCCTCTCTCCCTCTCTCTTCCTCTCTCCCTCTTTTCTCTTCCGCTCGCCCTCTTTCTCTTCTTTCGCTCTCTCTTCCTCTCTCCCCCTCTTTTCTTCCTCTCTTCTGTTGCGCTCTCTTCCTCTCACCCTCTCTCTCCCTCTCTTCTCTTCCTCTCTCCCTCTCTCTTCCTCTCTCCTTTTCTCTTCCGCTCGCCCTCTTTCTCCCTCTCTTTTTTTCGCTCTCTTTCCCTCTCACTCTTTGTTCTCCCTCTCTTCTTTCTCTCTCTCTCGCTCTCTCTCACCCCTCTCTTCTTTTTGCTCTGTTTTCTCTTTCTCTTTTCCTCTCTCCTCTATTTCCCTCCTCTTTCGCTTTCTTTCCCCCTCTTCTGTTCCTCTCTCCTCCTCTCTTTTCTCTCCCTCTCTCTTCCTCTTGCCCTCACTTCTTTTCATTCTCTCTATCCCTCTCTCTTCTCTTCCTCTCCCCACTCTCTTCCTCTTTCTCCCTCTTCTTTCGCTTTCCTTCTCCCTGTCTCTTCTCCTCCTCTCTCCCCCCTCTCTTTTCCCTCCCTATCTCTCTTCCTCTCTCCCTCTCTTCTTTTTGTTCTCTCTTTCCCACTCCCTTCTCTTCCGCTCTCCCCACTCTCTTCCTTGTTCTCCTTCTGCGTTCCCTCTCCCTGTATCTTCTCCTCCTCTATCCCCCCTTTCTCTCTCCTTCCCTCTCCCTCTCTCTCCTTCTCCCTCCCATTGATCCCTGTGTTGCTGAAACGGTGCAGGGCGGCCGGGGGCGTGTGCCTTTACAAACATGTCTCCTCTGACGGATGGATGATTTCACAGGAGGATATCGACGTCCGAGACGAGCGAGAGACGCGGTCACTTCCACCTCACTGACCACAGCCTCCACCCCCCCAGGCCCAGGAAGAAATGACGTTTTGAATTCAGATTCAGATTCAGAAAACTTTATTGATCCCTCAAGGGCAATTAATTTGCTGCAACCTCCAACAGATATTGCACAAACAAACACATCACAACATTCACTGTGTGTCACTTCCAACGCCACAGACAATAGCAGATAGTATAACAAAAAGGACACATTTCAAAAAGGTCAATGTCACTGTGTGAATTCAGAGCTTTCTGGTTTACATGTTCGTGATAACACTAAATATTTGAGGGAGAAAGCTAAAATGTTGCATTTTGACAATTTCATAAACCTCCTCACGATCTCACAATTAATATCCAACTGTGAGGTAAGCAGGGGAATGGATTTTATGGTGAACAACTTCAATCTTGTCATCAACAACACCCGAAAAAGTCCCCTAATGTCAGCTATTGTTTCATCTCAAAAACAATCATTCCAATGGCTGCCGAGAAATCTTACGTTAAATCAATTACAAGTTTACATTGCAGTTATCAACATTGCAACTATAAATCATCACCATATGAGAACTTTAGATCAACTGACCTCCTTTAAACAAGGTCGACATAACTTTCAGCTCAACCTGGATAGACTCAAACAGACAAAAGCGGCGATTAGGAAGATTTATTGACATGTATATTACTTTTGGCGATCAGACCTCGGCGGCAGACATCGATGTATGTATGAAAGTCAGTGTGGATGTACAGCTTGGAGTTAGGGATGTGTTCCCCCGGAGCCTGGACACTGGTGGTGGTATGGAGGACCCGTGAAGATGCAGCAGGTAGAAGCCGTGGACGGAAGAGGCGGAGATGGGGTTGAGGCGGGTCGCAGCACAGCTGGGAAGCGAACAAACCATGATGGCTGGGGCTTAAAAGCGGAACCGAGGGCGATGATTGGCTGCTACAGAGGTGCGGCTCTTGCGTTGATGGCTGAGGTGGAGGTGTGGTCCTCTGGGAAGCGATCATTGGCTGGAGGTAAGTGATGCTGAAATTAGTCTACCAGGTTGAATTAACGCCTAGGCTTCATTTGTCTCAAGAGAAATATAATAACATAATTTATATAAACTATCTGCAAATGTATCAATATGAATTCATGGAAATCTTATGTGCAATTGCTTTGTATTTAGAATTTATTTCATCTTAACCATCTTTAGTTAACTCAAAAGATCTTTAAATGGCTGAGTTTCTTGAGGAAGTGTGCTTTGAGTGCCGTTTTCAACAGACTATTGAAATTCAAATAAATGTGTATCGCAAAAACAACTTCGGTTGACCAAAGTGCTTCACAGCAACAATTTGTTGCATACAGAAGTAAAACAAAAATCCAAGATAACAGAACAAGCTAGTACTGAAGGCCCGGGAGAAGAGGTGTGTTTTCAGTCTGAATTTGGGCTTGCAACAGCTCACTCAAATAAGGTGGTGCCAAAGAGTGCAGACATTTAAAAACAATCAACAAAACCTGAAATTCCCCAGGAAAGCTGACAGGGAGCCAGTGTGAGGTGATTGAACAGGGGAAAGCAGTAATGTCAAGCTATGGATCCAAATGAACTGAATTAAAGCTCTCATATTGTGACGATTCATAGCTGTGAGTTTATTCAATTCAACAACTTCAAATCGACTACAATGTAAAGCTACAGTTGGTACAACGCAACATTTCTTGGCAGCCCTTGGAATGATTTTACTTAAGTTGAAACAATAGTTTACATTTTACAGTGCAACATTTACATAATTTTAACAGTGTTTTTTTATTGTCCAAGCTTCATCTAATCGATGTGCAGTATTTTACATGTGAAAGAAAGTCTTTACGGAGCTTGCCACATATATGAGAAACAAGCGCGCTGAATTTCTCAAACATGCAATACATCTCATACAGAAGCTACAATCCCTGGAATACTAACTTTTATTTTATTGTTGTTATGGTGAATTATAATGGCGATGATAATGATAACAATGAGAAAAGTAAGTGCTGTTGCTGTCACCTTTGCTGTTTTTGTCACTATCAGTATTATGCATATGGATTTTGGACACTGGATTACACTTTTATAGAGTTTTACGAGCTCTTTGGGGAAGACACTTCACCGACATCGCCCACTCCAGTCACACTCCACAAAATATAGAAATCTACCGTCAAAAGTTTGGAAACACTTTATATGTAATGGCTTTTCTTTACTTTCAACACTATTTGCATTGTGTGATTCTCATTAATCTATGAATGAACACATGGGGTTCTGTAGGAAACAAAAAAGGTGACATTTTGTGTGAAGATACGGAAGTGAAACTACTGCATATTTTGCTTCAGATGTGATAAAGGTGTGTTTGAGCTTATTAATGAATACCTGCAAAAGGTGCAATACCCCCTTCTTTAGCCTCTTAACCCCAATCTGAACTGAGCACATTTGCTCCAGTTTCCAGAAAGAAAAAAAAGATGAAAAAGTGCCAAAAATGTGACCGAAACGTAACAAAAAAGTGACAAAACGCCACAAAAGAGTAACAGAAAAGTGACAAAATGTGTGACGAAAACGCAACAACAAAGCAACGAAAAAGAATGTCAAAAAGTACGCTCGGGTAGGGCAAGGTTAAGATGTTATTAAAATGTAAAAAAATAAATAAATCATCATAGACAGATTTCTCTAAACAAGTTACTCAAATCCGGGACAATTTCTCTAATTTCATTAAAATCTTACTTATGTCTACTGCAGGGTTGCCAGTTGAGCGGCTTTTTAAGCAGGGATTCTATAGGTGGCAGCAAGTAAAATTCAATGCCATTTTAATGCCTAAATGCTACTGTATATTTTTAATACCACAAATGCAAAACATCTTGGCATATTTCATGCTGTAGGATTCAATCAAACAGAGGAGAGGACGTTTTGACAATCAAAGCTGGACACTTTTGAAAACTTTTGAGCAATGACACTGAATGGGTTCTCCCTCTAAGGAAAACAGATACTTTCGAAGACGTTCAGATTTAATGCCAGTTTGAATCCAATTAAACTCTCTTTAATGACTTTTAATTCCCTGCAGAAACCCTGTTAACCAAAGAAAAACTGTCTGCGTCTCATTGCCAGGCTGTTTTCAAAATAAATTGGGCTGTTTTAAGTGTATTTCTTTATTTCGAATGGCAAAATATTAAATCCACGGCTCTGAGAGACGCTTCTTCAGTAACAGTTCAGCCCATGTTCACCTGCTGTCAGCAAAACATAGATCTGAGTACCGTCTGCGTAACTGTGATAGGACACGTTGCTACTGGATATTAATTGACCTAATGGAAGCATGTACAGATTGAACAAGAGGGGCCCCTGAATCCACCCTTAGGGAACCCCACAGGTCAATGCCATCTGGTCCGAGACACAGCTACTAATCTCGACACAGCATGTCCTGTCTTGAAGGTAGGACACAAACCACTCAAGAACCTTTTCAACAAAATTACTATTTCGAATGCCAAAAATCTTAAATATGAGAGATGCTTTTTCAGTAACAGAAAAAAAGGGCTCAAAATCGTCCTCAGATCTATAAAACTGCAATGGTTATACACATGACATAAAGTTGACTATAAAACATTACAAAATAGCTACCTAATCACATATAGTCCATTGGTACCAGCTCTGTATTTACTATTTCTAGAAATCTCTTTCAATTGGCAGCAGTTCCAACATTGAGTCTCTGATATCTGCGAAACACTTTTAGTGCAAATTTGCCCTTCCCACCTCCATCACCGCTTTGCGCAGACAAAACCAGACCAGGATTAAAGTCTCAAAAGAGAAATCATTAGAGAGGGGGCACAAAGCCAAGGAGAAAGAACTCTCCGCACTCCACCGCTAAACTCATTACACACTGAAGATAAGGCGCTGCCAACACGACTAAACACATTCAGGTCATTAATAATCGTCCTGTGTGTTGCCTCGTGGTTCTTATCGTAGCCACATTTCTTTTTTGTAAATTAACCTGCCTCTCTTTGTCCAGAGACACCCCAGTACACTACTAAAGTGGTCATTTTGCATATTTTTGTACCAAATGTATGATGCAATAAGCCTTTTGGACACTGACAGGAAGTGACATAGATAGAGGCATAGACCAAATCCAGGCTACGTTGCCATATTTACCGGAACCAAAATCAGATCGAGGCGAACCAAAGAAGCCAGGCCAAGTCCAGGCTACGTTGCCATAGTTACCGGAAACAAATTATTTCAGCGGTGTGGGCAATTTAAACAGTTCAAGGACACTTTCAAGAATTTCAGGGGTTTCAAGGTTTCAACAGTTTCAAGGATTTCAGGAGTTTCAGTGATTCAACAGTTTCAAGAATTTCAGAAGTTTCAAGGTTTCAGAGGTTTCAAGGTTTCAACAGTTTCAATGATTTCAGGAGTTTCAAGGTTTCAACAGTTTCAAGGATTTCAGGAGTTTCAGTGATTCAACAGCTTCAAGAATTTCAGAAGTTTCAAGGATTTATCAAGTATTTCAACCGTTTAACAGCATTTTCAAGGATTTCAAGGATTTTTCAGGTAACTTCTGCATTAGAACTATTCCGCAGTCAAGTTTCTAGTTTAAACTGCTGTCGTGCCGACCATGTTACGTCAATATACTGCTATGGAACTTTATCTCTATCTATCATATGCACTTTAAGTATTTTCTATAGCAAATCATTTTCCGTGCTTTCACTTAAGTCATAATCTGACCGGGCAGCTTTTACTTGTATTGGAGTCATTTTGTATCTCTTTTCATCTCAGCTTTTCAACTGGAGACAAATATCACTTAGCTCTTCCTCGACTGATCCTTCACCTCTGTCCTTTTCCGCCTGGGCAGCGCGTTGTTAGTATTAAACACAAGCTACACAAAGGAAGTCTGACCGAGCCTGATCCAGACCATTAGTCCCGGTACTCGGTCTCTCTATAGACCTTAAAGCACTCATAAAACTGCCCTCAATTTCACAGGGCTCTGACCGCTTCGCTGACACAGACGACGGCGAGGGGAAAACACACTCTCCTCCGCATTGCAAAGAGCACTGTTAGAACAATTCAGATTCTCTGTGAAGACTCTGTGAAGAAGTGGCTTTTGGACAATCAGACATGTGAACACAACATGGTCTAAAGTCACCAACCACTGATACATGTCTTGCTGTGTGGAAGATTGTGGTGGTGTGTGTATTGTCCCTTTCTGATCTTTTAGTTGAGCAAATTTACCTATTTTTTGCATTTTTAACTTTATGTTGTTATTCATCATTCACTGTCTTTTTATGTCTCTGTGATAGTGTTTTTGCTGTATGTTTGTGCCTGTTGTATGTCCTATTCTACCTGTCTTGACACCAACCTGCCATGGGACTACGAATGAAAATGAGCCTATATGGCTACCTCCGGCACATTTACATGTTGAAAAAACACATGTTGATTAATGTGCACTGTCCCAATTCATCCATCCATCCATCCATCCATTTTCTTCCACTTGTCCGTTGCTGGGTCGTGGGGGCAGCCGTTGGAGCTGCCCAAATCACATAGCACCAGCCCCCATGGCTCCTTCTGCAGGTGGTGGGTCCACGGAAGGCTGTCCCAATTAAAAAAATTAAAAAAATTCAAGGATAAGGTTTACAATGTCCTCTTGAGGAAATGACTGGAATGTGCATTTGAACAATCCTTCAAATCCATGATATAATTTATATCCAGAACTTTTCTTTTCTTTTCTTTTGTCATTGGCTGATAATTCCCCTCGACATATGATTGAAATAATGTTAAAAGGAGTAAGAAATATTTTGTCGGACTCCTAGCATGGTTACCTATCTGGCTGGAAAAGGGAAAATTCCTGATACATTTTCTGGAAACTTTCAATGGGAACATTAGCTCAGAAATGTTGTGAATTTTGGACAGTAACTCCCCGCGGAGTTACTGAAAATACCATTCCATTACTCACCCCCGGACAGCAGTCTGTGATGGGCCGATGGATGATCAATCCAAAGTACGGGCTGCGCATAAAATAACAGAAATAAATAGGCTGGGCCGGCCCATTTTGGGGGAGTAATGGAAGGGGCAGAGGGGAGGGGCTGATCATGCATGCGGCATATGTACCACTGATGCGTCTGTGATGGGCCATTGGATGATTCCATTCCAGAAAGCATGGGCTGCGCAGAAAATAAAAAAATAAAATCTAACGCACCGGCCCATTTTGGAACCGGCACACCGGTCAAATGCCCGGTAAAATATAAGCCCAGTCCGCGGCTGAGAAGGAGCGAGAGGGGGTGACGTGGAGGGAGCAGAGAGAACGGAGGGAGCTCTGCAGGGGGGAAGAGGAGGGAACTGACCAGTGCGGGACACCACGCTCTGAAACAGGGACAAACCCAGGAGGCGGTGCACAGTTTCAGAGGAGCGCTGAAGGCAGAACTCTGGTTTCCCCGACCTCCAAAAACATGCTGGTCAGGTTGGTCCACAGTGGCGGCTCAGGACTAACCCAACACCATATGTACAATGACAAATAAAGCACTTACTGTACTTACTTAACTTACTTAGGCGTCCACAGCCAATCATAGGAAATCCAAAAGGTTTTTCTATTTTCTATTCTATTCTATTGTGTATTAAACCTGTGTGCCAGGTTTAATATGTGTCACCCATTCCATTGTTGAGGTAAGGGCAGTGGGCAATTGTGACACTTGTATTACTACAGGAAATATACGATTGTGTGTTCAGAGGGTTTGCTATGGGGGGCATAATCTAGCTTTTCTAACTTAAAGGTCCTATATCATGCAAAATCGACTTTTTTGAGTTTTAGCCATGTTGTTATGCTATTTCCTTATCAAAAACACCCCCAGAGCGGTTTTTGGCTTCATTCACGCAGTTCTAAGTAATCCTCCTGAATCCAGTTGTGTCGTCACAGCGGAACGGAAGTGCTCTACGTCTGTAATGTAATGCCTTACGGCCTGATTTTTATTTTATTTTTTTTGGAAAAAAAAAAAAAAAAAAAAAAAAAAAAAAAAAAAAAAAAAACGGCAACTCTCCGACGCGTCTGTGCTGTCCCACGACGCTAATCAAGCGCACCCACGGCTGGAGGAGCCATGGATCCGAGCATAAGTGTTGTTTTTGAAGACTGAGCTCTTTCTAACCTACTCTGGACACGCCTGTTCTTTTTCTTACCGATAATGCCACGGATGCGCGTTTGGCTACGAGAGGAACAGGACTATTCAACCTTCCTAAAGAAGAGTGCACTCGCCAGAAGTTGGAATTTCTTTCCGGGATTAAGCTAGCTACTATATCAACCAACCTGATGGATGCTTGGTGAACCTTGGCCAGAATCAAAGTGGATTAACTTTTATAACCAACACGAGGGCCATAACGTAAACACCCGACGATGGGGAGGCCATGCTGAGCGGTGAGTCAATCAAAACGAGTGTTAGCGTGTGTGTTAGCGTGTGTGTTAGCGTGTGTGTTAGCCATTTATGAAACTGTGTTGCACATGTCAACTCCTTATAACTGCATTATGTGAAGTAACTTCACTTTTTGCAGCAATATTTATATTTATAATACTGCAAATGTGGAATGAGCGGAGAGAGGGGCGGAGTTAACTGAATCGAAGCGTCTTGTCTTCCGGGTAGGGAAAATACCCCCCAAAAATACTTATATTTCTCTCAAAAATGAGTACTCCATAGTGATAGAGGTACAATATATCATATATATGCCTATACTTTACTTTGGAATGGCTAAAATAGCATGATACAGATGCTTTAAGGTACAGTTGGAAAACATCTTTTATTGTTCCTTTTGCTCAGTATATATTTAAAACAAAAGAAATGCAGTTGTGCTTTGTGCGTCGTCAGAGTTCAAGCCCCTTTGTGTCTAAAAGCAGCTGCTGTATTGAGTCTGCGTTGTGACTTGTGGCTCTTTCTGTACAACAGAGTGATTAATTGTGGGGCACATGCACGATCAGCTCCCAGCAGCACAACGCAGACTGCAGCCGGCTAAGCAAATCTCATTTATCATATTCATACAGCACAGGCACAATGTTCTCGTCCTGGTCTAGATCTGGTTGAGAATTGGCTTAGTTCATGTTTGAGACCTGGCTTAGTCTGGATGAAAGCGCTGAAGCATTTGCTGTAGAAAATACTTAAGAATTCAGAGTAAAAAGTACAAATCATTTTAATGAAGTGTTGTCAATTAAAGTGAAGTACAGATCCTCTAAAACAAAGTAAATTACGTAAGTTACTGACCACCTGAGGCAACCAAAAGAAGGTTTTAAATACTCAATAATGCACGACATGTCCACTTTTTTTTTTACGTTATTGCCATCGTCGCATCTCACAGTGCATTGTTTTCTTTTGATCCCGACGAGCCAATCCCATTACGGGCCCGGTGTGGCTCCTGTTCCAGACCCGCTTTATTATTAATCCCTTGCACCTGATCACGTTGGACAGATCACTGACTCTACATCAAAGCCTTTAGTTCTGATGAATATTTATCGCATCGGTCCGCGCAACAAACACCCGCCAATTATTTATGCAGCGTGAGGCCAGGCCGACTGTACACTCCTCTAACACTTCTTTTCATCACTGAACGAGACAGTCTGTGATGTTGTACAGCGAAAACGACAGGCGAGCTTTCGAAAACAACTGATCATCCTGTTCTGCTGTATTTGATTGATGGGGAGATTGAATTGCATTGATAGTCTGCATGTTTTGTGGCATTGTTGCACATCCCAAAGATTCTCAGTGGGGTTAAGGCATCCCTGGCATCCAGAATGATACCCCTCTATATATTTTATACACGGGGGATATCAGTCTGGGCAGGGAGCTGGCTGTTCTGCCAAACTCAAATGGATCCATGCAATCAGAATCGTTTATTTGTCACGTGTTATCACCATGGACTGTTAAAAAGAATAGACAACTCCTCCTCACTCCTCCCCGTTTACCATAATGACCAAAGGGAAATCATGGCGGATTTACAGACTCCTCCTCCCCAGCTCTGACGAAGCATGATCCTAAAAAGACTTGGCCCTTGCGTGACGTGTAGCTCGTGCAGCTCCAATGCTAACAGTCCAGCCCTCATTAAGTATGAGATTTCTAAACATTTTCTTACGAAAACCAGCCTGGTTTCTTTAATTGTGACTAACCCAGCGTTATCTCAGGAGGAATATATAGCCGTAGAAAGTGTTTAAAAATTAGAAACCAGGCGTTAAAGTTGTTTTTAACGTGTCTAAAGTCCAATGCTTTTCAATGGGAGACTAGCGGCTATATGGAGGTATGGCGGACCAATGGCAGCCTCCAGTGTTGTGGTCATAACGCAGAGCAGCCAGCGGGCATTGGTTGTCACGCATGGGATGTTTAGCTGATTGGTTTACGCCTCTTCCTGTTTGCTTGCCTGTGTTCGCTGTAGAAATCAAGTTGATGCGGAGTCTTACCAGACTCACACGCTGGTACCGCGGTGAGTCTGGATTATTCCAGGCCAGTTAAGATCTGGACTCTGTGGCAGCCAATGACTCTTTGAGATCTTCTTGTTACCCGACAGGTCTAAGAGACATTGCAGGGACGTCACAGAAACGGTTCCGAGACTACCTGGAGACTCGCGTCTCTGTGACTAGTGGCATCTCTAGTTTCCAACTAGTCTACAGGCCGGTGAGATAGGCCCTTTGTATGCGCGCAGTCAGTCCAAGTTGCTGTACGTTGTGAAGGTGTGACTCTTCTCCTGGGATTTCAGCGTGTCACTCAGGACGCGCAGCTCCACCGATCTCCAGGCTGGAACCGCCAGTAGTCTATTCTGCGACTGTTCGGCTTTAAGGTAAAAACTATGGACCTTCTGTGTTGAGAGCATAGACATGGATGAACCATTGGATGAACTGTGTGCGAATCTACCTGCGATTTGATATGCACAGTGTGGCTGTTTATTTTGTCATTTTGGATGCTCTGAAACAAACACAAAACCAACTTTAACTGTTATAATTAAATGGAATTAAATGTATTTGTCTCTGTTCTTTCAATCTACGAATCTGTGTAGCCTTATAGGGTGTAGTATGTGCTTATCCTGACAGCTAAATTAGTAAAGCCTGCACCCGGTTACATTTGAACATGCCCGTGCCATCGAGGAAGAACAAATCCCTCGATGGAATAACTGCAGATCATAACAGTTAGGTGGACACTTTTTTTTTAATCATGCAGTGTATTATCTTGGAAGAAAAGCTTTTACGGCGGCTAGTTGCTCTTTTCTTTCCAAACAGAAACTGTAGCGAACAAATGATGACATTTGAGTGTTTTGGTAAATGGGTCGGCAGTAGATAAGTTGTTTGAGCGTTCGCCAAATGATCCAAAGGTCGGTGGATCATCATTTTGGGCAAGACACTTCACCCAACCTGCCTCTGGTGTCTGTGCACAACGAAAGAAAGTCCCTACAGGCTGGTAATAGGCAATGGGATAATTTAACACACACAATGGCCTCGGACCTCGTTGAAATAGTGCTCTGTGTTAGATTTCTTTCCCCAGTCAGCGCAGCCTCATTGTCTGTCTGGGATAATTGCGTCGCATGTGAGTAATTGCCTTTTTGGGTTGTGATCTGTCGAACGATTTCACTCAGACTCACCACAATGAGTGGGTCCAGTGGCGCGCGACCGCTTAACCATATCTGTCCGTTTAGAGCCGCGACGTGCCGCGACTACGAACGCGTGTCCTGTGAATAATTCAGCGCCGAGAAGACAGAGACAGAACGATCCAATCAGAGGTCCTCGGCTGTGACTGCGTAAGACCACACTGTAACGGGTTTAATGGGACGAACTTTATCTGCTCTTAAATATTAATGAGCGGGCGATAAAAAAGTGCATAAATGTTGAAAAGAATCATGCGGCGGCGGTGGTGGCAACAAAACTTGTGATTGTGATTGATTCTAAAAACTATAAGCTGCAGTTGATTAGTTTAAAGGGACTATACATAAGTTTAACCACAAATAAATGTATACAAATTTAAAATTTCTTCCTCATACATGCTCCAGCAATGCCCTGGTGAGTAGAATGAGCCCTGGCCTTTTCACCTCGATTGCCTCTATATGCCTGTAAAGTCACTTAAATAGTCTATGCTCGGGTTGAACAAGCAAACAGCGTAATGCGTAATAACGTCATGCGCGTTCACGCTCAGCTGTAGCGTCAGCTGTATCTCCTCTATACTGACGCTGCCAAGCGAGTGGTAACGTCGGAAGGATGGATTTAGCGGAGAATAAGAGGAGACCGGCTTCAAGCACCATCGAAACTCAAGCCCAGACCCCAAATAACAAAAAGAAACGAAGAGTTTATTTGAGTGTGACAAAAAAGGCGAAAGTCGAGTCTGATCGGCGTAGGCAAAGAACCAGAGTAAACATCGGAAAATGTTGAGCGAATCTCTCAAAAGACCCGCAGCTTATTTTTGCTTGAAACGTTTTGCCATGGGCCATTATGACAGCATCCTGTGATGCAGCAGGCCACACCCTATTTAAGGATGGCTTTTCATTCATAAAAAACATTTTGCTTGACGAAGGCCACTGGCCGAAACGTTCAAATAAAGGAACACGGGTGTTGCAAGTATACAGTGTGCGAGAGTTCTTTCCTGTTTACGTTTGGCTTTTATGCTCTCTCTTACGCACCTGTTTCAAACAAGAGATGTGCGAAGTTTACCGTTTTTAATTTCTGGCATTTTGTCCTATTCACTTCAGCACTCTCTTCCTTGCACACTTGGACTTTAAAAGCTGCATCACACTGAGAAGATGTCATCTTTCCAGGAAATTAATTCTATGACAAAAAATTGCGCAGAGACGTTTGAATTTTCCAGTGAGGACGCACAGAATATTTTATTTCCCGCTGTGGATCTCGATGCTCTGGAATCGTGTGATGAATTGAAAATAAAACTGGAAAGACTCTATCTAAAAGAGGTTCGCCTGGTTATGCATGGCTCGACGCTAAGTGAATATTGGCGTAACAAAAAGATAGTTCCCCGTGGCTTACGCATTCAAAAGGCACCTACACTCGGCAAACATGATGAGAACTTTTTGAAGAAATGGAGTGACATCTTAAACAAATGCTCTCTCGACTTAATACTACTCATCATTGATCAAGTGGCCACTGAAGCCAAAACAGTAAAAGTCGAAATAGAGACTCAAGAGAAGGCACTGAAGGAAAAGCATCACGCTACGTATCCAGCCATTGACAGCTCCATAAAAGACACTGTCACTAAATACAAAGAAAACCTTCTAAGTATAAAACTGAAGAAATACACACGTGACACTGAGGATTATGTGCGAAACGAAATCTACCACTGGGACCGTCAGGAACAAGAAACACCGGCTCCGCAAGCTTCGGCCCAGCGCTCTTTACGCACAAGGACCACCGCGAATCGACAGAAAGCGCACCATGGCAACTATGACTCCAGCCTGGAAAGTGATTTCACTTTCGATAGCGATTCAGACATCCCACCCAGCAACTCTTCATCTTTTTTATTGCAACGAAAGAAAATGCCACAACGAGGAAGAGGAAGACCCGGAGGGGGAGGCGCTCAACAGCCGGCCGCACAACGTCCGTGGACACACAGCCGCCAACAGACACGGTAATCAACATATCTTCAAAACCGTTGTCGGATCATCAGAAGTCCTTACTCTCCAAGGGTTTATCATTTGTCCCAAACAGCCCAGTAAATGCATTTGGCTTAAAAGTGGACCTTTTCAAATGTTTTAGACGAATAAAATTACGTCATTTCTTCTCTAAAACTAGTCCATCCACATACACACAGCCGTTGTTTAAAGCCAAAAGTACGTTTTGTCCCAACACATCTAATGCTTCTATAAATACGTTTTGTAGACTGGTCGAACAGGACATTAAAAAATGTATTGACAAACCCTATACTTTTAATAATAAAAATTTGTCAAAGGAGGAAAAGATAGCCCTGAAAGAATTAATGAATGATAAGGACATTGTGATTAAACCAGCTGATAAAGGGGGCGCCATTTGTATTCAAGATTATGAAAAATACAGGCAGGAAATTCTCTCTCAAATATCAGACACTCGCTTTTATAAAAAACTCGATCATGACCCCACAGTGCCTTTCCAAAGACAACTGTTGACATACCTTCAGGAAGCCAAGTCTCAAAAGTGGATTTCTGACCATGAATTTGAATTCCTGCACTGTAAATATCCTATATGTCCTATAATATATACTCTTCCTAAAATACACAAATCATTGAGCAACCCTCCAGGGCGTCCTATTGTTGCACAAAATGACTCTCTATGGTCCCCTCTGTCCTCATATGTGGACCACCACATTAAGCCATTTGTTTATAACCTGCCGTCTTACATAAGAGACTCTACGGATTTCATAGAGAAGATCTCTGACTTAAAGGACTTGCCGGAAAATGCCCTGCTGTTAACATTGGACATTACAAGCCTCTATACCAACATTCCCCATGAAAGGGGTTTAGAGGCATTAAACCACTACCTTCAGCAGGGTAATTTATCAAGCCCGCCCAATCAACTTATTTTGGACCTCACTGAATTCATCATGAAATACAATTATTTCTGTTTTGAAAATGTGTTTTATTTACAGACATCTGGTACAAGCATGGGCACTATGTGTGCACCTAATTATGCTAATTTGTTTGTTGGTTACTTTGAACAGACATGTGTGTTCAACTCTGCTAAAAATCCAGTGATTGATAAAATTTTGAAATGGTTCAGATACATTGACGACATCTTTTGTATCTTTAAAGGCAGTCCACAAGAAATGAGTGAGTTTGTAAGTTTACTTAATGGTTTTGAACCAGGTTTGGTGTTCACACCACAATACAGCACTGAACAAGTCAGTTTTCTAGACATGCTGGTGACGAAATCTAATGGTTCTATAATTACTTCATTATACCGAAAAGAAACGGATAGAAATACTTTCATCCCACACCACTCAAAAAGGGCTTACCTGTTAGCCAGTTTTATAGGCTAAGACGCATCTGCCACTCTGACGATGACTTCATGCAAAAGGCTGAGGATATGAAAAAAAGATTTCTAGAAAGGGGTTACCCATCTACATGGATTGAGAAGGCATATGATCTGGCTCTGAAAAAAACACTTTCGGAACTGTTAAAAAAGACTGAAAAGAAGAAAAAGCAGTTCTCTGTCACCTGCATAACTCAGTATTCGGCTCACTCTGCTACTATAAAGGACATTTTCAAAAATACTGGCACATCTTAACATCCGACCCTGAACTCTCTATTACCTTCAAGGAACCCCCTCTTTTGTTAATAGGAGGGGGAAAAATTTAAAAGACTATTTGGTCCGTGCCAATGTCAGCCCCAAAGTCACATCTACCCAGACACTATTGACACCTATCCCTAATGGGAATTACAGATGTGGGAGTTGTGCGCAATGTAACAACACTTATAAAACTTCTTTCTTCCAACATCCCCACAGTGGTAAAAAAAATACCTATTCGCAATGTACTTACTTGTGCATCCACGCATGTGGTCTACTTATTGCGTTGCCCTTGTGGTTTAGCATATGTGGGAAAAACCATAAGAAAATTAAAACAAAGAATAAGCGAGCATAAGAGCTCAATACGCAGAAATGACAGAGAATATCCAGTAGCTGCCCATTTCAACGATGCACATCATGATGTCAGTGCTCTACGTTTTTGTGGCATTGAACAAGTCCCTCCTCCTTATAGAGGAGGAGACCATGATAAACTCTTGAAAAAAAGAGAAGCCTACTGGATTGAAACTTTACAGACCCTTACACCCAAGGGATTAAATGATGAGCTTGTTTTGAATGTCTTTCTATAGAGGTTCCTATGCCATGTAATTGTCACGCCCCTGGGTGCAGTGAAAGACCCAGCTCTCCAGACAGACTCTGCCAGATTGTTCCGTCAGCCATGGTGATTCTGCAGTAGGCTCCAAAAACTTACCTGTTCTGCAGTAGGTTTTCACGCCAGCCTTCATCTCAGGGTCTAAGGGGACTCTCGCCTTCTCCTGCCCCTGCACCAACCAGTCTTTCTCCTTTGTATTCTAGCCAAGTCAAGCCTTCTGATGCGGAGGAACCTATGCAACTCGGCCGTGCTGGACTAACCCAGGGTGAGCGCCAACGCCGTCGTAGGTTGGGACTATGCCTCTACTGCGGACAAGAGGGGCATTACGTTAATGCTTGCCCTGTGCGACCAAAAAGATTTGGCTCACCTGAGAATGGAGAGATTCTGGTGAGCCAAGCAACCTCTCCACAATCCACAACCCCTGACCGGCTCCTTGTGCAGGCCTCCTTACTGTGGTTACGTGAGTCAGTTTCATTCCTTTCCTTTTATTGACTGTGGGGCAGATGACAATTTTATTGACTCCACTCTCGTCCACCGAGCAAATATTCCCACTGAGCCCCTAGAGTGTCCCAGAGAGGTCAATGCATTAAATGGAAGTCATCTTGCCAAGATTACTCACCGCACAATTCCTGTTACCCTCTTGTTGTCTGGTAATCACAGGGAGGAGATCCAATTGTTAGTAATTTCTTCACCCCTAGCCCCTGTGGTACTAGGACTCCCTTGGCTGAAACTGCACAACCCGCACATTGATTGGACAGCCAATAAAATTATCAGTTGGAGCGTTCACTGTCACACTCATTGTCTGCGGTCTGCAATTACTGTTGGTGAGAGTCGTCACTCACCTCCACCTCCTCCAGACTTGACCTCTGTTCCAAAGGTGTATCACGACCTGGCTGAAGTATTCAATAAACAAAGAGCACTGTCTCTCCCTCCACATCGCCCTTATGATTGTGCTATAGATCTACTTCCTGGAGCTCCCTTACCTTCTAGCCGCTTGTACAAGCTCTCCCGACCAGAGAGGGAGGCCATGGAGCTATACATTAAAGACTCCTTAGCCGCAGGGATTATTCGTCCCTCCTCCTCACCAGTGGGAGCAGGGTTTTTCTTTGTTGAGAAGAAGGACACTACTTTACGGCCATGCATCGACTATCGTGGGTTAAATGAGATCACGGTAAAGAACAAGTATCCCTTGCCACTCATTGACTCCGCCTTCGAGCCTCTTCACCAAGCAACGATTTTCACCAAACTAGACCTACGTAACGCTTATCATCTCGTCCGCATTCGTCAAGGAGACGAGTGGAAGACCGCTTTTAACACTCCCTTGGGGCACATTGAGTATTTGGTGATGCCTTTCGGCCTGACGAATGCCCCTGCTGTCTTCCAGGCCCTAGTGAATGATGTCCTCCGTGATATGTTGCATAAATTTGTATTTGTTTACGTGGATGACATTTTGATTTTTTCCAGAAATCTTCAAGAACATGTTCAACATGTGAGGTTGGTGCTACAGAGATTGTGTGAGAACAAGCTTTTTGTGAAAGCAAAATGAGAAATGTGACTTTCATACTGCCTCCGTGACTTTCTTGGTTTTGTCATTGAACAGGGGCAACTCAAGCCTGATCCAGCTAAGGTGAAGGCGGTCGCTGAGTGGCCTACACCGGAAACTCGGAAGCAACTCCAGCGATTTTTGGGGTTTGCCAATTTCTACAGAAGGTTCATCAAGGACTACAGTCGTAAGGCAGCTCCACTCACTCGTCTCACCTCCACATCTATCCCGTTCAAGTGGTCAAATGAAGCGGATAGTGCACTCACCACACTTAAACAGCTTTTCGTAACGGCACCTGTTTTGTCTCACCCAGACCCGTCCAGACAGTTCACAGTTGAAGTTGATGCCTCTGACTCCGGAGTGGGTGCAGTCCTCTCCCAGCGTTCTCCTTCTGACCAGAAGATGCACCCATGTGCCTTTTTCTCACGGCGTCTCACCCCGGCAGAGGCTAACTATGACATTGGTAACCGGGAACTTCTGGCAGTAGTTTTGGCTTTACAAGAGTGGAGACACTGGCTCGAGGGGGCTGAACTGCCCTTCGTAGTGTGGACTGACCACAAGAATCTTGCCTACCTTCGTTCGGCAAGACGGTTGAACTCCCGGCAGGCTAGATGGGCTTTGTTATCACCTATCGCCCTGGATCCCGCAATGTAAAGCCTGATGCCCTGTCTCGCCAGTCTCAGTTAGAGTCTGACCCTCAACCCGATCCCATCCTTTCACCGACTTGTGTACTTGGTGCGGTTAGGTGGGAAATTGAGAGGGTCGTGCAGGAGGCTCTACATGCTCAACCTGACCCAGGAGGTGCCCCCCAACTGTTTGTTTGTACCAGACTCTGTTCGGTCCCAGGTCCTCCAATGGGACACTCGACTAAGTTGGCCTGTCATCCTGGTTTTAATCGTACCTTGAATTTCATCAAACAACGATTTTGGTGGCCCTCTATGAATCGAGACACTCGTGCCTTTGTTTCTGCTTGTCCCATATGTGCTCGCGGCAAATCCAGTCATCAACCCCTGCTGGTCTTCTTCATCCTCTGCCTATCCCAAGTCGTCCATGGTCGCATATCGCACTAGATTTTGTCACGGGCCTTCCCTTGTCTTAAGGTAATACCATTATACTTACCATTGTGGATCGTTTTTCTAAGGCCGTGCATTTTGTTCCTCTCCCCAAGTTACCTTCTTCCTCTGAGACTGCGAAACTTCTTGTACAACATGTGTTTCGTCTTCATGGCATTCCCACAGACATAGTCTCGGACAGGGGACCACAGTTTACCTCCCAGGTCTGGAAAGCTTTTTGTGGATCCATGGGAATTTCAGTGAGTCTGTCTGGTTATCACCCGCAATCTAACGGACAAACCGAAAGGGCTAATCAAGACCTGGAGTCAGCATTGCGATGTGTCACCGCCCGCAATCCCTTCTCCTGGAGTTCATTTTTGCCGTGGGTTGAGTACTCCCACAACGCCCTAGTGTCCTCAGCCACAGGCATGTCTCCTTTTATGGCCTCATTGGGGTTTCAACCACCTTTATTCCCTGACCAGGAGAAGGAAGTGGCCGTTCCTTCTGTCCAGGCCCACCTTAGACGCTGCCGCAGCATTTGGAAAGCGGCCCGAGCTGCCCTGAAGCGCACTTCTGCTCGCAATCAGGAGATGGCTAACCGGCACCGTAAGCCATCCCCCACTTATCTGCCTGGACAAAAGGTATGGCTATCTACTTGAGATCTGCCCCTTCAGGTTGAGTCTCGCAAGTGGGCCCCTAAGTTTGTTGGGCCTTACACTATTGAGAAGGTTATCAATCCCTCGGTAGTTCGTCTCAAGTTGCCAACGTCTATGAACGTTCATCCGTCCTTTCACATGTCTCTCTTGAAGCCCGTTATTTCCAGTCCTCTCTGCCCTCCGGCCGACCCCCCTCCTCCCGCCCGGCTTGTTGATGACCATCCGGCCTTCACTGTGCGTCGCATCCTCAATGTCCGCCGCCGTGGGAGGGGCTTCCAGTATCTTGTGGATTGGGAGGGTATGGTCCGGAAGAGCGGTCTTGGGTTCCTCGACGTTTCATCCTGGATGTCTCCCTGCTCCGGGACTTCTATCGGGCTTTCCCTGCCAAGCGTGGGGGAACGTCCGGAGACGTTCCGTAGGAGGGGGGTACTGTCACGCCCCTGGGTGTGACTCCAGTCCGCCTGTGTTCCCCACTCCCCTCTCCGTGTGTGTGTGTGTGTGTGTGTGTGTGGTGGAGTCTGCTGGAGCTACACACCTGTCGGCCATCTGCAATCAAGCTGCTGCAGTGAAAGACCCAGCTCTCCAGACAGACTCTGCCAGATTGTTCCGTCAGCCATGGTGATTCTGCAGTAGGCTCCAAAAACTTACCTGTTTTGATTATCTGCAACTTACCTTATCTCCTGTGCTCCTAGTGCCGGTGTGTGAAAGACTCCGAGGACCTGAGACCATCCGCCTTGCTTGGACCATTCAAGATAATAAATTGTGAACTCTGACTCCTGTCGTGTGTCTGTCTTTGGGTCCGATAAAATAAGCCATAACAGTAATGTTGATAGGCTGTGTTAACTTCCTTGGTGTACATATTGATTTGCAAATATTTAGATAAACAAATATTTAGGTAGACCTTCTCTATTTCTCATAGGTATTGCATGTGCCACTGAATGTTTTTATTGTATATATGTACATATGTATATTTAACTTTCTATATCCTGGCTTTGTTTTTTGTGTTTTGGATGTATGTTGTATATATGCTGCCCACGTTTTGCCATGGGCCATTATGACAGCATCCTGTGATGCAGCAGGCCACACCCTATTTAAGGATGGCTTTTCATTCATAAAAAACATTTTGCTTGACGAAGGCCACTGGCCGAAACGTTCAAATAAAGGAACACGGGTGTTGCAAGTATACAGTGTGCGAGAGTTCTTTCCTGTTTTATGCTTGAAAGGTAAGAAATTATTACTAAATACGTGGGGGAAAGTGTTGTTGATGCTTCAAAACAACGGTGTCCGACTGTCCGTGCATGTTGTACAAACTTCACTGACACACGTCATAAAATAATCATATTTGGAAGTTACCAAAATAGTTACCTAATAGTTTTATACCTACAGAGAAGTTGTGTAGTATTAGTAGCAGACTAGTAGTGTCAGTAATAACAGTAATTGTGCTGTACCTACAAAACATTTGAGTAGTAACAGTGGTAATGGTGCTGTATTTACAATGGCAAAATAATGTCGCTAATGTTAGCTTTTCTTGGCCGCAAAATAAGCATGACTGTTCACGGATTTATAAGTAGTGAAACGACTACAAAAAGTGAACATGTGCCGTTTACAATATAGTTTATTAGTTAGCTACGCTAACTTTGTGCCCAGGAAATTGAAGAGACGATTTTGGCTTTTCCTAGTAGCATTTCTACCAGTGGAAATATTTTATTATTTCAATTAGGCCTGCGTTTATGCATACAAAGTATACAAGTTTTTTTTCTCGTTCAAACGTCATTCATTCGTTCTGTATTATTTGGCTTCTTCACTCGATTCACTTTGCTCTGCATTTGCGCAAGTATCGCATCTTGGAAAATATTCACTCAAATTGATTTGGTCTAAATATCTTATAAAACAGTAACGTTTCTTACCTCAGTTGAAGTCACGCCTGCAAATTGACCAGGACGGGACTGTTATTTCTGGTGCTCGTAAAGCCTGAGCGCCTCATGCACGAGCTTATCATCGAGGCTGCAGTTACGCGTTTGGCCTGAGGGGGCAATTGCGAGTACAAAAGTGTTAAACTCCACACAGCCCCTTTAAGACGTTATTTAAAACCTCTTACCCCCCCGCATTTTCTCCAGTTTGGCTTTAATCAATCAATCAAACTTTCTTACTTCACAAAAAGTGCTTTACAGATTACAACATTTAAAACAATACGCCCCGCTTCATACATCCATACATCCATATATATATACAGTATATACTGTATATATATACATATATATATATATACACGTACACACATACACATACATACACATAATATATCATTAGGACTAAATGAATAGATGTCAGTCAAAAGCTAAGCTAATAAGGTGACATATTATTAATAGACTGTCATTACTCACTCCTCCCCGTTTACCACAATGACCACGTTCGAGGGGGAATTCATGGCGGATTTACAGACTCCTCCTCCCCAGCTCTGATGAAGCATGTTCCTAATAAGGGCATAAGGGCGGGATCTTCACTGTAGACTCGGCCCTTGCGTGACGTGTAGCTCGCGCAGCTCCAATGCCAACAGTCAGACCCCCGTTAAGTAGGAGATTTCTAAAATTTATCCTACGATAACCAGCCCAGTGCCTCTAGTTGTGTCTAACCCAGCGTAATCACAGGAGGAATATCTAGCTGTAGACAGTTCCAAAAAATTAGGCACCGGGCATTAAAGTTGTTTTTAACGTGTCTAAAGTCCAATGCATTCCAATGGGGGACTAGCGGTTATATGGCGGTACTACAGCAATGGCGGAGCAATGGTGGCCTCCAGTGTCGTCGTCGCAAAGCAGAGCAGCCAGCGGCCATTGGTCTTGAGCCTGCTCTTAAACATGAACGTTCTCTGCGGTCCTGAGCTCCTCCGGCAGGTCGTTCCAGAGGTGAGAGCCATAATACTGGAAAGACGCCTCACCATGAGTCTTTCTGTTGACTTTAGGAATAACTAGGAGACCCCTGCCGGAGGAGTGAAGGGGCCGTGAAGGTTCATAAGGTAAAAGCAGTTCTAAAAGATAAGAAGGACCAAGACCATTAAGACATTTAAAAAACATTAAAAGAACTTTAAAATCGATCCTGAAACACACGGGGAGCCAATGCAGCGACTCTAAAACCGGTGTAATGTGGTCCCGCCTCCTGGTCTTTGTCAGGACACGAGCTGCTGACCAGAAAGCAGGGCATTACAGTAGTCGATACGACTGGTGATAAAAGCATGCATTAGCGTCTCAGTGTTGGCCCGAGAGAGAATGGGGCGGACTCTGGCTATGTTCTTTAGATGGTAAAAAACTATCTTTGTGATATTCTTAATGTGTGGAATAAAAGTCAGCTCAGAGTCAAAAATCACACCCAGGTTCTTCACCTGTGAGGAAGGATTAAAAGACAGTGACTGTAGTTTGGGTAAAAGTTTCTCTCTCTGGGCCTCAGGACCGATGACTAAAACTTCAGTTTTGTCCTGGTTAAGCTGGAGAAAGTTTTCAGCCATCCAGGATTTGATATCTAAAATGCAGTTAAAAAGTGCATCCATTGGCCTGGTGTCATCATGATTTTTTTACCAAAATCTAAAAGCGTCTTGACTGGAGCTTACAGCCTATAGGCCTGTGTAACCCTTCATTTGAAAGCTAAGACCTACAAAACTGATTGTAACTTAATTGTCGCATTGTCATCGCTTTTAGGTCACGTTTTTCATGGCATTTTTGTTGCTTTTTCATCACTTTTTAGTTGTGTCTTCGTTGCTTTTTTGTCTTGCTTTTTTTAACCTATTTTCATTGCTTTTTTGTTGCGTGTTTACAGCCTTTAGGCAACGCCTCATTTGAAAGCTGAGACCTTATCGTTTCTGAAATTATGTGTAAGATCCGTGTGAGTAAAACCCAACTCACATGTGGTGGATGGCAGGTAATAAAAAAATCAAGAGGATATTTAATTTGTATGAAGGGTTTATTATTGATGGGCGGCATGGTAGCACTCGGGCTTCACAACTAGAAGGTCACGGGTTTAATCCCTGGCCTCCCCTACCACTAAAAACATGTACAATAGGCCAGAATGAATGTTTGTCTGTGAGAGTGGTTAGTGGTGGCTGGAGGGGTTGATGGCGCAGATTTGCAGCTTCAGTCAGTCTACAATAGTAGCTTACCACCACCAAGTGTGAAGAGAACGAACAATGGCTAATGGTAATACGGGCTTGCAAAGCGTAAGTGTAAGGCATTATTATTAGTAGTGTTGTTAGTGTTGCTTAGGAAGTGCTCACTGGTGATGATACACACCATTTCATCTAATTTCATTTTCATTTTCGTTTTTTTGTTGTTGTAAATAATGGAGTACAAACATTCTAGATGTCCAGGTCTCAGCCTTCCATAATAGACTGGAAAATAGAAATGTATAAATGGGATTATAGATGAGCCTAATGTATGAGAGGACAAGATTGATTTCACTCGCCTTTAAAACAGTGCCTTTGTGAGTTGTATTTGTCACTCCTCTTTCGAATCACTGGTCTCTCTTCGCACTAAAGTTTACTTCTGTCTTTCAGGTGAAGGCGATTATATGTCTGGCCTTTCGAGCGCTATCACAATCTCTTTTGGATGGATGTTCTCTCGATTCCTCCCTCTCCCTCTCATTCTGCCGGACGGGCATGGTTGCATTTCCACATTGAGCCACCTTCGCAAGCAGCGAGCTAACTTTGTCCCACAGAAGCAGACAAGCTTCTCCAGCAATAAATACAGGGAGCTGTCAGGTATTTTTTTCCTCCTCATGGTAACACAGCAGGCACCAGGAGACTTTGAGGCGTTCGAGGATTGCAGAGACAAAAGCTCTGCACTGTTAGTTCTAAATGGAGAGAGAGAGAGACTTACATGAAAGTTGCTGTTTAGCAAATAACTCTCAAAATGTTTACTTTGCTACATATCTTATATAAAAAAGCTTTAAAAGTTTTTTTGCCAGAAAACCGGTTTCGTACCACCACTGCCGCATTCTTGAGATGTACAACCTTCTAAACTTCGAACATTTTGAATACTTTAAATTTGCTTGTATGTTCTTAAGGGAATTGGTAAAATTGAAATCCTCTTCTGGCAGAGCCACTCGGTCTATGGTTCGAGGAGACTGTGAAGTGCCCTGCAGACAGACCACCTTTGGCCAGACTGTTCTTTCAGTCAGAGGCTGTAACATCTGGAACAGCATCCCTCTCACTATAAGAGAATGCCCCACGTTTAACACATTCAGGACTCAATTAAAAAACTGGTTGAAATCCAATCAACGCTGTGCTCATTAGACCCTATACAGATCTCCTGCAGGACTGAGCCAAGTGTCAGGATCCTCTGCACAGGTGTTGCTTTGTAAATAATAACTGTACCTGTCATTTCAAGGTGTGAATGAGTGGAATTGTTTAGAGCATATTGAAGCGGCCGCATATCAGTATTCAGTGGAGTGAAAACTTCAACAGAATGTATTTATGCATGTATTAAACTGTGCCTCACACATGTATTTATGCTTAGAACCTTAATGCCAGCTTTAATAATAATGCATCGGTTTTATATAGCGCTTTTCTGGACACTCAAAGACGCTTTACATTGCACTATTCATTCACTCCATACTCGGTGGTGGTAAGCTACTATTGTAGCCTAGTGCTGGGCGATATGACGATACATATCGTGGGGACGATAGAAAAGTGCCTATCGTGCCATTTCTCTTCTATCGTTTCTATCGTTTCTAACCTAATTTAATCAATTATTAAAGCAAATATTTCATTAAATAGGCCACAAGAATGTATTAGTGTTGTCTTGTCACTATGCATCGTCTAAGTTTATATTAAGTGATTATAAACAAGAATAAAAAAGAACTTTTTCGCAAAGAAACTCTGCCTTGTGGTTTTGCGACACCACCCTGCTTTACGATATCTCTGTCCGCCGCCACACCTGCTGTAGCAACGGCGACATCTAATGGACGTACACGCGGGGCTCTCTCTCCCTGTTAAACACCGCGTGGTTTCACTCTGCTTTACGCACGGCAACTAAACAGCTTTTTTACTGATGGATCTTTTTAGCGCGTGGATCTGGATTAAACACACGAGAGAGAAGAGAGGAGAGGCGTGGTGCAGGAGGTAAGAGACGGATCGGGCAGCGCGTAGAGCAGCTAAAGACGTACAATACAAACTGCTCGCCCACTGTTTCTTAAACATTACATTCAAGTTGAGAAAATGGCGATAATAAGCTCCAATTTACATTTGTTTTAGTGTAATATGAGCCTTGATATTGAGGAGCAGATGATGCTCTGAGTAAGTCGTTCTCTACGCACGAGTTTACACATTTCTGTTGTTAAATTCGTGTTGACTCTGGTCAGATCATGTTTAGCCCATTTATCCTGCAGTCTCACATTTTTCCTGACATTGACAATATATGCTATATAAATTATCCATAGCAAAACCACTGGTTCAAAATAAAGTTGAAAAAAAGTAAGCAATGATATTTTTGTCAAACTTTTCAAAGAATAACTGAAAACTGACTTTATTGTGGTATATCGTGATATGTATCGTTATCGTGATATAAAATAATCCATATCGTGATATAAGTTTTTTCCATATCGCCCAGCACTATTGTAGCCACAGCTGCCCTGGGATAGACTGACGGAAGCGAGGCAACCAGTCTGTGCCATCCGCCCCTCCGACCACCACTAACCACTCACTCACTCACTACCTTCACCCAGGCTTCCTGGTGTTACCAAACGGTCTCCCATCCAAGTACCGACCAGGCCCTTCCCTGCTTAGCTTCAGCAAAGGCGGTATGGCCACAATGAAATCGTAGCTGTTGAGGTTAGGTTTGAGTAGAATTATTCAATTTGAAATAAAAGGACCATCTGTGGTTAAATAGAGGAGAAATTGTAAATGCCTATGCCTTTTCGGTTTTTTAGTTTTGACCAAAATAAACTATTAATAATCTAAGATACTTCTTGTTGCCTGTCTTGCGCTTTGTCGGTTAGAAAATGCTAGCTTGATCTTAAACAGCTGAAACAAAATACCCAGTCGCTTCACTTCCTGATGTTCCACAAGCTCCTCCCACACCTCTCCTCTCGCTCACCTTCGCTGTGCAGCTGTTTCAATGAAGAGAATCTTTAGCTATGGCGAGTGCGTTTAGAACAGCCACCGGAGAAGATTCAAAGATTACTCAAAGATGCTCTAGCAGCTAATTAAAACACGTTTTCCGCCTCATAGGCCGTTTGAACGCCCGTTGTGTGTCTTTCTACATGATTATCTCTGTGGCCATGATGACGCCCGCACCGGGGGAGGATCAGTATTCATATCTGATATCGTCCTTCATATACTCTATCATCGCGTTCTCCAGTTACAGCACGTCTGGGCGCAGCAGAGCGGAGGGACGGCCCGGACGCCAGCGGAGCGGACAGGGCCTGACAGGTGACCGATGAGTTTACTGAAGCAAGGAACTCTGGGGAACGCGGTCCAGAAACTCACGGCTGAAAAATGCCACCTCTCTCCATCTCTCGCTCCGCGGAACAGGTCCACATGTTTGGATTGGGAATAAAACTGAGACTATTTTTGTTGAACAGTACACTGCAGGTGAAGAGGGAATATCAAATTGAAACTTTTGCTGTAGATTACTGGCATGAGTATGAGGGAAATGTATTGCAAGTTTTCTGTCGTCAGGCCTTTTAATGCCTAAAAATGCCAAAGATTTTCCATATATTTGGTGACAAAATTTGAATAATGGTTCGAGCCCGCCTTAACCGAGCGCATTTTTGTCCAGTTGGGTTTTATGGATGTTTTTCTGCGTGTTTTTGCCATGTTGCCATCACTTTTGTTGTCGCTCTTTTGTTCCTTTTTTTAGACACTTTTTCATCACATTTTTTGGGTCGCTTTTTAGTCACTTTATTGTTGCGCGTTAGTCACATCTTTGTCACTCTTTTGTTCCGTTTTTGTTACATTTTCATCCTCATTTTTGTCACTGTTTGATGCTTTTTTTTCCCAAGAGGCTTTTAGATTTGGAGAAAATGTGGTCGGTTCTGTAAAAGATCTGTAAAAAATGAAATTTAACCTTGTTTTTTAAAATTCCAAACTCAATAACTAAAAAAAATTTAATAAATCCCACTGAAAATAAAATTCAAATTATTGTTCAGTCCAAGGCTGGAAACTTTGGAGTCAGTAGGAGCTACTTCCATGGACATATTGTCGCACAAATATGAGAAAATAAATCTATGGAGAAACATTGAATCAGTACAATAAGTAAACACGAGAAACATGTTAAGATTAAGTATTTTTTGTTTCCAGGTGAAAGTTTAATCATTAAGAGAACAGCCTGCAGTGTCTCCCTTTAACCCTTTATAGGGCAAGTGACTATTTTTGGTCATTTCCGCACTCTTTACATATGGCCTCCCTGCTGCACATCAGTAAGGTAAAGAAGCATGTAGTCCTCACTCAGCCAATCAGAAGAGATCACCCTACATCAGAGATCCCAATACTGTGGCCTTTGACCAATCAGCAGAGACCTGTCGCGCTCTAAACTTCCTGTCTGAGAAAACCTGACTAAATTCATGGTACATTTCTTTACATAACTTGAAAACTAACCATGGTAAATTGATGAAACTCACACATTTGGTGAATAATTGTGCTAAGTGATGATGTATTTGTTGGTTTTGGAGGACCTAGTGAAATAGGTGAAATTACAGAATGAAAAACGCAGGCACCATATTTGATCATACTTAAACCTAAAGTTAATTAGTTTTGTCCATATTTAGACATGCCCGTTGCACCTATTATTCATACTTACAGTATTGTCTTGACAAAAGAACTAATAAACCTGAGGACTATGTATTTTATGTTGCCAAAGGTTATTTTTAGTAATTTTTTTAGGCTAACAATATTGGTGGTGACTGACCCCTCCCACTGCAGGTAAAGCACAATCACATTACAATAACTCCTGCCTATGACAGGGGTGATCATTCAAACATCAATAGCGCAAAACACGTCGTCTCCTGATTTAGAAAAATGTTACAACAGAAATAAACTTGTGTTATGTGGGCGACGGTGGTGCAGAGAGTAGAGCGGGTCGTCTTGTGACCAAAGGGTCGGCGGTTCGAATCCCGCAGGTGCCCACTGTCGTTGTGTCCTTGGGCAAGACACTTCACCCACCTCGCCTCCAGTGTCTGCGTACACTGGTGTATGAATGAGAGTGTGAATGGGTGACTGGTTCCTTGATGTAAAGCGCTTTGAGTGCCTAAAGCAGGTAGAAAGGCGCTATATAAAATGTGACCATTTACCATTTACCATTTATGTCCCCAATAACACTCTGAAGTTGAAATTATTTATTTCAAAGTATTTCCATGAGTGCCCTATAAAGGGTTAAAGCAGTACTAAGTAACTTGTTTACCTTAATAAATCCTTTTTGTAGTCCCTCTGGGGGTAATACAAGTGTTAATGGGATGATTGGGGGGTCTCTCACCTACCCCTGGTGTCTGTGGCCAGAAAACCACCCTTGGAACTTTCCCTGCTCCGACCCAGAGGCACAATACACACTAATGGAATCATGAAGAAGAAGCTAACAGGCTAACGGGCAAAGCTAACTGCGGGCTAGCGCCACTTAAACAGTATTTACAGCCAAGTTTGAGTGAAAAAAAATATCTCCATTGTGTAATTGGGTTGTGGCACAATGTACCATATCCTTCTCTCCCTTTGTCTTTTCTGTCAGCATAGTATTTACTCTCATGGACAATTAATAAAAACAATGGAACATGCTACTTTATTTCTCTTTAGAAAAAAATAAACGCATACATTTGTCACATTTGTCACACTAACTCTGAAGGAAAGTGATGTTGTCTCTCCCAGCCCTGCCCTCTTTCCCCCCTCTCTTCCATTACTGTAAGGTCTGTGAGGTTATCTGGGGACGAAACTCTCCGCTGAAAACCCCGGGACAAAGAACGATCACTCACCTGTCCACTCTCTTCCTCCGCGACTGGGATCAGGTGACGCGGGGCACTTTCCGAGACCACTCAGTCGGGCAGCGAACCGCACTGTCATTGCAGTCTGCGAATATGCGGGCCATGGAAGGAGAACGACATGAGCCAAAACGCAGCAGACCGATTCTCAAAACTGGAGGATTCACGAAAGGTCACCATGGAATGAACCTCTTAACCCGGTCGCCTTAACCGAGCGCATTTTCTCCAGTTTGGCCGTCTTTGTCATCATTATTCCAGAAGCGTTTACATTTAGGTAATGCCAAACTGGAGAAAATGTGCTCGGTTCAAGTGGGGTTTAAGAGGTCAATTTCACCAGTAAATTCGAAACAAATTCTAATTCTAACAAACTCTTCGGGCCCGATCTTCCACCTGGTGCATCAACAGTGTTAGCGCAGACGAGTGGGAGGAGATGTAAAAGAGGGTGAAAACGCAACTAAAGAGCGACTAAAACGTGACCAAAAAGATTCAGATTCAGTTTATTTGCCATTTGCAGTACAAAACCACATTGGAAAAAAGGTGCAGCTAAAAGTGCACTGTCAAACATTCATTCATAAAACATAAAAAGACAAGTCTTAAAAAAGCCACATAGTTAAATAAGTTAAAGGTTACAATACAGCTTAAGAATAAAATTTGTGAAACTCAATTAAAAAGGTAAAAAGTAATGGTAATGAAGCCTGATCAAAGTGTACCATTCAAAGACATCACAGCTTTTGGAAAGAAGCTTTTACTGTGGCGGCATTTATCACATTTGAGAGCACGATAGCGCCTCCCAGAAAGGAGAAGTTCAAACAGGTCCCTGGCAGGATGCAGTGGGTCCTTAATGATGGCTAATGCCCGAGACATAAGTCTTTGTTTGTAAATGTCTTCAAGGACAGAAAGTTCCACACCGATGGTCCTACTGGCAGAGCGGACAACACGATTTAAAGCTTTCTTTTCTTTCACAGTAGCATTTCCAAACCACACCGTGATCGCAGAAAAAAGAAGGCATTCTTTACCACAGTGGTAGAAATTCTTATTAATCTGCTTATTAAGAGTAAATTATTTCAATTTACGCAGGAAGAAAAGGCTGGCGAGACTTTTTCACAACAGCACTGATATTTGAACTCTAACTCAGATCGTTTGACAAGGTCACACCAAGAAATTTACAATTTTCAACAATTTTGACCTCCGCACCATTTACAAAAACAGGTACAGGTACAGGTTTACTTTTACTAAAATCAAAGACCAAATCAAAGGTTTTTGAGGTGTTCAGAGTCAAATTGTTTTGCTCACTCCAGGACACTACGTTTTGCACCTGGGTTCTGTAAAAAGAGTCATCATTTGAGGAAATCAGGCCAACAATAGTTGTGTCATCTGCATACTTAATTATTAAATTGTTAGGACTCGATGCAACGCAATCATGGGTATACAAAGTATACAACAAAGGGCTTAAAATACAACCCTGTGGAGAGCCAATACTCACAGTGAGTTCATCAGAGACACAGTCACTAACCTTAACCTTTTGTGGCCTACAGGTTCAAAAAAGATGAAAAAGTGACAAAGATATTTGATGAAAACAGTGAAAAGGCCACAAAAGAGCAACAAAAAAGGTGACATAAACGCAAAAATACAACAAAAGGGAAAAAGAACAGTGGCAAAAATGTGACAAAAAAAAGATGAAAAGGTGGCAACGATGTGTGACGAAAACGCAACGAAAAACACACAAAAAAGCGACGAAAACTAACAAAAAAACGTAACAAAATAATACAAAAAAGTGACGACAACGAGAGGAAAAATCTCATAACTGTTTTGTAGGTCTTAGCTTTCAAATGAAGCGTTACTCTGGCCTATAAGCTGTACACCTTTATTGTGAAACTGTGAAAGTATTCTAAAAGTATTCAAAGTATTCAGAATAAAGTACTCTAATTAGACAAAGTAATGGAATACGTTACTAAATACATTTTTAAGGCAAGTATTCAGTATTCAATAACTAAATAGAATTTCAAAGTATTCTCCCCAACACTGCGGTTACCAGAATCCGCAAGAGGTTTACTTTTGGCGGACGCCGTAGAGGGCCACGCCTCAAAGATTCACATGAACCAAACAGGAAGTCAGGAAGAGAATCCAGTGAATTTCAGAATAAAATCAGCTACTAACTCAAGCTAACTAGGCTATTGTAAACAATACGGGAAAACAGACACACGCCGCCACGGAGGAACTGTCAGAGGATCATGGAGGATTATTTCTGCTCCCTTGGAATAGCTCTGGGAGGGACTGCCTTTGAACATAACTTTGCCATTGGCCATGGGTGTCTATCCAGCCCCTGTTCAACACTTACTGCTTCAGGTGCGAAGCTGGAGATTACACAGAGCTTACAGAGTTAGAGTCTAAGGCTGGGTTTCCCAAAATCACTAGACCAACAACTCCGAAACCCCCAGTGTAAATTGTAACTTGCATTTATAATAATTTGAGGGGCAAAACATTTAAAAATCTGGGTTGCTTGGATACTATATTTGGATATGTGGCAACATTTCTTCAGAAAGTATAGTGTTTTCAATCACAAATACATTAAATTAAATGTCATACATTTAAAAACTATTGTCTTGAGAACCTCTGGTCTAAAGCCGCACAACTTGCAAGGTCAAAGTCACAGAAATGCTTCAAACTATAGCCTGCAAGCTCATGAGATTGATACAAATATGCTTTGTAATTATGATGCACAGTGTTTTTTCTACAAATTACCGGGTTTACAATAGACTGAAGGGGGACAAAAATTATAGTGCTCATGTTTCTGAATAACAGCACAATCTCCACAGTAGAATAAAACTCACCTTTTATAGTACAGGAGCTCAAATCGTCGACTGGACTGGGTTTGGTTGAGAAGCTTCTTCTTAGCTCTTGAGGTCAGAATGTGACACTGTATCCAAGCCGAGTGCTCTTATATAATACTCAGGCTCCTCCCAGGAAGGAACCAAAACTGCCAACACCCACGCACAAGTTGTTAGTAGACATTCAGCTACAAACACAGTAATGTACTCCATCCAATGTCAGGAAGATTGCATTGAGCAGTCCAAAGGGGAAATAAGCAGCCTCTTTTCAAAAGAATGGCCCAGCATCGCAGGGAAAAAGCACTGGTCCACAGTCGGCTGTGCATCTCTATCTGAGGGGCCTGAGTCTCATCCAAGACCGCTCTGGCTTGGGTACAGAGTGACACGTCAAGAGCGAAGAAGAAGCTTCGGTGAATAGAAGCGAAACATCCTCAACTCAACCAAACCCAGTCCAGTTGACAATTTAAGCTTCACTATGATGAATACTTCCTGGACGGATGAGAGCCTTCACAAGTCAAAACTCATCTTTGATCACTCATTTTGATCACTGCATGACTTTTTATGTTCCCTTGGCAGAGCAGCGTTTTTGCCTTTTTCTACAAACTGCATTTGCAGTTTCTGTGTTCCACATCTGTGTTGTACATCTTTGCTTTGTTTTTATAAGGTTCAGCAGATTTTTTGCTGCGTCCTCACCGACCATGAAGGAAACAGCTTTTCTAAAAGTAAACAAACAGCTAGCTTATGAGCTAAAGGCATGAGCGGCATTTGAGATCTACAAATCCATAGATTTCTTCTTCTGAAACACTGGAGAGGCACCAAGAGCCCCCCACACCTGCAGCACAGTGGAGGCGTCACAGTGGAGGCGTCACAAGGAAACAAAACAGGGACAAATGAGGAGGTGACCCTCAGGTGAAGAATGGCGTCAGAGCCAGGGGGAAGGAGTAGGACAAAGATGAAGGTTACATCCGAAACCAGTAAATTGGTAAGAGGTCTAAGGCCCAACCGGATGTGTGTCAGCGTCTGCCATGATAAGAAGCGTCCGAATAGTGTTATCAAGAAGGTAGGAAAAGGAGTCTCAATGCTAACTATCATACCTACTTTAGAATAGGGACCTCTGGTGGTTCCTTACCGGCGATTAGGAGCTATGTGCCATCCCATAAGCCACTGCGCCGGCAATCCCCCCACCCTCGAGTGATTCATCATGTGCATCCACTGCTGATTGACAGGCGCACAATTAATACATTAAAAAAAAGATTCAGCACGAGCCTAACTTTGTGACAAACCAAACCAAAGTGACAAAATATATGTTAGAGTCACCACAGGCACATGTCACTGTTTTAAAGAGCGGCCTCAGTTAATGGGGTCGGCCTATTAGACCGACAACCCATTCTCATTAGTCCGAAGACGTCCCATTGAGTAGGGGTTGAAAAATAAAATAAGGTTCAGGCAAGAGTCCACTGACCTTAAGGTTAGGGCCAATGGTTGTATATGACTCTCTAATCAACGGTACATTTTCGGAATAATGAGACGTCGGGTTTCTCTGGGGATGAGCCAAAGGACAGGATTTTGGTGGAATATTTGATCAGAGCATTTTTTTTTTCTGTGATGAAGCTGTGGCTGTGGAAGGCAAATCTGAAACAGCTTTTTATCATTGTCTGTTTTCTGTGTGGCTTCATATCGTTATTGTGGTTCATGTTTGAGTCATTGAAATCAGTGGCTGCAGTAGCACTGTTTTTGTAGTCCAACACTATGGGTGATGTCGTATTTTTATGAAACAGCTTCCCCTGGGTTTTCCGCCTGGGTCAGGATGGTCAGATTGTGCAAACAGCTCTGAAGCTCTAGTTCCTAACTGCACAGGGATCTAACAGTTGACCTTACCACGTCATAAGGGTTAGGAGCTAGGATCAGGACATAGAAGCTACGTATTTGAGGATGTCGGATGGACTAGAAGATGAGAAGGAGCGAGAGGAGGAGCTGACCAGTGCGGGACACCACGCTCTGAAACGGGGACAAACCCAGGAGGCGGTGCACAGTTTCAGAGGAGCACTGAAGGCAGTACTCCGGTTTCCCCTACCTCCAAAAACATGCTGTTGTTCAGGTTGGCCCACAGTGGTCGCAGCAGCTCAGGGCGAATAATTAGAAACAGCCCTGATAACTGATGCTATCACACCATAATCCAACTTTTTACTCATTTATCTTAAACCGATGGCACTTAGCATTCAAATCTCAGCCTTGCAAGGACACACCCAGTCCCAGGCAGACAGTGATTCAAACACAAATCCCCGGCCCGCGAGCCTTCACTTTGACATTAGTGATGTGGGCCACCGGTGGAACGCTTAAACGCACTCGCCTCAAACAACGCAACCTCATTACAGTAAGACACAGCTAACTCCTCTGCGCTCTAGCCCCACGGGGACCGAAAGGGAAACCGCACGGCGTCACCAGCAGGCGACATATCACCCATGAATCCCTAACCTTTAAAGCTGACCTATTTCCTCGCCGCTAAGTACCCGAGCTGGTTTGTTTGATCTCGCGCCTGTTTGTTGCATTCGGTGACAAATCGCCTTAAAACTGCCTCAGACGCAGCAATGAAGTGGGAATTTTAGCTTATGTAATAAATAATAATAAAAATGGTAATATTGAGAGTCGAAATGCAAATGGTGAGCATTAGATTAGTATATTTGCATAATGAGATGCGAAGAAAAGTGCAACGTCTGTGCAGAAATGGAGACTATAAGGCGTCATTATCGGCCCCCTTTTCCATTATCTGAATATAAGGAAATGTTTCAGAAAGTTTTGGCGCAAAGAAACAGGTGGAGAGGGCAGAGAGGGTGAATAAAAACAGAACTTTTTACTTACACTAAAGCAGGGATCTCCAGAGAGCGACTCGGGAGCTACTGGAAGATCTCCAGCCCTATATTGGTCGCTCGCCAAAGACTTTCTACATTCCTACACGCACCCTATCGCTGTCTTCCTCCAACACTGTACTGCACACCGGAGCAGGACACCAGGATGCCCTCCTGTAGCTTACAGTACGTGGCCTCGGACGCATAATACAGTCAGGTCCATAAATATTGGGACATGGACTCAATTCTTATGTTTTTGGCTTTATAAACCACCACAATGGATTTGAAATGAAACAACAATGTGCTTAAAGTGCAGACTTTCAGCTTCAACTTGAGGCTATTTATATCCAAATCAGATGAACGGTGTTGGAATTACAAGCGTTTTTGTGGGAGCCTCCTACTTTTAAAGGGACCAAAAGTAATGGGACAAAGTAACAATTATAAATCAAACGTTTTCCTTTTTAATATTTGGTTTGCAGTAATCCTTTGCAGTCAATTACAGCCTGACGTCTAGAAGGTATAGACGTCACCAGACGCTGGGTTTCATTCCTGGTGATGCTCTGCCAGGCCTCTACCGTAAATGTCTTCAGTTCCTGCTTGTTCTTGGGACATTTTCATTTCAGTTTTGTCTTCAGCAGCTCAATTGGATTCATGTCAGGTGATTGACTCGGCCATTAAATAATATTTCACTTTTTTGCCTTAAAAAGCTCTTTGGTGGCTTTGGCAACATTATGCTTTGGGTCATTTTCCATCTGCACTGTGAAGCGGCGTCTAAGCATTGAACACTTCAGAATTCATCCTGCTGCTTTTGTCAACAGTCACATCATCAATAAATACAAGGGAACCAGTTCCATTGGCAGCCATACAAGCCCATGCCAAAACATAAAAAATCTCTGTCCATTTTATTGGTTGGCTTATATTCAGGTGCACTCAATAGCCCGGTATTTACAGTCATTCTGAAGAATAAGGTACTTTTCTTTTTTTTCTTTTCTTTGGAAAATATTAATAGTTTTATGTTTCATGTCTTGGCCCCAGAAGGAAACCTAATGTACATGTTTAAAGCGGTAGGGGACAGACAACACTTACACAAACACAGGGAGCTCATGCTGAATGACTGAAAC
Organism: Neogobius melanostomus; assembly: GCA_007210695.1. NCBI lineage: Eukaryota > Metazoa > Chordata > Actinopteri > Gobiiformes > Gobiidae > Neogobius > Neogobius melanostomus. The sequence goes on from VHKM01000873.1 coordinate 324,033, forward strand.
AATAATACGACTAAAACACTTATCCTCAAGTAGCATTTTCTCCAAATACTGTTTTGCTTTACTTGAACAAACTATTTCAAAGCAACGTTAATCTACGTGATGCAAACGGTGAAATTAGTCTGAAAGCTCTTTGGGTCCAGCTCTTTGGAAAAGCATGCGTCTTTATTGCCTCGAATATTCATTGTTAAAACCAACAAAACACCAGACTCAATAACGCTCTTTTCCAGTCAGTTTTCAAGGTATCACAATCCATATATGCATACATTATCACACAGCCCATAATGAGATGCAAAGTAATCTACAAATGTGCAAAAATAGCTCATCTGCACTGGAGGATTTATCTTCTTTTTTTTTTTTTTGATTGGCCCATTTTTCGGCGATCGGGGAGACTGCTGAGATCAAACGCAGGCAGAGAGCGGAGTCCTGGTGGGCAGCGGACACTCGTTTATCATCTCGAGGTCACTGGTTCAACTCCCTCCGCACCACGGGGAGGATGTCAATTATCGGGCAGGTTCCGGGGTTCAGCCGATAAAGGAGGGATTAGAAACACTGCGGCGGAGAGAAGTGTGACATAAGAATTGAGCTGTGAGAATGGAGTTATTTTGGCCGCTTCAAAAAGGTTTTGGCACCTGCTATTGGTGCTATATTATTTATATAACTTAGACCAGTGGTTGTCAGAATTTGTATCTAGTTATACCAGGTATTCTGACCTTTTCAGGTATATAACGGGATGAGGAAATATTGAGTGGGACATGTGCGTATGATTTATGGATCTGTTATATTAACTGATCGCTGTGTTACTTTTCACTTCATAAATCATCCTAAATGATATAAGTAACACCTCAAATATTAGGCCGACTTGCCAAAAGCTTGAGAAGAGTAGATTCCATTTATGAATGCCCGTATAGAGTTCTTGAGTTCTTGATGAATGCTGTTATATTGAGATGCATCATTAAAAACGTCTTTTAGGCCTTAAATGTCACTGAAAAGCATTACAGTTTTTCCCAAGTAGGCATTAAATTTAAATTTCTTGACTTTTTATGTCGCAAACGTATGATCCAACGCACATTGAACTGTATGTTTTTGATGAACTATTAGTCGACTATTACTTAAATTTTCAGTACCTATTTGACCGTTATACACCATTATTTTGCTCAGTTCGCAATATCACAAAGTAACATCACCTCCCATAGCTTCACTACAGCCACATGAGCCGCCCAGACTGTTTAACCCCCCGCACTTTATTGAAACTGCTGTGCAGCGAATGACAGCAAGAGAGGGGAGGGGCTCATGGGCCGTTAGCCTGAACAAAGTGTAAGAGTGATAAAAATGAGTTTGAGATTATTACATTCGTTTACCAGTTTGAACTGTGGCGACACTGGTACAGTTGTCTGCTCTAAACTGTTGTGTGTTATTGTTTAGTTTGTTGTGTGTTTGTTTTGTTTTTTAACTGGACCTCGTGTCTGCAATAAAGATTTGATGATATTACCAAACACCCGCCAAAACCATAGTACCCCCGTCTTTAACACTTTTGTTAACATTTTGGATGTTTTGGGACAGTGATCTTTAAAGAGGGGGTATTATGCTTTTGTCAATCACATAGCACCAGTCTATAGCATACTACAATGATGACGTAACCTTCTGTTGGTCTGTATATGCAGTAAATTAAAATAACTGCCTTGAATAAAATTGCTCTCTCAAAATGGCTGTACTGAATGTCTTGAAATAGGCCTGTGTCTCTTTAAGAAGCTTTCCGACACGCCCCCTTCAGCACACTGCTGTGGCATCTAAACAACACTACTGTGCGGGGAGGGGGCTCTGCTGAGCTGAGGAGCAGTGGTTGGTGGCTTGGCTGGTGACGAAAGGTCCAGAGGCGTCTCCAGGAGGTGGGGGCGTTCCTAGGAGGACTGAGGCATAGCTACACCTAAAATGGCTGCCGTCTAAGTTTTTACTGATTACTCAAAAATATGTGAATGAGCCAAGGCAACACTCCAGGCATGTGTTTAATGAGGGAATGACATAATAACATGATATGAAGCTTGAAAAAGTCGATTTTACATAATACCCCCCCTTTAAACATAAATTGGCAAACAGATTTAAAAGCACGATTTAGTCATCTTTACAAACGCATCCGACTAAACTCCGCGTGCCCCTGGGGTGGCGACATGTTTCCTTTTCAAACGCGGCCATCTGGACTCTGGGCTCAAGGACAACCCAAAGTCAAACCCAGTGTAAATTGTACTCTCAGTCTCTCTCTCTCTGTCTCGCTCTCCTCGACCCGCTTATACACTGACCCATTTAGATTCGCCAGCGCTCCCGATTTCTCACACTCCTGTTTGCACTTTAATGCCGATCCCTCCAGCTACACCTACCGCCCCCTGCCCCGCCTACATTATTAATCAGATGGATATTACCGGGGAGCACTTACGGAAGCACGTGTTATGACAGCCGCCTTCAGATCGAGACAGAGGCACAGCTAACATGTCCAGGTAGAAATCTACACTGAGCGCTGCCATGTTAACGCTAACTAGTGTTCACGTACGCTAAACCGGCTTTGCTTCCTATAAATATCCGGCTAAAATATGATTATCCACCTGCTGCAGTTTCCGCATGAGAAAAAAGAAAAAAAAAGTGATTAAAAGTATTAGATCGCTTGGTTCTTTTGTGGTTAGTGTCTGTGATTATTCACGGTGGCACAGTTGGTAGAGCAGGTTGTCTAATGAACGGAAGGTCGGGCTGTCGTTGTGTCCTTGGGCAAGACACTTCACCCACCTTGCCTCTCGTACACTGGTGTGTGACTGAGAGAGTGAGTGGGTTTGGTGGTTCCTTGCAAGTAAAGGTAGAAAAAGTAGCCTGGCATCCAGAATGATATCCCTCTGTATATTTTATACATGGGGGATATCAGTCTGGGCAGGGAGCTGGCTGTTCCCGCTCCTGCCGAACTCAAATGGATCGTGCAATCAGAATGGTTTATTTACGGTCACGTGTTGTTCGCGAGCAGCATCATGCTATAGAAAAAGTGTAGGTCTGATCACAGCTGACCCTTCTAACCCTGGACAGGGACTTTTCACCCCTCTCCCCTCAGGCAGGAGGCTACGGTCCATTCAGACCTGTACCTCCCGCCACAAGAACAGTTTTTTTTTCAGACTCATGAACAAAAAAGACCCAACAACTCTTGTTTCATGAACGTACATGTAATCACCTGTTCCAGCCATTTGCACAACTGTATTGCACTATGTGGTATGTCCACACTAGGGACGGGATGGTATGAGATAACACTTTAAACAAAGGGATATTTTTACCTTAATCACTTTGGTCACAGACGGAGCATGTTCGCTGATGCTCTAATCACTGCTGGTTCGATGTCTTCCCAAACACTTCCAAAGGCAGGCTTGCCATTATAATTTGCTGCTTGATTGCTTACTAAAGTAGTCTGCGCATTCAATTTCATATATAAAAAAAAAATCCTAATAGTATACAAAAAGTGTTGCATCAAGCGGTCAACAAACGTGTGCTTGTCTAATAATTGACTGACTAGCAAACTGCATCAGGTAAAGGTTCCACCTATGTCTAACCCTTATCCTGCAGTGACGCCTAGAGGGTAAAGAATAATCATGTTATCTGCCTATGCGATGCATCAGATTATTGTTTGGGGAGAATTTAGTGGAGTAGCACGTAGGTTTGTTTATATCACATAGTGGCTAGTAGTATTAGCCCTGGCGGCGTGTGACAGCGAGCGGGGGGTTTGTAGCTAGGGCTGACAGGCTGACGAGAGAGAGAGAGAGAGAGAGAGAGAGAGAGAGAGAGAGAGAGAGAGAGAGAGAGAGAGAGAGAGAGAGAGACTGCGCCGCGGGGTCAGAAGGGGAGAGCGGGGTTTGCAAGCGCAACTTTTTTTTGGCAAAAATGGCATATAAAACATGCATTTTTAATACCGTCAGACAGGGAATCCTCACGGTAGTGATACTGTAGCATTTTAATACTGTGGTATACCTTGAAACCGGTTATCGTCCCATCCCTAGTCCACACTCATATCTGCTGCAAACACTTAATGCACCTGCACATCTGTGAATACACTCACTCTGGTGTTGAGTGTCAAATTGTTGTTGTTTTTTATCATAAATTTTTTCAATCTACTTTATGCCCGTGTCGTTTTAAAGTTTTTATAGTTTATTATGCTAATTCTGGCATATTTACATTTATATGTTCATTAATATGCATTGTCCCTTTAAATAAATAAATAAATCTACCAAGCTTATATTATATGTTTTATGTTTCATGTTGTACCACGGAACCGAAGAAAATTCCTAGTATGTGAACCTGTTCACTCACAATGCCAATAAAAACTATTCTGTGAGACAGAAACTTCTTAACCTCTTAACCCCTACCTTAACCAAGAGCATTTTCTCCAGTTCAGCTTTACCCAAATCTACAAAACTCATCTAAACAGATCATTTTCCGTTGTTGCCGCATTTTTGTCACTTTATTGACATTTTTTCATTGTTTTTTTAATGCGTTTTGTACACATTTTGTCACTTTATCATCGCCTTTTTGTCACGTTTTTGTCGCTCTTTCGTTGCATTTTCATACTCGTCTGATTTTTTGTTGTTATTTTGACGCTTTTTTCAAGAAGCTCTTAGATTTTGGTAAAGCCAAACTGGAGAAAATGTGCTCGGTTCAGGTGGGGGTTAAGATGTTAACAAGTATATCACCAAACACAGCAGCTGTAAAATAATTCAAAATTAAAATAAAATAAAAAGACCATGACTTTATGATAATGGTACATGAGTTCATGCATGATTTAATGATACATTCATGCATTACTAAATCATGACTTCTCAGGAACAAACATGACTACATGTTGGTTCATGGATGACTTCATCCCTGAATTAAACGTGTAACTACTGTAAGAGTTACACATTTACACATAAGAATACCATGAATTCTCTAAAACTGCAATGAAATGACAATAAAATGATGAATCATTTTAAATCAAGTTGAGTATGTTGTATGTTTATTATTACCAGTTAAATGCACTGTAAAGCGTAAGAGCTCCTTCACACACATCCTTTTTGTTGAAAAACTGGAGCAGTTTCTGACAGAGCTGAACTGTTTACATAAGGCGAACGAAGCTAAGCTTTTACGTCGACTATAGTCCTGTAGTTCATGCTCATTATGGTTGCCTTTTGCTCAGAAGTGAATTGATTGTGCTATTCTTGAATACATACTGGTAGACTAACAGTCTGTTTGCATGAGGCTGAGCTCTCTTTGTGGAATGGAGAATTCCGCATCAGAAAAACATGATCGACAAATGAAGGCTGTATGTTTATTATTGATAACGCATGAGTCTCTAACGCGTTACCTTCATACCTTCATTTTCCAAGGGAGTAACGAGCTAACTTAACCAGTTACTTTTAAAAGTAACGTTACCCAACATTGTTCATTACAGTAGTTAGACCAGGGTTGTTCAAACTTTTTTCATATTGAAGTATACACGGGGTGAAGGGCCATAGATCGGTGTTCAGTGCCCCATACCTTTATTTATGCTTAAAACCTTCATGCCAGCTCTGTCTTACAATAAACTGTTAGTTGTTATGTTAGAATTGTGTAGAATTTTTACATTTCAAATAAAAAGGACCATCTCTGATGATGTGTACCGATTCAGCAAGAAGCCCAGGGGCGGCCACCAAAAAAGGTTTAATTCAGCGATGAAGTCATCCATGAATTAGCCTGGTTTTACCATACCCTCGTACTCATTTTGTTTCGTACAGAGGGTCTGGAATTTCACAATTGAGCTCCGTTATCAGGTGGGAGGGGTGAACTCCTTTGAAACGATTGGATCTGATTTTCGCTAGCGTGTGGTCGTGACGTATGTAATGCGCCCGTGTTATCATAACTCTTCCTTGCGCATTCTAAGGCTTCAGATATAATTTCTGGATATTTGGGAGCCGAGCCAGAATGGATTGCAGAGCTTCCTTTACTTTCGTATCTGCCGCCATTGCCAAACTGCAACCAGCAAATGCGGCGCAAAGGCTTGACGTACCCTACAACACCCGCCTCCCCCGCTCGCTGAATGGTCGGTTGAAATTCAACCGATGAAACGCAGCCACTGAGATCAAACCCAGACGTACATGCAGGGAAAAGATCATTGACCGGAGCCAGCCTATCCATGAACCAACATGTAATCATGTTTGTTCCTGAGAAGACATGATTTAGTAAAGCTTGAATATATCATGAAATCATGCATTAATTCATGCATAGTTCATGAAAATCATGAACTATGCATGAACTCATGTACCATTATTATAAAGTGTTACCAAGACCATTTTTAACCCAGTTTCGTTTCTTCTCATATCAATCCCCTGCGCTACGGTACGGGACTGTTATAATGCCTGACCCCCGTAAATGAACAGTCTCGCTGTGGCAGGTTGCAGCCGAATGCCTTCACTTCGCACTTTTCATGCACACAACCCCGCACCTTCTGCTCCTCATTGGCCGATCGACTCGCTCTCCCACCAATCCAGTCCAGCGGGGCGGTTCTTCTCTGCACGAGTCTTTTTTTTTCTCGTAGTGGTCTCTCTCTCTCTCTCTCTCTCTTTCGCTCTCTCTCGCTCTCTCTCGCTCGCTCTCTCTCTCTCTCAGTCAGAGGCTGCCAGCTCCAGTCCCGTCCGCTGGCTCCCGCGCGGTGCGCATCGTCTCCGGCTCTGACTGTCCTCCGCTCTTTTACCCCTCTGTCCTTCCACTCTCTCTCTCTCATCTTCCTCCTCTGGTTCATGGATTACACCGTGTCCCTCCAAGTGCAGCATCAACTGGCGGTGTTCCCCACTCACTACTACCAGGGCTATAGCGTGGAGTTACAGGTACGTCCATCCCGTTCTTGCTCTTTGCTTTCTCTCGGATTTTACGCGCGCCGGCGTTTGGACTTGGGGAGACTTTGTATGCAGTGGTTGGTTGCGCGCGGTGAATGTTGATGAATGTGGGTGAGTGAGAGGAGAGCGCGTGGATGGATGCATGCATGCATGGATGGATGGGCACGTCGATGCGTCCCACGGTAAAAGTGTGGAGTTGTGTTATGTCAGCGCGGGAGTGCGGAGCCTACGCGTTTGGTGTGGGAACGTTCAACAGCTGAGCAACAAAACAGGAGGTGTTTGTAGTTGAATGTTATGATCATTTGGGGAATTTATTATCTCTCTGTCATGGGTTGGCGCTGATGGGTATAGTGGAGGTGCCATAATGGAAAATAGAAGTTCAAGTTTCCTTTTATGGAGTCTGTTTGGTCTTTTTATGGACACTTTGATGACTGAAATAAACTTTATTAGGGCTATTACGAACCCGAAATGTTCTAGGGCTGAAAGATGTGCAAATGTGACAAATCTTAGTCGTCAGATTAGTTGTTTTTGTGTGTGCTGCCTTACTAAAAGATAATGTGGGCTAGGGCTGAACATTCAAAATATTACAAATCGAAAAAGCAAGATATAAACGATCAACAAAACTGCACTCTTTTGTATTATGATGTTTTATTTTTCTGAAAATGCTTGGTTTTCACCTAACCCATAGTTATATTGTATCGTATCGATATATCTGGCATGAATATCGAGATATGAAATTTTGTCCATATCGTTCAGCCCTAATGTGGGCTACTGTATATCTGTCTACAAACCACCTCTAGAAAGGGAGACCGGGGCTGGTTGTTACACTTGTTTTTGTCGAGTCCACACCTCATCAACAGGACATCCCACAAGAGCCCCTTTTACGTTCAATTAAAGCTTAAACCCTTGTCTTGAAGTCAGCATGTCTTCCTTTTTTGAATCGTATTACATTAAATAGTTATTAACCAACAAAGACGGGGAAATGGACTGTGACAATAAGGCAAAATTCATTTAATGACTTTTAACCCTGCACCATCAATGTGAAAAGATCAAGATTATGACGATGCAGCTCATGATATTTGCTCATTTTTTTGCATTGTTTTGGCAGCAGATAGGAGACTTTTTATTCACACAAACAAAGACTTTAATCTTTCATCAGTCACTGTTACTGTACATGCAGGTATTCGTGACTGTCTCCGTGTAAAAGTATAGGCACTAAAACAGCCCAAAACAGACTTCACTCTCTGCAGCGTTACTCCCCATGTCTGTTCGAAGCGATTTGTGATGTTGGTTCGCAGAAATACTTAATAACAAACCCATGTTCTTTAGTCTTTAAGCCCGAGCACATTTCATTTCCATCTCAAGGGCAGGCTGTTCTTGCTGCGTCTCCGCTGTTGCGTGTGAGTTACGAGCTGAACCGAAGAAGCAGGCAGAGCTTTCTTGGATGCATACGTATGTGTGTGGATATTATAATGGATAAAAAATGATGATGTTGTTTGTGTGTGGATACTAGGGCTGAAAGATATATCGTTATCGTATTGATATCGAGATATGAACATTCAAGATATCAATATCGCAAAAGAAAAATATATCGTTATCGTATTTACATTGAGATATGAACATTCAAAATATTAAAATCGAAAACGCAAGATATAAACGATATAGATTTTCATCAATAAAGCTGCACTCTTTTGTATTATGATTTTATTTTGTGCTTAGTTTTCACCTAACCCATAGTTATATCGTATCGTATTTATATCGAGATATCTAGCATGAATATCGAGATATGAAATGTTGTCCATATCGTTCAGCCCTAGTGGATACCATGGGAAGTTTTCAGGGGTCTGTTCATTGTCTAGATGCTAAGCTTAAAGTGGTAAAATTGGTGTTTGGTGGTCTAGACTTATGGCTGATGTACACTGTTATTTTTTATACACGTTTTTGAACAAGCTAAATTAATCATCAACTCACACTGTCCGTCTGAATCGCATACGAGGAGTGTACGAGTCCACGATGCAGGTGCAGGTGCTCACTATGGATACTAGCTTGGTCTATCATATCAACCTCTAAAACAGTGTGTCTAAACACCCAAACATCAATTAAATAACTTTGTCAAGGCTAACTTCAGCAACAAATGATAAATGGACTCAACTTCTATAGCGCTTTTCTACCTTTATCAGACCCAAAGCGCTTTACAGTAAGGAACCAGTCACCCATTCACTCTCTCATTCATACACCAGTGTACGCAGACACTGGAGGCAAGTAGGGTGAAGTGTCTTGCCCAAGATCACAACAACAGTGTGCGTTTGCAGGAGCGGGGATTCGAACCTCAACCTTCTGATCACGAGACGGCCCGCTTGTAGAGATGGATGCCTAGCTTAAATTAGCCGGTTTAATCTCTCCTCCTTCTGGTGCATGTTTACATGTTTGAAAATCCTGAAAATCCTGGCGAGCAGCTAATTGCGGCCCCCCTGTCTACTGCACGACGGAGACGCGTGGAGAGGCTGAAAGATCACACCGCTTCGTCCGATCAAAATTCGTGCCAAAATCGTCTCTATAGGCGCGCTGTGTTCGCCCAGCTTAATAAGATGTTTAGGTGTCACATTGTAAGACGTGGGGATTGTAAAATCGTGAGCCTGCACTCGTCTCCACTGTGCTATGGTTCAAAGAGACAGTTGTAGCTACGACCCAAGTTTTGTCGTAGCAGTTTCAGGCTCCAGACGGCGTGTGTGTAGTTGTGTGCTGGGAAAGTCCTGTAAATTAAGGAAGAAAATACAGAGAATTTCTCAAATCCTTTACAGTAAAAAAAAACACAACATTATATGTACATGTTTAATTCACCTGTTTCTTGCCGTTCCCCCGCTCAGGGGGTTATAGGTTTAGGGTCAGGAATGACAAATGTAAACCTATGTTGAGAATGAGGAGTTGTCGTCACGGCACAGAGCCCCCCCCCGCCGATCCCCCCTCGCCGCCGTGATGGATGCAGTCCGGCGGCAATACACATTGTTTACGTGTGTTGTTAACGCCGTAGTAGCGGAGGTTCTTGCTATTCCGCACTGTTTTACCGCCTGGAAATCACTGCTGCATTAAAAACTGCTCCAATACCTCACACGATAGACATGGAAAACGTAGGAACAATGGGATACAGTTTTTAGGTTACATGGTTTTTTAGGTTATGTAGTGTTTACGAAACACGCACTTTATTACATTTTTGTCAAGAAGTGTCCGCTAGGGCTGGGCAATATGGACCAAAAGTCATATCCCGATATATTTTGGTTGTATATCGATATACGATATATATCCCGATATTTCTTCCGCAAAGTGAGAGCTGTGAAATGAAATGTTAAGTCAAAGTCAAAGCCAAATACGAGTAGTTTTATTGAAAACTCTATGAAAAATAAAGACTCTATAACAAAGCTCCGTAAGGTGCACATTTAAATAAATAAAAAAACATCTTAAATAAAAATAGTCTAGAAAATAAAATAGGTCAATCTTTTTCCTAAGGGCAGCATTTAAATATTAAGAGATAACAAAATAAAGTGCTCAGTTTAAGAATAAGATAAACTTTTTTTTTTTTAAATCAGCTTGAGATTACGTGTTTTTTTGTTGTTAACTTAATAGCTTATCTGAATTTGAAATATCCCGATATACACTATATGGTCTAATTCCATATCTCATTTAAAAATATATTGATATATCTTAAATATCGATATATCGCCCAGCCCTAGTGTCCGCTAAATGCAATGTAATGACAACACACTAAAACGCATGTGAAGAAAGTTACTTTTGCCAGTATCACCCGCGGGAGGCTTGTAGATGACCAAGTCCTGCACCCAGCCACAGCAGAAAGTCTCGTAACTTTCCAAAGACTTGTGGCTTTTTAAACTCCTGCATGGTGTAGTAACTTACACCAAATACAAGGTAGTTTACTATGTCCATGTATGTGCACGAAGGTAAATGGTCCAGGTCTCCGCTGCAGGGAGCTCGTATGGGTCGATGTTATGGATGTTCGCAAGCTTCTCCAAATACCGCTGTTCTGCGCTTGGTCTGAGCTTGTTCCTGTAAGGTCCCTTTTCTTTCGCCTTATCTCTTTGCATTGCTTTACTTTCTTCCTTTTCGTTGTCGTATTCGTAGATCCGTCTCTGTCTCGCCGAAAACGTAAATGCGCAAAATGTGTGTGAAATTCTGGGGATGTGCCCCCAATCGGCTACCAACATGGCCGACAGGCTCAGAGCCCCCCCCCCCCCCAAATCACCCCAACTCGGCACGTGACTCCTTATTCTCAATACTATGTGAAAACCTTTTGAACATTCAGCCTGTTATCTTTCATCGTTATGCTTTTACCCTTATGTAAAAAAAAAAAAAATGTGATTTTAAAATAATAAACAGACAGCAGAATATTGTTATTAGCCATATCTAAAGGAGGCAAAGCAATGCCCTCTCTGCTCTGTAATTACAAAAGAGTGACCTACACAAATGAGCGTATCAGCTGATTTCCATGCTCTCGCACTTCACTTTCGTTTTTAGCACGGCGTAACAAACACAGCTGTACATGTTTTTTCTTTGGTAACGCTATGCTGTTATCACGCAAAAATGTTTAAGATTTGCCCTGCATATTGGATCATTGAACCTGCTGCTGACTTCATGTGTTTTGAGGTGGATTTAACACTGGACACCTTTACCGATGAACACAATAACCGTTTTTTTTTTTTCTCACTCTTTCACAAAATAGCTTTGGAGACGACGTTAAGGTTTCCATTGTCATCGTCCTGCTCGCTCAAAAGGGATTTCATGACATTTACAAAGTCTAAGCTTTGAATTGAAAGTGAAGTGTTTCGTCTGTGTCACTATAGCGGTTCTTTCCGCACCAAAGTCTGGCTTTTCCTCCTTCCTCCTTTACAGCTTTGTGTATAATGTTCTCCCCCGCCTCTGTTTGGCAGCTCAAAGCTCATCATCCCTCTGAAATTGTGTTGGCGCTTCTACAGACCCCTCCTCGGGACATGTCCAAGACAACTCGATATGGACTTCAGCTTCACTTCAGATGTGTTCAAAGCATTCCAGGACTGTGCATTTTTGAATGCCAAATAGAGTTACTGGTCTTGGAACCTTTTCTCTATAGAAAAACTTCCTTTGCAAAAGCATTTCTTGTTTTAAAACTTGAGCGAAACTATAATATCAATCTGGAATGGCTCCTTTTGAAATCGTTTGTGAAGATGACGGACTTTCAGTGGAGCTTTTGTCCATGAGCTTCAAACAATCATAGACAGAACATGTACAATTATAGCAAAAGATAACTATTTTTGTGTATAGTGTATATAGTGATTGGTGATACAATTTTTTTTAAATCAATGCAATGCCGATACATTTGGGGTAATTTCATATGGGTGAGTGTATTTCGATCAATATACATTTCTAAAACTGGTTATTTTACATGTTATAATATGTTAATTAAAATGATACTTTAACTGGTTAATGGAGTGCCGAAAAGCCGAAAGGAAATGGCGCATGTCAAAGCTCCAGGTTCATTGTGAGATATACAAAGAAGTGCTTTGTGAGTTCAACCAGATTTTGCGTGGAGAAAGGGAGAAATACTTCTCTAAAATCATCGCAAACTGCAGAAACAATTCTCGTGTTCTGTTTTCCATAGTAAACAGATTAACTAACCCTCCAGTTTCACTGCCCTTAGAACTAATCTCTACATCTAAGTGCAATGAGTTTGCAATATTTTTTTATGACAAAGTCCAAGGCATAAAAAATGCCATAATTTCCACAACACAAATACCAACCCTGCCACCAGCTAGACACCTTGAGCTGACACATTTCACTCCTGTTACTGACAAAACAATCGAAGAGGTTATCTCCGGTCTGAGTTCATGTACATGCTGCCTTGATGAATTACCCACTAGATTTCTGAAGTCTGTGCTAACCAGCTTGTTACCACAACTTGTTCAGTTACAGTTAACATCTCATTTGAGACTGGAGCATTTCCAAAGGCCTTGAAAACCGCGGTCATTAAGCCTCTTCTAAAGAAGAGCAGCCTTGATCCCAAGGTACTGAACAACTACCGGCCCATATCAAACCTACCGTTTTTAGGAAAAGTCCTAGAGAAAGTAATATATCAACAGCTCACTTACTTTCTCCTATCTAACAATGTGTTTGAGACCTTACCTGCGTTTGTGTTCATACGAATATCATTTGTCACCTTGATCAGAGCTGTCTCAGTGCTGTGGTGGGGCCTAAATCCTGACTGGAAAGTATCAGTTTTAGTTCTGCTGGACCTGAGCGCTGCCTTTGACACAGTGGACCACGGGATCTTACTTCACAGGTTAGAAAACTGGGTGGGAATCTCTGGTACTGCTCTAAACTGGTTCAAGTCCTATCTCGAGGATAGGACGTACTTTGTCGAAATTGGCAACTGTGTCTCAGACAAAATTTCCATGACCTGTGGAGTCCCCCAGGGTCAATCTTGGGACCCCTCTTATTCAACCTGTACATGCTTCCATTGGGTCAGCTAATAAACAGCAACAATGTGTCGTACCACAACCAAGCAGATGACACTCAGATCTACGTGTCACTGACGGCAGGTGAACATGGGCCTGTAGATACACTCTGTCACTGCATCGAACAGATCAGTTTGTGGATGCAAAACAACTTTCTCCAACTAAATTCAGACAAAACTGAGATCATTGTCTTTGGCCCACAGACACAAAGACAAAGTGTTATCAGTCACCTTGAGTCTCTCCCTCTGAAACCAAAAAATCAGGTTAGAAATCTAGGAGTAATCATGGACTCAGACCTGAACTTAAACAGCCACATCAAAGCAATAACATCATCAGCTTTTTACCATCTGAAGAACATTGCTAAGATCAGAGGAATAGTGTCAAAACCAGACTTAGAGAGACTCATCCATGCATTTGTCTCCAGCAGGTTAGACTACTGTAACGGCTGCTCATTGGCCTTTCTAAACAAGCTGTTAGAGCTGCAGTACATCCAGAACGCTGCTGCTCGAGTCCTGACAAGAACCAGGAAATACCACCACATTAGTCCAGTGCTCCGGTCTCTGCACTGGCTTCCTGTCACTCAGAGAATAGAATTTAAAACAGCTCTGCTTGTGTACAAGTCTTTTCATGGTTTAGCACCAAAGTACATCTCTGACATGTTAGAGCCGTATGAACCATCTCGGGCCCTGAGAACTTCAGGGAGGGGTCTCCTGGTGGTTCCCAGAGTCAATAATAAACACGGTGAGGCTGCGTTTCAGTTTCATGCAGCTAAAATCTGGAACAGTCTTCATGAGGATGTGAGACAGGCCTCAACTCTGACAATGTTCAAATCCAGGCTGAAAACAGCTCTTTTTACCCGTGCATATGAAAACTGAAAGTATTTTATCTGCACTCTTGCCTTTTACTGTCATTGATTAACTTTATGTTGATGTTTTCTGTTTTCTTGTAATTTCTCTTTCTGCAACTGTGAAGCACTTTGAATTGCCTTGTGTATGAATTGTGCTCTACAAATAAACTTGCCTTGCCTTGCCTTAATGAAACAATATCAGTGTGATATTAAATACCAGAGAGACCAGAAAGAGAGGGCATATCACACCAGTGCTCAGGTCTCTGCACTGGCTCCCTGTGAGCTTCAGGATAGGCTTTGAAATTCTTTTTTTGGTTTATAAAGCTCTTAAAGTAGAACTAAGGAACTTGTTTACGTTAAAGCTGGGGTACCTGATTTTTCCTGCACAAACTGTGACATTTTTTTTGTTTGGCCCAAACTCGTTTCCAGCTCTCACACAATCCCTCCTTCATGTCCGAATTGTGTAACATTTCAAGCCCAGGTACAGCTTTGAGCAAGCAGAGAAGGGGAGACCACCCCCATAATAAGTTTCACTAAATACTTCTATCTTTCATCGCTCAATAAAGAATTAGGTGAAGACAATGCAACAAGGTTTGTTTTTTGCTGTGTTTATCACATACTTTGTGCTGGTAAAAAAAAAATTACTTTACAACAACAAAAAGTCAGGTACCCCGGCTTTAATAAATCCTTTCCGTAGTCCCTCTGGGGGTAATACAACTGTTAATGGGATGATTGGGGGGTTTTTCATCTCCCCCTGGTGTCTCTGGCCTGAAAACCACAATTGCAACACACACTAATGCACTGGTTCCCAAAGTGGGGGTCGGGACCCCTCGGGGGTCGCGAGGCATTGGGTGGGGGTCCCCAGATGATTTTAGGATGAAATAAAAAAGAAAAAGGCAACCGTTTTTGATATATTTTCGAGTGTAAAACAGCATATCATTTGTGAAATCCATTCATATAGTTAAAATAAACAGTTTAAATACATGTTAACTTGATTTTAAAATGTGTTTTCTTCCCTAAAGTATAGCGTAAGAGGCAATAACTTTATACAATGGGGGTCCCAAGTTGTTGACGTGTCAATTTTTGGGGTCCCAGCCAAAAACGTTTGGGAACCCCTGCACTAATGAAATCAGAAGCTAACAGGCTAACGGGCAAAGCTAACTGTGGGCTAGTGCCACTTTAGCAGTATTTTTACAGCCAAGTTTTAGAGACAAAAATAATCTCCATGGTGTAATTTGGTTGTGGCACAATGTGCAATAATGTACAATATCCCTCTCTCCCTTTGTCTTTTCTGTCAGCGTAGTATTTACTCTCACGGACAATTAATGAGTAAAAAAAAACGCAACATGCTACGACACCTGCAGTGGCGCTTATGGCCTCTAGGGGCATGAGTTACTTAGTTCTCCTAATAATCGTAGTCCTATATATTTATCTGATTTGCTTTTGCCTTATGAGCATCTCTGACCCTCAGGTCATCAGGAAAGAATCATTTATCTGTATCTTTACCCTAACCCTCAAATTCAAACCAAAACTCATGGTGAAGCCTCACTGCCTCTAAGAGCTTTGAACCCTTTGGGCACCAAAGTCACAAAAATGCGACCAGTTATTTTACTGAGGTTTTTTGGATTTTGTTGCACTCTACCCACGCAACGAAAACGGTCGCCGACAGCTTAGCATAAATCCGCATTATGATGTTCCTTTCCATCTTAAATATTCACCACTTTTAGTTCATTCATGGTGAAAATTCTGGTGACTTCAGAAACAGGAGCTCTTTGGACTCGCCGCCGCCATGTTTGAAATGGGATGTTCCTTAAAAAGTGTATACATGCCGTTATATACCGGTTACTGTCGGAAAATCCCAGCCGGAAAATCAGCAGTTTCCCGGTTTTGAGAAACACTAATTTCGACAAAACCGTAATATTAATAACTCCCAATAATAACCTGGAAACTCGAGCCCTTATAAACACGCTCATGACTCTGCTGCTGCTCTGCTTCTGGAGCAGAACAATGAAGTAAATTGTCCTTTTGTCCCTATATACTACAGCAGTGGTCGGCAACGTTCAGCCAATTCGGGACAATTTTGGCCCGTTGCC
Source organism: Neogobius melanostomus (assembly GCA_007210695.1). Lineage (NCBI taxonomy): Eukaryota > Metazoa > Chordata > Actinopteri > Gobiiformes > Gobiidae > Neogobius > Neogobius melanostomus. The sequence continues at coordinate 340,339 of VHKM01000873.1, forward strand.
AATATTTTTTGGCCCGCCAGAGGATATCGAAGAAATTAAAAAAAAGTTCCTCTTGGAATGAGACTGACTTGTCATCAAAATATCGAACATAAACACACATTTGTGCCACGTCCATCGTGTCTGTGCTTTCGTCAATAGCCAGAGAATAATGATCAGCCTTATGGAGAGCGTGTGTTATTTCCCCATGTATGTCTGAGGACAGTGCTTCAATACGCCGTACAGCAGCATCTGTTTTACAGAAGCGATCAGGGCATTTGCAGTTTTATCCGTGGACAGCTCCTGCAACACGGACACCATCACAGCCTTCATAACCTCCGCATCAGTAAAAGGCTTCCCATGCCGGGCCAAAATCCAGGACGCTTTAAGCGAGGCACTGGATACATTTTCCTGTGTGGTCAGGCCTCGAACCAGGACCCTGCTGCTCCAGACATAACTGTCATAAAGAGCATTGATTTTGAAACGCCTTGACTCAAATTTACGTGGAAAGGACTCACTGAATGACCCATGCATAGACTGTACAAATAAGACCCATGTTTCGTTTCGCCGAATATTGTACTCTTTGCAAACAGAGATGACCTCGTTGCAGATGAGGCAGAGGTTTGGCATTCACATATCCAGGTAGGATGAAACCATATGTTTGTCTCCATTCCTCCCTGAAACTCCTGTTCTCACTGTCCACTTTTCTTTTTTGTCCTTTGGAAAGCGACATGTTTGTGACGCTAACTTTATTTTTTGCTAGTGCTGTGTAACCCGCTACAATCCGACAGACTCGGGGATAGTATTGTGTCAAACAATATTTTATTTTTAAATAAAAAATATGTATAGTTTGGGGTTATCTAGTATTGAATATCCATGCATGAATAAATCTATTTTTTATCAATTGATCGGCGTAAAAAAATATTGGCCCGAAGCCAAGCCAACTTTCCGACCCCTGTACTACAGTATAATGCAACTTAGTATTGTTGAATATTTCTATATATATGTTTTTGTCATAATTGGCTTTAATGATTATATGAAACTGTGTTGATTGTAATCTGTGCTTTTGGGGTTGATTTGAATTAGGCGTACATTTTGTTGTTCTTACTCTTGGAATCCACTGGGGGGCAGTGTGTTATAATGCGGAGCCAGCTCGCGCAGCAGAAGCATTCCAAGGACATTGATTGGTTCTTCAACAAGTAGCCGCCTACTTCCTGTGTCTATAAAAGGCCAGGATACGGAGCCGCTCCCCCTCTTGCCCCGTTCCATCCCTCGCTGGTCACTGAGCACCATGTAGCCTTTAGCATAGCTTTTGTTTTAGATTGTAAATTCAGGGAATAAAACAATGATTTTGATTTTAAAGAACGAGTCTCCATCTTCTCTCGCTTTGGTATCAACGCTATGGTATCGAATCGCCCATGTCTACTTTTTCAACATGAAGCAGCTTACATTTGGTTGGTGTCGCTGTGTGTTGTGAACAAGTATCGATAAACGTAATTGCCTTTTGTCATCATCAAACCACCAGTTCAATCAGCGGGCGCTACACAATATGGATTTTTACGCGTTTGCGAACTCACCAATCTCTCAATAACCCAGCCTGCAGCTCAAGGCAAAGATGAATGATCAGACTCTGAACACTTCTGTGCTACTGAGGGTAGTTATGTACAGTCTGTGGTTTGAATTCCCGTTTCATCGGGCAAGACACGACACCCGCTGTGCTTGTGCGACGGCGATTTTTGACATCACCAGCTCTCAAGCAACAACAGGGATAAGACTCTCCGTTTCAAAGCTGCTCAAATAGATCTAGGTCAGAGCATCCAGTTGAGACGTTACCGGCAGCACAGGTGCCATCACACTGTTTGAGCAACACGCCGTCACATTATTGTCTTCCTGCAGATGTTTTTTCAGCGTTCGAACCGGAGCCTTGGCTCGATCTGAATGAATCCGTTTTGAGGATGAAACATGAATTAATGAAGCGCGGAAATAACAAAAACAGTGATTAAAAATGTATCGAGAGCTGAGAGTGTGAGCGAACAGAGGAGGCCCATTTCCTCGCTCTACTCTGGTAATTATGGAACTAATTGCAAGCCGTGAATTGAAAATGCTTCGACTTCACCTTGAGAACTTTCCCTGAGTATAAAAAAGGGATCAAAGAAAGCTGTATTGCACATATTCTTACGGTATATAGGACTTCAAGGCTAAATCAATGTTTCAAGCCTTTTAACCGAGCTTTTTCTGATTCCCGTGCGTTTCTGTGTTTTCATCTCCTTCTCTCACACAATGTTGGTTTTTTTCAATAAACTATACACCTTCTAAGATCACAAAAATTAATCTTGAAAGGCTCAGGCTGATGCGTTCGGACTCTGATCCACCAGTGGCCGGGATTCATGTTTGGCAACAGCAACAACGCTTGACAAAACCAATTAACAACACAGTACCGACAGAAAAAAACATCAGGTGCTGCAACAGACTTACAAAACTAAACCTAAATATTTCATTACTCTAGTGCAGGGGTCTCCAACCTGAGGGCCGCAGCTCAAAACTGGGCTGTGGACTGTGGTGGACCCGTCCGGGACCGTTAACGTTCTGTCTGAACTAGGGCATTAACAACTACTGATTTTTAACGGTCCACTTATTTGTCAAAATAGTCGAAGTCGAGTCGAAGAGTGTTGACGTCATAATATTAACAGCGGCGGAATAACACCTCATTTACATCGAGTCCAGAAAGTTCAAATCTGTCAGGTAATAATGCAGGCTCACATGAAAGCAAGTTTTGCGACTTATTTTTCTGCGTCCCCTCTCCTCCTCCGTTTGTCTCTAACTCCTCTCTCCTCCTGGCCTCATCTGTACTCCTTTGTATTGTTAGGATCACCCTCATTTTATATCCAGGGTCTGAACATAAACGAGCTTTTGGTCCCGGAGTGTCAGGCCTTTTTCACACCGCACGCGGATTCGTGAACGAATTGACGAGCGAAGCAGTCTGCGCCATCATTCACAAGCCGCACTTCAAGTCGCGTCCTGTTGTGCAGATGAGAAAGCTCTTGTGTGTACAGACCTCACGCCTCCGCTCCTGAAACCAAAAATGGAACTCGAGCGCATTTTTTCTGCGTGTAGGCTGCGCAGCGAAGCGGTTTTCAGCACCAAATGTGCAAAAATCACTTTTATAAAGCAATTTCACGTCTATCCAATCTTGTACTTGGAATACATAAGTAAATATAACTTTAGGCGTATTAATAACATCATTTTCCATGTACTACTACATTTAGATTACTTTTTCATATGCATAAAACACATTTTGCATTTTAAGGAGACATATCAGTTGTATTCCTATCTTATAATTAATAGTGCTGCTTTAGAATGACCGCTCTGCGGTCGGCGTGCGATGTGAAACAGGCGTCACACCGCACACCGACCGCAGAGCCGAGCGCCCTTTGCGGCTGAACTACCTCGCGGCGAGCGCATGTATTCAGACTGCCACGGAGCGGGGACGAAGCGCCTGGAGAAGTATTGGACTCAAAACAACTCCTCATAGTTCATTCTAAAGCAGCACTATTTATAAGATAGGAATACAACTGATATGTCTCCTTAAAATGCAAAATGTGTTTTATGCATATAAAAATCTAAATGTAGTAGTACATGGTAAATGATGTTATTAATACGCCTAAAGTTATATTTACTTATGTATTCCAAGTACAAGATTGGATAGACGTGAAATTGCTTTATAAAAGTGATTTTTGCACATTTGGTGCTGAAAACCGCTTCGCTGCGCAGCCTACACGCGGAAAAAATGCGCTCGAGTTCCATTTTTGGTTTCAGGAGCGGAGGCGGCAGCGGCCCACGCTGATTCTCTGCGCGCCGCCTCGGCGTGCGGTCTGTACACACAAGAGCTTTCTCATTTGCACAACAGGACGCGACTTAAAGTGCGGCTTGCGAATGATGGCGAATGACTGCTTCACTCGTCAATTCTTTCACAAATCCGTGTGCGGTGTGAAACAGGCCTGAAACAGGCGTGAGAGAAAAGTTAAAAGCCATGCGCGTGATGGGCCGTGGTGCGTGGCGATGGTGGGAAGACAGTCCGCTCGCTCATTCGGCAGAATACTGTATGTCCAGATAATACGGGCGCAAAACCTTATGTGGACTCGAAGCACCAAAAGGTTCTAGTGCTGTAGAACTGTTTATCATCCCACGGAAACACGTAAAAGGGGTTCCGCTTTGGGAGAGAGAGATTAAAACACGACTGGTCTAAAATGAGGTCGACTAGTGCCGCAGTAGTTGACTAGTCTGTTAACGCCCTAGTCTGAACCCTTCCCAGGACGCCCCATGCAGGGCCACTGCAAGCCATTTTGGCGCCCTGAGTAGAAATGTTTAATGATGCCTGCCCCCCTTCAACAAAAAAAAGGGGAGGAGAAGTAACTCATTAAAATTAAACACACTCTCGGAAACTACGCCTATAATATGTGTAGAATTAAATTAATTGAGTTTAGCTGTAACAGTTTAATAGTTGGACCTCAGAACCTGAGTTTTTCTTCTCCGCACCTGCAGCTGCAGCGCACTTCAGCTCCACTCCAGGTATGCTTTTGATGTTGACCGTGGTGACATTTAGCAAAAGTGCCGAAGTAAGAATAGTTGTTTTTGTAATAGAGCCCGACAAGAACCTTCAAAACATTTAGACAAAGTGCTTTCCTTCAACAGTATCATTAACGTCTTTGTTCTTTTCTCCTTTTCCTTGGACACATCGTGTTTTCGGAAAACTTCCACTGTGTGTAATAAAACCCCTCTCTGCGTGGAACCTCTTTGAAGCTGAGTGCTGCAATTACAGTCGTGCCTTTGACTCTAAACAGTGGCTCAGTTTTTTGTTTTTTTGGCGTCAGATTTGTTGTTCCACCATTTCTAGCGTCGTGAAAGTCCAGGACAATGTTTGTATAGATAGCACAACGAATGGGAACAGATTTTGTCGCAGCAATTTTTGGAAAAAGTCGAAAGAGGAAACGTTTATTTAAAGTGGAGAGGATTTAGTCATGACAAAAACGCTGCCAGACAAATACAGTAAGCTGCGAGTATGGATGAGGCTGGGACAGAGGGGCAGTGTGTTCGGTCACAGTGACGGTGGAGGGGGCGCTGACCTCGATTGGAAATTGATTGGAGTTGAAGCTGGACCGGAGAATTGATTTTTGTTTATTTGATCACGATTTGTAAAGCCTGGGCCATGCGAATGAGGGCGGAGTTAGGTGTTTTATTTATTTATTTATTGGACAAGGACATTGCAATTTAACCTCTTAACCCCCACCTGAACCGAGCATCGAGACCCAACAAAAATCTATGAAAAAGTGGCAAAAATGCATCAAAAGAACGACAAAAACAGGGCGAAAGGGTGACAAAAAGGTGACAAAAGACACAACAAAAAAGTAAAGAAAAAAGTAATGGGGGAAAATAAAACATCTAAAAACTGACGACAACGACGCAAGAAAAAAGGTCAGTTCACATCAGTCGTGTAGTTCTTAGCCTTCAAATGAGGCGTTACAATGGCTGTAATCTCCAGACGAGAAGCTTTGAGATTTGGGTAAAGCCGAGAAAATGCGCTTGGACCAATGGCCGCTAGCTGCTCTGCTTTATGACCGCAACACTGGAGGCCGCCATTGCTGTAGTACCTCCATATCATCGCTAGGCCCCCATTGAAAAGCATTGGACTTTAGACACGTTAAAAACAACTTTAATGCCTGGTTTCAAATTTTTTTTAACACTTTCTATGGCTACATATTCCTCCTGAGATAACGCTGGGTTACTCACAAAAAAGAAACCAGGCTGGGTTTCGAAATACTTTTTTTTTTATCTCCTACTTAACGGAGGTCGGAGTGTTGGCATTGGAGCTGCGCGAGCTACATGTACACGTCACGCAAGGGCCGAGTCTACAGTGAGATCCCGCCCTTATGCCCTTATTAGGAACATGCATCGTCAGAGCTGGGGAGGAGGAGTCTGTAAATCTGCCATGATTTCTCCCTCGAACGTGGTCATTATGGTAAACGGGGAGGAGTGAGGAGGAGCTGTCTATTCTTTTTAACAGTCTATGGCTCGGACAAGGTGGGGGTTAACATATTTTGTACAAAGCCAGCTTATAGCTGGTGCTAAAAAGAGTGTATAGCTAGTAGGGCTGGGACAAAATATCATATCGTATCGCAATACTTACACAACATCAAGTATCAATACTTTATCAAGTATCGCGATACTTTCAATACTTGTATTTGGAGACATTTTTATCCTGCACTCCTTTGTTATCCAGTAACAGTGACACAGCACTTTGTTACATGTTGTACTTAATGCACTTTTGAATCTAAACACTTGATCACTGCAAAAAGTAATCTTGAGATAAATCCTTTTGTCCGTGATTTGAGGGTCTGATTACAAGAACTCTGTGCATGGGGCAAGATATTTCCACTTAACCTCTTGTCTCCAGTTCGATTTTATCCAAAATAAAAGCTTCTCAACTATAGGGCAACAGGGTAATGCCTCATTTGAAAGCTAAGACCGACAAAAGTGATCGTAACGTTCTTTGTCACATAGTCGCCGCGTTGTTGTCAAGTTTTTGAGCCGTTTTTGCTGTGTTTTCGTCTCTCCTTTGATGTTTTTTTTGGTCATGTTTTTGTAGTGTTTTGTCGCTGTTGCATTGCGTTTTTTATGTTGTTGCTTTTTTGTCGTGTTTTCGTCACTCTTTTGTCGCTTCTTTGTTGCGTTTTTGTCGCTTTTTGTTCCGTTTTCATCCTCGTTTTCGTCGCTATTTTGATGCATTTTTTTTTAAGCTTGTATATTTGAGTAACGCCAAAGATAAAAGAGCTGCATTCAAAACTAGATACAAATCTCAATTTACTTGAAATATCTTAATTATGCTTTTAGCCCTCACCTGAACGGAGCACATTTTCTCCAGTTTGGCTTTACCTAAATCTAAAAGCTTCTTGAAAAAAGCGTCCCAATAGCAACAAAAGTGAGAGTTTTACTCGCTCGGGTCCAAAACTCGCCTCTTCAGGGTTCGGTTCTGTGGAGTTGACGGCATTTAGGTCCAGAACAAGCTCATCCACCTCCGAAATAGTGGCTCTTCCACTTGAATGGGCGCGTCTTCCATCTCCCGGGGTTGCAACGTGTCAGTTAGATTGTGATAAACATTTTTTTTTTTTCCTACTACTGTTTGGGAACTTAAAGCAGTACTAAGTAACGTGTTTACCTTAACAAATCCTTTCCGTAGTCCCTCTGGGGGTAATACAAGTGTTAATGGAATGATTGGATTGTCTTTCATCTCCCCCTGGTGTCTCTGAAAAACAAGCTTGCTACTTGACTGCCACCGGGGCAATACACACTAATAGAATCACGGAGAAGAAGCTAACAGGCTAACGGGCAAAGCTAACTGCGGGCTAGCGCCACTTTAAACAGTATTTACAGCCAAGTTTGAGTGAAAAAAAATATTCCCATTGTATAACTGGATGTACAACACCCCTCTCTCCCTTCACCTTCTCTGTCAGCGTAGTATTTACTCTCCAAGACATTTAATAAGTTAAAAAATCGTAACTTGCTACGACACCTGCAGTTGCGCTTATGGCCTCTAGGGGCAAGAGTTACTTAGTACTGCTTTAAGGCGAGACACTGCAGGTGAATATGGGAAAAATAAGTGTAGAGATATCAATTTGAAACCTTTGATGAACATTACTGATATGTATATGAGAAAAAAATATATTGCATTTTTTCTGTCATTTTATGTTTTCATATAAAATAAGGCATTTTGTGCATGAAAATGGCCGAACGAAATCAAAATAATGGATTGAGCCAGATTAAAATGTATGGTTCCATTTTATTGACATATTAGTAACTAAGATTTTTTCAGAGGGGATTTTGGATATATTGTTTAGTTTTTCAATTAACTAATCATAAGTGAAAAAATCTGTAACAACTCAAATTCCGCCTGTTTTTTTGGGTTCAAAGCTGAATAAATCAGGCTAGCAATTAGATATAAAAAAATCCCTCTGAAAAAACCTTCAAAATATTAAGTCCAAGACTGGAAAGTTTGGAGTCTGTATGAGCGACTATAAGGGCTCACCCGCTGCCCGAGTGGGCATTCAGAGAAAACAAGCCCTCAAGTTTTGTAGCGAGTGCGCATGTGTGGAACCTTCTTTGGCTCTTCTGCACCAGGCGTCTCCCAGGAGGAAAAATACCATATTTGGATTATAGCGTCATCACGGGGACCCTTTGCAGAACACGTGGATGTAAAATCTGTCAATATTTGTGAATGAATAAGCGCGGGAAAGACGGTCTTTCGACGCCGCAGCTGCTACTTCTGCGTTACCTCCGCGTCACAGGCGGACAAATCATCATAAAATAAGCATCATGCGGGGTGAGTTTTGTCATTTTTATACTCTGACATGAAAACTAAGATGTAAAGGGAGGAAAATAGATAAAAATCTCCACTTCGACCAATGTGTGAAAAATCTATACTTTCACTACCGTGTCTCGCCTTAACATTACCAAAGAGATCAGGAGTCCAGCCCACAACCTCCACCACTGAGACGCATGAATGCATGGCCCGCTCAAGCTGCTCCCACACCATAAAATCTCCATAAACACAAGTTACTGCTGCTATCTCCATCTTCCCCTCTGGCCCAGGCTCCTGTCGTCAGTAAATTAATAGTGCAAATGTAAGTAATACTCTCGCCCATTAACAGAATGCGACAAGCGGTTTTTATTTTGCTTAAGCTTGTCATTGGCAGTAGTTCTACCTGCTTAGACAGAAAATGCTCGCAGCGCCCAGTTGGCTTTGGGACAGCGCAGACTCTTTTAAATGTGAGCCCGCTCGATATATGGATTACAGTTAAGTGCTTTGAGGAAAGGGCTTCGTGAGGCGGAGATCGCACCAGTTTAACGCTGCGGAAGTTGGACGTTTACGTCTACATCACTTTGAGCGACATGTGTCTGTTTTCAGGCGGATTCATACGGATAATTCGCACATTATAACTTGTGGTGTAATTTCCGTGTGTGAGAAGGAGACTTTCACCGAACAAAGTGATAAAGTCTCGTTGCAGCGCCCTCCACTGGCAGCACAGTGAATTAAACATGCTAAATATAATACACAAGCCTCCACTTTGTGCCAACAACTCGCTAACAAAACATTGGCGTCGATAGATAGATAGATAGATAGATAGATAGCCTATCTATCTATCTATCTATCTATCTATCTATCTATCTATCTATCTAAGTAAACAGGATTACTCAAAATAACATGAATAAAAGCTCTAAAATTTGGATTTGCCCATGTCCCCTTTCAGGTCTCTTATGTTCAAATTTTGTCAGCTATAGCCTGTTGTGCATGTTTTAGATTACTGGGAATAACCATAACACCCTTAGCAGCCCCTTAATAAAAGGGACTAGACAGTTTAAAAATATTAGAATTATGTGTTTTCAACCCCGTAGTTGCTCCAGCAATGTCCTAATGTGTAGAATGAGCCCAGACCTGTTCACCACAACTGCCTCTAAAATCCCACACTGTCACTCAAAAAGTTGTTACTTCGGGTCCTAAGTGCCGTCATGCTTAATATAGACACTGCAGTTACAGATACATGTAAGACCTGAGGTGGCAGCATAGACTGTACAAAGAATAGACAACTCCTCCTCACTCCTCCCCGTTTACCACAATGACCACGTTCGAGGGGGAAATCATGGCGGATTTACAGACTCCTCCTCCCCAGCTCTGACGAAGCATGTTCCTAATAAGGGCATAAGGGCGGGATCTTCACTGTAGACTCGGCCCTTGCGTGACGTTTAGCTCGCGCAGCTCCAATGCTAACAGTCCGACCCTCATTAAGTAGGAGATTTCTAAAATGTATCCTACCATAACCAGCCCGGTGCCTCTGATTATGTCTAACCCAGCGTAATCACAGGAGGAATATCCAGCTGTAGACAGTTCCAAAAAATTAGGCACCGGGCATTAAAGTTGTTTTTAACGTGTCTAAAGTGCAATGCATTCCAATGGGGGACTAGTGGCTATATGGCGATACTACAGCAATGGCGGCCTCCAGTGTCGTCGTCGCAAAGCAGAGCAGCCAGCAGCCATTGGGTTGTAGTAGCGAGTTTACAAATGAAGACTTCCATCTAGCCCCTTTGAAGTATTTGTAAGGCTTGTATTTCTGAGGACTGCGTAGATTTGCAGTTTTACTTAAATCCAGATCACGTTGCACATTTTAAACTCAATTTGCATTTGAGAGAAGACTGAAATATGAACTGCTAAAGATGAATCGGTAACACTTTATAATAAGGGGACATGAATTTATGCATTTATTTGTCATGAGTTTGTGCATGAATTTATCATGTATTAATATCAGTTTTCATGAACAAATACTCACGTATTAACACAGTTAATTGAAGCACAAACTCATTAATGATCATGAGCAAATAGTCATGATGAATTTGTTTGTGCAGAAGATACAGACGGGGACAAGGACCAATCTTTGTGTAAAGCTAATAGACTGGGCATTAAAGTGCGACAGTGCATGTGTTAAGTGTGCTCTGCGTTTGACCCGGGGTTTGACCCGATCTGTTGGGTGATCCGCTGAGTGAAAACATTAGCAGCTCGGCCTGATCCCTTCCACTGTAATGTAATCCTCCTGGGCCACTGCCAGGACACAGCGAAGGCCAAACGCTCAGTCTCCTGGATAGCCCTGCTGGATTTAAAAAGAGTCAATAGTTTTAATGCTTAATATGAAAATCTAATTTACATTGTGAATGGTGGCACATGGCGAGTCGCAATGGATGCACACAGTATAATATAGGATGGAAACTTTCTTTGTCTCATAAAGAGTTTTATGTGTAACAGATGCGAAGCCTGTAGTATGCACCCCAACAGACGTGTGCAAAAAATCTGTTTGATTCTTGGGTAATGCTTTGTACCAGATACCAGTTTTTCCCATCCAATCCGATATCAATACTTGGGTTCAGAGTAGATGCCGATACCGAGTACCACTCGGATACGGCAGCAAGTAAATAGGTGAATGAAAACTCTTCTATCTAGTACTACCCAAACATTTACATGTTATCATATTTTTATAGGCCATAACATGTAAACATTCATAGGACAGGGAGGAATAAGTGAGTACACCTGCCTGGCTAAAGATCCTCCAAGCGCTAATTAGACAAATGTATGCCGACATTTAGAGTCAGGTGTGAGCCAACATGAAGTTCAATCACATAAAAGAGTGCTGCACGTTTGAAATTGTGAAAGAGCTCTTGGATGCTCCTCTGCACTACTGCAATATTCTGTGGCCTGATGAAACCAATGTTGAATAGTTTGGGTGGAACACACAACGTCATGTGTGGAGGAAAAATCCTCACTGTGAAGTCTGGCGCAGGGAGCATCATGGTGTGCCTCACGTGCTATCATCAGCGGAAAAATGAATTCACAAGTTTATCAAGATATTTTTCAGAAAAGCCTGAGGCCATCTGTCCAACAGCTGAAGCTCAACAGAGGATGGACAATGACAATGACCCAAAGCACAAAAGCAAATCCACTTCAGAATGGTTTTAGAAGAATTAAATACACGTTCTGGAATGGCCCAAAGTCCTGACCTAAACCCGATTGAGATGCTGTCGTATGACCTCAAGAAAGCCATTCACCCCAGACATCCCAGGAATCTACAGAACTGCAACAGTTTTGTAAAGAGCAATGGTCCAAGATTCATCCTGATCGTTGTGCACGTTAAATCTGCAACCGCACGAAACATCTGGATGAAGTTATCGCTGCCGAAGGAGGCTGAACCAGCATTCAATCTAATGGTGTGCTCACTTATTCCACGCCGTCCTGTGAATGTTTGAGTGTCATTGCCAATAAAAACATGATCAAATGTAAATTTTATGACCAATTTAGGCAGAAATGTAAGCACAATGCGGAAAAAAACCCAGTTACCTTTGACGCAGCATCAGAACATTTCAATTTCAATGTATTTCTTAGCTTCCCCCCGACTCTAGGTTGAAACAGTTGAGCCAAAGACCAGCGCAGCAGTCATAATCCATCACTCAGGCGTGCGCTGGGCTGAATGGGATTATTTAAGAGAGCGGTGCTTATCTGTGCTGCTGACCTGTTGAAATGAATCATGATGATACGGGATGAGGCTCAAAGAAGGTGGAATTTTGGAAACGCTTTCAGCAAATGCAGCGTTTATGAAAGGCTGTGATGAATGCCCCATTGTCAGACATTGGGCATATTGTAAGGCTTCGAGATCATGCACAGTCTAATCAAAATGGAGGGGAGGATGGTGGCACAGCATTTATTATACAGTAATAAATACTAAAAAAGTGGCATAAAAACAACTTTGCGGCTTGAAAAACACAAAAGTTGTTCCCAAATTCAATACTCGTACGGCGACACGTTGGGGTATATAAAAAGAAATAAAAAAAGATAGATAGATAGATAGATTTAGATAAACATAAGCTATAAAACTTGAAACTATAAGGGTATAGGGGCATGGGTAACGAATATTACATTAAATTACATTTAAAAAAAAGTAAAATATGGTAAGTCGACAACAGTTTGACATAGAACAACAGCGGGATTGTATATACAGATGTGTTGGTATATAAAGTGATAAAGTGATAGCAGCTGATCTAAGTATGGACTCACCACACAGTGCAACAGAGCAGATACATCCATGAGTCTGTAACTAAGCTATTGGGTCTTGTTTTTTGTTCATGAGTCTGATGGCGGAGTGGAAAAAACTGTTCAAGTGGCGGGAGGTATGGGTCTGGATAGACCGTAGCCTCCTGCCTGAGGGGAGAGGGGTGAATAGTCCGTGTCCAGGGTGTGAAGGGTCAGCTGTGATCCGACCCACACGCCTCCGGGTCCTGGGGCTGAACAGGTCCCGGAGAGATGGGAGCTCACAGCCAATCACCTTCTCAGCAGCACAATGCACAGCAGTCGGTGCTTGTCCTGTTCTGTAGCACCGGGGAACCACACGGTGATGGAGGAGGTGAGGATGGACTCGATGATGGGTGTGTAGAACTGCACCAGCAGCCTGGTAGGCAGCTTAAGTTTCCTCAGCTGCCGCAGGAAGAACATCCTCTGCTGGGCCTTCTTGATGAGGGAGCAGATGGTTGGCTCCCATTTGAGGTCCTGGGTGATGGTGGTGCCCAGGAAACGGAAGGAGTCCACGATGGAGATGGGTCGATATCAGTCAACCCCTAGCCACAGACATGGCAGAGCTCCATGGTAACAGTGGATTTTCCCGAACTCTATACAACTCTATGGGAGAGAAACAGATTTTGAAAGATATTTCCATCAGGCCGACATCACGCACATGTTTTTGAACATTGTCACCACTTTCATGTGAATAGGCATAGCCATAAACCAAGTGGAAAAATCTACATTTTGACAGTTACCATTGTTATCATGGAATTAGCTCCTCACCAGCTCCAATTTTAACTCAAAATCTGCCAATGACGTCTATAGACGTCAATTAGGTTTTTAATGGGGACGAGTGCATTAAAGCCTTGTGCAACTCTGGTGTAAATTTCTTAGTTGTAGACATTATTTTATTGAGTCAGCAGGTGGCAGCAGTGCTCTTTGGATGCGATCACAGGTCAGGTCACAGATCAGTAGTAGTAACCGTGGCTACTTGTTTTGATCGGACGTGGTCTCAGACGAGGGAAGGACTATGGCAACGAGAGTAGGAGAAGATCCAGAGAGAATGGCCAAACGTAAGGACAAATACAGGCAAGTTACACTTGAACAGGTTTTTGTTAGGGGTGGTTTCCGTAGTAATGGTGGAAAACGGGGATCAAGTTAGCAGACTTATCAAAAAGCCCATGATAACCATGCTAAAAATGCTAACCCCGAGCCCGCATCCGGACATAGCGTCCCTGGCGGCGCCTTTTATCACAGCGCACACGAGAGAGAAGCACTTTTTTTGCTTCTCTCTCTCGTGTGAGAGAAGAACACGAGAGAGTGTGCTTCTGTTTTATAGATGGAAACCACTGTTCAGATGTTTGAGGTGCCACTAAAGCAAAAAATATTTGTGTCAAAGTCACTGTTCTGCTTGATTACAAAAAGCTTGTTTTCTCGGCTTTTTTGTCAGAAACCAGCATTTTGGGGGATTTCACGTATTTTCTACGGACGATTACTAAAGCATGACAAACAAACAAAACATTCTTATTAGATGAAAGAAGAGAGTCTAATCTTTCTTTTGGTGGGTTTGGTGTTGACATAGACCTAGAACTCAATTTTCTGTGGGTAAAAAACAGTCAAAATCCTGAAAAACCTCTGGCAATTTGGAGCTCTCTGATTTGAAAATGGCTGGCAGTCAATGAGTTAGGCTTGTGACGTCCCGTGAACACATCTATTAGATACTTTTCCGGAATGACTCAGCTCTACTCTGTTTTATTAATCAAAGACGATTCAATATCACTCTAACAAGGATTCTAAATAGTCAAAATGTGCTGCAGACATTCTCATTATCTCCCCATGCCCAGCTCGCTCAGCGCTGTAGTGCATCTCCACAGTCACCCCCCCTCCCCCGTGTTCAGTAGCATTTTCCCCCAGCGCCGGGCCTCCTGATTGAAGCCGCTCCTCTGTCGTCTCTGCGGCGGCTCATGGGGTTCGTGGTCGGTGTAATTGCGAGTCTCGTTAGTGAAGAAAGGCGGAGGCACAGTCGCTTCCCCGTCTGTCGGTGTAATAGAGGCAGACAGGTGAATGGGTTTTCTAATCACATGCGACACGGTGGTCACATGTGAGCGGAGTTTAACATGTTCTAGGGGTGCGTGCGTGTGAGTGAAGCAAGTGCATATTTATCATGGTTAACCACCTGCTCATGTCCATACCCTTTACCTGATTGTTATGGCACTCAGATTGCTTTCACTTCAAAGTAGGGCTGGACAGGGTAAACATTTTTAGTGATCCCTGTGATGAGAGAGATTGCCCTATCGTGATTGATTGGTCTGATTGAATTTCCAGTTTTATGGAGTAAACGTATCATTTGCATGTTTTGTTTTCCCATTGTGCCAAGTTTGGATGTAGCGTTTAGATCTTGTATGACTTTAATCACCACTCCAAATGTATAAACGTCTAGGGGTGGGAACCTCTGGGTACTGCAATAATTGATATACATTTATTGTAGAAAAATAACCTGCCATACTACACGATTTTTTTTTTTAAACGTGATTTTTTTTAACCTTTTTTGAACATATTACATATTGTTCATCATCTACATGTGTTTCCATGTGCACCCCGTTTTCTTAAATAAATAAGTGAATAAATGATCCTAACTTAAACACTGAAAATGGGACATTGTTCTGTCAGTGGTATCACTTTATTTACATTTAAATAAACTAGAAACCACAGTCCTGTTTCCAAAGGAATACATCTCATTGATAACTATCAGTAAAAGTAATATACAGTATTTGTGTGTGCTTGGTCCAAGTGTTACCCTCTATTGTTCTGACTGAATTATTGATCATTATTGGCCTCTATTGACTGCGAAGCAGTGGAGCACTGCTACCTCATTAATATGCATGATGTCATCAAAAGTATCAATATCAGAAAAAATATTGGTATCGTATTGTCCCACAAAATCGAATATATTGTCACATCACTAGTAAACACCGGCACTGGGACTGTTTGATGAAAATGATACTAACCTGAAGAGAGAAGAGCCATTTCAGTTCCAAAACCCCGTTTAGTTTGGTGGAAAAGTTGTCCATAACATGGTAAAAGTAAAGTGTTGTGATGGTTTCTGCTCCCCGTTTCCTCAACTTTTACTACCTGAAGTGATTTTGAAATTTTGAAGGTGACCTCAGCTGCTCAATAGATGTAACAAAAGCTGCATATCTCCACAGTGATAAATAAATATAATAATAATATTATTATATTTATTATGTGCAGGTTGAAGTTGGGTCCATTGTTTGTAGTGTTCCCCTTCATTCCTCATATTGGCGATCTCTATGTCCTGTGCATTTGACAGGAGAATGTCACCAATTTACAACAAAGCGTGAACTGTTAGAAGTAGAAGATGGTTTTAATGGGAGGGTGTGCCAGGCGTATTGTTTTCAATGTTGTAATCTGTAAAGCACTGTGTGATACTTTTTGGTATGAAAAGCGCTTTATAAATAAAGTTTGTTTGATTGATAATGGCCTTTGTAAAGAAGACAACATAAAGATAATAAGTGCAGGTGAATTGTGATAAAATGGAAATCAGTAGGGATGTAAAGATTCATCGAAAATCGATTTAAAATCGATTTAAAATTTTTCGCGACCGAAATAGACCGGAACATAGCTCGTTGTCTCAAGACAAGCTCCACACCTCCCCCCGCCTCACCATGTAAACACATACACATGTAGGCATTGAAGCAGCAGACGCAGCTAAAGTTAGCGGCTACGAGATTAGCGTTAGCGGCTAACGCAGAGTTTAGCATTTTGACAGAAGTTTACCAAAGATCGTGAACTAACAAACATCTGACCAACCTGCTCTGATGCAGCTGAAATCCTCATCAAATGTCCGTTTGTCAAATAATCCAATACCTACAGGAGCTGTCATGTCTTTTTCCTCCTTATGTTTACAAAGGCTGCACCAGGAGGCTGTGAGGCGTTTGAGGGTGAAAAAAACTGCACTGTAAAATTAGTTCTAAATGGTAGTATTATGTTCAAACTGCAAAAAAAAACAAAAAAAATGGTTTGGTAAAATAAATATAATCTCAAATGTTTGCTTTGCTACACATCTTATTTATGCTGAAAACATGTAAATTTACAAGCACTCATGTCAAAATGATTATAGTTCATTTTCATGTCTTGTCATTTTTTGTAATGTAAAGCTCTCTTACTGAGACAGTTGCAGTTTGTTACAAGGACAAAAATGCAGATGTTTTTCATTTCATTTCATTTTATTGAGAGCCCCATTAGCTCCTGACTCATTGCAGGAGCTATTCTACCTGGGGTCTCCTTCATTTTCATTACAAAATGTTTACATAACAAACACAAACAAAACAACAACACACACACACACACACACACACACACACACACACTTACACACAAAACCAACCGTGGGAGCTCAGTGTGAAACCAAACAAAACATGTCGCTGGCCACACAGCACAACCGCCCAACTCATCTCTGCCTTGCTTTTGCAAAACATGTAAAAATACTTTTGTTTTGTTTTGTTTTTTGTTTTTTAGGAAACACATTGTTTTTCCTCATTGCCATTTCAGCAATACAAAATTACCTAGGCAATTATGCCATGCAGCCAACGATATCACATACAACCAAAAGAACTGTCAGTAGATATGTAGAGTTGACCTAAAACAGCAATAACAACATTTTTATCATTATCACCATATCCATCTGACAAAGTAAAACCAACAACAAAAGTACAAAAGTTAAACATTTACAGTAATCAAAACATTATGAGTTTTGTATGAAGCATGAATCTATGATCAAACAGTTAGCGAATTGATCCAAATTCATTCTTGTGTAAACAAAAACACCTTTAACTTCTTTTGAAAACATCTTTTGCTGTTTTCTGACAACAAAATTCCTGGTAAAGCATTCCAGGCAACCATGGCTCTGTAACAAACAGTTCGCTGCATTTGATTAGTTTTACAACAGGGTAGAGCACACCTTGTTACACTGGTCTGACGTGTTCCATAACTATGATTATCTGAGAAAAATGACAATTTATTATGTATGACTTTAGGTATTTTTTGTCATAATAATGTTCCTAATAAATGTTATTAGGAAATACTTTAATCTACATTTGACCGTTAACCACGCCAAACTATCATGCATTCTTCTCACATTGGTTCTGTATGGGCAACCTAAAACAATCCGTGCTGCTTTATTTTGAGCTACTTGTAACTTGTGTAAATTATTTTTACTTGTGTTTGACCAAACAACTGATGCATAGTCTAAGTATGAAAGTACAAGTGATTGAACTAGTTGTTTGGTCAACCACCGAGGAATACACTTTCTACAATATTTAATTATGCCCATACTCCTCCCCATTTTCTGCAGTACATAATTAATTTGACTGGTCCATGACAATCTAGAATCTACTATTACTCCCAACAATTTTGCTTGATCTACTTGTTCAATTCTCACATTTCCTCAGGTTAGATGTAACATCGGTGTTGTTTTCAATAGGTGTTTTGAACCAACCACCATGCATTTCGTTTTTCCGACATTAACTACTAATTTGTTAGCTCTAATCCATTGAGTTACTAAGACCAGTTCCTCATGTAGAATGTTATTGAGTTGGCAGTCTGTTTGTGCAGACGCAAACAATGTCGTGTCATCTGCATATATAGCCATGGTTGCATGTTTTAATACCAGGGGAAGATCATTTGTAAAAATTGAAAACAAAAGGGGTCCCAAACAACTTCCCTGGGGCACTCCACAATCCATATGTCCAACATCAGAATAATTTCCATTAAAATAAACTTTATACTCCCGATTACTTAGATAACTTTCTAACCACTTTAAGGCAGGCAACTGAAATCCATAACATTTCATCTTATTTAGTAAAATTGCATGATCTAAAAGATCAAAAGCCGCACTTAAATCTAAAAATATTGTGCCAACCAACTTTTTATTATCAATTTCCTGTAACCAATGATCAGTAATCTGGGTAAGTGCAGTAGTTGTGGAGTGACCCATTTTATATGCATGCTGATAAATTGTATTTAATCCCTGAGCTGTAAAATATTCCTGTATTTGGTCATACTGTATGCTACTTTTTCCATAATTTTGCTTAATGCAGGTAACAAGCTTATTGGTCTGCTATTTTGACCTGACAATGGTTCTTTGTTATTTTTGATTAAAGGGATCAATTTTGCCATCTTCCATGGTGATGGAAAGATATTTTTCCTTAAACTTAAATTGATTTTATGAGAAACAGGCAACAAAATGAAATCTATCACCATCTTTAATAATCTGACCTCAATATTGTCAGTACCAGAGGGTTTTTCTTTACTTTCTTTTAACAGTTTTTTGACATCATTCTCTGTCACTTCAGCAAATTTGAAAGTACAATTTTTGGTCTGCATTATATATTTTTTTTATTAATTGGTAAGAAATGTTTTCTTCCTGTCTCACCTCCATGTCATTTCTAAATTTTTTGATTTTGTTAGTAAAAGACTGGCTCAGGTAATTAGCAATTTCCCTTGGTTTAGTTTGTTTGTTTTTGTTTTTATGTTTATTTGGTAGGGACAGTGCAAGTTAATGAACAAGCCACACCGGTGGCACGTCCCGTGCACATACATATATAATGCAAAAATCAACATTGTAATTGTACAGAGCCCATAAAAGTCAATGGGCGACTGAGAGCCCTGGGTCACTGCCCGTCAGTGACCCAGGACCTCTACCATGAGGTAGGAATGCGCGAGCGCTTTCCGAAAATATATAGTTTATGGTACCCGCGTAAGCGGGAACATTGTTTTCGTATGGGAATAATATTCTTTCTTTCTTTCTTTCTTTCTTTCGCACCGTCGCAATTTTCACCCAGTGAACATCGACGAAAAGTCACAGATTTT
This sequence comes from Neogobius melanostomus, assembly GCA_007210695.1. Lineage (NCBI taxonomy): Eukaryota > Metazoa > Chordata > Actinopteri > Gobiiformes > Gobiidae > Neogobius > Neogobius melanostomus. The sequence continues at coordinate 359,852 of VHKM01000873.1, forward strand.
GGCCCAAAATTCAAACCCGATCCGACGCAACTTTTGACTATTTCCAAATTTTGAATTTCAAAATAGTGGCGCGATAGCGCCACCTCCGTTTTTTTTTAACATTGCGAGATAGGACTTGGCCAAAAATGAAGTTTGTCGTAGAATCATAAAAATCGGTACAGACGTGCATCATGACAAGTTGAGCAAAAAATATTATTACGGCAACGCCGTCCGCCATATTGGGTGTCGGCCATTTTGGATGACAGCCCGCGAAGCGGGAATTCACCTTTATTTTTCACTTCGTACAAAATCTATCTCCTCCTAGAGCGTTTATCGGAACGACCTAATTTTGGGTGGAAAATAATCTTGAGAAGTAGAACTTTAAAAGTTATCCAAATTACTTTTCTAAGTTTTACGGTTTTTATGCGGCGAAGCCGCAAACTGTACGAAGTATTTTGAGATTTTTCGCAAACAAAAAATGGCTCCCATTCGCACATATGAAGCCCGATTTTGCTCATTTTGTTATCAGTTGTTAAAGTCTCAGTCCTGAACACTTTCATTTGGCAAAATTCAAATTGGGCGCGATAGCGCCCCCTATAGGAATTATATGGAGAGTACAAATTTTAGTTTTACGAAAATTAAAATAATTTGGCACAAAATTCTATTTGGTCGTTTCGATCAGAAAAGTCAATTACACCCATGCCATATTTTTCACGGTGTTGCCGTAAGCGATGACCAGAACGTCCCATTTTATTCTGATGGAAAAATGTTAAACTCCATAATTCAGCGAGAAGTGAGGAACCAAAGGTTATCCAAAGTACTTGGATAACCTTTGTGGATGTTCTGCGGCGCAGCCGCAGCCCTAAGTAAAATGTAAAAAATATGCTTCAGTTTGCAGATATAGTGTGATACAAATTCATACTAATTTTTCTTTGTATAATGTCCAAATTGAGCGTGGAGTGCGCGTTAGCGCATTCCAATAATCCTAAAACTAAGACCCTTGGGAAAAAAGTTAAAAACAAACATAAAGGCAGTAGCAATACCATCATTTTAGATTGAGGGAGACAAAAGGGCGCGAAGCGCCCCCTTGTTTTAGGCAGGGCGGTCGGCGAGGGCCGATAATCGCCGCTTGCGGCTATATTTTGGATCTTGTTCTTGTGTTACCTTTGACCAATCTATGTTGCTTACTTCTGCTATAAAATCATTATCTTTATAATGTTTAAAAGTCCTTTTACAAATACATTTTTGTCCTTGTTTAGGTACCTTTGTCTTCCTCATAACTGCAATTAAATGATGGTCACTGCAGCCAACTGGAATAGATACTGCCTCAGAGCACAACTCTGCCACATTAGTAAAAATTAAATCGATAATAGTTGCTGAACATGTACCATTGGTGTTTAAATGTACTCTTGTGAATTCACTGACAAGTTGTGACAAATTACAAGTATTAGCAAATGAGATTAATTTGCTTCTTAATGCACAACTTTCCAATTTCCAATCAATATTTAAATCTCCTAAAAAATAAATTTTGTCTCCTGTGTCACATGCAGTGTCCAACATTTCACATATTTGATCAAGGTACATTATAGCAGCATTGGGTGGTCTGTAACAACATCCAATAACAACAGGCCTCAGATGAGGTAACTGTAGCTGTAACCAGAGTACTTCGACTCCTGTGATGTTAAGATCTGATCTTACTTTGACTGGGATGTGATTTTGGAAATAACAAGCTACACCTCCACCATGTAGATTTCTGTCCAGCCTGAAAATATTATAGCCATCTATATGTAATAAAGGGCTATTTATTGTTGCATCTAGATGTGTTTTTGATATTGCTAATACCTGTAAATTATATTTTTGTAAAATATCCTGAATATCATTTATTTTGTTTCTTAAACTGCACACGTTCAAATGAGCTATTTAAAAAAAACTTTTTGCAACAAAATATGGTCTTTAATCATCTGATATTTGTTCTGAATTTATTCTTTTAGTTTCCCATTGAGCCCCCACCAAAAACCTCACATTACTTAACACATTCATACACACATCCACACACACAAAAATCTTTAACATTGTAATGAAACAAGAAATCAGCTGAGCTGCACCTGCTCATGACATTATCTTTTTCCAACATAACTATTACACATTATGTGGGCTTGCTTTCCAATATACAACAAACAAAATACAGCCCTTTCTTCAGTCTTATTCATTTCTTCATATCCATCCAGCTGTCATTCAGTTTATCGTCTTATTTCTCCCTTGTTCTTTAGCCCAGGCTCAATCACAGTTTCGTAATACGCTTCAGCCGCACTTCGCTCTGTGAACTTTTTAGTCTCACCTTTGAAAGTCAGTATCAGCGTTGCTGGATGAATGATACCGTGTCTCACATCAGTGCTCTTCAACTTGGCTCGTAACTCCCAAAAGCTGGCTCGTTTCTTCGCCGTCTCCTTGGTCAGATCCGGGAAAATCTTCAGCTTCATTCCGTGAATTTGCATCATGCGCTCATTTTTCACCACTTTCATGGTCCATTCCCATGGTCCCATGGTCCATTCCCGACAAAGTTTCATCCACTTCATCAAGTCTCCGCGCACAGGCAGAAATGTCATCCGTGATAGTAGTAAGTTTTGTAATCACCACGCTTATTTCCTCTCTTATGATAGAGCGTATCAAATCGGACAGCTCCTTAGTGTTGTCTCGCACACCTGTCATGCTGCTTTGCTCCACCCGCACTTCCACGTCGTTATCGTCTTGTTTGGACTGCACTTTTGGCCTTTTTGGGGGCATGACACTACCAATCGTCTGATGTGTTAGGTCCGCCAACTTTTTGGACACTGTATATCAACTGAGCACCACAATTTTAACAAATTGTCAGAGCTTGGCGTTCTCACCGTGTTCTCAGCTGCTGCGCATGCTCAGATTCTGCGATGTTAAAACAAAAGAAACATTAGTATGAATGAGTCATATTCTTTTCTTAAAAAAAGGTTAAAAAAATCGGAAAAAATTGAAATCGGGAACTTAAAATTGGAAATCGAGTCGAATCGGGGCTTGAGTAAATCGTTACATCCCTAGAAATCAGGTAGGGATGCACCGATCCGATACTGGTGTCTGATATCGGAGCCAATACTAGTAAAAGTAACAAAGTAAGTAAAGTTTATTCATAAAGCGCTTTTTGCAGATAAAATCACAAAGTGCTGTACAAGAAAATAAAAACAAACAATATAAAAATGTATATACATATGTAAAAATAAAGTGAAAACCCATCTTAAACAAGCGTGTTTTCAGAACCTTTCAAAAGAGTCAACAGAGTCGGCCAGACGCAGAGACGGGGGCAGGAAGCGTTCCACAGTCTGGGGGCAACAGACTGAGAAGACAGGTCCCCTGGGGTCTTATTTAGTTTTAGGGACAACAAGCAGGTTCTGGCCAGAGGACCGAAGAGTCCGGCCAGAGGAGTACAGGCTCAAAAGGTTCTGGATGAATGATCATTTCCAGGTCCTTTTTTGACAACATTTTGCAAATATAAGAGATGTTCCTAAGGTGATAAAAGCAAGTTCGGATGAGCTGTTGTGAGAGTGTCTCCAAAGACATGGCCTGGTCAAAAACAAACCCCAGGTTTCTGAGGTTAGATTTGACAGAGGAGCTGAGAGAGCCAAGGTGCTGTTTGATCATCAGAATCTTGCGGTCTGGAGCAAAGATAAGCATTTCAGTCTTGTTTGAATTTATTTGCTTGTAGTTAGTGGCCAGTCTTTGATGGAGGACAGACACTCTAAGAACAGGGACAAACGATGGAACTAGGCATCATTAAAAGAACAATACAACTTGACATCGTCGGCAAAGAAATTATACGATACATCTTTGAAACAACCGATAATTTGACCAAGTGGCATAATGTACAGTAAAAACAAAGTAGGACCCAAAACTGAGCCTTGTGCCACTCCACAGGACAAGTTGGTCACATCTGACTGTACATTGTTTACAACATTAAAGGTTCTGTCATGAATATAGGAAGGGAACCACGTATCGATTCTAAATTACCGATACCTAACCAATACCTGTTTTGGCTCTCAACATTTTAAAAACACACATTTCACCAACTAAATCCAAGTGAATATTGACATGCTGTACCTCACTGTGACGCTCTGAACCTGGAGAAATCAATCACAGCACAAAACGCTGCGGCATGCTAATGCTGGCGGCAATGAATCAAGGCTGGAACAGAAACTACGACTGGATCACCTAAAGTAATATTATATTAACCACTTCTGGAGTGAAGTGTTTGTATTTTAGTTTATGACATGCTGGTAAAGAATGACTAACACATCTGTAATATATCCTAACTAAGGAAATTTAGTGTAGAAAAGTTCTTGGATCCTTGTTTTATGTATTTTGTTTCCCATTAGTTAATAGATATAATTGATAATTAATGTGTAACATCTCGTTTGCAAGACTTTATTGATCGCACATTGGAGAAAAGCAAACTACTTGTAAGGAAGTCTCTCGGTATCGGTTAACATCAGATTTTGGCAGATACTCAAACCCTCGGTACCGGGAGCAAAAAAGCTGGATCGTCGCATCTCTAAAATCAGGATCTTGATTCTATGAAAATCGTCATTTCATTATTTATTTTGGCATCACTCCAACTTCACAGCGCACCTTCCACCATTCTTTTTTCCACCAAATTAACTGCTTCACTCCAGTCAGAATATTGTATGCTGACAATAGCGGTTTTACTGAAATCAAGGCCGAATTACTGTAAGACGTTTCAAAGCTAGGATGTCGAAAAGCCTGAATAACACAGTACATGCAACAGGATGTATATGCCAAGTTAAATTAAAGTTTTCTGCTCCTCCTTCCAGTCTTCTGTGTGGATTCTCATTTGAATTACTTATGCTGCGCCAAATAATTTATGACTCATCCGTTTTTGTTTTTTTTACCCCCATCTTTTAGAAATGTTTTATCAACAACTGTGATTTCTTTTCCAACGTGGACTTTAAAAAAACAGCTGCCTTCGGGGAATGATAAAATGAAAGGAGTTATTTTCTTATTCAAGAGCTCGATTTATTTATTTGTTTTCTTCTAAACACAAAAACATCACGTTCTTGTATTAAAATTCGCAGTGAAGGACAAACCAGCAGGAAATAAAACGATGAAAATAACAACCACGTCTGAGGCAGAATCTTTCTCTCAGAATATTTATACATATTAATCAGGTGCCATTAATTATTTAAGATGTCCATGCCTTATACATGTGTTTAGGCACAAATGTGGTGATTAGATCTTTTTTTTTTTAACCTAGCGGTGCAGGCTAAAGCTTTCGCCTCACAGCAACGAGGTCCTGGGTTTGATTCCTGGATCGTGAGGAGTCACACAGGGTTCCAAGTACTAAAACAGTGGATCTTAAACTTTTTCCACCAACAATCACTTCATTAAATATTTGACTTTCCAGGTATTACCAGGCCTTAGATCAAGATCAAGTCACGACTAAACAGGGGATACAAAGTGTGTGAAATGGACATGGACTAATTGGACTAATTAAGTCTGAACAAGAAAACAAAACAAAAACATTATTTTTTATCTAGTTTTCTACGTTAAAGTTGCCCTCAGTTATACTTCTGGAATTTCGAGACTTATATTTATTTGATAAACTGCAACTTTCATGCAAGTCTGTGTTTTATGGCATGACATTAATGATCCATTCAGAACTAAGTTAACAGTAAAAGGATTTGATCTCCCGCAACCCCGGAACGTCTCAGACACATCCCCGATGGTGCTTCCTTTATAAAAACAAAACACCTCCCTGTAGATATTGGATTATTAAACAAACTCACATTTCATCTGCATCAGAGCAGGTCGGTCGGATGTTTCTTTTGTGAAATTTCTGTTATGATGCTAAACTCTGACTGTCTGTGTAAGCTCTCAGTCGTACAGGAGTTGTCCATCTTCAATGAAGGTACTTGAGTTATCTTCTGTACTCTGTAGTTGAAGTCTCGGATGTTTCGCCTCTCATCCAAAAGGCTTCATCCGCTCAGCCCGCAGCTTAGATAAAGACCACAGGAGGAGTTGGGGTTGGCCCGGCTCCTCCCCTCTAATCACAGCTACTCTCACCTGTGGGTAAACAACCTTTGAAGTAGAGCGTCTCTAACAACCTGCTCACCCCAGAGTATCGATCTGTCCTGTACTATTCATGTTCATTCAATTTACCTGCCTATTGTTCTGTTGTTGGCTGAGGTGCCACCTCATTGGCATGACAGTGCCCTGTCGGCTGGCTGCGAATGAGATTAGTATAAAGTGGAGACAGATTAAATCTGAGCCCACCATTCCGGTTCATGGAGGGATTTCTTTCTTGACCAAAATAGCTTCTTTTACTCCTCGTTTAAACCAACGTTCTTCTTTAGCTAAAATTTTGACCTCCCCGTCCTCAAAGGAGTGGTTGGAGGCTTTGAGGTGGAGGTGCACCGCCGACTGGGGGCCGCTTGTGCTTTCTCTTCGGTGTTGATAAAGTCTCTTCTGTAGAACTTGTTTTGTTTCTCCAATATGATGTTCTTTGCATTCTTCTTCTTTGCATCGAATAGAATAAAACACATTGCTTTGTTTGTGGCTCGGAGTTTTGTCTTTGGGATGAACTATTTTTTGTCTCAGTGTGTTCACCGGTTTGTGGTACACTGGAATTTCTTAAAACTGTTGCTGTGTCTGCTGCTTCAAACATTTGTGATCCCTACACATGTTTGTGTTGACATGGTGAGGGGCAGGCGAGGGGTGTGTTGGCGGTGAGGCGGGGGAGGTGCGGCGCTTGTCTTTGCTTCTGCAAGACAAAGTTAACTCGATGTTTTGAAGGTGGTGCATCGAGCGATGCAATGTGGGAATGCAACCATTCCGGGCTAGCAAAATGGAGCAGCTGAGGGTGGCTTTAATGTCTTAGTTTTAACGTCAGAGAAATAAAAAAAGACTAAACTCACCTTTTATGATGCTTATTTCATGATGTTCTGTCCGCTAGCGGTTTTCCAACACTTATTCATTCATAATTAGTGCAAAAGGCAAACTAGATGACGCTGTAATCAAAATGATGTCATTTCCTTTCTGGGTATCAGCCGTGGCCGTAGTATCGACGGGATAAATATACTGTACAGGTGCATAGCAGGCTCTGCTAAACCTTAGGCCTTGTTTTCTCAAAATTAGGTTTTCTTTTCTTTGCCCCCACAGACTCTAAACCTTCCAATCTCGGACTTAACAAGATTTTGATGTTATTTCAAAGGGATTTTTAAAAATATCCAATTCCCTGCCTGATTTATTGAGCGTTGAACCGTGGAAAAACAAGGTGAAGATTAACATTTTTACCGATTTCTTGGCTTGTAAATAGCTTATTCCAAAACTAAACACGATCCAAAATTGTTGCAACTAATATATCAACAAGGCAAACACATACATTTAAACCTGGCGCTATCCATCATTTAGATTTAATTACTGAAACATACTGGCAATTTTGACCCTTTTCTGCATAATTCTTTTTCATATCTTAATCCTCTTTGTCAAATCTAGCTCGAGACTTTGGAGATATGTCAAAGACTTTATGAGCCGGTTCTTGGCGTGTACATTTCGAGAGTCGTAAAGCGTCAGGAGGAAACCCAAGTAATTGTGTTGAACTGAATTGTGTTGTACAATTTTCTTTCTGGGGTGACCCTCCACCAAAGTCGCAAAGTTACGCCAAGTGTCTTCGAAGCACAAGAAGCTCTTTGTCAAATTGTGACCCAAGGACGACTTTATTGGTTGTAGCGTCGGTTTATTTATTGGCCAATATCTCTGTCTTTCCACGTCTTTGATTAATCACCAGTTTTATCACCGCATCTATCTCTGCATATGGACTCGACACTCCATCTGCTAATTTAAAGCCTCCTGCTCTCCCCGTTTGTCCTCATTACTCTATGTTAAACTTGCCAGTGTCATGTTTGTAGAATCAGTTGGATTTATTTTTTGTATTTGAGGGGCATTTAGCAGCGCTGCACGGTTGTTATGGAGAGATTTACACCTGATACGTTTTTTTTATGGCTTTGTTTAATATTACGGACCATGTATAGGCCACGTTTTAATTTACGAGTTTGAGTTTGCCATCGGCTCCGGGGGCCTGCTGAACAGACTGTTTTCCGTTTCTCATTTTAGAAATTGCGCATGATAAAAATGCCCATCTCACTGTGGGAGAAGGATTTTTTTTTTTAGCCAATTCAGCATGTGCAGCGTGAGGTTTATGTGTCTTGTCATTGTGTAATGTAGTAACACAGGGAGGAAGCCGTGCAGGGATCAAGAGATTGACCCTCCTCATCCTCATCCTCACTGAGAGGCAGGAGACAGGTTAACCGCTATGCCACATTTTGGCCTCTGTTAGCCTGCGGGGAAAAAAAAGCGTAGAGACCAAAGATATGACGAGGAATGTCACAATTCTACATTTTGGAGGGTTATTCTGAGGAAAAAGATTGCCATTTTACAATTATTCACAATGATTGAAACACAGAATTTCTCAACGTTTTCTGTACTGACAAAATATTCACAAAAAAGAGAGATATTATATGGACATTTTTATATTTAGGGTTGTTTTAATTGAAAACCTATTGAACATTCAACCTTTGTTATCTGTCATCAAGTGTTAAATTCGTCGACTCAAATATTTTGTCATAATTTTAGTCAAAGTTGTATTTTTGGCTCACTAAAATTAAATAAAAAAGTTGTTTATGAGCCTAAAACTATGTCCAAAATGTCCAGGTATTTTCGTCGACTGATGTATGACTAAATAAAAACGAAATAGAAGAGACTAAAATCATCCAAACTTCCATTGACAGTTTGAAAGAGCCTCATATCATTTAAATTTACTGCCAAAGGAACAGCTCTGGGCTTTGCTCATGTGCGAGAACATACATAAATGCAGAGGACCATGATTAAAAATGATTATAAATATTATAAATGTAAAGTTGACTAAATTCATCTTAAATTGAATATGCCATTTTAGTCGACGAAAACTAGACTAAAATTTAATTATTGGACTAAATCTTGACTAAAATGAAATTACATTCTCGTCAAAAGACTAAATAGAAATATCTTGTCAAAATACTTTTATCTTTATGCTTTTACCCTTATGTATAAAAAATAAATAAAATTATGATTTTAAAATAAGCATTAGAGTAGCATTATTAGCCATCTCTAATGGAAGCAAATTGGTGTGAATGAAGACATTTACTGGAATTACAAAAAGGTGACCTAAACAAATGAATCTGATTTTATTTTACAGTGAAATAACAAAACCAGCTACACATGGTTCTTTTGGGACTCTTCCTTTGGCAACATTATGCAATTATGGTGGAGAGTGTGCAACGTTCGGCACATGAACGCGCTACGCCTCATGATTGCACGAGCTCGTTTGAGTTTTCTACCGCTGCCAATATTTGCGTCTATTTGTAGAAAATGTTTTATGTTTTTAGTTCAGTACATGAAAAATGGGAGCAAAAACAAAAGAATTAGACCAGGTGTTCCCAAACTTTTCGGGCCACGACCCGCAAAATCTCCAGACCAACAATTTGCATCCCCAGATTGTAAAAAATAATTATTAGTATTTATAATAAAAGCAGGTGCAGAACATTTATTAGTTAGGTGTATTAGTGTTAGTGCTGAAAGTATGTTTTGACATTTGATTGATTTTGATTGTTATCATCCGTCATCCCCCACGTGAACTACTTTCATTCATCCTGGCCTATTGTACATGTTTTTGCGGTAGGGTATTATTTTTTTTATTTTTTTTTAATTTGTTTGAGCAGTTAACCTGCTCAAAGGGAGTGGGCTGAAGCCAAAGGCTTATAAGCGCCCACCCCAAAATAAAAATAGTAACATTACATTTAATATTTACAAGGTAGCAAATCATAAACAAAGGAACATAGGGCAAAGTAACAATAAATGATGAAGAATAAGACAAAACAACAGCAAAATAAAGAACAAAAGAATGTGCTACTTTTATGTTATAAAGGTGCATTCATACATATTATACTCTGAGATCTTGCTACTTCCCAGTTGTCATTACTATCCTCAATATAATTTAATTTGGGTTTAATTATCATTAGGCCTGCCGCGATAATTACTATATCGACTTATCGCTCGATAAGTAAAATGAAGGACGATAACATTTTTAGTCTCGATAAATGCACGTGCTGCGTGTGCTTAAAGGTCCTATATCATGCAAAATCGACTTTTTGGAGCTTTTAGCCATGTTGTTATGCTATTTCCTTATCAAAAACACCCCCAGAGCGGTTTTGGCTTCATTCACGCAGTTCTAAGTAATCCTCCTGAATCCTGCTCTCTGAGCAGCTGCTCTGCCCTCTCCTGGTAAACGACTGAGCTGTTCAGTTGTGTCGTCACAGCGGAACGGAAGTGCTCTACGTCTGTAATGTAATGCCTTACGGCCTGATTTTTATTTATAAAACAGCTATTTTTTTTTTTTTTTTTTTTTTTTTAAAAAAAAAAAAAAAAAAAAAAAAAAAAACAGCAACCCTCCGAAGCGTCTGTGCTGTCCCACGACGCTAATCAAGCGCACCCACGGCTGGAGGAGCCATGGATCCGAGCATAAGTGTTGTTTTTGAAGACTGAGCTCTTTCTAACATACTCTGGACACCGCCTGCTCTTTTTTCTTACCGATAATGCCACGGATGCGCGTTTGGCTACGAGAGGAACAGGGCTATTCAACCTTCCTAAAGAAGAGTGCACTCGCCAGAAGTTGGAATTTCTTTCCGGGATTAAGCTACTATATCAACCAACCTGATGGATGCTTGGTGAACCTTGGCCAGAATCAAAGTGGATTAACTTTTATAACTTTTATAACCAACGCGATCTCATGGGAGTCCAAACTGAACGGTGAGTCAATCAAAACGCATGTTAGCGTGTGTGACTGTGTGTTAGCATGTGTGTTAGCCATTTATGAAACTGCTTTGCACATGTCAACTCCTTATAACTGCATTATGTGAAGTAACTTCACTTTTTGCAGCGATATTTATATTTATAATACTGCAAATGTGGAATGAGCAGAGAGAGGGGCGGAGTTAACTGAATCGAAGCGTCTTATCTTCCGGGTAGGGAAAATACCCCCCAAAAATACTTATATTTCTCTCAAAAATGAGTACTCCATAGTGATAGAGGTACAATATATCATATATATGCCTATACTTTACTTTGGAATGGCTAAAATAGCATGATACAGATCCTTTAAAATAAATACAGAAGAATGAACGCTATCACAGCGCTGACTGAGCGGAGCGTCCATCCAACCCGTCTCCAAGTGCGTAAAGACAGCACTGAAGCACATCAGCCGTATCCCCCGCATGTATCCAGATCATTTTATAGATCAGCGCTGCTTTTGGAAAGAGGCGGGGTGTAAACAAAGTGCCGTGCTGATTCCGACACGTTCTGTGAACTTTATCGCGGAGCAAGAGGGGCTCGTGTGAAAACACTTGGAGTTCCAGCCAAAAGAAGCATCACGGAGATAATAACAACATTAATGCGCACTACAGGTATGTCCAACTGAGAACGAAACTAAACCACCTGGGCGGTGGTTTAACAGTAGCGCTGATTAGCTTTGATACACTGACTGGGCGTCAGTGTATCAAAGCTAATCAGCGCTACTGTTAGCGAGAGGAAACCGAGCGCTTTAGCCACTATCCAAATACAAGCGCGATAGTCCGGAGAACATATTACTGGTCCACACTTTTCAAAAGCCAGAGAAACGCTGCAGCAGTTTGACAAACAGTCACTAAGTTCCCCCGCCCCCCAAAAAAGCTGCTTTACTCCGACAGCCGTGTATACAGGAGGTGAGATTTGAAAAGAAAAGGAAAAAACAAAACATATGGCTACTCTATTTTTGCAGTAATACAGTATTATCTGAATCCATACATTTAATATACATTTTATTCTAACCAGGTTTAATTCAACATAGAAATGAGTTTTTGTCGGGGAATATTTAACCAGACTAATGTAGATGAAATATCAATATTGTTATTGGGATATTTTTAAAGAGGACACTGTATATTGGCTATTTAAAAAAAATGTCATGACAGACCTAGTTCAAACACAGAACCTGGTGAGAGAGTAAGTTATGTTAAAAGGTTGAGAAGCACAGATGGATACAGTGTCCTAGAATATATCGACCCTTCTAGTTGGCACTTTGTTTGGTATAAGGTGTTAATATTGAATGCCAAAAGTTCAATACATTTCAATAAAATAGTTGCTTACAGTTTTCTTTTATTGCCTACAGTATTTGCTTTATACTCAATATTATCGTTTATCGCGATATTTTCTGAGACGATATATCGTCCTCAAAAAAAAATTATCGTGGCAGGCCTAATTATCATTAATTATCATTATTAAAGATGCATTAATACATATTATATTCTGAGATCTTGCTACTTCCCTGTTGTCATTACCATCCTTAATATAATTTAATTCGGGTTTATTTATCATTATTATTATATTTGTTTAATTGAGTTATATGTGAAGTGTAATGTAAGCCCTGCATAATGAGGTGCATTAAAAAGCCAGGGTGTAGAACGGGCCAGTTGAAGAGGGCAGTAACTCCCCCTCAACAAACCCCCACCCAGCTGCCCTAACAGCTGATTTTGTAGATGATGTTCCTATGCTGAGTGGTGCATTAAAAGACAAGGTTTTGAGCCCGTTGGGAGGGTCCCTCTCAACAGATTCATAACTTGCCTACCCTAATTCTCAATTTGTAAATTTGAGCAATAGAATGACAACCGTTCCAAGCAGCAACACTCTTCCTTGATTATAGATAATTGATCCTACTGCGCCTCCTAGTGGCAACACATTTCTTGTTCTCTGTATATTTCAAAAGTCTTTTGTTTGTATTTATATTTGAACAGGTTGATATTTGGACTTCGTTTCAACTCCATTTCCAGTTTATTCCACAATTGTACACCATTAACTGTTGGGCTAAAACTTTTCAAAGTTGAGCTATGTTTCTGAGTCCTAAAGTTTAATTCGTCACGTAATTCATAACAACCAGTACGTTCTTGGAACCTTCTTTGTATTTGGCCTGGCAACAGTTTGTACCTTGCTTTGTATAACATCTGTACAGTTTGGAACTCAACAATGTCACAGAACTTCATGATCTTTGATTTTAAAAATAATGAGTTTGTGTGGTCCAAAAACCCAACTTTATGAATTACTCGGATAGCTCTTTTTTGCAACAATACTATTGGTTTTAATGTGTTTTTATAAGTACTACCCCAAACCACAGTACAATAATATAAATATGGCAAAATCAGAGAACAGTATAAGATATGTAGAGCTTTGATGTTTAAAATGTGCTTTGCTTTTGCTATTACTGAAATGCTTCTAGAAATTTTCGTAGATATATATTTAATATGAGCTTTCCAAGTAATTCTGTCATCTATAATAACACCAAGGAATTTGATTTCATGCACTCGCTCTATGACAACACCCTCTATCTGAATTGCTTCCTGAGCATTGGAATTACAGTTGCCAAATATCATCATTTTACTTTTACTCAGATTTAGAGATAATTTATTTTGTTTGAACCACTTATTGACACTTTTGAGTTTTGAGGGTAATTCACAGTACCCATAGGAAACCTACAGCACGCACAGACAGGGGGAACATGCAAACTCAACACAGAAAGGCCCGGGACCTTCTAACTGTTAAACTACGAGTGCTGTGTGATATTTAGAAGGAGCTCATTTCAAAGTTTGGGAGCAGCCACAAAAAAGGCACCTCTCAATTTTCTCTGGGTCTTGGGAACCTCAAGCTGAGCCTAATCTTCCGACTTCTGTGAGTGAGACGTGGTGCAAGGCACAAGCAGATCGCACAGGTGCCGAGGCGCTGAGTCATGCAGACATTTTAAACCTAATAAAACATTTTTACGTAAGTGCACCGGGAGCCAGTGAAGGAATTGGAGATTTAAAGGCGAGTGGTGGTGTTCTATAGCTTAAACGGTTCAGATAGAGTGCAAGACGACACACCGGCTTTTTTTCCCTTTCCCAAACGCGATGTCTGGACCAAAATAAACTTGTCGAGCACTAGACAACCTAAATGGTCTGTCCATTCAGGCGCTTGTATCTGCAGCAAGTGAAATCCTGAACTGGGGATGCACGTTTTCTAGTATTTCTATAGTTGGGAGTCCTTAGCGATCAGTAATAACTATTACATGGGTTTCATCCATTAAAATATATGATAACTCAGACGGGGCATTTAAAATCTTATCTGCTCCACACGGGTGTCACTCATAGATCAGGGACATAATGACAACACGGGCATCACCGTGACTATAGCGCTCATCTCTTCGAAATCTTTTTGTTAGCAGTAGCACACAAACGAAGCAGCGGGGAAACTAAATACAGCAGGCTCATTTTAAACTTGTGTCGTAGTAGTGCAGTGGCGAGACACAAGTTTAACATGAGCCTGCTGTATTTAGTTTCTCCTCGGCTTTGTTTAATTCCGTAATAAAATGCTACGAAGATAAATCCTCTGCGAATGCAGCGACGACACACTCAGCAACATATGCACAGAACTGGTGGCTCTCGTAATAATCCAGGTCTCTGTCTTTGCTATAAATGCCCAAGTGAGGCCAAATGTAGGGTTTTAAAAGAGCCCCGGAGTGTCTCATAGCTCTTTCTTTTCCATGGTAAACTCTTCCTTGTTTCTCTAACTCTCACTAGATTCTAGTGTTACTCAAGCGGGCTGCGCAGTGCGCTGCCATCTAGCGGGCGGGAGTAAAAGTGCAGGACCAAAGAGAGACGCTGCAATGAATATTGCCCAAAAATAGATGTTTAAATATCGCGCGACGTAATATTGCAATATCGGCGGATCGATACTTTCCACTAGGGGTGTTGAAAACTAACAATGTATGCAATCACAAGTAAATAGCACAGAACATATCAAATTCAACTTGATAAAACTTAATTATGAAGTATGTTTGAGGTTAAAACAGTTTTAAACTAAAAAAATTAATAACACTTCACAAGATAATAAACACTTTATAATTAACCTGGAGAATTAAATCATTGGGTCACTATCAACTCAGCGATGTCTCCAGGCTCAGAGCCTCAAAAGGAGGTACAGCATGCCCATATTAGAATAAGTTGATTAAAGTCTAGCATGGCGGTGTCATCTGAGTATTTCAGGTATTTGATGTGTGGCGAGGAACTGATGCTGTCCCTGAACAGGACTGAAGGACAGCACTGTTTAGGCTGGCGAGACCAGAATGATACCCGTTTGTATTTTGTTTATACAGAGGGATATTATATTTAAAACGGTGACAGCGAAAACATCTGTTTGGTATTGGATAAATGCTCTCAACTTACTGTAGAGCTATTCTACCTTCATTAGGCCCAACGCGCTTTACAGCAAGGAACCACTCGCCCATTCACACTCTCATTCATATACCAACGTACGCAGACACTGGAGGCAATGTGGATGAAGTGTCTTGCCCAAGGACACAACGACAGTGTGCACCTTCAGGAGGTAGGATTCTAACCCCCAATCTTCCAATCATGAGACGACCCGCTCTACCACTACCACTCCATGGTAGATATTCAGAATCGATACCGGATATGGTATTTTTTTCCAGTATTGGCCCTGATATCCAACACAAGTATCCAGGGTCGATGAAGTAAACTGTGGCAAACTGTGAGCCGGTCCCGCTCACCGCAGCCCTGTCCGCTTGACACAAACCAGAATCGTTCGAATGTCCGCGTAGCTCCACTGCCTTCACGTTGTTATGTCTATTTAAAACTTTTTTTTTATTTACAGAAAAAGGGAAAACACAAAAGTACTAAGTCATAACAACAATATATTCATGAAAAATAACTTTTGAGACTGAATGAGTTTGTTGTGTATTTCTTTGTTTTACGAAAGGATCAACCAATCACAGCGCTTGCGGTCTGCAGCACTTGCCGCGTAGTCACCTTGTGCGGCAGGTGCACTTCAGCGGCAGGTGCAGCTGTCACAAACTCCCTGATTGGCTCTCACGTGCGTCCAACACGTAAACGCAGAGCTGTCGCTGAAGTATAAATCAGCCTTTGGCTTACTCTTTCGTAAAAATAACTATTTCTAATGGCAAAACCTCAAACCAAAGGCTCTAAGGGCAGCTTTGTAAGAGAGCAATGGAAAAAGGGTGGTTTCTCATCATCGCAGGAGCACATGGGTCTGTAAACGAGTAAAAAACATTGAATATTCCAGCCTTGCCGCGTTTGGCTGTGGAGATCTGGCAACCTTGCCGGTATCTGATCGATGCATCCATACTGGTCTCGACTGCAGCACTCCTAAAACTCCCATACTGAAAATGAAGCACTGATGAATACATAGCCTAAATAATGTATGTGGATAATATTTGGTGGTATTGGGGTTATGGAGAAGTCATGAAAAAGTTGAGGAAAACTTCAAGAGGAAGTCCGTCTGAACCCTCATAAATAGAGTCAGACACACAGAGGTCCTAAAAGTTAGAGGTCTGATTTGTAACTTTGCTTGTGTCTCTCCGTAGCCTGTTTCAAATGCAGAGGTCCTCTCCCTCGCGCTGTATTATTCAGATACCTATTAAACACTGCTTAAATTAGAGCCTCTTTATGATTAAATATTTAGACCTCTCCCTCCTAAACCCGCTAATGACCCTTTTACGGAACAAGTTCCACCGCGGAGGCGACCGAAAGCTGCGCCACTTTTCAATTATTCAAACACACTTCGGGAACCATTTCTGGAGGGTCAAGTGCAAGAGTTTATAAGTTTGTGTTTTGGTAGTATTGTTTTGAAGCAGACCTCGGTAACTTTTCTACTTTGTTTGTGAGTGTATTTTTTGGTTAAAGGAGTTGGTGATCTGTGCCCCTGGGACAAAAGTGACCCTTGAAAGTATGAGTGTTGTCAACATTACTAAGTTCAAGTGGATTTTTTACAACATTCAGGTCATGCAAGCAAATCGACAATACCGTGAAATGTGACTTTTGCACATGTTGTCATGTTTACAACCCTAAACATAAAGATTATTATTTATTTTGAATTTTTTACTGAACGTTCACACACAAGTAACAGACAACTGTGAAGTGAAAGCAAAATGATACATTTGTTTATTTGAGCAGCAAACACTCTGCTCAAAAGGAGTGGGCCGAAGCACGAGCTTATAAGCGCCCACCCCCAAAATCCATACAATTAAAATCATCATTTCACAAGAAAATAGTGGAACAACAAGGAACAAAATAGCAACAAGGAAACAACAACAAAACAAAATAGACCCTACACACCCGCAGCATCCGACCATACCCCAAAACGGAGCAATACTGATTACGTAACAACTAATTACAAAACAACTATGATAATGCTACATACTTACACACTACTTTACAAAGAACTATAAAGTAGTTGATCCTGTTATTTTTCAAAAAATAGAAAAGTGAAAAGTGGGGCGTGCATAAGTATTCATACAGCATTTTCAGAGTGCATTAAATTGCCTTTATAACATTCCTAATGACTGCAGAATGTTCACACCTTGCCCTAACCATTAAATAGAGGCCACCTGTGTGTAATCTACTCTCAGTATAATTCCAGCTGTTCTGTGAGGGCCTCAGAGCTATGGTCAGAGTGTATTGGTCACTAAACAACATCATGAAGGCCAAGGAGCTCACCAGAGAGGTCAAGGATAAAGCTGTGGAGAAGTTTAAAGCAGCGTTAAGTTATACAAAGATATATCATTTTTTTGGGACCGATACAATTCAATCGATACAGTGGATTTTCGATACGATATTCGATACTTTTAACATTGGATTTTCAGCAAATTAAGCAATAATTATTACAAGTAACTAAACATAAATACAACAGAAGGCATTTGCACCGGATTTTATTTAAAAATTCACTTCAGATGGACAAAATACACTTACAAAAGTGCAATAAACAGCTAAGATAAAGAGCTGCATATATTTTTAGTTACAGCATAATCTTTTCTCCAGTTTATTTTCAGTTAGAGCCTTAAGACCTCTCCTCTTTTGGCTTTACATCTTCTTGAGTGAAGCCCACAAATACAGTTTATACAGCTTTTCAGTGAGTGGGACAGGAAAAATAAAGGGCCGCTGTCACATTACAAGTTACCTAACACAGTTACCTGGGTGTACACTGCACGGTTTTGACCGTTAGGTCTCACACACACAGACACTGTAGTGTCTATATTTTGGACTCTGAACGCAGAGCGCCTCATCCTCTCGCTACAACCTCTGTTAACAGCAATGCCAACAAAATACAACACTAGCAGCGCATCGCCAGAGCCAAAAGCAACAACACCCAGCTATTAACAGACTGCATTTTACTTTCGACGAGTTTCTCTCATAAATGTAGCGAGCGCTACCAGTTCATCCGTAGCCTGAAATGCTACGACAGACTTCAAACTTTGACCCATACGGCCCAGGCCCGTGCAGGCTCGTTAATTTTACAATCACGTCTTGCAATGTAACATCTATTCTAAAAATCGTATAAGACAAAAGGATATCTTGCTGTGTACACTCAGCTTTAGACCCGAAACAGAACTTTATCGCTCACCTGGCTGCTGTAGCTTTTCACTGCTCTACTTTCCTTCGATGCTGCCGATGTGGAGGCTCTTTTAAAAGTATGATTGTATGGCTGCCGTTATATTTCCTTTGGCATTTATACAGTCTACCACCAGCGACCCGTTGTCTGATGATTATCATCTTTCTTGCAAAAATAAACGCGTCTTCGATGAACGCGCAAACAGCGTCTTTCTGTTATGGTTGCTCCCATAGGTTGCTCCTGACGTAATTCCCCTGCGCCCACTGGCCGCTGCAGGCGCTCGATGATGACGCAACGTCACCAAAAAACGGGCTAAAAGTTGAATAAAGTCACATTTAGCCCAATATTTTAAGCGAAAATAATGTAATTGTATTTGATTTAATGTTTTTCTCCAATATATCGATACAAATCGATCATTATTAATTAAAAGCGATGTACATCGATGTGTGGCCAGGATCGATGCAAACTAGCCGAGCGCCGATCAATGTAGCGGATCGAAGACATAACATATCGATACATCGATTAAATAGATGAATCGTTACACCCCTACTAGAAGTCATATGGAGGACACAGCTACCATGTGGAAGAAGGTGCTTTGGTCAGATGAGACAAAATTTGAACTTTTTGGCCCAAATGCAAAACGTTATGTATTGCACAAACCTAACACTGCTCATCGTCCTGAGTGCACCGTCCCCAGTGTCAAATATGGTGGGGGGAGCATCATGCTATGGGGCTGCTTTTCCTCAGCGGGGAAGAATAGTTGGGAAGATGGATGGAGCCAAATACAGAGACATTTTGGAGGAAAACCTGCTGGAGTCACCAAGAGAATTGAGGCTGGGGCGGAGATTCACCTTCCAGCAGGACAATGACCCTAAACACAAAGCTAAATCTACAATGGAATGGTTTAAAAACAAACATATTAATGTGTTAGAATGGCCCAGTCAAAGTCCTGACCTAAATCCTATTGAAAATCTGTGGAAAGACCTGAAAACTGCTGTTCACAAACGCTCTCCTTCTAATTTGACAGAGCTTGAGTTGTTTTGTAAAGAGGAATGGGCTAAAATGTCATACCCCAGAAGACTGATATTGCAGCAAAAGGGGGTTCGACAAAGTATTAAGTCATGCTGTATGAATACTTATGCACGCCCCACTTTTCGGTTTTCTATTTTTTGAAAAATAACAGAATCATGTATCATTTTGCTTTCACTTCACAGTTGTCTGTTACTTGTGTGTGAACTTTCAGTAAAAAATTCAAATTCAAAAATTCATTGTTTAAGGTCATAAACATGACAAAATATGCAAAAGTTCAAGGTGTATTAGTACTTTCACAAGGCCCTGTATTTGCTGGTGATTGTTTGAGGTTTTGCCTGATGGATGAACAGAGACTTCATGCACGATGCCTCTGCGTGAAGTCTCCTCTGATCACTGGCCATGTTGCCACATGTTTCTTTTACTCCTCTTTCTCATCGTTCTCATTGAATACAGGCCGTATTTTTGTCAACTGCATTAATAAAACAGTGGCACAAATACTGTTCAATGTCATTCAATCACAGTTCAATTCAATCTGGTAAATCTGGCACTAATACATAGTGTTGCTGAACCTAGACCTGACCAGACCAACTGCAGCAACACTAGATCAGAACAGTTAGTTAAATCCAGGTGGCCATGTGTTTAAAATATAGCATATGAACTCTTATTGGCAGAATATTACTTTTTTTTATATATATTGTTTACTGATCATCAAAACAACTACAGTCTCTCTTTCTGTGAAGCACTTTGGTCCTCCTGGTTTTTGTTGTATAAATAAACTTTGATTGATTGATACAGTAGCTTGTGATGTTTCTATTCCCTTACATTTGCCATGGCAGTCAAAAGAAAACAATAAACATCCCTCTGATGCCTTTTCTCAATTTTTTATGGGATAGTCCGCAGAGGAAAAGACTTGATGTAACTGCAAAGAACCGAGACAAGTCACTGAAATCTGCGTCAATATAAGGAACACGTCTTCACCATTAAAACAATTATAGGCATGCAATCTAATAAAATTGCAGAACTCTGGGGACGTGTCCTCAGTCTGGAGCTGCTGAATGACTTTGGGAAAGGCAATGTCAGAATAAATGGATGAGGTTCAGGCTCAATACATAATAGATGAAGTACAAGGGTTTTGGTGGAAAATAACCTGAACTCACATGAACGCTGAGATGAAAGAGATGATATCGCTGGCAGTAATTCAAGAATCAAAGTCTTTTGAATGTTTATCCTCAAAACTCTTCGTCATTTTGAAGCGATTCTGACAATCGGAAGTTATTGGTGACCACCTGGAAATAGAAGATAAATTGGATGAGATTTGGTTTTGCATCGAGGGCCTCATATTAAAGTGCATGCAGATAAACTTTCAAATGGGTGCGTTTAGTAGACGTTTAAACCATGACTGCCATTAACGCCAGCTTTGTCTCACAATAAAATATTGTCGAGGTTGTAATTGAATAGAATTATTCAACTTGCTGTAAAAGTATCATCTCCGGCAAGGTTTTCCAATTCAACAAGACGCCTGAGGGCCAAAAATGGGTTTGATCGATGCCGATATGAACCGCTGATATTTTGGCCAATTTTTTAAAAATGTCTCATGCACAATTCAGCCTCCTGCTTCTAAAACGTGTCAGTGTTGAACTGTGACAACAGAGGGTGCTGCATAGGGTTGATTTATTCATGCCATTCATGTTAGGTACTTCAGAGAGGGCATGTTTGGAAAAACTGTCAAAAATCGGAAGATTCCAAAACGACAGTTATACGCAAAAGTGTACAACATAAAATAAGTGAACAAACTTGTGACCGATTTTCACCGCGCTGTTTCTTCACCCTTCTGAGGCCGAAAAAGTTGTGGGGGGCACATGTGAAGGCCCTGACTGAGCTCTTTCCAATGCAAAAGAGACGCTTGCGGTTCCGTTTTATCGGCCAATAGCTGATATTGTAAAATACTAAAATATCTGCCGGATGTATCGGCCGGCAGATATATCGTTTGAGCCCAGTCGAGATGTTGTCCCTGCATCGAGGTTTGGATGTACATGGAATACATGGTATACATTATAACAAAAATATATCTATACAGGAGTATATAAAGTTTCAGAAACCAACCAGAATCTTGATGGCATGTAAACATAGTCTCTGTTTTTCTAGTGAAAGCTTAAAGGATCTGTATCATGCTATTTTAGCCATTCCAAAGTAAAGTATAGGCATATATATGATATATTGTACCTCTATCACTATGGAGTACTCATTTTTGAGAGAAATATAAGTATTTTTGGGGGGTATTTTCCCTACCCGGAAGACAAGACGCTTCGATTCAGTTAACTCCGCCCCTCTCTCCGCTCATTCCACATTTGCAGTATTATAAATATAAATATTGCAGCAAAAAGTGAAGTTACTTCACATAATGCAGTTATAAGGAGTTGACATGTGCAAAGCAGTTTCATAAATGGCTAACACACATGCTAACACACACGCTAACACACACGCTAACACGCGTTTTGATTGACTCACCGCTCAGTCTGGACTCCCCATGAGATCGCGTTGGTTATAAAAGTTAATCCACTTTGATTCTGGCCAAGGTTCACCAAGCATCCATCAGGTTGGTTGATATAGTCGCTGAATCCCGGAAAGAAATTCCAACTTCTGGTGAGTGCACTCTTCTTTAGGACGGTTGAATAGTCCTGTTCCTCTCGTAGCCAAACGCGCATCCGTGGCATTATCGTTCGGTAAGAAAAAAGAACAGGCGTGTCCAGAGTAGGTTAGAAAGAGCTCAGTCTTCAAAAACAACACTTATGCTCGGATCCATGGCTCCTCCAGCCGTGGGTGCGTTTGTTTAGCATCGTGGGACAGCACAGACGCGTCGGAGAGTTGCTGTTTTTTGTTGTTGTTTTTTTTGTTTGTTTTTTCAAAAAAAAAAAAAAACACCAAAAAAAAAACCTGTTTTATAAATCAAAATCAGGCCGTAAGTCATTACATTACAGACGTAGAGCACTTCCGTTCCTTTGTGACGACACAACTGAACAGCTCAGTCGTTTACCAGGAGAGGGTGGAGCAGCTGCTCAGAGAGCAGGATTCAGGAGGATTACTTAGAACTGCGTGAATGAAGCCAAAAACCGCTCTGGGGGTGTTTTTGATAAGGAAATAGCATAACAACATGGCTAAAAACTCCAAAAAGTCGATTTTGCATGATATAGGACCTTTAAGTTTATGTCCTTTTATCTGTTTTTTGTTTTGTTTATTTTCTGTGTGTAAAAAACAAAAATCAGAAATGTGTCTTGAATAACTTATAACCTTGTAAATACCTTCAATAAATATATTTGAAACAAAACATAGTCTCTGTTTACCTGCAAACCACTTTATTTCCAGTTTATCCCCAAAACATTCTAAATTGTACAGTAAGGTGTCTTGCCCAAAACATTTAGCAAGTAACGTGGAATTGAACCATTAACCTCATGTGTCTCAGTAAAGCAGTAAGAAAAACCTACATTTTAGATATACCTAGCATAAAATGATCAGCAATGAATCCATTTCCCATCTTCGAGCTGCAGCCGCTGAGTGACTTTGGGAAAGGCAATGTCAGAATTAATCAGTGTCCCGCGAGCTCAGGCTCAATAAATATTAGATGAGGAACACGTAGGGTTTAGTGAAAATGGCCCCGAAACTCAAATTGATTACAGCAAGAATGCGATAAGTGTTTTCCTCGGCCTTGTCAGTCTGGTACTGTTATAACTCATCATAAACTGGAAGGACTACTACGACAACATCCATGGTATAAAAGGTTTTTTCCCACTTAAGCCAATTTACGAAAATCACGTACCATATAACGGTTTTGGAGTGATTTATAATCTATTTGATAACTTCTATTTGAATTGAAATCGCTTTACCTGCATTTGGGAGCTTTAATGCAGCCGTGTTTACCTTAAGGCAAACATTCAAAAGCACTATTCTTTTAGTTACGTACTATGCATTTAGATTTAACTCAGTGCTTCTCTTTACGGTGACAAACTACTCTCATGAACTCTTATAATTGGCAAAATCCAATAAAAAGTGCCTCCAGGTGGGCCTCCCTTCAGAAAACATCAAACTTAAGCAGATTAAGTAAACTGGAAACTGTTTACAGTCTGCACCTGTTTCCATCTAAATGAATGAGATCAATCGCAGAAATAACATTGTAGTAGACACAGCTGGCGGTCGTCTGGCTTTCGGGGTAATTCGATTCTTTGCAAAACATTAGGATTGTATTAACATTATGAATACCATCTGGAGACACTGTTGCTTGTTGTTTACGCATAAGATTTCCGCAGCAATCGTAAATAACACTCCTTTTCAAGGTTAGAAAGAGCAGCTATTCAAAGATATGTGTACGTTCTGTACCAACGAACCTTAACTGATATGTGCAGCACTGCGGCATGGTGGCATAGCAGTTAGCGCTTGTGCTTCACAGCTAGAAGGTCCCGTGTTTGATGCCCAGATGGGGACTTGCATGTTCTCCCGATATCTGCCAGGTTTCCTCAGGTTTCTCCAGCCACTGAAAATATCACCAGACCAAAAGTCACCAGACCAACATTACCTTCCATCGTGTTGCTTAGGACAAAAGCTTCCCAACTCAGCTTGATCCCGGCCCGTCTTTAGGAAATTTGAACTTTTCAAACAAAAATAACTGGTTCAGCGACAAGGCAGGCTGCTGAAAGGGACCCACTACGGACTTAATGATCAATCAAAAAAATTGCAAGAAATTGTCGGCAGACCGTGCAAGCCGCTACTCCCCATCCAAAAAGAAATGATGTACAAAGGTAAAAAGCAATCATTACAGTAGACAAAGTATACATTGACGGACAACTATTCAATTACCCCCTGGCTTTACTAACTGTTTGCAACAATATCCATGCCACTCAAGCTCAGGCTCAGGCTTAGGCCATAATCATGCCCCCCACCCCGCCCTTCTCTTTACTCTCTTTACCAAGGTAACCGTGGGAACAACCTCCAAAAGTGGTAGGGAATCCAAAAAGCCAAGATCCTGTGGGACTTCCAGATACAAACTGACAGAATGCGAACCCCAATCCACTGTGGTGATGGACAAAGAGCAGAGGAAAGCCCTTGTGGACGTGGCAATGTGCATGGAATTTGAATTACCTATCTTGGGTGAAAAGTAAAAAATAACTGATGTCCTTTGAGTTTCTATGCCCTTGTCTGTAATCTGCCATGTCAGTAATTTGAAAAGGTAAAAGTGGCTCATATTTTTTCGTGGAAGTCCTCAGGAAATTCTAGTCCCATGCGAAGTGATAGTCTTCAATCTGTAAGACACAATCAAAAGCATTACTCTGACCCAAAACAAACTACGATAGCAATACCAAGTGTACCAAGCAACATCAGTAAAAAAGGACCACGAGAAACTAGAGACGTCCGTGGTGCCCGTGGTCATTGGTTTCTCTTACCACTAAATATTCTAAATCTAAGCAGGACTCTTCTGGATAAAGCAGAAATAATCCGATTCCCTGCGCAGTTTGAAAGACAGTCCTCAGTGTCGTTTGTTTGCTCTGCCGGATGTGGACAGCAGAGGTGCGTGGCTGAACGGAAAGTGCCTCGCTGATTTATTTATGGCGCAGATCGTCCTGTTCCATTTGTTGGAGTCTGACATGTTTTAGCCCCGCGCTCTCCATCTGTGGACCGCAGGCTGTTGCTGAATACTGCATCAACAAGATATAAAAGTCATCCTCACAATTTCATTAGAAGGTTAAGGGAAGTTGGGGTTGTCCTCATTTGACGCATCCCGAGAGCGCTGATCATTACGCCGCCGTGTCCCCAGCTCGTTAGACGTACTTGTTTTATTGATTGAGTAATACATTTGATGAATTGTGTCCATGGACTATGCTTCTTTTGTGGTGTGTTCAGTCAGTGATGGTGGTCGGAGAGGTCGTTGGCATGGATTAGTAGCCTCGTCTCTGTCAGCGTCAGGGCAGATGTGGTTACAGAGGGAGCTTGTTCTGAATGTAGAAAGTGTCATGTAGAACAGCGTTTCCCAACCAGTGGTTCGGGGACCTGGGGTACTTGAGGAATTATCAGAAATTGTTTCAGATTAAAAAGGAAGATGAAACTGACTACTTTTAGAACTTTATTTTGAAAGGAAGGGCTATTTAAATGACACTTTTCGGTCAAAACTTTTCAGTCAAATGTTTATTTTGAACATACAACATTGTCTTAGTACTCATTAAGAGTAACTTTGTTGATCCCTTCTATATAATCTGCAACACCCTTGGGGGTAGGGGGTTCATACGTTGAGTACCTCTGAAGGGTTCAAGGGGTCCGCAAGACAAAAAAAGTGGCTGACTGTACCAGTTTGAGAAACTTTAGTATCTGAAATTGGATACAAACAAAGCCATTAGAAAGAATAACAAAATAAGTGTCTCTCGCAAGTGATACTTTATCATGGCGCTCCTCGTGTGTGGTGCCAGTGCGACTGTGTTGTGACTGTTTGCTATTTGTCAAGCTGCCACAGCGAGATGAAACTCATATCCACTCAGGGGTGGACGGGACACAGGGAGACTGAGAGACCCAGTGGCTGTCAGAAAGATCAGATCAGAAGTGATTGAGCAGTCACAATGCATGCACACTTCAACAGCTTCGTCATAAAACTGTTCCAAACTTCATACAGTCTTCATGTAATTCATGATCCGCCCCCCACAGCCCTGTAGTCCCAGACCAGAGCTGCCGAGCTGATCGGGCTCTGTGGGTTGAGAGGAGAGCGGTGCCACTCACAGGACAGATGCGGTTGTTGCGCATGCAGCTCGCCCCTGAACACGTAGTGTGTGGTCTCTCATCATGTCTTGCATTTCTCAGTCGTTCAGTCTGTGGTTTCATATGAGTGAGAGATTATTCATCGTGGGGAAATGTCCTAATGTGTGGTCCATGCTGTTTGTATCACAATTTAAATCACAAACATGTTTAAAATCCTCTTTTGTGTAACAGGCTAAACTTTGTTCATAAATCTTGTCTCTACTCCTCCCCTTGGCAACTCCTGTCATTGATTGAATATTATATTGTCTCTGCTAAATTTAAAGTTGACTGACCTTCACTGTCCTTAATACTGAACTTCCATTAGATGAAAACATCAAGTAAGGCTGGCATATTCTGTATTAGTCCCCATGGGGAAATTTGCCTTCTGCCTTTGACCAATCCTTTGCCATACCTACGGGTCCATCTTTAGATCTTAGTCAGGCACACCCAGCTGGTTGATTATCCTGTTTTACATGTTTTAGGTTGATAGGGTAACTAATTTCCTACTAACTCCTCATATTGGTCGGCCTCTGTCATGCTCAGACTGAGTTTCTGACTTCTTTGAGCAATCACAATGAAGTGTGAACTCTGGGAGGAAACAAACAGTGGTAGTTACTGATTTGCGGTTATAAAAACAAATTTTTGATAGAGTCTCAGAATATCCTAAAGGCTCTGTCCGTATTGCCCACTTCTCCACCAACATATTGATTTTTCTTATAAACTTTTCAGAAAAACAACACAAAAACTAGTTGAGTTTCTGCTCACGCTCCTGCTCAGAGTCCACTGCTGCTTTCTCAGACTCGCTATTGTTTTCACGTCGTTGTGTTGTGACAAAGTGCAAAGTTTAAAAGGTCAAGGAACCTGACTCATTTCTTTCGTACACTATAAATTACATTTGTGTCTCGAGGCAAAAAGCTTACATGCATCTGTTGAGAGCGCTATGAACTTCGTGAACTGCATCTTTTATTTATGGACAGAATGATTGACCCCACGGTGACAGCATGCGACTCTCCGCACCCTTCTGCTGCGTTTTTGGTCGCTTTTGCTTTTGATACAGCAAACGTTTTGCTGTATCAAAAGCTTTCATAAGAATATTATTGGTTACGTAATGGTTATTTACATTCAGACTAAATTACGAAAGGATAGGAGGTTTGCTGGCAGAGTGGTTAGTGTTTTTGAAACCAAAAAGGTTGCATATCCTCCCTATGTGTAGCTGAGTGGTTCACATGTGGGTGCAACTTAAAATGAGAAAGGTGAACAAACATATCAAGAAGGTAAGCGATGTGGTGGGATCGGTTCTCCCAACAGTCCAAGTGTCCGAGGGAAGGACGCTCTCAAAACTCAAGGCCATCATAACTCCTCCCACCCCATTTATGCCCTGGAGGTGATTAACAACAGCACCATCAGACAGAGACTGAAGGCACTGAAGTGCCATTCTAAGGGGTTCAGAAAGACCTTCATTCCTACGGAATTTAGTAATTTGAGATTTTGCATCAAATATAAAGTGCATTACAAATAAAATGTATCTATCTATCTATCTGTCTATCTATCTATCTATTGCAACATGGTTATTGTTTTGTTTACTAGGGCTGCACGATTAACCTTTATTGTATCGAAATTGAGATTTTAGCTACTGTGATAACCTAATCTAAAGACATGTTTGCTAGGGCTGAAACAACTAATCGATTAATCGATGACTAATCGATTATTGAAATAGTCGACAACTATTTTAGTAATCGATTAATCGTTTTCTGGTTCGCACAGACTCAAACAGAGCAAAAATGACATGAAAATGTAGTATTTTTGATGAAAACCTACTTTGTTTTTATAGTTAGTGTGTGTAGTGTTTTGTACATTGTAAATTTCATGAATATCTGTCTGTGTCTCATCCAATAAGAAAGCAGAATTAGCACCAAGAGCCTCCAACAAATATTTACTTTAAGTTTACACCATCAATATGTCCTCAAGTGCTGCCACTTTAGCTTTTTGTGATTAAAAAAAATGAAAACATACCATTTTTCTACACAATTCACAGCCAGGCGATTACTCGATTAATCGTAAAAATAATCGATAGATTAATCGATTACAAAATAATCGTTAGTTGCAGCCCTAATGTTTGCCAATCAGAAAGATAGAGCCTCGCTTTCTTTCGTTCTCATCATTCAAAAGTTCAGAAGAATCAAGTTTGTCTGTTCAGCAGTCACTGAGACATCTGTCTCATGCAGACTGTTCTCACCGCTAGTAAGTGTTTCATCCAGAATGCTGCTGCTCAAGTCCTGACAAGAACTTTTGTTAAAACTTTAAATTCTCCAAGTGTGCCCAGGCTGCGATGGACCAGGAGGAGAATGGATTAGTAAATGAACAAATACTAGTGCAAGACTCTGGGTGTGTGTAATGAGGGCCAGTTTACCCACGAGTACAGTGCGCAGTGGTAGTGAAATCTGAGCGCTTCACGACACACGGTGCTTATCATGCACAAAGAGCTGACAGAGGCATTCATGTATACAATATCTCAATAGTCTACAATGTTAATGAACGTGGTAGACACCAACAGTTTCTTGGCACAATATGAGAAACGTGACCTGTTTCGATAGAAGAAACCGAGTTTGAGGTTACAAAACTTTCCATACTTACAAAAACAACTAAATCAGAAGGTTTTGACATGCGCATCACAGAAAACAATTAAAGTTAAAAGAAAGAAATTACTTACTTTAGCAGTAAGAAACTGAGCAGCTAAACCAGTGCCCAAAGTCGGGCAAAGGTCATTTTTACTGCAAGTTTAATAATATTGCATAATTAAAACCTCAAAAACTAACATTTTATTGTGAGACAGAGCTGACATTATGGTTCCAGGGCTAAATAAAGGAAAGGTGTGGGGAATAGTTTAAACCCCTCTTTAATGTTTGACTACATTGACCACCGATTTGAACCACCCTCAATGAAAAATGTTTGGACACTCTTGAGTTAAACCTTTCAGCTCCTTTTTTACCTGGTCTGCAGTGGTTTAAAGCCGGTGGATTTGTAGTATCACCCGTCACTGGCCATTCACTCGGCTTGTGGTTGTCCAGCCTCCCAAAGTGAAACAATGCTGTTTGGAGTAAAAGATCAAACTCTCCTCTGAACGACGTAGGAGCTGGGTGTCCTGTTGACCTGTTGTCCCTGTCCATTTTTTTTTGACAATTCCTACCACAAGGCTACCTTTTTAAACCTTTGGTAAAGGGTTTGTGAACGAGAACTGCACCCGTTGACAATCAGGCATTAATGCGCCAATAGACCTGTACAAACATGTTCTGAAATGCATGTGATTCTAGTTTTCCTGGTTCTGATTTCAGTCTTTGCTCAACGGTTCTGAACTTGTTTGAAATGGGCACTAATCAGTGATTCCTCATGCCAAATCTAATCACACTTCCCAGAACAAAACTACAGATATAGTGTTGAAAAAAAAAATGCCTCCACGCATAAGAAATCAAACCGGTATAAGCTGAGGACAGTTTTGCTCCGAAAAGCGGACAACCTCATGTGGCCCGCTTCCCCCAGCTAGTGCCGGCGCCTGAATAAGTCATCTGAGCGGTTTCTGAAATGCTTTTTGCACTGTCCCACTTTACTCACGAGTGTTAATGCAAATCTGGGGAGAGCGTTACTTATTCATCGTCTAATTTCAATTTCAAAGTTGCAGAAGTTTGTGTTCGTGGGAAATTAAAATGCTTTTCTGAGTCATTGCTTGCAAAAATCCGTGCACCATCTGGCCCCGTGCCTGCCGCTCTCGACGCGATCAAATATTTAAGTCCAGAAGAGTCGGAGATGATTGTAGCTTGTGCCATTACGTTTGTGTCGGGCGGCTCGCTCTCCCAAAGGGGTGACTAAGCACACTTGCATGATAGGCCCAACAAAATGTGTGCATGTAAGTCAGTCTCGCAGACATGACCTCTTTGCATCTGTGCTTTTCTGATTTGTACTGTGAAATGTTGCTCTTTTATGGTACAGTCGCTCTAAGAAAGTGATACCTTTTCATTCGAATATTGTCTCAAGTTAAATGTTTAATCTTGAATATTGCAATAATGATATACTTGTGATCTTTTTTACCTGAATACTTTAACACTGTCCCTTCCATTGACTCAAAACAAGACTCAAACGTGTTAATTTTGTGATGTGGGTCTGCTTGCAATATGGATATTATGTCACCCAATATAATCATTGGCAAAATACTGGGAAGCCCAAATTAAATTGCATTTTTTTCTGTAATTCATAATCAATGTGTCCGAATTAGAATGGATTTTATTGTCGTTGTGAGTAAAGGTACAATCACAAACTAGTATTTTCTTAGTTTTTTTAATTGGTGCGTTTTGCAACATAGAACATAAGAGCTCTGAATATAAAATATACACTATAGACAGCATCTTCCATGAAGGTGCTTGAGTCATCTTCTGTACTCAGTAGTTGAAGACCTTGTGATCTTATTTATAGACCTTGTGGTCTTTATCTAAGCTGCAGGCTGAGCAGGACTTTAGTCCACTGACGAAGCCTTTTGGATGAGAGGCGAAACGTTCGAAGACTTCAACTACTGAGTACAGCAGATGACTCAAGTACCTTCATTGAAGATGGACAACTCCTGTACGACTGAGAGCTTACACAGACTATAGACAGCAGTTTTGAAGGTGAATAACCACATAGTGCAAATATAACTGCAAAAGGCAGGTATCTGGTTATGTAGTGTTCATGAGTCGGATGGCAGAGGAGAAAATGCTATTCATGTGCCGGTAGGTTATGGTCTGGACGGACTTTAATTCAGTCCTAATTTCTGTGCCCGACACAGATTACACCTAACCTGGCAATAGCCAGATTGATATCAGTGCTAATAACTTTAGCACTGCTATCAATATAGGGTCGCTCTGGCTCAAATCGTTTGGGTAGAAGACGGACTTTTGGTGCAGCATTTGATTGGTTCAAGTACACCTTGTTTTAGTCATCTATGAGTCTCAAAATTACATCAAATCTGTATTTTATTTATAATATGCTATGTGTGTCTCACTCTGTAGTAGCACTCATGTTTTTCTTTCGTCACCACGTTGTTCTACTTAGTATCAATAAAACTTCTTGTTGTTGACAAGTGACATCTGTTTTCTCAGGGTAACAGAGCCATTTGATTGACCCAAACCATTCAAACAGAGCGACGGGAGCAGCACAAGATAGATCCTCACAAACACACCCACAAACATTCTGCTTGCACGCACAGTTAGAAAAACACTGGCAATTACGGATTATACTTGAAACAATAGTTGTTTCTAGCAAGACACGCTTATCGTTGTCCTTACTACTTACAAAATTATCATTATTTTTTGTAACAATTACATGGCTTGTAATTATTGTGTTAAATGGCAGTACCAACCTATATTTGTGGTTCTGTTTCAGATGAAGTCAACAGAGGTGGACCAGGGGCTCTTCACAGACAGCTACTGCAAAGTGTGCAGCGCTCAGCTCATCTCCGAGTCGCAGAGAGTGGCACACTATGAGGTATGTGCATGTCGGGTTCTTTCTTTGCCCTGGCATTTCCCATTTGTGCTTGGATGTGGCCGGTGTCGTGAGAGCTGTGTTTGAGAGCGCTGTCCAGTGGAGCGTCTGCTGCAGCTCACTCAGTGTCAGTGCGGGTTATCAAAGTGTTACCCTGACCCAGGGCCCTTCGCTGTCTCCGCTGTCTGACACGGACTGTAATACAAAGTGAAGGGCCTCATATAGAGACCACAGTCGGGCTGAGGGTGCTGCTCACGTCCACACTCTGACACCGAGCATAGATCACTCAGGACAGGGCTGCGAGGCATCAGGGCCGGATATTCTGAAGAGCAGAGCCGTGTGCGACGCCGGTGCAGCCGGCATAAGCCCCTCTATTCTGTGTCCATATTTAAGACAAATCTTTGCTCATTTTAAATACTTCAGTCTGAAATAATTTAGATGCTGGATATACGCTGGAACTCTTTTTTTTAATGACTAAGTATTCTTGTTTGACTTGAATTTGAATTGAATTTGTCATTGTTTGCAATCCTTACCCCCTGTGCACTGGTATGTGTCACTGCCCTCTCTACAATTCAGTTCAGTTTAAAGATTTGTTTTTGTTCTTCATTCTCATTCATGAACATCTTCTTAAGAAACTTCTTAAAATCTGTTCTTACGAAGGCAGTGTCAGGAATCTGCGCCAAATACTTTGTTCTGAGTTTGGTGAATGCCGACTTGGAAGCGCGTGCGTGTGAGGACTAATTAGCATATGTCACCGCCTATTATTCACCATACAAGGACAAAAAAGTGCTGTGTGCAAAAGACGCCCAGAGAAGGATATGAAAGACAAAAACACAAATCCAAAAGTAATAACCGACAAAACCCCAAAAGAAAAAAATCTCAGCTATCGGCTCCATGCGCTCAAGGACCCTCCTCAACCTTTGGGCGACTTTGCTCTCGGGTCAGTTCTTTAAATAGATTGGGCGGCACCATTTGGTGTAGGGTTGCCACGTATGTCTGACAAAAAACCTGGACATTTCGGCATCCCAATCAGCCCTTTTGCTTACAAGCAGTGACGCCCTTCACACCTAACCCAAGACAAAAAGTACCCTTCTACAGCGAAATTGGGCATAACCTTGTGATGGAGCTATATTAGTTTTGCTTTAAGTAGTTAGTTACTAGTGGTTAATGTCCAGTGGTGGAAAGAGGACAGAAAATTTGTACTCAAGTAAAAGTACAGTTACATGGCTGAAATATTACTCGATTACAATTGCAAGTACGAGAGTAAAATATTAGTAACTTAACTCTTCATAGTGAACTGGTCTAAAACGTTTATCTCTAACAGGAATGATCTTTGCACAGATTTATTAAAACATACATCAAATATCAGTGAGCCTTTTGATACATGAGGCCCAGTCCCAGTTTCAGCAAGTTTAATATCAGACCTGGGGAAGTCTGTTTGAATTATAGACCTATGTTTAAATATCTCATACTATTTACCGGACTACATTTCAACTACCACTATCCCTCAGTTAAGAATAATATAAGTCAAAAAAGTGTTAGCAGAGGCCCTTTCCCACACTGTCTCAAGTGCACTGATGTGGACAGTCTGCACTGAATCAGTTAAAAAAAAGACCTTCCTCTGTGAAGATAATGACAGGTCAACAAAACCTTACCTTCAGAGGCAGATCTACACTGCGCTGGAGTTAAGTGTCCACTGTCAGCCTTCTGTCTTTGTCTTTCTAGGACCTGACCTGACAAAATATTCATCTGTATGAATGAGGTGAAAACGTTTGTAGCTTTACTGAGGTGCTAATGTTACTCACGTGGGGAGAGCTAGCTCCTGTAAACTCCTCCAAACTCATCCCTTCTCTATAGTGATCTATTCTGCACAAAATGTATGTTCTGTGCCGGATTACTGATGCAGTATGTGTCCTAGTGTTTATAAGACAGTCTCCTCGCGTTGTCGATAGTACAGCCTCTGTATCCCCGCGGTAAAAGCAAACGCTGAGTCATAGAGGCAGACACACGTGTGGGCACAGCCAAAGAGCAGGCAGAGGAGGCGGGACATGCGCCCGAGGAGCCAATGTCAGCCTCGCTCTCTTTAAGCTCTGGCCAATCAGAGCAGGGAGTGAGCTGCAGCTGCTGTTGTGTGTGTGGTGTGATCAGCGGAGGAGAGAGAGCGGCTGGAGTAAAAGAGCTGAAACGTGTTTAGGACTGCGCTGTAGTGTCCCAGGAGAATATGTTTTTTCCCCGGGACAGACCATTAACAAGAAGGACAATCAGGTCAAACCGGGACAGGTGGCAACACTAATATGGTGTAATGGGAGTGCGCACCTCGGCTACATGAAGTCGTAGAATCAAGGCACACGTTCGTCTTTAACTATATTAATAGAGCACCTTTACAGTAATGCTACATTATTTGTGAACGGCGGCATTCAAAACTTTTCGCAGTACTGCATTGGTACTTTACTTGTGTCACAGGTTAAAATGCAGTGGGAGATAAAACTTATGGTGCAGTCAAGACAATAAAAAGGAATTAAATAATGATTTAATTAGTGGCCAGGTAAAAGCCAAGTTAAAAGGAATTTAAAAAGGGTAAACAATATTATAAGACGGGTTAAAATGGAGGTGCCTGCATTAAGGTGCGGTAGTCGTGGTCAGGACGGGGGCTAGAGCCTGCCACCGCCGCTCCTGTCCGGGGGACATCCCTGTCTTGACATCCCTCGCCGCCACCTCACAGCCCAACCTGGTGCCTCGTGTCGCATCCCGTCCCTGTGTCTCGTGTGGGTCCTCCTCCCGCTGGGGAACCTTTGTTCTCCAGTACGGCACCTCAATTCCGTTCGTCCTCCTCCTATGGCATCCACAACCATTACTGCCCCGGCACTCCTGTCCACTCTTTCTCCTGTTCTCTCCTCGGTCTCCATTTCCGTCCTTTTATACCCTTGCTGCAGGTGTGCCCACCTGAGGGAATCAACAGGGCCGGGCAACGAGCTTGGATGAGTTAAAAACATGCATAAAATCAGTCTAAAACCATGCATAACAAAACAAACTAAAAACAACTGAAAACCAGTCAGCTTGTGCCTGTGTCACATGCAACAAGTGATATTACCATCTTATTTCTGTATAATGTTGGGTCCCATCAGGAGCAGATCGTGAACAGAACTGGAGATTTCTCTGTGCGTAAGAGTCCTCCAGACTGTTCTTAGGATTTGTTCTTACAGAGGAATATTTTCAGTTAAGAAAAAGTTTTGTGAATGCCTTCCTAAGAAGGCCTTAAAAACAAATGTGCGCGTAAGAACGTGTTGTAAACGTTCGTGAATGAGGCCCATTGTTCTTTTTCTTTACAAAGACGTGTATCTGGGATCAGAGGGGATTTCTTTGAATTCCCGATGGGCGTGATTGACAAGAGTATCAACCAATCAGAGAAAAGCCAGATATGATGCAAGCGGCATGCAGCGTATTATGTAAACAAAGAAGTTGTGGTTTTACGAAGCGTCAGCCAGAAGAGCAGAGACAAATGTCAACGACGCATGTCATTTTTGCCACAAAAACTCTAATAGAGAGTCATTAGCAACTCTCGATGTTAGAGAAGAAACAATGGTGTCCAAGGGGATAGACGAAAAATAGGCAGGAGTCTGGATGTCTTATGCACGAGAAGTTTATTTACCCGGAGACATTCCAAGTCTGCCTAGGCTTCCACATGAAGAGGAATAAACGATTTGAGATGTCATTGACTGATAGCAAAGTTCCAGACCGTCCTGCTTTTAACAGAAACAAAAGCAGGAGTAGATGGGGCCAGGCAATTTTAATTAGTATAGTATAAATATTTTATTCTCTTCACCTGGTTCTTCTTTCTTCTAAATTCTATAATATTTGCAGCGTGATTGAGTTTATATCGGATCTGCTGCCCTCATTTTTTTTAAAGTTCATCCAAAGTTTGCCGTCCTTTGTTTCAACTTTTAAACCCGTCTGCTGGCACCTGCTCCTGTCTCTAAACCCCACGTCCTGCACCAGCATCAGGCGCTTTGTTCGGTCTGGGAGGTGCGCAGAGAGGAAGCGACTGGACGAAATCAAATCAAATATTCATTCCGTTATTGTTCTGCACACGGGCGGAGGGGGAATTATTTGGAAAAGACCCAGAGTTTGGAGATGTTCCAGTAGCCTTCAGCCGGTAATGCTCGCTGACATGTTTGGGGTGAGGCGCCGAGGAATTATGCAGCGGGGGAGATAAAGACAGGGGAACTTTTCTCTTTGTGGAAGACAGGGATTTTCATCTTCAGCTTATCAGAGTTCAAGATGTGCGGGTTCTTTGACTTTGACTAAGGACTTTGGTGTCCTCAGGCAAGAAAGAAACCAAAAAATATAAAGTTCAAGTTGTTAATTGGTTCAAACTCTTTCGTTTGTAGGAAGTTTGTCACGTTTAGCTAGATGTTTTTAGCATCAGTGTTACTTCCGGGAAGTGGTTAAAGTGGGATTTGGGAGGTGGGGGAACTCTAATCTTTAACAAGCAGTAGGATACACGCTACATTTTATATTTTTATGTACTGACTTGTAGTCATTGGTTCTGAACAGTATATAGTATTCATACTGCACAATACAAGGTATGTGATACTGTAATTATTTTATTTTCCAATATTTTTTAATACCTTGAATTATTTTACATATCCTTTAGCAGGTTTTAACAATCATAAATGATTAAGGATCTATGTGATTTACCAAATGAACAAATTCTGCTTTTGCCAGATCCACACATTTTATTTGTTTCTATAATCTATTAAGCTCCTCTCTGGGCAGACATGGTGCTCTGCAGTCCTACGTCTAAGAAGAACCAATTTCTTGACATATTTGTCAGGATCCACTTATTCAAAGGAGGCCCAACCAAAGAAATGAACATGAGTGCTGAAACATTACTTATTAACAATTTTGGCTTGTTATTATGTTGTTCATTTAAGAAAATCTTCTTTCACAGTCTTCCATTACTTTTTTCACTGGGGGAGATTTGTCGTTTGTCATTGGCCACTGGGCCGGTCAGGGGTGAGCCTCCCACCACCAAAAGTATTCATATTTTTGGGATAAATAAATGAACATTTCATTATCATCACTGCTTGAATAGAATAGTCTTGGACCTAAACATAAACGTTTTATTATATTCCAGCATTTTAAGGCTTTGGAGGAAAAAAAACAAAAAAACAAAAATACAGCAATAGATTAATACAGAATAATAAAAAGCCTAATAATAGACTAGGACTACTCAGAACTAAACCAGGGCAAAAATATGCAATATCAGGACTAAGACAGGACTAAATCACATCTAAACTAGGCCAAAGGCCTAACACAGAACGAGAGAGCTATATGACCAACTGAACCAAGACCACATCTCAAACAACCAGGCCAGGCTAAAGCTGCATTTTAGTCAATGAGGAACTGCCTTTCTAACACCTTCTTCCAGATTGTCACGTGGTTCATGACGTTGTGCCGTCTTCATCAAAGAGATCAATAAGAAGTCCTAATTAGGGATACACCGATCTGATACTGGTGTCAAATATCGGAGCCGGAGTCACTTGCTTAGTGTCTAAATGTTCATTATAACCCAGAGGTTGCCTGTTCTACCTCAGCTCTAGTGCTGTCTTATACCTGTCTAAATGCCTCCAGTGTCTCCGCTCCACTTCTCACTGAGAAACAAATCAATGGCACCGTATAAAGTGCAGTTTGAGTTCGCAAGCACTGAGCTGGGGGTCCCAAAATGATTCAAAATATATATTTTTATAGCGTATTTGATGTAAATCTTAATTGAAAACCGCATCCATTTGCAAATTGAGGTCAAATAACAAAGTGTAAATACATATCTCTAAACCAGATTTTGTTTTGTTTTATTTGCTTGATATTATCTTTTTTACTATCATCTATTATTACAAAGGAAAATACATTTTTCTTCTACTGCTGATGTGAACCTACCAAAGAGAACAGAATGAGGATGGCATGTTTTCGATGAGGGAAATGTGGTTAAATCATTACCTGTAATGACAAATTGCCTTTCCCAGGCATGGTTTTCAATCTACACCTCCTCTCGTATGGATCTGTTGTTTTAGGGCAATAATAATAGCTGCGCATCACGAGAACATGAGGCTAATTCTGTCCTAATGTAGATACAGATTGTGTTGGACAGAACGCAGTGTTCCTTGGGACTGATCCAGAGAATGTGCTCGTGTCCTTTCATTTCCAATAACTGATGAAATGGATACGTGGGCACTTCCAAAATGTCATCAGCGCCTCGTTTCAACTCTGGGCGTCAAAAGAAGACATTATTCATTGAAATCTGATCAAGTCTTCCAGTATTCCAGTACCAACTTATAATATGATCAAACTGTCCAGCATCATTGCTTCATTGTATTCGTTGGCGGACAGTGGAGTAAATGAATAAAACAAGGAAGAACCAACTCCTTAGAAAAGTCTCGGCATGTTCTGGCAATCAAACCCAGGACCTAGGTCTTACTTTGGGGGCAGTCTGCCGCTGATCATAGAGGGACTTTGTAAATAGCCATCATTTACAAATTGTTAAGGACATTTGCACAGTTGTGTCTGTTTCTGTAGATTCAAACTTGTGTTGTCGATCCTCCCCTGTGACTTTCATTAACACATCCCGTCCAATGCCGTGCACAATCTGCCCCATTTGTAAATCAGTCCATCAGGAATTGACCCCACGAGCCCTGGCGCTTATCGCCCATTCTGTTTAAAGCCCTCATTTTGACGGACATATCCTCTCATTTAGAGTAATCCGGTTGTTAAGTGATGGAGAGGAGCGTATAGAGACTTTCGGAGTAGCGGAGCTTACGGCCGTCATTTTCAAACATGTCAAAGTCAAAAGGCCGGAGCTGTGAGCGATCACACAGATCACTGCTGAAAGAGGCGGGAGGCTAATGCTAATGTGTGCTCTCGCTGTGGACTGAGGAGCGGTCCGGACGTGGTGTACATGTGAGTGGGCCGTTTGTAAGGCTAGTAAAAATAAAGGGAGCATTTTCAAGTATTTGTAGACAAAATTAGGGTATTTATTGCGCTATATTGATGTTGTGTTGGGGTGGTAAATGTTTTTCCAATTATGTCGTGTTGTCGTGGATATTAACGCGCTTTGAAAATGGGATAAAAAATGTTCCCTCTGGCAACCGATCTGGATATTTATCTTGATATCCGATTTGCACAAGCACCAACAGCAGTGCTTAGTTCCTTCTTCTAATTTCAACTTAATGGCGGACTGCGAGGCAAACTGGCTCACATACTGTATAGTGCATAGTTTCTTTGGCGTCTGAACGTTTTGTTGCCGGAAACTTTCGAAGACACTATCAAAGCGGCTCAGGCCATAGCTGCAAAATGAGTGCTTGGTTGTAGCTTATTTTTCCTATAGACAGACCTTAGTGTTAGTTTCGTTTCGGCTACAACTGTGGCCTTCCTCAGAGGTTGTCACGTGATGTTGCTGTGACGTGTCTGGTCAGCTGATTTATACAGTTTTTGGCACTGTCTTCCTGCTTGTGGTAGCAGGCTGACAGCGCCATCTGCAGTCCGACTTCTTCAGAACTGTGTCCCAGATGTGGGAAAGTTGGTACGCCCCCTCGACCCGGTTCACAGTCTGGGGGGCGCGTTTCCGGATCTCGATGGCGTCTCTGATCCAACGGTGGTGTTTGTTGCTCTCAGTGCCGTTGACGTGGGCATTGTCCCAATCCATAAGATGGCTCTTCCTCTTGCAGTGGTCTGATATGGCAGACTTCAGGTGTTCTTGTTCTGCTTGTCGTCTGGTGGCTCGTGTGCACGCTTTTGATGTGTCTTTTTCACATTCTGTTCGATGTTCCTTCTTCCTGATGTTGAACGCTCCGCCAGTTTCTCCCACGTATGATTGATGACGAAACTGTCAGGTACGAAACTAACACTAAGGTCTGTCTATAGGAAAAATAAGCTACATAATTATTAGAAGACCTAATGAACCTAATCGGACTAGTGCTTGGTTGTCTCGCTCAACTCCCCATGATGCTTTCCGCCAATGTATTGTTAGCTACTGTTCAAGACGCTATTGGTTGATTGATTTTCATGTGTACCTTGAATGACAATGAAATCCAGAAGTGTCCTCTGCATTTTCAAAGCCCATAAACCATTCCTGGAACTCAAAGCTGCGTCAAGAATGACCCATCCCATTTGTTAGCATCATGTTTGCTAAAAATGGTGGCTTGTCCCTTGTGTTTGCTATGGTTAATTCCGCCTGCTAACAAAGGAGGCAACACACAAGGAGCTTACAATATTTGTACTCATCAAACACTCACTGTATTAAAACTTAAAACCATAAATTATCAACACTGAGCTGCCTAAAAGCAGGTTTGCAAGCCACAATTATGAATGATACGTCCACTCTGAAGTGAAAAGAGGCCTGAAAATAACTGTAGTTGAGTTTAGATGACACCTTTTAAAACAAGGCAGAAGCGTGGCACTGTATCTATTTCCGTCTAAGTTACAAAACTGTGGGACCTTTCATTGTTGCGGAGTTCTTTGAAAAGGTGCAGCATTAGCAGCATTAGCATATCGCCACCGGCTCCGCGCTGTCTGTGGGGACGTCTTCTCTGAACCCAAACACCGCGGCTGTGTCAAGAACAAAGGGCCGCTGGAATAATCTGCGCTAAAAGCATTTCAGGAAGACGTGTACACGCGCCATTTCTTTTGTCCCAAATTTCTCTGAAGCCACAAAGGCAGGCACGGGAGTTGACAGGAGCCACTTTGTAAGCCGTGTAGTGGATCTTGGTGCTGTCTCCGCCCGCGGGTTGATGAGGAGCACTTCTAAGGCGTGAAGGGAAGTTGAGTCTAAAACGTTTGTTGACATCAAGCCTGTCAGCGCGAGCATCGGAAGGTGGTGGTGCAGTTCATTTTGAGCGAGGTATCGTTCAGCTCCAATTCATTTCACTCTATTGTCAACTCTGCCACATGTAGAGCATATCAAAGTGGCTCAAATCTTAAACTGTGAGTGCAAACCATAACATTCTTAACAGAGCAATATCAAACGCATACAAAATGCCTGCACAGTAGGTCTGGGACACAATATCGTTTTGCAATATGTCACAATTCGTGCTTGTATTGTTAAATTATACCAATATGGTACCGGAAAAAATGTTTCAAGTTTTGATGTCTGTTGGTCTAGGGCAGGGGTGGACAAACTAAGGCCCACCCCTAGCCCTTCAATCCAACCCACAAAACATGATCAAGTCCGATAAGCCTCGCCTCAAAATATGAAAACAGCAATCTTTTCATTTACATTAAGAAAGCTAATGCAATGCACAAGGCATTTTTCAGTCCATTTAAGAAATGTACTTCAAAAACCCAATCTGGCCCTTGCATCAAAAGGTTTGCCCATGGTCTAGGGACAGCATTAAAGGACGTTACTCGGTTGTTTTAGCTCAAATATAAAAATAAATGATACAAATGTAAAAGAAATAGTCTTTTATGGAATAAATTAACATTATTGTTCTGTTGTCTGGCTCTAGATGACAAGTATTTTAGAATAAGTATCGAGGTATCGTTCAGGTATCAGTATTGTAAACTTTGCATTGTTAAAGTACCGTATCGAAATAAATGGTCACAAATGGTAAATTGATCACATTTATATAGCGCCAAATTTCTACCTAATTTAGGCACTCAAAGGGCTTTACATCAAGGAACCACTCACCCATTCATACACCAGTGTACACAGACACTGGAGGCAAGGTGGGGGAAGTGTCCAAGGACACAACGACAGTGTTCGACTGCAGGATTCAAACTGCCGACCCTCTGGTCACAAGACGACCTGCTCTACTCACTGCGCCATTGTCATAGAGAGTATTAGTTGCAATACGTCTTTGTTGCTATACGTGTATAGTATTGGAAAACATGTATTATACGCAATACTTTTAATATTTAACTAAGGTCTTTAAATAAATGATACAAATATGTTTTCATTCAATATCATTAATACCTGTTTTGGTGCTGATTGCTTTAAACAAAGGAGGATACTTTTAAACTATGTCAGCCATTTGC
The DNA here is from genome assembly GCA_007210695.1 of Neogobius melanostomus. Lineage (NCBI taxonomy): Eukaryota > Metazoa > Chordata > Actinopteri > Gobiiformes > Gobiidae > Neogobius > Neogobius melanostomus. Next base: position 401,726 of record VHKM01000873.1, read on the forward strand.
AGTTTTCAAAATGTTTTACTCAATGTCTGATTTATATTTAAAATAACCTTTGAAAACTCAACTTGTGCTTTCTCATTCAATTCATTCAGGATATTGCATTTCGTTATATTGACATGTATACACATACAGTGAGAACCATATGTTTACAAACATATACATACATACACTTCCTGGCTGATGTCTTGAGATGTTTCTCCAATATTTCCACATAGTGTTCTTTCTTCATCTATTTTGTGAAGTGCACCAGTCCCTCCCGCAGCAAAACAACCCCACAGCATGATGCTGCCACCCCCGTATTTCACAGTTGGGATGGTGTTCTCAGGCTTGCAAGATTCCCCCCTTTTTCTTCCAAACGTGACGATGGTCATTATAGCCAAAAATATGTCTCCAAATATGCCTTATTTTGCAAACTCCAATCTGGCATTTTGATGTTTCTTTTGGAGTAAGGGCTTCTTCCTGGCTTCTTCCTTCACTCTGAATAATGGCAAACTCTTACCAGGTTCAGCCAGCATCTTTACCAGGTCTTTTGCATTTGTTCTTTGGTTGATATTCACATTGCAGACCACTGCATGTTCATCTCTGAACGTGCTGTGGAGAACTCGCCTTCTTTCTGATCTGTATGATGACTGGACATTTCCATCATTGTTTAAACCAATGAACGTGAAACCTTCAGTGTGTCTTGAAATTGCACCCAAGGAGTAACCAGACTTGTGTTTCCAAGGTCATGACATCATCATCTGGGCTTTCCCAAATTGTTTAAAGGTATAGTAATTTTAGTGCAAGTAAACTTAACAAAAACATTTCTAAAAAAGTCTATCTCAAATTCTTCTGGAATTTAGCAAATAGAAATATGTTTTAAAATTATTCTTGAGCTAAAAAAATTAAAAGTTAATTCTGGTTTCATGTCAGAAAACTATAAAAAGACACATTTGCATTATTAAGTGTATGTAAACATATGGTTCTCACTGTAAATAGTATAATGTATTGGGATACTTATTGTAACAAAAGTGTATCGTCTCCCAGCCCTAATTTACAATAGGGGCAACAGATGAAAGGAAGGGGAGAGTTCAGCTTCCTGTAAGCCTCATGGATGAAGCTGCCCGTCTGTCTGTTGTACTTGGTACAGATCAAGACTCTGTGGTCTTTTCCCCCAGACTCGATCTCACTCTGGGATAACCCTATGCGCTCTGTTGCTGTAATTTCAACGGGCCCTGTCCAGGTCATTGCTGTTGAGCCAAAACAGCACAGTCTTACAAAATCCAAAAGAGCAACTTGGCATCCAAAGTGTGTACAAGAGACTTTCTTGGATAAAAGGCTTTGTGTTCAAATCTGGAGCAGATCACGTCCCCATTTCTGTTATTCAAGCAACTCCATTGTCGTCCAAAAAATGGAGACTCGGGTCTAGCAAAACACCATGAACACTTTCCAAAACATTGAGACGCACAAAAATACTTGCCTGGCCTGCCAAACGACATGCCTTTTCATAGATATTTCAAAGACATATAGTCTGGGAGCGAGCGTGATCTCAACAATTTCCCGGTGGGCGTGATTGACAGACGGCATCAACCAATTAGAGCAACGCTAGATACGTTGCAGTAACAAGCGGCAGAAAGCCTTTCCAAAAACGTCCTTTTTTACGAGGAACGCTTCGAACGCTGTTTCTTGCTCCGGTTTTAGGGATTTCATATTTTCCAAATGATTTAAAACAGACGAAAGAGCCGAAGAAAACAGTGTATCGGCCGCCATCTTTAATGTTTTGGAAGAGTGCGTGGTGGTGACAAGTGACGGCTTCCGTCTCTTGGTGCGTGATTGGACCGATGTGGGTCAAATCGTGAAATGATTGGCTGCCAGCAGCTGCCCAGACGGTTCTTCTTTTGAACAGAAAGGAGGAGTGTCTGGCAGGCCAGGCAACAAAAATACAACCTTGTTTGGCTTGCGTACCTCTTGAGTCTTTCATTTCTACTCAAAGTACCCTTCAACTCTAAGGTGCAGCCAATCATTTAGAAAACAATCTGCTAAACTGTATTTTGTATTTAAAAAAAAGAAGCAAAAACACCCTGAAATTAAAAGATTTTTCTGCAAATTATCATTGAGAAGAAGTGTTCCTCCAAAATATTGAAATACTGCCAAGTCCTCGTGTACCCTGGTTGGCAAACACTGGCCAAAGAATAAAATTGTCTGCAACTTAGTACAGTGTATCCAAACGCTAACCACAGTTCTTGGAAGGACGCATAAAATGTCTTCAAAGGAACCCATTTTTCTCCATGCGTTAACAGTTGAACCTTTTTCACCTTTTTTAAGGCGAGACACGGCAGGTGAAAGTATTGATTTTTCATGCAGTGGTCGAAGTGGAGATTTTTATCTATTTTCCTCCCTTTACATCTTAGTTTTCATGTCAGAGTATAAAAATGACAAAACTCACCCCGCATGATGCTTATTTTATGATGATTTGTCCGCCTGCGAGGCAGAGGTAACCCAGAAGTAGCAGTCGAAAGACCGTCTTTCCCGCGGGTATTCATTCACAAATATTGACAGATTTTACATCCACGTGTGCTGTGAAGGGTCCCCGTGACGACGCTATAATCCAAATATGGTATTTTTCCTCCTGGGAGACGCCTGGTGCAGAAGAGCCAAAGAAGGTTCCGCGCACTCGCTACAAAACTTGAGGGCTTGTTTTCTCTGAATGAGAGAAGGCCCCACTCGGGCAGCGGGTGAGCCCTTATAGTCGCTCATACAGACTCCAAACTTTCCAATCTTGGACATAACAATATTTTGAAGGTTTTTTCTGAGGGATTTTTAATATCTATTCCTAGCCTGATTTATTCAGCTTTGAACCGAAAAAAACAGGCGGAATTTGAGTTTTTACAGATTTTTTTCACTTATGATTATTGAAAAACTAAACAATACAAAATCCCCTCTGAAAAAATCTTAGTTACTAATATGTCAATAAAATGGTTGATGGTTTTTAAATGTCTGAATGGGTTGGCTCCATCTTACCTTTCGGAGCTTTTGTTGATCCGTGATCCAGGTCGAACATTGAGATCCACCAATCAAATGACTCTGGAGGTTCCAAAATCTAAGCGTAAAACCAGTGGAGACCGGGCTTTCGCCGTAGCGGCTCCGAGACTCTGGAACAGCCTTCCGCTGAATGTCATAATGGCCCAGTCCATTCATGTTTTTAAGCCGTTGTTGAAAACTCATCTTTTTGCTTTGGCCTTCAACACAAGCTGAGCAGATCCCATGTATTTTATTATTATTGTTTCATGTTGTATATTTTGTGACTGTTTTTATTCTTCAATTGTATTTTATAATGTTTGTTGTACAGCACTTTGGGCGGTTGTAGCTGTTTTTAAATGTGCTATATAAATAAAGTTGACATTGACATTGACATTGACAAAATGAAACCATACATTGTAATCTGGCTCAATCCATTATTTTTATTTCGTTGCCCAAAATATAGGCAATTTTGGCCATTTTCATGTAAATGTCTTATTTTTATATGAAAACATAAAATAACAGAAAAATGCAATACATTTTTCCTCATATTTATATCAGTAATGTTCAGCAAAAGTTTCAAATTGATATCTCTACATTTATTTATTTTTTCCCTATTCACCTGCAGTGTCTCGCCTTAATACCCTCGCCGACAGTTTGTGCCGCTATTTTATTTTCGGAATCCCATCTAAAAGCCGCACATTGTCATGCAGCATTTCCATCCATCCCCCGGATCGTCTTCTTGCTGCGCTCGGGCTGCACTCACGGCCCGGCACACTTTGGTCGTCTCGGGGGGGGGGGGGGTTTATTGCACTTCAATCCATCCCGACATCACAGGCATCAAACCCGGCATCAAAGACGGCCGCTACACTCTGCCCCGCTCTCATCTCCTCTCTCCTCTCTGTCTTTCTCCTCTGCCGTCTATCAATCCACCATTTCCCCCGCTTCTCCCACACCTGCAGTCATTTTAAACTGGACTTTGCTCGTATCGCCTTGTCATGCTGCTTTGTTTACACTCTCACTTGTGTATTTGCCTGTTCTCTTTGGCTGCGCTGATTGATCACGCTCTAATGAAATCTTCTCGGGACGTTTATTTGTAGAGAACGATTTTGAATGGCCCTGTACTCGATTTTTTTTCTTACGAGCTGAGCAATTCCATTAGCTCGTTCGTCCTTCAGTGTATTGAATAAGCAGTGGTCGGTGAAAAAAAAAAAGGCCGTCCATGTAATTACGTTACATTTTTATGGATTGTGAGCTCCCAGGGTGTGTTTTTTTTGTGGTTTAAGCTTGACTGTGACGCCGACCCTGAAAAGTGACCCTGAAGGTTGGAGAACGGAAAAAGTTGGGAGTGAGTTTGGATCACATCGAACAGTTTCAACTTTTGCTCCGTTTTCCATTGCTGCAAACCAAAAAAATAATCAGGAGCAGGGCCTTTAAAATTCTAATTACTACTTCAAATTAGCTCGTGATTTTACGGCGCGTTGCACTTGATTTATCATTGGAAACTGTTTGTTATTAGTGGCGCGATCTAATATGTAAATGTGTTTGTGCTGTGGCCTTTTAGCGCTTATGAGAGACAAAGATCTCAACTGCACCTGCTTTTGTTGTGCATACGCTTAGTAAATCAGGCTATAAACCTCTTTTTTGTTGTTGTCAGTCCTCTTTCTATTTCTTTTAAATGAATGAATACATAAAGCAATTGGAAGTACTTTGCAGAACAACGAGGATGTTTCATACAGGAGGCTACATCAAATTACACTTTAAAGACAAATAAAATCACAAAAAACGTTATGCCTCTGTCTTATATAAGGGTGTCCCAGATTTGAGCTGCATCAAACGGAAGCGCAGCCTCACTGGGTTTTGTCACGACTCTGCGGGAGACCACTCCCTTTTACAATGACAGTAGATTCTTGAGTCTTGCCTTCATCTTACTGTCTGACAACCTAGCCTGGCATAAAGCTAGACTGACTTTACAGTCTGGAATTGTGGTAATAGGACGCAATTTCCAAATTTATGTTACAGAATACTGAATACTTGCCTGTATTCCGTTACTCTGGCCAATCAGACTACTGTATTCTGAATACTTTAAAGACTTTTTAAATACACTGTATATTATTGGAGTGTATACTCTTGATGTAGGATTAAAAACGTGTAATTTCATTGCACTGCCATTTATTAATGCTTAATTTGCTTAATTAGACAAAGTGCTTAATGCTCACCGGGAGAAAAGGTCGTATCTGCTGTCGCAAATGTGCAGCCGCTCCAGTCTGCAGATTATAACACTGATAAACCATGGCTCGCACGGGGAGCATGTTTGAATGCTCCATGGATAAGTTTTCATCTTTATTTTTATATTGGAAGGACAGTCTTTTTATGAACCATTGGAACATTCCTGCATTTTACTTTGCATCCCACTCGACAGAGGAGTTTGGGAAAGTGTGACAAACTGCAGCCTGTAGCTAACAGCTAACCGGTAACTTAGCTTACTGCTACCGCTAACAACAACCAGCTTTCATTCTAAATGTTTGAAAACGAAAGCGAAAAGGTAAGAGGTCATTTGCCATCTTCTACCTTGTGGGTTCTCTCCTCTCCTTCTCTGGGCTGCTCCTTGTGTGTGTCCTCGCATCAAGTCGTGTGCGTGCTCAGCTGTGCCTGCACTTTATTTAGACTCATTTAACATTTTCTCTTTCTTATTAATGACGTGCGGTAGGACTGGATGATGAAATTTTAACAAAAAATGTATTCTAAATACGTAATGGCGGTACATGTATTCCGTTATTCCCCAACACTGGCTTTGCGTTTACGTCCTCTGCCATGATTGTTTGTAGTCCACACGTGCAGTCGAGTAAATGTTCAGGTGAAAGCCCTCAGAGCAGCTTCTCCTGTGGCTTTAAGGACAAGTCCAGCTCATTTTAAAACAGAAGAAAGGGCTCTGGTAAAAGATCGTTGTGTCGCTGTTTTGGTTACGGCCCACAGGAGCACAGGTGTTTGATGGGAAATCCTAGCGCGGAAGATGACGCACTGTTAACTCTCGCCTCCCGTGCAATGATTGGCTCGTCTTGGTTTTGCCAGAGTCAGCGAGATTCAAATCGCACAGTGCCACTGCGCCCTCCGATGAACCAAACCCCGCTCACCTGTCTCTCACTGAAAGAACATTGTTGATGGCTTTGCGTTTTGGAGAGGGATTCTCATTCTGATGTATCATTTGTAACTAAAATGTATGCTAAAATGTACGTCACAAGTGTTAACCATAATAGCCTTGGGATATTTTTTTCAAAAGTTTGCAAAGTGAGACATCTTCTTCAGACAGGATCGTTTTGATACACCAGAGTGAGTGCTCTTCTTGCGCATAGACAATCTTTGGCGTTTTTCTTCTCGGTGAAAGTAAGCTAGCCCGCACAGCAGAAGCAAGGCCTGAAAAAGACTTCGCTGTGTTGCTCTAAATGTTTCACCCTTGGGATATTTTCATCTTTGCAAGTACCTGTGTGTCCAAAGCATTTCAGTAGAGCTTATATATATTTCTAAATGTTACTTTGTATAGGTTTGTCACTCCATGGTTTGCGTTGCAATTTCATGTGCACTGGCTATAGCTAAGTGTGTTTAGCTTATGAAAATATATAGTTAGTTGTAATTGCCCCCTTTTATCTGTATGTTACAGTTACCAATTTATCATGAAAGAAAGCTTTACTAGAACAAGAAAAGCAAGCCTTGTGGCCAGAGTTTTCTTTAATGCTTCGTGTGTTGTGAGGACTACACATGTACGGTATGACCATAGTGATTTATTGAAGATTTGATTAACTATGAACGTCCCCCGTTTGACCATTTAATTTTAAAGATTTGTTTAGGATTAACTTTTCTGCGGGGCATTAAAAAGCATTAAAAGTCATAAAACTAATTTAGCCAAAATCAAGGCCTTATATGTCATTAAAAAGCATTAAATTAGATTCAAATTGGCATTAAATCTAAATTTGGAAATTGATGACATTGCTCAAAAAAAAAAAAAATTCTTTATAAGTTAATAAGAAATACTGGAATTATGGTCTGAAACATGTTCATTTACAATTTTGGCTGAAACTGACCATGCTTTTTTGCTCACAGGTTTCCCGTTTTGTCCATTTCCCTTTCCTCTGTTTGATGAACTGTTCACTGATCTTAAGAAATGAAATATGCGCAGAATTTTTTTTCTGCGTTTGGGGCATTAAACTATAGTATTTGGGCATTCAAAATGGCATTCAAAAGCATTACATTTCACTTGCTTCTGTCTGTATAAACCTTGAACTTTGCACAAGCTCTCATCTTCGAGATTCTCAAGGTCCTCATCTCAAACAAGCCGGTCCGATTGACAGCTTTGAAAAACTGTCCACAGGTTTTTCTCGGGCTCTATCTCCCCTTTTTCTCTCGCTCCATCAAATCTTTTCCATCTGAACGTCTTACTCCTCTATCATTTTTTAAAAGTTCACATTTCTGTCTCGTAATACACTCCCAGAAAAGTTCGCCGTCTTTGCCGTGAAGGATGCTGCTAATCTAAAAACAAGATCTGTACGGGCCTTTGGAAATTTGTCATCTTTGACGTCAATCCATCACCGCGTTTCTCCCCTTTTCGATACATCCAGAATGTCACAGTCGACTCTAATATAGGGCAGGAAAAAGAGCATTTCCTTTGTATATTCAAAGGGAGTACATGTGTTTGAGCAGTCTGCGAATGGGAGACGCCAATAGATAATGCCTCGTGCTTGACTATTGTCTTTTGGCGTCACCTAATTTGCATGTTCTTCACGTTTTGGGGTGGTTTAAGTCGGGATGCTTAATTTCCCAGTCAACCAACATGCGAAGTAGTACTTTTTTCCCACTATGTGGTAGAACCAAGATAAAATGCAATTATAGGGTAAGGTGTGTGAGGGAGACTTTTGTTATACATGGGTGTTTATTTGTACATGTTTTTGCCTCTGAGGTAGGGCTGAGAAAAAAAATCGATTTGATTAAAAATCGAGTTGGTATGTCAAATCGATTCATATTCTCAAAAAATCGATTTTTTTAGATTTTTTTTTTTAGCTCTCTGCCCCCCTCTCTGAAGAAGGTCCTGCTGTATAAATTTGCCAAGAAGAACACTGCCCACCTCAGGATGTTTTTGTTTTATTAGCTCAATCGAAATACAGCAATAGGCGGCCATGCCTTTGCTCTGCCCAATCCCGTCAGACCTTGGAAGCTAAGCAGGCAAGGGCCTGGTCGGTACTTGGATGGGAGACCATTTGGTAACATCAGGAAGCCTGGCGAATGGAGTGAGTGAGAGAGTCAGTCTACCCCAGGGCAGCTGTGGCTACAACAGTAGCGTACCACCACCGAGTCTGGACTGAATGAATAATGACAACAGTGTAGCGCAGTGACTTTTCAGTTAGAGAAAGGGTTGCCTTTACAGTTTTGTTTATGTTGATGCACTTTCGTTGACTACAATAAATATATATATTTAAAATATATTTACAGTTCGCCGTTATTTTGTTTTAAATGGGGGAGAAAAAAAATCGAATCAAATCGTAAGCTCCACTCTGAGGTCTACATTTTGGTTTATAAAATGAAGAAATAATAACTAGTTGGAGACTAGTTAGAGACTCGAGTTGCCGCTGGTCACGCAGATGTCTCCGAGACGTCCTCTAGAGATAAGGCAAGTCTCCAGGTAGTCTCGGTGAAAACAAACAGGTTCAATTTCAGGGGAGTCTCTGTTCTCTGCATGGTTTTCACATGGCCTCTGAGAGGTCCTCCAGAGGTCTACATGGTCTAAAGCAGTTGTGTCGCAAATACTATTTGTTGTCCTCAACCTTTGAGACGTTTCAGTGACGTCACCGCAATGTCTCTGAGACCTGTCGGATACCAAGGAGATCTAAAAGAGACTCCATACGACACTTTGAGATCTCCTTGGTATCCGACAGGTCTCAGAGACATTGCCACAGCTGCTTGAGACCACTTAGACCTCTCGGAGACCATGCGGAGACTCTTCTGAAATCTAACCTGTTCCTTTTCTCCGTGACTAGCAGCGACTCTAATCTTCAACCAGTCTCTAGGCCCTTTGTATGCATGCAATAAGTCCACCATGGCAGACTCCGCAATGTCTCCACGACTTTCCGGTGAGATAGGCCCTTTTGTGGTCCACGGTTTGTGATGGATCCACAGCATTGCAGCTCCGAAGCGTCCTAAACCCGACCTGAGGCGATTGAGTGTGGTCTATTGCTTATGGGGCAGGTGCTGGCCAGGTTCATCTGTGGGGTCCTTAATGAACTGGTGCAGACTTGATCTGTCCACAGATTTCCACTGGTCCCTCCATTTTGTTTTGACCCAGGCGGACTTGGGCAGACCAGCTGCCCAAGTCAACAGCCATAATGTTTTCCTGTTTTTACCCATCTTGTCCAATACTGTATTATCAATCAAGGTACTGAGATTGTGAATAGAGTTGAGATTTATATAAACAAGATTCGGTTCACTGCGCTCAACTTAAACTTGTTGAGGATCATTAACATTTTAGAGAAGACTTTTACTGCTTCACCTGAGTCCTTTGAGCGCACATCACTGTTCAGCCCTTTTAAGTGGGACAACTCGGATAATCTCACAGGCTATAATTACGACTTCGAGGCATTTTTCAAAGTCAGAGGTTGAAAATGTACAAGTTACAAGCTGCCTGGAACCCAGCACTTTGTCCAATGGTAGTTTTACTTTAAAGATGGGGTATTTTTGGTGATAATCTTTAAACACATCTTTATCACACTCTTACACTTTGTAGGTGCAATATTGAGCACAGCTGAAACCAAAATATCCAGTAGTGTCACTTCCTAGTTTTTAGATCTATAGTATAATATGTATTTATGTACCTTTATAACATAAAAGTAACTCTTGGTAATGTTTGGCACGGGTAACAATCTGAAAGAAATATATTAATGATCACATTCTGTTACTTGCTTTGTACTAGACATCGTACATGAAACAAGATCATTGTTGTAGTTGCGCTTCATTTCAATTAATTATATAAACAGTTCAAATATTGTTTTGTAAGTTTGTAAGTTGGCCTGTGCTAGTGTAGCTGCTTGAAATGTATCAAATTCTCTTTGGATGATGTCTTGTTTTGTTCCTTCTGTACCATTGTGAAATTTACTTTTTTATTGCACTGAATTTGGGGGTAGGCCCTCATAAGCTTCTTGCTTCAGCCCACTCCTTTTGAGCAGAATGTATACTGTTCAAAATAAAATAAAATAAACTTTAACTAAACTCATCTTACTCTGAGCTCCTTCCACCCACCTTCCTCTTGACCCCCTTCGCTATGCAGCTGTTTCAATGAAGAAAACAAAAAAAGAAAGGGGGGAAAAAATCCCGTCATTAATCTGAAAACAGCTCTTTTTACCCGTGCATATGAAAACTGAAAGTATTTTATCTGCACTCTTGCCTTTTACTGTAATTGATTAACTTTATATTGATGTTTTACTGATTGATTTGATCTGTTTTCTTGTAATTTTATGCAACTGTGAAGCACTTTGAATTGCCTTGTGTATGAATTGCCTTGCCTAATCTTCATTTAAGACGGCGATGATTTTTCCTGTGTAACTGTGCCACTGGTAAATCTTATCTTGGACAAAGTGAATTATGAGAGTTTATGCTGATTTTGAGTATGTTGGGACTGTCTTGAAATAAGATCGCCAATGGAACATTATTACATTATTACAACAGCATTATTTTTGCTTAAAATAAGAGAAACTAACTTGTACACATTAAATAAGACACACTTGAAATGAGACCATAAAGTCAAATGCTAGAAAATCATTCTTGTTCCATTGGCAATCGTCTATATCTACTCAAAATCAGCACAAATCCCAAAATTTCAAGTATTTTTGTCTGAGACAGGATGGGCTTTTTTTCCAGTGTGTCTTGTGCTTTTTAGTATCGTTTTCCCTAAACCCAAAGCGTGCCACTAAATAAATGTTTGGCTGATCTTATTGCGCTAAAGATGGCGCCTGCACCGCTGACCTAACTATCCCTCGCCATCTCAGTGCAGCTCTGGAACTAAACAGTGCTAATAGGCCAACCCATTCTGCTCTGCATCTCTGATAATGGAAAGCAATTAGCTCCAACGCGCGGCGCTTACAGGCTCGAACGCTGGAGGGGGGTGAGAGGAAAAAGAGCACAAGTCAGCCGAAATTTACAGCCCATCAGTGAAGCGGGACGGCTCAAACCTGCTGTCTGCGCGCGGCCGATTCAGCGTTGTGCGCACGGCGGAGTCTGCCGGTTCAGTGCGCCGAAAGTATCGGGCGTATTGGCGTGTGCGGAATCAACAAGACGTGGCGAGGCTTCTGACAAACGCAGCAGACAGGCTTTGTCCCGGGACGCGGCGTGGAAATGAGATTACTGGGCTGAGGGCAAACAGGGCTAAACGTGCTCTGCTCCAGCATGAAGCAGAGAAGATGAAACTCAGGGCCACACGCAACTAAAGAGAAGACTGATAGGTGATCTTTGGCACTAGCAGCATTAATATGTTTTTTAAACTAGCAAACATGAACACAACCTTTTCTGGAAGTCTTTACCCTTCAGTTGTAATGAAAACGTTTGACAGACTTATCAGAAGTGGATCCTCTTCAGTTTGATAAACTCATAGGGGAGTAGAGGATGCAACTGTTACGCTGGATATGCTTTAGAAATACTTGGATTTAAATGGAACATGCTGATGATTCTTTTGATTGTTCTGTCCTTGGCCCACTAAAAAGCCACTGCGACCAGTCAGTCAGGAACAGTTGGACAGTTTGTTTTGAGTAAAAACTTGCTTGGGTGGATTACAGTAACAGGACACAAAGGGTACATGGAAAACTGTCAGACCAAAGGTGCATGTCGACCGGATCACCCCAAGGATGTGTAATGTCTCCATTATTATACATTTTATACACAAACATCTGTCAAAACAAACATGAAAGGAGGAAAATAATCATATGCTGACGACTCAGTTTTTGCAAGTTTCCGAGATCATGATGAAAGCAGCCATGGTATGAAAGAAATGGAAACTTAAGACATGTTAACTGACAATTAAACAATATTGATTGATCTCAGTATGATTGTGACCTTCGTCTCTTGATTTTATTTTATTTTTGATCAGTGGAAGCCTGAGAATTATTTGATTTGAGCACCTTTACTGTAGTACGGTACTGTTTATGTTGCTTATGTGTGAGAGGGGATGATGTATGTGATCTCGCGGCAAATCAAATCTACCCACCGGTACAAATAAAATAACCATGAACCTTACCCAAATGGGCTTCCATATTTTGATACGTTTTTTTGTCCTTTGGCATTATATTATGTTGTTTTTTGGTTACCATTCTTTACTCCACCATTTGGACACATTTTGAAGGTGGAAAAAGTCTAGCTTTATAAAGAAAAATAAAGCGGAATACATCAAAAGTCATCAAAAGTCATCAAAAGTGTGCGCACAGCAGTATCTTTTTCTGCCAGGAGGAACCACTTTTGATGTGCACATGGGATGTTCACACATTTTCAGCGCAATGTTATGCAGCTCCCAGAAGGTGTAAAAGGATGTTGCTCCAAAGTAGGATTTTATAAATTAGTTGAAATGTCTCGAATTGAGCGCAATAAAGTAAATTGTAGTAGTTTTGGCGAGTTGAGATTTGAGTGGGCATTTGACTTCGATTATTTCTCTTGTTTTGAGAGGTTCCTGACTCGTTTCAATACGTTTTGTCTTTATTTCAGAAAGATTAGCGTGCCAATGGGGTAAGAAAGATGCACTTATCTCATTGGCAATCTTTACTTCCCCTTTTTCAGGCGAGATGACCTCAAAACCCATCTGAAATGTCATCAAACAAGCAAAGTAAGCTTGGTCTGATCAGGAAAGGAGTCTAGATCAGTGAAAACCGCTCAAAACGAGATTAGTATTCTTATTCCAAGTGATTTAAACTCACGCTTGATATTAAGTTTTTGTAGTTTTGAGAGGGCTCGTTTGAAAGCTTGAAACCTCTTGGTCCAACACAGAACTTGTTCATCTTTATCACATTCCATTAGAAAGATATGTCCAAGAGTGATGTTTAGTCTAGTCTATCGTCCCTGATAGCAGTGGTAACATTTACATGAAAGGAATAGGCAAGAAACTGGACTGCAGGTGTTGAGGAATCTGTCCCTCTATGTTGTCTGACCCTGATCATCTAGTTAAAAAATGAGAGCAGACCACAAATGTAAAATGTCAATGCTGTGATGTCTAAAAGCAGGTGTACGAGCCACAACCGCGTACAGTATCTTCCTGTAAACCTGTCTCTCATAAATCTCTCCACCCTATTGTCATTCCACATGCGTCTTCGTCCCGTTGACCTCTGCTGCTCCTCACTCTCACCTTTTCTGGTACCTGATTTGCTCCGGACGTTGCCCTGACACAGCCTCATCTCCTCCGCCCCCCCCCCCCCTCTGCGGCCGCACGATCCCAGCACGCGTGGGTGTATCGCGGCGCGGCCATTCGACGAGCTAATCTGCATTTCCCCCCGCCGCACACGCGTTGACCTTTGGCGGTATTGATTTTGGGAGCAGCGGATTAACGAAGCGCAGTGGCTCAGTGGAAGAGAACAACCGCAGATTCAGGGCATGTCTATGTCACAGGAGGCTGCTCTGGTTTTCAGCGTAATTTAGTCCGTGTTATCTTGAGGTTAGATAATGGGCTCTTAATTTAAAAAAAGTCAGTGAGAGTTATCAGCGTTTTTAAAGCCAACGGTGCACCTTTTCAGCCTACACTTTGCTGAAGGCAGGACACCACCAACTTTGCATGGAGAATGCTTTTTTTTGGTTTTATTTTTTTTAATAATCTGCTTGTATAGCTGGTCATCAGGTGCTTGGTTAATGTTTTTGACATGTTTCTTTATATTTTGAGTTTCACAACAGTTTAGTTGTTCCTGTGGCTGAGAGTGATCCAAAACGGGACACTTGGCAGCTATGCAACCTCGCGACAACTTCCACCCAGGCCACTGCAGGCGGCATTTCTCGCGAGTCTAGTGGCAGAATTTGGTTTGGAGAGGCAGAGGAATCTTTTATTATTATTACTATTTTATAATAATTCGGAGGATTTACGGGATAATACTAATATGGGAGGACAGCGGGAAAGAGGGGTAACGTAGTTTCTTACTCGAGTAGAAATAATTGTTACTTCGTCCACTGTAAGTAAATATTGAAGTGGAAAATGCTTTATTCTGACGTAAGATGTACAGTAGATCATCTCATGCACCTTGTCCTTTTGTTTTTCTGCATTTGTATGCCATTTTCTTGGAACTGGAATGATCACAATTTCCACATTAGTTTATTTCAACCTGAAAAGACTCACAGAAACAGAGTTAGGAGAGTTTTATTGGACATGAATCATGATTGGGGCTCAGACCCCGGCGGAAGATTGAATTAAAGTTATGAAGTACACAGCAATGTTGAATGATTGGCGGAGTGTGGACCCTGGTGGTGGTAAAGGATGACGTTGTCTTGGAGAAACAGTTCAGAGGCTTAAGAAGGCCTGACTTCCACTTCCCATTGCACCTCATACACATTACTGCAAACCGTTCTATCCCCCTTGGTCTTTGCTGCGACACTTCTCGTCCATTTGTTTGCTTGAGCCTTCCCTGGTAATGTAATCATCCAAATTTGCAGCATAAATATAAGCCCACAAAGGTCAGCTGCTTCCCTTTAAACCGTCTCTAGGAGTTGATAAAAAAGTGATGGGTCTGTACATATCCATCACATCCGTCACGCCTATAGACTCTGCGTTTAATTACCTGGAAATCTCCGCTGGTAACGCTGACAAAATTAATATAATGTGCACTGGTGAATGGGCTGCACTGTCGGATGATGGAGAGCTCAGAGGAAACGCGAGCGTTTAAAGATGAGCCTTTAGCGCTGAATGGATAATCAACAGTTCAGCTCTTTTGCACACTTCAAAAAGGGACGTCTCATTAAACTCAGAAACAGAACAACAGAACAGAGCCAGACAAATGACTACTTTTAAAATTCTTACCCCCCCATATATCTACCATGTTTCAAGTTACAC
Source organism: Neogobius melanostomus (assembly GCA_007210695.1). NCBI lineage: Eukaryota > Metazoa > Chordata > Actinopteri > Gobiiformes > Gobiidae > Neogobius > Neogobius melanostomus. The sequence continues at coordinate 416,769 of VHKM01000873.1, forward strand.
AATGTACAAATCAGAGGCTAAATGCACGAGTATTCCACTATACAGTTAGGGCTGGGTAATATTGACAAAAATGAATAAATAAATATTTTTGGGGACGTTCTCGATGACAATGACGAAGCGATATTTTTGCAAACCATCAGAAATATGTAAAAATGTGCTTGCTTTCTCACTCAACATTAATTATCCTGAACAGACTACAAAAGGGCAGAAAAAAACACTTTTCACCCATGTTTTTCTTCAAATTTCCCCCGAAATTTTCCAATGAATTTCCCCCCAAAATGTTCCCAATTTTTGCTCCCTATTTTCTCCAAAACATTTTATCCCAATTTTACCCATTGTATTCCTATTTTTTCCCCTTTTTTCCCCATAATTTTCAAAATGTTTTCCAAATTCCCCCCCGCCCCCCATTTTCCCATACTTTTTCAGTTTTTTTCTCGCCCTCTCTGTTTTGTTAACCAATTTTACACCAAATTTTCCCCATTGTTGCCCAATTTTTACCCCCAAATTATAATGTTTTGTCCTATTCCCGTTTATTTTTTACCTATTTTTAATTTACCCCCAAATTTTCCCAATTTTTCTCCCTATTGCCCCCCAAACAGAAAAAATCCCATTGTATTCCCTATTTTTTCCCAATTTTTCCAAATTTCCTCCAATTTTACCCCTAAATTTTCCCAACTTTTCCACCAAGTTGGCCAATTTTTTTTGAATCTTTCCTACTATTTTCCAAATTATACCCAACATTTTCCCAATATTTTGTCTCTACTTTGTCCCAATTTCCCCCCAAAATATATTTCCCCCCATTTTATTTAATTTTAATTTTATTTGACCTGTTTAATGTATTTTTACTGCACCTTTTTGTCCCCATTTCTTCACGTTGGATACCGTAAACCTGCATATCTTCTAATTCGACCGCCCTTCCCCCCCTAATCTCCCTTGCTCCACTTCATAAAGGCCCCTCTTGTTAAATTGAAATAGAACAAGACAAATGCCACGTCCTCGGATTCGGCCATCTGCTAATTACTTACGAGACCAGAGTGATTAAGAAGAGCCCGGTCCGTGCGGCACAAAGACGAGAGAACCCCGGCGTTATTCTTATTTACAGCGGCGCAATGCAGAGTTTACACGGTTTAATTATGACTGGCCTCGACGGGGGAGCGCTGCTGCTGTGGAGGAGGAGGAGGATATTAATAAGAGCGTCCGGAGAGAGACGCTGTTTGTCCGACACAAAGACTTGTGCAAACGGAGCAACCTGTTGACGCACCTGCTGCACCAGACTGGGTACACACCAGACTGAGAGGGGTTCGGTGGTCTCATTTTAATTAAATTTCGGGGGTTCGGGCTATGCTCCTGTGCCACTTTGAGACTCATCAACTTCGATCCACACACAAATCTGCGGTTGTACTGCTGGCATTGCTTGTGTGAGTTTTGTTTTCACCGTCAAATGAAAGGTAAAAGGTTAATGAAATAATACACTTTGTAATATCTCCAAGTACACTTCATTGTCCCAAAATGTATACTTTGATTCGAACCATCCTTCAGTGGCACTGGGGAAACCAGTCAGGAGCAGAGGGCAGCCACAGGCAGAGCAAGGCAAGTTTTGTTCATTTGTAAATTCTATATAACATGCCTTACAGATGGAATAATACCATAACTTAAAAGGACAGCAAAAGTCCAGTTGAAAGCAATTCTTAGCATCCGCCAAACAATCTGGTCTGGCCCACTGACAATTTCCTATAACAAATAAATAGTAGCCTTAGCCTACTAGTCGTATCGCGACGAATCGGCTAATGCTACTGCGGCTACCATTTGTAAAGTTAAGAAAGGGACAGATATGATAAGATTGCACTTTTTTCTGCTCCTTTACTGTCAAACTATTGACTTAAACCCAACGCACACCGAAACAACTTGACGTAAAAGAGCCGCCACCTTTGTTTTCAATGAGAGAACACACACATTGAGGTTGCAATGACGCGCGGCGCGCCACGATTCAGTTCTGCTGAATCCAGCCGTGGAGGAAAACACAGGCTTTTAATCATCCTGCAGAGGCACAGAGGCGGGTCTGGTCAGTGACAGACAGAGAGACCGCCGTAAACCTTATTGGAAGGGACAAGAGAAGCCGCGGAGACAGAGAAACCATCGTCAGGGCTCATGCATCAGGGGAAACATGTTAAACTCGTGTCTGTCGCCAACTCACTATTAACCTACAAAAAAGAGCCACGTTTGCTCTCTCTCTTTCAACACGGTCATACGTGTCTTCTTTTATTAATGGTAAATGTATAAATCACACGTGTAAAGCCCATAGCTGTTAAAAAGAATAGACAACTCCTCCTCACTCCTCCCCATTTACTGTACCATAATGACCACGTTCGAGGGGGAAATCATGGCGGATTTACAGACTCCTCCTCCCCAGCTCTGATGAAGCATGTTCCTAATAAGGGCATAAGGGCGGGATCTTCACTGTAGACTGGGCCCTTGCGTGACGTGTAGCTCGCGCAGCTCCAATGCCAACAGTCCGACCCTCATTAGTACGAGATTTAAAAAAAATTTCTTCCGAAAACCAGCCTGGTTTCTTTAATTGTGACTAACCCAGCGTTATCTCAGGAGGAATATGTAGCCGTAGAAAGTGTTTAAAAATTAGAAACCAGGCGTTAAAGTTGTTTTTAATGTGTCTAAATCCAATGCTTTTCAATGGGAGACTAGCGGCTATATGGAGGTACGCTCCAGTATGTGTTGAAATCCCACATGGACATGGTGTGCGTTGAGCTTTAGCGGTTTTGTTGTATACATTGAACTGTCACTTTTGAATGATATAAATAATACAATTATGACATTAAATGAAAAATATAGAGCCATTTGAGCCTACTCTGGCAGGGGATGGTCATGTTCCCTCTGATACACCCCTGCGTAATTCGGTGTGGAAAATGATATAAATTATGGAAATAGAGTCGAGGGCCAGATAAACTTACTTGGCCCATGGGCTGCAGTTTGCCTACTGTTGCTGTAGCCGCACAAACTGAAGCACAGCCTCGTCGTGTTTAGTCCTAACTCTCCCGTAGGAGACCAGCATGCACAATGCAACGCCTGGGTTCATCTCCAGATCTCGAGTTTGACTCATGGACAGAATAACCTTTAGCTGGAGAATTCGCCTCGTGGGTATCTTGGGCTGATGGAACTTGTAAACTGCACACAAAGGCATTCACTCACCCACCATGATGCTTTAATGGTTCATAGTAGTCAATTAAATGTCCTTGTTATTTTGTGCAATAAACAAATCAGAATCAAACCCCCATCCTGATGTGCCAGTGCTGTATTCTGTGAGGAATCAGAGGGAGAACAAACTTCTTCCTCCTACTCTTGTACGCTCTTCGAAATGAGCATTCCCACAAAGAAAAGGCCTGTCCGAAATAGACCGAGCAGCTTCAAGTCAGCATCGATGCAGACTCACAGGTGTGTGTTACACCGGAGAGCAGCCCCATGAGCAACATACACCAAACAATTTCAGTTCCATGTTTATTTAGAAGAGTCAAAGTTTGTATTTGAGCAATTTTACAGTTATATAGATAATAATGGAAAAGACAGTACCAATTAGACCTAATTTTATTGGCAAGTTTGATGAAGCTAAACTATATCATGTAAATATGACAAACCTGAATCTGATTACTGGGTTATGTCTAAGGGGAATTTTCAGTCGAACTTGTGATTCTTCTAACATTAGTGGGCAGTGCGGTCACGGTAAAGGGGCGTGTCTGTTCTGTGAAAAGAGGGGGAGCCCATCTGAAACCTCTACTGAAGTCTCTACCGAAGGACCTTCTGTTGGACCCTTCACAGAGGAATTAGTGGAAGTGGGTAGCAAAAGGAAGGAGGAAGCGGTTCCGTTTTTGTTTCCTACTATGGGAGACTCATTCTCTTTGCTTGTGACAAGAACGTTTCGGTAACTGCATAAGGTTCCAATCAAATAAAGTCATGCTCAAAATCGAAACATCGTCATCTACATTCAACCCGTCCTTCAATGTTTCAAACCTGGTTATGCAAATTTGCATTTGCATAACCAGATTAAGCCAGATGCCTTGTCTGAAGCCTCTTCTTCTCATCGTTTTAAGCAGCCTCGGGACTGGACTCGTCACTCCACGCTCTCATTATGTGGCTTCGTCAGTTACATTGCATCGTCTCGATACAAAGTCTGCGTGTCCTCTGCCGCAGAGTGTCAAAGCCGGGAAGCGTTGATTTGATGCGTGCTGTAAAAATGGTCGCGTTTTTATCGAGGCCCGAGCTGCCGTCTCCGCTCCGTGACTCAGCCTTAATCCTGAGGCTGGAGATTTTGGGCTCCGTGCCTCTCCGTCGTCATTGTGCTTGTGTTGTTGTGTGCCGTCATGGAGCCGGGGGACGTACACGCTGCCAGTCCGACAGTGTGGCTCGAGCCTCCGGTGCGGAGATAACCAGGGTGTGAGCATTCAGAGCAAAAAAAACATCGGCGGTGACATTGGCAGAGAGCATAAACAGAGAAAGGGAATAAAAAAACAGATTTCTATTTCTGTCCATTGGCAGAAATAGAAATCTGTTTTTTATTCTGTGATGATGGGTGTTTTTGAGTCATGGAAATCAAACGCCTTTAACTTGGCCAACAGCTTCCCAGACCAGCGAGAATATTTAAGGCGAGACACGGCAGTTGAAGTATTGATTTTTCACACAGTGGTCGATGTGGAGATTTTTTTGCTAGTTCCTTCCCTTAACATCTTAGTTTTCATGTCCGAGTATAAATATGACAAAACTTACCCCAAACGATGCATATTTTATGACGTTTTGTCCATGAGGGAGCTTGAGATATCCTGGATGTAGCTACTACATTGTTTCGCAAAGCCGGGTTCCCCTCGCATATTCTTTCACAATTATTGACATATTTTATATCCATGTGTCCTGTGGGAAGTCCTGGAGATTACGCTGTAATCCAAATATGGTCATTTCCTTTCTGGGAGACACCCGGTACAAAGGACCAGAGAAATGTATGGCGGTTGCACGCACGTTACAATTAGGTTCTTGTTCCATTCATACCACAGTTCTGGACTATTGAGCACACCTGAATATAAGCCGCACCCACAACATTTATAAAGATTTTATTTTTTTTTTACATACATAGGCCGCACTAGTCTATTAAGCTGCAGCTGTTACAAGCGCCTTTGAAGCTCCATCAGTCACTGGAAATACTAGACTTTTCTCTTTGTGCGTGGTCAAATTTACCAAGAGAACGGCGGCCTACAGGTACATTTACTTTTATTAAAGTGTGTTAAGAACTTTGATAATATCATTCTTTAAACGTGCATGTGTTCAGTCAAGCCAAAGCGCTGCCTGCACAGCGACCCCTCCACAAGAGTGTGGCCATGTTTAGAGCCGCCCTCCTCAGCCTGTTAGCGCACACAGCCTCAGGAGTTTCCCGGTGTTCGAAGCTGCTCTGAGCTGGGTTTGTGATGACCACTCATGGCTGACTTTTGATACTTGCTGGACCCTCCATAATATTTCAGCGGTGAGAGAATTGAACGCATTTATTGTGCACTTGAAGCCATGTTAGCTACAGTGCGGGAGGGCATCCTGCCTGTCCCTGCAGCACAGGAGGTAATAATGTTCTTTCTCTCTTTTCATTGCTGCTGGAAATGTTGCTCAAAACACAAAGTTGCATGTGACACTGCTGAGGCCTGTTGATTGTTATTTTTATTTCAATTAAAATAACATACTGTAGGTATAGAAAAAAGTACTGTTTCGGTACCAGTATCGAAAAGCTGGTATCATTAAAGTTGTGGTATCAGGGGGAAAAACGATACCCAGCCCTAGCTCTGATCCAAGGATGTGAAGAAGTTTAGTTTAGTTTAGTTTATTTATTTGTTTGAGGAGCTATAACCTGCTCAAAGGGAGAGGGCCGAAGCCAAAGGCTTATAAGCGCCCACCCAGAAGAAGCATCTTGGATCAGCGGCAAAGCAATAAATTCTCAACAGCCCAGTCCAGGTGAGTACTACAATGGAAACCACCTGGAAAATGAGCCCAGCTTTCACAACACATGGAAAATTCCCCAAAAACCTGTGGAATAACAATGGACTTTCCCCCTCGCCTCAAGTAAACACTACAGGAATCCAAGATACAGTGAAACCAAGCAACTGTGGCAATCTATAGAAATGATATGGAGAATAAAGGCGTCTCTCGGTGTGTAGTGTGTGATGTGGGATGTGTGTGTGATTTTAAAGGGGCGTGGATGCTCTGTGTGAAGCCTGAGAATAGAGCTGTCAGGGAAAAATCAGTGAAGTGAACAATCTTTGCCCTGCTGCACCGGGAAACATAGATCCAGCTATTCTCCACTGACGAGAGCACAATCACACAAGACTCAAAAGATGAAATGAAAGGGTCTAGAATATAATGCAAATCAAGTTCTTAAGTTATCCCCTCTTCAAAAGACATACCCGAAAAGGTAATAAAGACTAGAAAAGTGGCAGAGAGCGCTACGCTGGATCGATGAGTCAAGTGTAGTAAATTCAAGTTGATATCTTCTGAGGAAAGTAGGAACTCTTCAGGCTCGGAGGGCATAGGCTGTATGAGGCTGTATGGAGAAGTTGAGGCACGCTGTATTTGCAAACGTTTCTTTTAGAGAGCCCAACAGTCGAGGCTCCGCAAGTAAAAATCCCAATCAAAATAAAGACTTTACTTTTTGGTAAAGTAGGTGGGTGGGCTGGACAGACACCCATGGCGAATGTCGATGTTATGTACAACTGTGGTCACTCCCCAAGCTTTGTCCGCCGACAGACCGTACAGACTTTAATATTTTCCACGTACCAGGGGCGGCGGGTTGCGGGGCCGGCGGCACGTGCTGGTCTTTCAATCACTTTTCTGCGGCACGCACATCCCCACGTTGCAGGACAGTGTTTAACTCACAGTGGGATAAATCAAGTTTTGTTGTTTGTCCTGTAAGAGCTCAAAACCCCAGTAGGTCACATGAGATGAGAAGGTGCTGCAAATGGGAAGCAGCGGATTTTGAGCTCTTGCAGCACACCATGCCTCAGTTGGCTTCTTTTTTTTTACTAAGCAACTCCCTCAGTTGTTGCATGCCAGGCGGAAGATCGGGGCCACACGTTTGAATTGAAGATTTTTCCAAAATTTTAAAGACTGAAAAATGATAAAAGGTTTTGTAGTACTTTCAAGTCTTTCTTGTCAAATGTCCACGCTATGGTCAGCTATGATTAAAGGGATATTTCAGGATTTTTGACATAGGGCCTCATTTCCTAGTTATCCAGAGCGTTGTTGATGTCTGGAGATATTTTTTTCTTAAATTCATGCAGTTCTTATATTTGAAGAACTTAGTGGCGCTAGGCTAGAGCAAGGCTAAAGCCTTTCTATGGTATCAGTTAGCCTGCATTAAAAACAGTCTGGCGCACTCCACAGTGCACCTGAGGTAAATCACTTATAACGCCAGACTACCCATATAAATGTCTGTGTTAATAGAATATTTTTTGAAATATAACTGACCTTGTATCACATGAATTACCGCATTTGGACTATTGGACATGGACTATTTTCTCGCAGATCACTCCGTCGCTGCGTTAGCTTACAACCACGAAGCTGATGCTGCTCAAATATAAGTTATTTTAAATGCAAAATGGTTAACATTATTCTATTAACACAGACATTTTTATGGGTAGTCCGGTGTTATAAGTGATTTACCTCAGGTGCACTGTGGAGTGCGCCAGACTGTTTTTAATACAGGCTAACTGATACCATAGAAATGCTTTAGCCTTGCCCTAGCATAGCGCCACTAGACTCTTCAAATATAAGAACTGCATGAATTTAAGAAAAAAATATTTCCAGACATCAACAACACTCTGGATAACTAGGAAATGAGGCCCATTGGCAAAAATCCTGAAATATCCCTTTAACCTCCGATGTGCTTTAAACTCTTAATATTTGAATTTGTCAGAGTCAATAGAAAAAATAAATAGGATTTTTATGTCTGCTACTGGACTTTTGACGACACATTTCAAAATCTTGATCGTGTGAGTCGAAACCCATCGCCAATAAAAGCAATGTTTATTGGGGGCAAATACAGGGGGCCTCAGCTTCTCCAGACAGCCAAGTGATAAAGGCTTTTCAAAACAACAGAGTATTTTGATAAGTAAAGAGTGCCTTGATTATTATTTTTGGTTTCTTTCATGTCCGTTTCCCAAACAGAAACAATTATCTCACCTTGATCTATTTATATATTTCTTTTTTTTTAATCTGATAAGTGTTTATTCATGTTTCAGTAATCCAATCATGGTTAGTCTTGTCTTCCTCTTCCACATTTGAAACACCAGCCCACACCTCGGTATACGTCGCATGAAGAAGTAGATGAATCTCCTCTGCGTTTTAGTCCCGACCCTCTCGTCCAGTTAAGTTTTTGCGCCGCTGCCCTGGTCACCAATGTACAAAAGAAGGAAGAGGGTGTGCTCTGCTTGCGTTTTCTATCACTGAGTTGTGTAAATGAAGACCCATTACAGCTTTGTTTAAACTAAAAACTGGAAGATATACAAAATTGTAGATGGCCCTTAGCATTACCTAACAATATTAAAATTCATAAGAAGTTTCTATCTAATATCTGCCTTCAAAGTCTTCACATCTCAGCCTCTAGATGTCGAGGAACGATTAGGGCGCCTCTGAAAGTGTGTCAGCCGATCGCCGTGTGCCGTAGCCGAACACCAATCTCCCCCGATCATGAATGGGGTTATTATGTGCGGAAACGACGGCGGAATAGCCCCACATCGTGCTTTTCTAATGCGGGACAGAGCCAGCCTTTGATCGCGAGTTTTTCTCGACGTGGGTTTGGTGGGAGGTGTAGGATTGATTGGGTTTGGCCTAGTTTCTCTGCAGCGGGTGGCAGGAGACTCAGGGTGCGCGCCGTCATCTCCGAGCCAAAATATATATCTAGTGATTTACATGACAAATATCAGCAGGAAGCGCTCGAGGGGGAAGGCGGATGGGGTAGTTAGGACGAAATCTATATGGGATAAATGCTCCAAATGTGAAATTACACGTCACTGGTGGAGACTTAGTGCTTGGCAACGCAAACAAAATCCATATCTTACTCCTAATCACGTACAGTGTGGTCAATGCCATGGTCGAACTAACAGTACAGGAACTAACGATGATATTTCGAGTCTTCTATGTGGAAGTCGAATTCTGGATTATAGATATGAAGTCAGTCACAAGTCCAGAATTTAAAGGAGACATACAGTATCATCCAACATTGCTTTGAATCATGTTATTACATTGTTCCTTGTCAAAAACATACCTGGACTAGGACTACTGTTAGATTTTTGTCGATACTGGTGCTTTAATGATACTTGGTTTAGGAAATCAATACCGGGACCAACACACATCAACACTTGGATCTAAAGATAAATTTTTTCAGTAACTGCTTTTGATACTTTTATATTTTCAGTCTCAGTAGTACCTAAACTTCTTTTTTCCGATTCCATAGTGGTGTCGTTTAATGATACCCTAACCAGGACTAGTATTGTTCTTCATTCCCCCATTTTTGCGTAATCCTTTTCACTGTGGGTTTTCTTGCTTTCTTGAAATTGTCCTCCCTGTATTTAAGGGCTTTTATTCAGGACGGACTTTATTTTTTGTAGCGCCTTTCACAGACTTCGTCACAATATACATCACATTTGTGCCAAGGACCCACAATTCATTCACACAAACCAATATTGTACATGTTTTTAGTGGTAGGGGCAAACTGGGGCACCCTGAGGAAACCCACATAGACACAGGGAGAATATGCAAACTCCACACAGTAAGGCCCCATCCGGCCCGGTATCGAGCCCGGAGCCTACTTGCTGTGAAGCCCGAGCGCTGCTTCGCCATAGTTTTCGCCCTTTTTTTTCTTTTTACTTCGTCATTGCCAGTACTGCCTGCAGAGGAAGCTACAGACTCTTCACCAGCCATGGCTAATAGACATTACTTGCAATTGTAAAACGTAACGTATCCATTTCTAAGGCACCCAAAATAATGTTTTTAAATCTGTTCATAGTCCCACGGTATACAGTATGTCCCACTTTACCAAGAGTTTGCTAATCCTTTTACCAACTGTTTTTACTTTAATCTATTTTGTGCATATGTCATTCCATTCGATTTGTGAAAATTCAATCAAAAAGAGGAACAGTAGGAAATTTCAATAATCAAAATCAAATTTTGCGCACTAAATATTGTACATAGTCAGGCAAAACTGCAAATGAATGTGCTTTTAACTACAGTACTGTATATCATTTGCTTGTTCAACAATTGACAACAGGTTAGGAGCAGGTGGTGGAGCTGACCAGTGCAGGACACCACGCTCTGAAACATGGACAAACCCAGGAGGCGCCGCACCGTTTCAGAGGATCAGAGGAGACTGAAGGCAGCCAGCCAGGTTTCCTCCAGGTGCTACAGTTTCCCGACCTCCTGGTCAGGTTGACACAGTGGCAGCACGGCTCAGTCGCAGCGGCTCAGGACTAACACCTGAACACTATTTCGTTGTACGCTTGCACAATGACAAATAAAGCACTTACTTACTTATTTAGTTATTATTAGTTATATTTCAATCATTTTAGCTTGTGTGCCATTACGAATCCAATTTAAATATTTGTAATTACATGGAAGACCTTCAATTGGGAACGATCCATTTTTAATAGCCTGCAGAAATCCTGAAACAATTTCCTAATATCTATTTTTTGCACCAAGTAATACATCTGGTGCCTGACTGTGGAGCTTCAACAATCTCTAACTTTAATACAAAAAGAAAAAAAAACGTACATTACAATTTCCCAATTTCAAACAAGAAAACACAATCCTTTTTCTTGTTAAACAAGGCTGTAGTTTGCAGCTATTGGGCTTTGCAAAGTGTGTGTGCATGAAAAATAGCTGACAAAATTGGAAAATATGAGCCCTCCAACAGGAAACATCCAAATATTATGAGCGGAGGGAGCGTGTTGTGAAAGCCGTGAGGTGCGGAGGCTGCTGCTTATTCACACTGTCTCCTGCAAAATGAAGTCGCTCGTGCCTCAGTGAGGAATTGGACTGTTTTTTGATTTATGCCTGAGATTGAAAACTGCGGAGCCAGAAACAGTTTATCGTGAGCGGTGGACGTGGCGGGCAGGTGTTAGTGTGACAGATGCACTCAACGGGGGAATGAGAGGAGTGAGAACTGTTAAATCGACGGAATATTAAGTTGACGGAAAAGTTTATGCAAGAATCCTTGAACTGTCATTACTGTCATCGGAGAAATGCATGTACTGTATATTAACAATCAAGTCGATGTTTTACCGAGGAATATCTACAGGTTATTTATGCACTAGCTGTGAGCCAGGCCTCCGCTAGTCTCCACATTTGATGTTCTGAGATTATGAGTTATTACAAAAAAATGTCCACCCAAGTCCCTATAACCCGTCACTCTCTACAGCTATAGACCCGCACTAAGTAGACCAGTGGTTCACAACCTTTTTACTTGAAGCCCCCCTGCACATGCCGTAGTTGGGCCGCGCACCCCTTTCCAAAAATTATAGCCACTACAAATGTATAAAACAATGAATGCCAAGCTTTCCAACAATGTGCAACACATGGAAATCTGATGATATTTGGAGACGTAGCGGCGATTTGAAGTTAACAACTCCAAAAAGGCCAAAGGGCTGAAAAAGCTCTCCAAAGATTTGGGTATTTCTCACCTCTCTCTGCTGTTGAGAATAACAATAGGGCTCATTAACATCTCATTTAGATAAGCCATACCCCCGTAAAGCTCCCCACTCTCATGTCATGTTATGTATATGTTGTTGCTATATGTGTATGTTGGGCCATAGTGATGTAGATAATGGACATAGTGTAATCAACTGTACAGACAATTTTTAAGAAATAGATCATCTAAAAATGAAATGAAATATAAGAGATACAAAAACAAATTGGTAACTATATTAAGAGCTAGCAAGAAATATTATTATACAAATCTGCTTGAAAGCAATAAAAACAAGATTACAGAAATATGGAAAGTATTAAATAGTCTAATTAAAAAAAAGACTAAGCATAAATTGCCCTATAGATTACATTATCCATAATGATGATGGAAAAATAGAAGATATGACTGAAGTTGTCGAGCAATTTAATAAGTACTTTGTAAATATAGGACCCAATCTTGCAGAGAAAATCATCTCATCATCTTAGCAATGTAATCGTATGCATATGGACATTATTGTAGTCATTATCAACTAAGGAATTGTATCAATGAAATGAAATGAATGTCAACAGCTATGTTTGTTAATGTATGAGGGTGTAGGCATTTATAAGTTATCTTCTGCCTCTCTTTGGGAACATCGTTGTTACTAATAACAACCTTGCAGCCCAAATAAACCAAATAATCCACTCTTTTATTTACAGTCAAAATACACAGAGGCTAAAGCACTCGGAGCAGCACGTTTGATTTGAGGCTTGTGTTTGGGCTGTTCTTGGACAACATTCTGCTTGTACTTTTTTCGGAGACAAAGCTTTTGAGACGGAATATGATCAGGATTGGATCTTATGCATTTGTCTGCGCCTCTGACATTACGCTGTGCACTGGATCTATAATTAACCACAGCACAGCCATGGTCATCGGCAGGAGAAACCTAAACAAAGACGCGCAGATTTCATTTGTTTTGGAGGATGTAACTGTACAGGTGTGGAGCGTCTACAGCCTTCAGTTTAGCGGTTAGTGATGATGACACACATCGCCCCGTTTGGTTGTGCACATACACGCATGGCAGTCAGATCTCATTCACTCGTGTTAATAAGCTCATTCGAAATGAGCCAGACGGACGCAGTTTTGACAGCCGACTGTAGACGCACGGTGCATGCCAGTTAGATTTCTGTCCTACTTGCTCCAGACAGGCTCTGATGTCACAGACAAAGATCATTTATATATACACTGAACAAGAGAAGGCCCAAAATGGAGCCTTGTGGCACCCCAACTGAGCTTTCTAAAGAAGAAGACATAGTGCTCTTAATTCTTGTGCAGTCCTTCCTATTCTCTAAATATGATTGAAACCATCGTAATGTCTCGTCAGAAATATTGTGAGTGGACAATTTGGACAACAGGATGTTATGGTTTACTGTGTCAAATGCTCTTTTCAGGTCTACAAATATGGCACCCCCCTTTATCCAACATGGCTTTGAGTAGTTTAACAAAATGACAAAGTGCCGTTTCAGTCGAATGGTGTTTTCTAAAACAGAACTGAAGAGATTTCAGGCGGTGCGCTCTATAATTCAAATGATCCATCAGTTGCATGGCCATTACTTTCTCGACTACCTTAGATATTACATGGAGGATACTCACTGGTCTGTAGTTGACTGTTGATAAATAACATTGCCTGACCAAAAGAAAAAGTCACCACCTGGATTTCACATATCATCTTGGGTTGAACAATCTGAATGACCAGGTTATACCATCAATGGATTTCATCTTCCCTGATGGAACGAGCATATTCCAAGATGACGAGATTCATGGGGCTCACATTGTGAAAGAGTGGTTCTGGGAGCATGAGATAGATTGGCTGCCACAGAGTCCAGATCTTAACCCCCTTGAGAATCTTTGGGATGTGCTGGAGAAGGCCATGGTCACACTCTCCAATCATCAATACAAGAGCTTGGTGAAAAATGAATGAAGCAATGCCACAGCAAACTTGTGTGTAATTGTAGCCACCGAGCTCACCACAGAACCAAAAAGAGGTTATTTCAACACCCACTTTCAGATAAAGGTTTGTTTACTTGACCTCTTCACTTGTGAGTGGTGGGCCTCACTCAACCAGATTAACCTCTTCCCTCCGAGACCAGCTCCTCTTTTTTACTGTAAATGGTGATCGAACGACCCACTTACAATCCCAATAACTACAGACGAGTATTAGAGATTGAAGTCGCTGAAACGTGGTCAAGTTGACATGCTACCGTTGATGGGTGGTCGAGCTGGCGCTAACCTTTAGCCTAAGAGCTCCATCGGGACTCGCCCCGTGTGCGCTGGTGTCTGCGCAGCCACATACGGATGAGGCCAATTAATGGAAATCAATTCAGAGGCCGCAGGTGCTGAAGCAGGTGACGGCGGTTGGTCTGCTGAGGTGAGCGGGGCAGACGTATGGTCATCACGTATGGCATGTCCACTACTGTGTCCTCTGTTATCGACTTGGCCGTCTCTGACCATTACTGTGTGTCTTTTAATGTCACCGGTTTTATCCAGCAAGAGTCCTCGGCAAAAACTGAGGAACATACATTTGATTGTCTATTTGTTCCAGAGGAAACACTGCTCGCCTCTGGAACGGCCTGCTGGAGGAGCTCAGGACCGCAGACGACGTTCATGTTTAAGAGCAGGCTCAAGACCCACCTTTTTAGTTTAGCTTTGAACTGACATCTATTTATTTAGTCCTAATTCTATATAATGATGCCGGGCGTATTGTTTTAAATGTTGTAATCTGTAAAGCACTTTGTGATACCTTTCGGTATGAAAAGCGCTTTATAAATAAAGTTTGATTGATTGATTGATTGAGACAGTGGTTGTGCAACATTTCACCCAATGAATATGATAGACTTAATGAATTTGCGTTGTGTGACCAAAAACAAAGTCGTCACATGGATTTGACAAACTGTTCTGATCTGGGGCTTCAGTAACACTATGTCCCCAAAGAATGAGATCAGCTGAACATCCTGTATAGCGCTGGATGTCATTATGTTTTACTTCGATACTTGATACTTGATTTACAATACCGATACCTGAACAACACTTTTTTCGATACCTATACTCAAAAATGTGTTATCTAGAACCATAAAACAGAACAATAATGTTAATTTATTCCATAAAAGACCGTCTCTTTTAAATGTGTATAATTTATTTGATCTGAAACGCTTCCTTTAATGCTGTCACTGGACCAACAGTTGACAAAACTTGGTCTCTAAAGAAATAATATTTTTTATGATACCTACTTTCGATTCTTTTATTTTTTCGATAGCAGTAGTACCAAAGCTTCTTTTTCCATACCATAGCGGTATCGTTTAACGGTAACCAGCCCTAGACCTGAACATCCTGAATGACTAACGGATTTCTTCTTCCCTGATGGCATGGACATATTCCAACATGACAATTCCAGGATTCATGGGACTTACATTGTGAAAGAGTGGTTCAGGGAACATGGGATAGATCAGTCGCCACAGAGTCCAGATCTTGACCCTATTGAGAATCTTTTGGATGATCATCAATACAAGATATTTTTATCAGAATATCACAAAATCCCTTATAACATCTTTAAATGCATTATGTGACCTTATGTGACCATTTTTTCTGTATACAATACCTTATTTTAAAAATCTTCCCACTCTATTTTCCTGCAGAGTCTCGCCTTGATCAGCTCGTGACTTCATTCCGCATATAGACTAGAAATTATTACTGTACATCAATGCAAATCTCTATCCGACCAGGAGACTGCTGCTCTGAGGAAACTCCGCCAATTTCCTACTTTGGAAGAATTACAGCCACACGACAAATTCTGCATTTTAATAGGAGACCTACAGTCATTCCTGATGCTCTGTGTTGATGTTTGAGAATGTTTGTAGACGTGCGTTTCTTTGCTGAAGGCTCGGGCTCCTCTGGGTCTTTGTGAGTAAACTTATCGTCCTTCACATCTTTGAATGAGAGTCAGAGCCGTAAACAAGTGTGATTCATGAGGATGGCTCCGAACCGGCAGGAGAACAGCCCGAAGCAGGCACTTATCACAGAGAGGAATGCTCAAATGACTTCAGCCTCATGGGATTAGAAAACGACACGGTAGCAATTTACTATTAATTTACTACTCTTATTACTCTGTTTGTGAACTGTCTGGCGAAACACAAACTCCCATTTTCGTCTTGTCTCATTGACGTAAACTCATAAACGTCTCGTCATGTTTTAGTCCCCAACATACAACATCTCTGGACACGCACATTGCTTCAATGTTTGTCTGATATAAAGGAATCAATCCAATTTGCACAGAGCTGAGTTGATTCCATAATAAATGCAGTTATCATTTGAATAAATCTTTACATTTATATTGAGTAACATCTCAAAAACGAAGCTTTGGCTTATATTCTGTAAGTCAGTGCCGCAGTGACAGTGAAAGAGAAACGTATTTTTCCAGGAGGTTCCACTGCTGTATTCATGGGCGATTTCCAAAGACAGGATTAGCTTTCGCTCCACAGTCCCATAGTATGTTAAGAGTCCTCGCTCAGCTCTTTTACGGCTTTACGGCTTCTGCTGTCCTCGGCTTATATTGACTTTTCACATATTGACATGGTAGGCTATAGGTCATGAATGAATACTCCGCAATATGGCATAGACGTTTCATCAAACGGATGTTTCTAAGGATTCAAACGTGGTAGAAACTTCCCAACATGAGGTACCGGCGGCATTTTGGTACTTCGATGTCCCGATTTTAGTCGTAATCATTTATTTAAGTGGAAAAATGTTATGAATATGAACATTTTAACATGTAAATATGCCATTTTATAGTCTTGCATGGGGTAACTCCATCTGCAAACCGAAGCTATAGTATAGACAGAAAATACACACAATTCTAGATATAGACAGATTATTCAAAAATTAAAGCTGAGGTACCTGATTTTTTGGTCCAAACTTGTTTTGGCCCAAACTTGTTTCTAGCTCTCACAGTCCCTCCTATGTGTTCAAATTGTTAAAAAACTTAATTATATGCACATTTCACACCCATATACAGCTTTGAGTGGTGAAAACGTGAAGCGGGGCGGCCACCCCCAAGATAAATTCCACTAATTTAGGTTAGACTTCTATCATCCATTGCTCAATAAAACTTTAGGTGAAGACAATACAACAAGGTCTGTGTTTTGCTGTGTTTGCAACATACTCTGAGGTGGCAAAAATAAATGTATTCTACAACACCAAAAAATCAGGCACCCCAGCTTTAACAAAAGGGAATCAGGGCTGACAAAGGGACATCGTCCGTACATTTGTCATGTTGAACAATCTCAATTTTCGATTTGATTTTGTTTTTTGCCTCAAAAATAACGAGATAAAGCTGATTCATGAACCTTCGCATCCAAACTCCAAAACTGCTCTTTCCAGCAATGTGCAACAATAAAAGAGAATCCTTGAGTGAAAATGTGAATATTCTCAGCTCAGTTTTTGTTAAAAGCCAGCGAGAAAAGGTGCGTCTTAAATAAGATAAGGTTTAAGATAAGTTTTTTCACAAAATGAGGCCACGGACGAGGTCGTCTTCCCTGACTGGATTTTCTCAGCTACGGTGGATGTGTGGAGTAAGTGGATCGTTTGCCTAGCGGTCCTGTCAAAGATATTTACGTATTTGGACTCTTAGGGTACCTGCTTATTGGATGCCCTGGATTATCGGAAATTTGGAATGACAGCAGCTTGCAATCGGACCACACTGCTGTCGATTGAAATTAACAAGCACTTTAGAGCAGGGAGTGACTGAGTGATGGAATTACACTGGAAAGTAAAGCACAACAACGATGGACTGTTGTATTCGATCTGGCAGCTCGCGGTGGAGACGGACAAAAGGAGGACTATATCTTGGCAGGAAAAGGGTTGAACTGTGAAGGGAGCTACCTACCCCGGAGAACTGAACTAATGCTGAGACCAAGTAAAAGCTAATTTATTGTATATTGATGAACTAATACTGGAATAATTCTTTTCCTCCTGAGAGGAGATTGAAGCAACTGGACCTCTTATTGCTCCTACGCCGTCAACATTCCCCACTCAAGGTCAAGTCACAGAGATAAACCAGGTACGGACTGAGGCTTTTGGATTTACAAACATTAATTCACGACATTCATTTCGAGGACTATGCAAATAACTGCACCCCCCCTAACCACGCCCCAAATCCCTCTGCATCTGCGTTTACAAACTTTTTTCAACTCCCCTACCCTCCAGTCGACAGGCGGGCGCCCCTCCCCGAGAAAAAAATGACGCACGGGACCTCGTGTACTGTGCATTTCCCATGTCTTGATGTTTCCATACATGTGCTTTGCCTTAACTTTAACCTGATTGTAATTTTGCATATCTTTTTTTGTAAGGCGCATTGAGTTGCCTTGTGTACAAAATGCGCAGTTTTTTTTTTTTTTGTGTGTTGGGTTGTTGATGTTCTACTGATTTGATCTGTTTTCTTGTAATTTTATGCAACTGTGAAGCGCTTTGAATTGCCTTGTGTGCTCTGCAAATAAACTTGCCTTGCCTTGCCTAAATAAACTTGAATTGCCTTGCCTTAAATAGTGATTTAAATGGCTGAAGGGGCTCTTCAGCTTTGTCTCGGGAATGTCCAAGAGAGGAAGACCTCATGGTTCTGGCTGGAACATTCGCACACAACAACTCCCACAATTATGAAGGAGTCGGACCATTTAGACGCATTAAAACAATGAGCAGTAGTTCAAAACGAGTGCAGTGATTCTAGGACTGCAGTAACGTGACAGCAAACGGGCAGCTGCATTTTGTACCAACTTGTACCACACAGCTTTAGGCGATTTGTACTTCATTCACTCCGCTCAATGGCGACGTGTTGTTTTTTTGACCGATTGTACATGTTTTTACTGGTAAAAGAAACCGGAGGAAACCTACGCAGACACGGCAGAGCATGCAAATAGTCTCTTCTATATCTTGAAGAGCTTTTACTGTGTCAAGATCACTTTTATTCAGTATGTTTCTACAGTTCATCATAGTTATTCAAAATGTCGTATTAAATAAAGTCCCTTTACAATTGTATGAGTTATTCACTCCCCAAATTCAATGATTCCGTTTTTTCTCCATACAAAGAATATATTTTACAGCTTCACTTTCCAGTACTCCTTCCTTATGGCACGTTAATTTGGAGTTAAACGTATTCCATTTCGCAGTGGGTAGATATTAGGGATGCCACATTTCAAGGCGCTGCGTATGGAGATCGCTTCTTTTTTTTTTTGCCTCGCGTGGAAGCAGCAGGTAATTTTCTATTAGGTGCTTAAATACAGCAGTTATTAAAAGAGTGTGGGAAGGCAGCAGGTAGAGCATTTCACTGCAGGGAGTAAAGCGCTGTCTGCACATTTACCACCCGTGCCGATTAGGAACCCAAAAATATAACAGGCAAGCGTATATGATAGGTAGGAGTGGGTTTGCTTGTGTTTTGTCTGTGGAGGAACAGTTGTAGAAGAGATTTGCAAATATGCTCGATTGGAGTGGGTTTTACTTCACAGCAAATGTCTCAGTGTTAATTTGACAGAATAGAACAGAATAGAATAGAAAAGAAAAATGTTATTGTCTACCAAGCACAATGATGGCAGAAATTTGCCTTTGGCTTTCTCATACATTCAATACATTTGCCCAGCAATGTAATTGAAAAAAACATAATACATAAAAGTCCATTATGAAATCAGTTCATTGCAGACGCAGCAGCAGCAGATTCACTTCATCAAAAGAAAAGGAACAGAACAGACTGAACGACATTAGCGGTTACAACTTATTCAGCTCCTTAATGGCAAAAGGCACAAAAGAATTCCTGTACACATTTTTTTTTCGCACAAGGAAGTCTGTATCTCTGCCGTGATGGAAGGAGCTCAAAGCGATGGGACAGTGGGTGGCTATCGTCATCTGTGATCTTATGACAGACACGATGCACTGCTTTACTGTGATGCAACTTGGCTTGTTGTTGGCCATGTGATTTTACTGCCCTGTTTAACAACTCTGCCAAGTTTAGCTTTGTTTGTGACAGTTAAATGACCAAACCAAGAGACTATGTTAAATATCAGTACACTCTCAATTAAGCTGATAATATGTGTTAAGATGTGGTCACTGACTTCAAAACCTCTCGGCTGACGCAGCAGGAAAAGCCTTTGCCGTGCTTTCTTGTAAACGCAGTCAGCGTTGTCAGTGTTTGTTAAATGTGAAAGAATCCAAAATTGTTTCTAAATACTTCAGCCTTCTACCGGTTATGAGTATTAAATACTGAAACTGAATTTGTTTATTTATCTCAAGTGTGGAGGGAAATACAAAGTCTTAAAATGACACAAATCATGTTTGTCCCAGTTCCTCTGAGTCATGGTGGACCATGACAGATGTGGACATGAGTTTTACTTTGGAGAAAATAGTTACTATAGTTACTGTGATGAAGACATGAACCTCATGAGCTTCTTCTGTAACATCTGTCCACATCAGTCCTGCTGCACCATGACTCAGAGGAACTGGGACAAACATGACTCTACAGTAGATACAAATTACACTTTTTTTATTTTATTTATTTTGTTATAAATAATATAAAAGTATATAAAGAGTTTCACCTGCTAAACTTGTTATTAACAAACACTTCGTTCTTCCAGCAGGAGTCTGAGGTTCTGTCTAAAGCAGAATGCATGTCTTCCTTCTTCACCTGTCGGTCTGTGACAGACTGAAGAGCGTTGAGGCTTCTGCCTTTTTACTGAAATCAAAGATCACATTGTATTTCGTCTGATGTTTCTGACACTCATGGAGTCTGACCTGAGGTTAACACTGAAGAGTGTCATTCACATTTACACTGAGAAGGTGTGAACTACATATAGGCACCAGACAGTGTCAAATTAACACTGGAGTATTTGCTGTGTTCAGGAGGTTTTTCTTGCTCGTGTTGTCAGAATGTAATATGCAAGCTAGAGGTTTCTTTAAACTCTGGTCACTCATAAGAGCAGTGGCCAAAGTTACTACACAGTTTCACCAATTATTAAGGCGAAGCACAGCAGGTGAAAATTTAACTTTTCACACAACGGTCAATGTTGAGATTTTCAGCTTTACCATCTTAGTTTTAGTGTCAAAGTAAGAAAAAGACCAAACTAACCCTTCTTTTAAAGTCATAGTTTGTATGTTCTACAAATTTGATAAGTTGCATATAATTGACCGCCTAGGTCTGGAATTTGATGTAACAGAAGTAATATTAAATAATAATATTTTTCTAAAGTCCCTTCCTTTGCTGATTTCAGCAACTAATCAGAATCCCTGGTGCCATCACTTTGACCAATGAGACAAACTTTTTCCCTGTGAACTGGCCTCTCAGGTGCAATCAGGAGAGCAGGGGGAGGGAGCTTGGTTGTTTACTTGTGTAAGTTTGTTCTTGCTCTACTCATTTTGTAAACCAGGAGAGGCTTTCTCGCCCAATCAGGAGGGGAGGAACTTCATTGTTTTTTGTTGCTTTATTTGTCATTATACATGAACGGTACAAGGAAATTTCTCCTCTGCATTTAACCCGTAGTGAGCGGTAGGCAGCGGAACTTGATTGCTTGATTACTTTTAAATTTCCCTCTACAGTATCTTTCCTCACTTTGCAATCCTACAAAATATACAAGCGTTACAACATTGTATAACCTGTTTTCTCAAGAAGAGGTTTACTTTACACTCTTGCAACAACATCTCCACTTTAGTAGCTCCTCCTAGTAGACTCCAAACCTTACACCCTTACACTTAACAATATTTTTTAATTTTTTACCAGAAGGATATTTAATTTTCTAAGGCTGATGTATTGAGATTTGTATCGCAAAAAAGGCAGAATCTTTCACTTATAAACTGATTCCTATCAAAACAGTAAACAAGATCTATAAACCCCTCTGAAAACAAGTGACTTATTAATGTCCGAAAACTTGCAATACATTTATATCAGTAATGTACAGCAAATAGATGTCTCTTAATTCTCTCCCCTTGAGTACCATTGACTTTGTAAAGGTGCTCACTCACTTGAACCAAGTAGTCCATTAAAGAGACCGATTGTTTCTCAGCCTTGTATAAATTTCTCCAATGTTAGATTAATAGTCTTATTAGACAGACGGCTACTTGATTAAGGGTGAAGCTTTTCACAACTTGAAATGAATAATGTCAGGTTAAAGATTCTTATGCTGCAGTCGGTAATGTATCTGTCTGTAAAGAAGAAACCGTCCACTGTGTTCGCTCCCTGTTTGTTGGGCCCTAGTTTTGCATACTCAGCCTCACTAACGGTAAGAGTTGGTGGGCTGGGGAACAGTTTGGTGAAAGTAAAGCCAGTCTTCCTCCCACGGGACTGACTTCAGAGGAGAATCTGCTCCTTCATTAAGTTTACACATCACCCATGAGCTGTAAACCGTCGACACACTTCTCAACCCCAGTGCTGGCCTTCTCCTCAGCTAGGAAAAACCCAGAAAAACTCAAATCTCTGCTTCTACGGTGACAGCGCTCGTGTTTGCCTCCCCCGCTGCCTGTGGTTGTTTGGTCTTTCCCAGGGAGTAATGCGCGTCACCTGCCCGCCGCGCCTCACGCTCCGCTGGGCTCGCTCACCGCACTCTCCCCTCTCCTCTCCTCTGCTCCGGTTTTTCTCTCTGGATCTCTGCCATTTCACCCAAATCCACGCGTTTTATCTGTGTCAGTGAGCAGGAGAACGACTAAATATTTATGCAAAATAAGCGGATGAAACCTGGCTAGATTTCTCAAATGACTTCAGCAGTGTTTTTTTGTTTGTTTCGTGTTTGTTAGTGCCCACGAGGGTCTCATCAAGCTTCAATGAGCAAGGCTTGAACCAGAAAGCGGAGTATCATGCAAAATCCACCATTCTGAGGTTTTGTGCCTTTGTCGAAATCATGTCTGGAGAAGTATCGTGCTGCATTCATGAAGGTTTGAGTCATCCTGTTAGGTTGGTTGTTTCTTCTTGTACTTTAATTTGTGTTTCCTGGATTTAGTCGTGAAAAAAGATGGAACCCGAAAGTGTCCGCCGCATTTTCAAAGCCTAAAAACCATCACCCGACCTGTTCTGTTCTCCCTACATACATTTCAACGCCGTCAATTTGTTAGCGTGCCGTTTGCTAAACTGAAAAGCTGTTTAAAGCCCTATTTGCAATTCAGGATTAGAATGACCTAGGGACCTCAGGTAAAAGAGTAAAAATGACTGACGTCCTTGGAGTTTCTACATATGCCCGAGATTATGTGAGTGATTTGGAGGGTAAAACAAATCTCCTAATTTGAACCTTTAGGGTAATTCTTTGGAAAGGTTTTAACCAGCATAATAAAGTCTTAATAAGGGCGATCGATTCAAAATGTACTTTAACTAGGGATGTACCGATCCGATGCTGGTATCGGAGCCGATACTGAAAAAAGTTTGATGTGGGGTATCGGCTACAAATATCCGATACTGAACCAATACCAGTTTTGGCTTCAGTGAATATGGACACACTGTATGTCATTTTGAAGGGCAGAACCTGAAGAAGAATTCAAGAATCGCTGAGTCAGTTTTATCCGCAAATGTATTTTTTATTGGTGCACAAAATGCTGCGCCCAGCAACAGCATGCTAATGCTAGCAAGAGCATGCTAATGCTAATCAAGGCTGGGACAGAAATTATGATTGGATCACCTAAAGTAGTCGAATAAAATAAAATCGGCCACTGCTGGAGCGGCCAAGTGTTTGTACTGTACAGTATATTAGTTTATGAAATGCTTTTGAAGAATAGCTGATAAGATAAGTTGTAATGATCAGATCACTTTATGTGAGCTGTTTATATTAATATAAAATAGCCTGTCCCAAGGATAGTGTCAAAGTCCAGTGATCCATGTTAAACGTTTTAGTTTATTAATAGATATAATTGATAATTGATCATGACAAGAAAAGATAAGACTTTATTTATCTCACACTGAAGAAAAGAAGACCATTCACGTTTTCACTTAGAGAAAACAACTTTTAAGAAAGTCTATTGGTTAATATCGGATATCGACAAATACTCAAACCTCCAGTATTGGTATCGTAAGCAAAAAAGCTGGATCGGTGCATCTCTAATTTTCACAGTCTTTTTTGTCTTTTTATTATCTTTTTAAGATACAGTAATAATATCATGCACCAAAGCATTACTCCGACCCAAATGCTGTTTGTTTATCCATTTAAAAAGAGAAAAATTACAATGTTACACAGATGTGAACTGGAAGCACACCCCCATTGTCATGGCAACATTTGACAGACCAACAACATGGAGGCTCTGAGGGAAAGTTTGGATGCATTTGGTCCAAAGTTTAGATGGAGGAGGAGCATCAGAGTGAACAGATTAAAAGAGAAAAGAAACTGCTGTTTTATAAGTCGAGCAACATCCCAGAAACATGACGCTGATGTTGTTCGCCGTAGCGTGTTAAAGAAATGGCTTTTCTCGCTAAAGCAAAGCTCATAAACAAACCTGATAGTTAGCACTGACAACGTGAATAAATAAAAGGCTTGTTGCCGTCATTCAGTGTGATTATCTATCCATCATTTCTGGAGAAAAAGTCTGTAAAACTTAGTGAATTACTGACATTGCTGATACCGTGGGAATGCCCATAAAAATCACTGACGTCTAACAAAACAACTAAAAAGTGAAATATAATTACAGTATTAGGGTGGTTCAAAATAATGTTTTACAGAAAAGTCAACCTCCTCGTGTGGATCCGTGTTCCTTTTGGGGTAGAAAGTCAGCCCAGCACAGATTAAGTTTTACTATATTAAAGTATATGACATAAATATGGTTATTTTTAATTATGGCCATCAATTTACCTAATAAACACAATTTACTCAGTTTATAGCATCTATATGCAAGAACTAGACCTCTGTAAAAAACAATTTTCAGCAGTATTTGCTCATGGTTTTCATAGGCCTCAGGAAACTGGACGGTTTCAGAAATCGTTCAGATCGGGTGTAATATGACCTGGACACATGGACTGCTGAGTACATGCAACTGCCCCTTTATATAACTTAACATTTTTAAAACAAAGTGCTACAAGGTAAATACAATAAACTCTGTACATTTCGAACTTGTCAAACAGATGATTGTCTACACATTTTGGCGATCAGCCTTTCAGGAGAGATGAATGATTGAGACGGGATGAGTTACTGTTAAAACCTTTAGCACTTGCACCTCGGCATGTGTGTTGGCGTGTCAGCTATTCCAGAGAGTGTTATAGAGACGGTATCCCTCTCTGGGGCCGTGACACTGCAGCGATGGTAAAGAGGAGGAGATGGATAGGCCGAGGTGGAAATGGCAGGATGATGGAAAGAGTGCACGTATGAGAGGTGATGGGGCAAAGATCGAAGGGAAAACGAAGGCGCTAACTGGATTTTGTAGAGCAAAAACAGGCAACAACCCAAAAAGTATTGCTATAGGTTCGGCAAAAGTAGCAAAATGCCAGCTTCCGAGACTGACATTTGGATTCCTTTATCTCTTTTACCGGACAGTCTTATCAAATGTCGCTGATCGCTCGCCCGACACGCCGCTTTTAGGATAATCTCTACCCTAGAAATCTCTCTCTCTCCCACTTCTGTCCCTCCTTTTGTTATCTGATGTTGAGGATCGATGTGCTTCCAGCCGCAGCCCTCCACTCCCGTGCCCCCAGTGAACCGCGGGCTAATTACCTCCTCAATCCACTCCTTCCGAGAGCAGTGTTTCCTACTTTTTCCTCTTTTGAAGTGAGACCTCACGTTGGCTCGCCTCCACGGATGCTCTCTCTCTCTCTCTCTCCCCCCACGTCCGGCTGAGCGCTATAGGATTGTTCTGCTGGAGTTCGGCCCTGGCTTTGATTTCTGGCTAAGTGGCACAAGCGGAGTCTTTCAGCTCGAATAATGTCCCTGGAGCGGTGAGCGCTAAATATCAAACAAACACAGAAGTAAAGGAAGAGAAAGGGAGAAAAGTGGGTGTCCGGCTTCGCAGCTGCTCAGTAAAATGGCCCGAAAATAAGCGTGCGCCGCCTTGGACTGCAGGTTTTTATGTGGTGTTTGAAGACTTTAGCCCCTCATAGGAAAAACTGTTTTGGCACATCCTTCAATGAATGCTTTAGGGCAGAGAGCAAACGCAGAGCAGGGAGGGATGGATTTTGAAATCTTGAGCGGCCTGTTTTTGCTTTATAAAGCATCACTTTGCATTTCTCTCTTTAAAGCCGCAAAATCAAGTGAGAAATCTGGGGAAAACAATGGACTCAGACCTGAACTTAAAACAGCACCATTACGTCAATAACATCTAAAGAACTTTGCCAAGATCAAGAGACTTTGACAGACTAATCCATGCGTTTGTCTTCAGCAGGTTAGACTACTGTAACAGCTGCAGAATAGCTGCAGCACACACAGAACGCTGCTGCTGGAGTCCTGAACCAGGGAACACGACCAGATTAGTCTAGTGCTCAGGTCTCTGCACTGGCTTCCTGTCGCTCAGAGATTTTAGAACAGCTCTGCTTGTTACCAACTGATTGATGGAAAGGACGCTTTTTTTGTATAGTGCTTTTCACATGACATGAGTCACCCAAAGCGCTTGACGCAGTAATGGAGATTTGTTCTACATTCACTGCACACACAGTGGTGGTGAGCTACAGTTTCCCCTGGGGGAGACTGACAGAAACGCTGTCACGACTGCACTCATCCGCGCTAATGGTTCCTCTGACCACCACCATGCATTCACACATCTTTGGACATGGTTTTAGTGGTAGGGGAAATCGCACTACCCAGACACGGGGAGAACATGCAAACTCCACACAGAAACAGAAAGGAATGACTTTCAATTCAATCCATCCATCCATTTTCTTCTGCTTTATCCGGGGCCGGCTCGCGGAGGCAGCAGTCTCAGCAGAGATGCCCAGATGTGAAGGGAGAGGCACTAAAAAATGTAACGGAAACAAAATACTTAGGGCTCTATTTAGACCAAACACTGACATTCAAAAAGCATAATAAAAAAGTACAATAAAATATAACATTTCCTCTCTAAAGCATATGAGGAACAGCCTGACAGTCGAGGCGGCTTTCACTTCAACGCCATGATAATTCCTCACTTTACTTACTGTTTATCTAGCTGGTCGCAGGCAAAGGAGGCCACGCTCAAACCACTCAGATCTGTGTATAATCAGGCTTTAAAGGCACTTGACAAAAAAAACACTTCGTTATCATCATTGCAATATCCTGAGTAAGTTCAAACTGCTCAGTTTTGACAATATAACTCTATACAATAACCTATGAACTATATTCAAAATCACTAATAATACAGCTCCGCCACCACTGAAGAACTTTGTCAGACTTTGTTCTGAGCAAAATACTAGAGCCACTCGGTCCACTGCAAATAAAAAGTGTGTAATCCCAAAAAGATCCTCGGCCTTTGCGCAATGTGCCTTCTCATTTCGCTCCATTAAACAGTGGAATGAGCTTCCAGACTGTCTGAAACTGTCTGTAGATCTTAGTTTTACTCAAAATCAGTCGTGTCAACATTGATGAACGTATTGTAAATTGTAGGGATTGTTTAGTTTTCTGTATACACTTTTAGAAAAAGCATATAATGTATTTTATATAGTGATTTTATTGTAGATTAGATTTATACATTATAATTGTACTCACCTGTCCAGGGACTGCAGATGGAAAATAGCTACTTCGTTAAATCTGATACAAATCATCTCTTCTTTTGTAAAGACTAATGGTTTTGTACAATGTCCCTGTTTCAATAAACAATAAACTAAACTAAACTTCCCGATCCACGCACACCTCCTCCAGCTGTTCTGGGGGACCCCGAGGCGACACCAGGCCAGCTCAGAGACATAGTCCCACCAGCGTGTCCTGGGCCTTCCACAAGGCCTCCTCCCAATAGGACATGCCTGGAACACCTCCAGAGGAAGGCGACCAGGAGGCATCCGGAACAGATGCCCTAGCCACCTCAGCTGGCTCCTCTCGATGTGAAGGAGCAGTGACTCTACTCCGAGCTCCTCCCGGGTAACTGAGCTCCTCACCCGATCTCGGAGGGTGCGCCCAGCCCCCCTGCGAAGAAAGCTAATTTCACCTGCTTGTATCCGTGATCTTGTCCTTTCGGTCATTACCCAGATCTCATGACCATAGGTGAGGGTGGGAACGTAGATCGATCGGTAAATCGAGAGCTTTGCCCCCGACTCAGCTCCCTCTTCATCATAACAGTCCGATACAGCGACCGCATCACTGCTGACGCCGCACCGATCCGTCTATCGATCTCACGCTCCATCCGTCCCTCACTCGTGAACAAGACCCCGAGATACTTGAACTCCTCCACTTAAGGTAAATACTGTACTCCCCACCGACCTGGTGCATCGAAATTTTCGTTTCTCTCAAGTCCTGGTATGGGGCCCTATAACTTTTTATTTCTTTTTGTAGGGTGACATTCTTTTTGACCCATAAGTATTTTGTAAAAGTATACATTTTGTGGAAAAATTTGCTTGATGCATGAAGTTTGGATTTTATGACTTGGTAAAAATACCTATTTCGTCACATTTTCACTAAAAAAGTTAAATATTATGTATAGTGCCTTTAAGTCTTGTTTTGTTGCAAAAATAAATTTGTTTATTGGTTAAATTGTACAAAAAATATTTCTCACTTGTAATGTAATATGACATTTTCTCATACCGACATATCTTTCACTGAGTGCTGTATTTTCTGCAAACTTCATGGAACATAGAAAACATAGTGCTTTGTTTGCAATAATCTTCTGTCTCTGCTTCTGTCATTGTTCCACTTGTTTTATTTGTACATCACTGGTGTTTCATGCTCTTTCTCTAAAGTATGCCCCCATCACCTTGGTACAATGCCAATACTGTTACGACAGTCTTTTACAAACTGATCCAAACCCATTCCATGCTCCGGCCTGGCCCTTCTGCGTAACTCGAACACGCTCAGACTGAACTGGCAGCAGCAGATAATGTGGTGATTCTTCATCGCCGTCTCATTAGGACGCGATGGTCATT
The DNA here is from genome assembly GCA_007210695.1 of Neogobius melanostomus. Taxonomy (NCBI): domain Eukaryota; kingdom Metazoa; phylum Chordata; class Actinopteri; order Gobiiformes; family Gobiidae; genus Neogobius; species Neogobius melanostomus. Next base: position 445,496 of record VHKM01000873.1, read on the forward strand.
ACCCTGTGTTTATAAATCACGCTTACAGCAGCCCGGCTCTGTCCGCTCTGAGAGGGGAGCGCTGCATATGCTTTCGATTACATTAATAATACAAGCCTGGGTTAGTGCTCAGAGATGATGTAAATAAACATAAGACGGGGCTCACTGGCGTTCAACGGGAGTTAGTCAGATTCTGGTCAAGCGTATGCACTGGGGAAAACAATGCCCTTACTGTATGCAAACGTGGCTGCTCAGTCTAACTATCCATGTAACTGAAGCTCGCTCTGTTGGTGAAGCATTCGCAAAACATACCCCAAGGTCATGGCGTTGCAACATCAAAATGCAAGATGTCCTCAGTTCTGTTGATTAAGGCGAGGCACTGCAGGGGAATAGGGAATCTTTGGAAATTTAGGGATATCAATTTGAAGCTTTTGTTGTAGATTACTGACATAAATATGAGGAACAAATGTATTGCAAGTTTTCTGTCATTTTATGTTTTCATATAAAAACAAGGCCTTTTATGCCTGAAAACAGCCAACATTTCCCATATTGTTGGCAACGAAATCTGAATAATGGATTGAGCCAGGTTTAAATGTTTGGTTTGATTCAAGATGTGCTCGTTAAGTATTAGTGATCTTAACATTCCTAACAGATTCTTGACAGATTCCCAATGGCCTGCAGAAGCGCTCCAACAGTGCGGGACAATATTCGCGGTCGTGCGTAGTAATTCATGCCATTAATCATAACACGTGGAATAGTCCAGAAGATCGAAAATTACTTCCGTTTGTGAAACAAGCATGAAATTTGGTCCAAGTGTTCCCTAAAACCCTCTCTGTCCATGAAAAAATTCCAGGATTACAAACAAGTCTGATACAACTAGCTTCAGTTATCCTCCACCTCGCCCGATCATTCATCCAATGCCATTTAAGTCCCGTGTGATCTGTGCACCATCCAGATAAATGAGCAAGTCATATATAGCCCCCTACTCTTGAATCCGCTTTCCCGCGCTGGCACACCCTGTCAACTCAGTTGAACTACATCTTGGAACTATTTTCTACCAACTCATTGATATGTGGCTATTAGACAGCATTTGGGCACCAAATTAAACTACAAATAGTACTATTACTGGTTTACTATTCTACAGAAAGTAAAGCTCAGTACAGCATTAAAGCTGAATTACACAACAGTGAAGTCACCAGTGTGCCCTGGTTGTGCAGTGACATTCAATCTTTAAAAAAAAAGTGTAAATATACATATATGTAATTATACATGTAATAAACCACCACCTGAATTGTGCACAGAGATGTGTAGCCTGATTTCAGACAGTCATTGCAAGAATGACTATTATGTTCAATAAACAGACTTTTTTTCTGTGCCTACTGAATCCTGAAACACATTTTTAAGGTTTTAAGATAAGATAAGATATACTCTCCCCTCCTGGAACTGCCACCTTAACGTGGTGGAGGGGTTTGAGCACTCGAATGAGGGGCTTCGTGCTCCTGGTAGGGTCTCCCATGGCAAACAGGTCCTAGGTGACGGGTCAGACATAGAGCGGTTCAGAAGCCCCTTATGAGAGACCAACAGGCCCGGTTAGAACCATGAGGCCGTCCTTCTGTGGACCCACCACCTGCAGGAGGAGCCATAGGGGCTGGTGCAATGTGTTTTGGGCAGCTCCAACAGCTGCCCCCATGACCCGGCAATGAAAAAGTGGAAGAAGATGGATGGATGGATGGAATAAGATATAGTCTATTGTCTGTATATAGTGCGCTCTATGTAATATTAAACTCAAATCCTTTCACCTTTGCTTGTTGACTCTACCTTACAGTAAATATGTAAAGCCAAAGCAAATGCATAAACAAATGATCGGAGACACGCAAAGGAAAAAAACAAAACCTTTGCAATTGAAATTTTGAGTGGACAGTGGACACCCATTCATCTTTTTTTTCTTTTTTCTTTTTTTTTCTTTTTTTTCTTTATTTGAATTGGGACAGTGCACATTAATCAACATGTGTTTTTTCAACATGTAAATGTGCCGGAGTTAGCCATATAGGCTAATTTTCATCCGTAGTCCCATGGCAGGTTGATCTTCAAAAAATGGCTAAAGGTCAGCACACACTACACAACTTTTATGCCCGATTTTGCTCTAATTTCCAGTCACGCCGAGTCTTCTCAAGTCGTGGCTAGTTGAAGGCAGTTGCACAGAGTCGTGTCGCGTAGTGTGGTCACGACTGGACTCGCATTCGAATTGTGTAATGTGGGCAGCAGTAAGACGCAGTCATGTGTGAACCACTAGACGTTCTATAATCGCGGTAAATCCAGTCGTGCAGTGTGGACCCCCCCATTCTTTATAACATCTTTTAAGACTGAAAAATTTGTGTAGTGTGTGCTGACCTTTATGGAGAAGATCTAGGCCAAATTTCATGCAACTGAAGTATAGTAGTGAAAAAATGACTATCTGCTGCACTAGAAACAGTGACGGTGCGTGAAGCCTCTGCCCCGAATCGTCAAATTGTTGGCATTGGTTACTTGTCGTTGTTACGTGTAAACCTACCTCAAGAATAGCTGCCTTAACTGACTTAACATGTGGCATATTTCCTCTAACAACCCGTGGGGTGTTGTGGCGATCAGTTGTGTAAGGGAAAAGTGTGTGTTGAAAGGAAAGCATTGAGGTGAATCTCCTCCCTAACTGTGTAATGTTGTTAAATAGTGTAAAGCAGAGACGGGAACAGCACAATTACAAGCCGCATTAAACCTCAAAGTGGCTATACAGGAGGCTACCATCCGAATTATCGCTTCCGAAAATTATAGCCTGGGCGGAGCAACGGCTAAAGGCTATAGTGCCTTTTATTTTCCAAAGGATACCTAACCATCTGCTTATACATGATTTCCATAGATGAAAAATGTCTTAATTGTCCGTAAACTCCACAAATGTACTGATGAATTCTCTGTTTTTGTCTTTGTTTGCCTAGAGTCGGAAACACGCCAACAAAGTGCGCCTGTATTACATGCTCCATCCGGTGGACGGAGGCTGCCCCGCCAAGAAACTACGAACAGACAATGTGAGTTCAACGCCGCAGCTTTGCATCGATCTTTGACATCTCATGGCTTGGTTGGTTGTTGCCTTGGTGTGGTCCAAATTCAGTCCTGGATCAGAGCCGGCTGAGCTAAGCTTTTTGTTCTGGCTCAGATGTTTTAGCCCTGGGTTAAAGGGGTTCACTCATTTATCTAGTCAAAGTCCTTCCTAATGCTCAGTCCTGATCAAGTCTATCGCTTTTCTCTGGTAAGGCGTTATGCAAAATCAACTTTTTGGTGCATTTTACCATGTTACAATGTTTTCTCATCAAAACCATGCCTGGGGTTCTGCTACGCCGATTGCTGAGTAATTGCTGAGTAAAGAAAGGACATAAAACTAGCCAATAGCCCTGTGGTTAAGGCTTCTGGTTTGAAATTAGTCCCACCCTCAGCGCAATGGGTTTGAGTCCCATCTTTCCCGATCCTATTAAATCAAGTGATGGGCAAAATGAATGAGAAAAAGCAATATATATTTTTTCCTGGTGGTGGCTGTAACGTTGGCATGACACCGGTGATGAGGCTCATGAATGCAGCCTGGTTTTGTTCTGCCTCAGTCTTGGCTCAAACTTAGTTTAAAGCTGCCCCAGCTATACCTCTGGATTTTAGCTGTGAGGTGAGGGAGGTGCAGAGTCAGCTCGCTGTTTCCAAGGTGGCGTGTCTAGCGATGCAATGTGGGAATGCAACCATTTTGGTCCGGCAAAATGCAGTAGCTCAGGGCAGCTTTAAGTTTTGAATTTGGTGGCTTTAAATTCGCCTCAGTTTGATCATGGAGAGGTCCAGATTTAGCACAGTTATTGTTCTTGACCCTCATGTTTGTATCATCCAGGATTTTTCCGTTGTAGTAGAGATTGAATTGAGAACATTTGGCTTCTATCTTTACAAGCTCGTCACTCTTGTTGTCAAAACTAAGACTGTTTAAATACACAAGTTAGAGGCCTATTGTTTATTATGCTCACTTTTATTTATTCTGTGTGGCGTTAAATCACTGCTGCCCACATTTCCTCATCCCCAACACTCGCTCAGTCTCATCTCGCAGACGTCACTCATCGTACCGCATTGTGATGTGTTTTCCCGGCTGGCGTTGTTCCGCGTTGACCCTTCGGCCCTGTCAGTTCTCAGGAGACTCGCGGATAAACAGTTCGGGCCCAGTGAGCGCGAAGACTCTGCCAGCGCCATTGTCAGGCCTTTTATCAACTCCACACACGCGAGAGAGAGAGCAGAGTGCGCCGTTTTTGTGTTTCGCTGGGAAGACATGACGCGTTTGACAGATGCAATTATGCGCCGCGTCATTTTGTTATTGTTGTTTCTCAGCTGCTGCAGAGGAAGGTTCTGTAGGTAGATAAACTGTCTTTTTTGTAACAAGGCTTTGTTCAAAATGTATTAAGCTTTTCCCCTGAAGGCTGTAATCTGAGGTCCGAATCACGTACAATACAGACTAATTTGTGGCGCACTGTATTTGGACCAGTGGGAATGGAAAGCACTTCATTTTGGTCTTCACTGTCATGGCGGGGCTCTGACATTGCTGCAGTGCCATTCCCTTGTGATTAGGGGCAACTCCAGAAGGCTTGTTGTCATATGGAAACGATTGGGGACTTTACACCTGTCAAAAACAACTAAAAAGCCTGGCTCCTAAGACTTTTAGTCCAATTAGATTCATTCGTTCTATTATTTCATATCTGACGGTTTCTCCCTAAGCCAGTCCTTCTTTAATAGTGGGGCGATGTTAGGCGGTGTGTGTGACCAAGTGTGTTTACTGTGTCTAAAAACATCGGCAGCAGACAGACATTGCACCCCTGTCACTCTGATAAGCCTCTTGAGTTTTTTCAGCAAAAACATGTTGAATATCGCCAACAATCATCCGGCTTTGTGAGGAGCGCAAAATGTTTTCTTCTTCCTAAGGGCGGGCGTAACAGAAAATAATTGAGAAGTACTGCCCTAACCCTACATCATGTGACACCTCTGAGGAAGGTCACAGTTCTGGGCAAAACCGTCAGGTGTGAAATAACACAAAGGTCTGGCTATGAGAACACATTGGTTACGGTTTCCTCCAGTTTCAACACTGAGGAAGTATCCTACTTTCAACCACACTGTTTTTTGTTGTATCCACTTTTAAAGTTTTAGCTTTGGCCCTGGTGCACTGTGGAGTTTCCCGCCTTCTTACATGAAGCTGAAACGTAATAACTGAGTACCATGATGTTTCACAGCAGTTTTAGAAGTTCATATGCAGCTCAATGCTCAATTGCATGAAAAACATGTTCACAATCGTGCAGCCCTACTGAATGAATAATGCAATGAAAAGCGCATTGAGTTAAAGGATCTGTATCATGCTATTTTGGCCATTCCAAAGTAAAGTATAGGCATTTATATGATATATTGTACCTCTATCACTATGGAGTACTCATTTTGAGAGAAATATAAGTATTTGGGGGGTATTTTCCCTACCCGGAAGACAAGACGCTTCGATTCAGTTAACTCCGCCCCTCTCTCCGCTCATTCCACATTTGCAGTATTATAAATATAAATATCGCTGCAAAAAGTGAAGTTACTTCACATAATGCAGTTATAAGGAGTTGACATGTGCAACACAGTTTCATAAATGGCTAACACACACGCTAACACACACGCTAACACGCGTTTTGATTGACTCACCGCTCAGTCTGGCCTCCACATGGGACATGCGTTGGTTATAAAAGTTATAAAAGTTTTAAAAGTTAATCCACTTTGATTCTGGCCAAGGTTCACCAAGCATCCATCAGGTTGGTTGATATAGTCGCTGAATCCCGGAAAGAAATTCCAACTTCTGGCGAGTGCACTCTTCTTTAGGAAGGTTGAATAGTCCTGTTCCTCTCGTAGCCAAACGCACATCCGTCACATTATCGTTGGGTAAGAAAAAAGAACAGGCGTGTCCAGAGTAGGTTAGAAAGAGCTCAGTCTTCAAAAACAACACTTCTGCTCGGATCCATGGATCCTCTGGCCGTGGGTGCGTTTGATTAGTGTCGTGGGACAGCACAGACGCATCGGAGTTCTTTTTTCTTTTTTTCCTTTATTGCTCTCTTACAACAACAAAAATGAAAAAGCTGTTTTATAAATTAAAATCAGGCCGTAAGGCATTACATTACAGACGTAGAGCACTTCCGTTCCTTTGTGACGACACCACTGAACAGCTCAGTCGTTTACCAGGAGAGGGCGGAACAGCTGCTCAGAGAGCAGGATTCAGGAGGATTACTTAGAACTGCGTGAATTAAGCCAAAAACCGCTCTGGGGGTGTTTTTGATAAGGAAATAGCATAACAACATGGCTAAAAACTCCAAAAAGTCGATTTTGCATGATATAGGACCTTTAAGTAACTATAGTGTATATTAAACCAATGCATAATTATTATTTCTGCAACTATGAAATACTCCTTCGACACAGAGAGAAGAGTTGACTGTCTCCACCCCACAGCAGTTTGTGATTGTCTTTGTCTCTTTGTCTTCTTTCAGGGATGCACTTGTCACTTTAACTTTACAGCTGCCGCCGGAGGTTTTGTTCAGTACTGTTTTACTTTCGTTCAAGCCAGTCTTAACATTTATCCAGGCGTTGTTTTTGTATCGTTGTTGGATCTACCATGTGACGTGGATTTAGCTGAAGTCGAAAGGAAATGTACAGTATCTTCATGGGTCGCTTAGATAACATATAACTCGTGCTTTTAAAAATACAGGGACAATAAAGTAATTTGAGTATTTATTTCATCCTTTCCTTTGGACCTCGTCTCTATATTCCTCATCCTTCCCCTCATTCTCCTCTTTGTGTCATAGTCTTTGAAATGTCCCTCCGTCGTTCGATATTTCCTGTTGTGCTGAACATTGGACACTTTACCAAAGATTCCTGTGGCTTTTCTCTCCGGGATATGGGATTTTGAAACGCAAGATGCGCCGTTCTTTCCCGTGCGTTAGCCGTACGCAGTCTACAGGGACATTTGGATGAAACATAATTGGTATAGCAGTCTGCAATGCGGCATGAATCAGGGAAAAAACAATATTATCGCTAAATGTATTCAGCCCATCCTTCAATGCTGCTGAGGTTAAACCCGCCAGGAGCTGTGGTTCGCTTTTGATGTCTAAATCACTTCAGCTATTGTGATTTTAGAATTGCAGTCAAGGCGAGATGCGGCATTGATTTTTGAGGTCAAGTGATACATTATGAGATATATATATATATATAGATATATAGATATAGATAGATAGATAGATAGATAGATAGATAGATAGATATTTGCCCTGATTACAAAATGATTAAATAAATAACGCCTAACCTGTAAAGCCGCTACTCAGTTTCTTCCAAATAGGTTGAGTGCAGGGCTCATATGGCCGGGGTCCCAACCACGAGACCACTGGTTCGATCTCGACCTCGACTTTTTCTTTTTGACTGGGCACCCACTGGGGAGAACATAAATGGGCGCCTATGTCACACTCTCCCTTTATGATGTTTAGATTTTGGCGTTGACTTGTCCACTACAACATGGCCGCGCTCCGCATTGTTTCCCACGCGTATCCATTCACAAATACTTGTGTTTGGTATAGATATAACATACAAGAGATAGGCGGAAGCCATTCAGTCCAGTTAATGAGCCCATGTGGTCTGTGAAAATAGAGCTCAATAGTCCCACCCTCTTCCGGACGTAAACAAAACTAATAATAATCATTTTTACCATAAAGTTTTTGAAAAATTCTAATAATATTAGTTTAAGCGCTAATCTACATAAAACACAATGTTAAATTGTCTAAAACAGGGGTCACCAACCTTTTTTCAGCCGACGGTTACTCACTCATTGCATTGAGTTGTTCGAGAGCTATCAGTTAAAAACAAAGACTTAAACGTATACTGTTTACTTATAGGATATTGACCCAATATTATATCAATTGCTTTATTTTACATTCGTACTGAGTTAAGAGAGCAGAAATAATTGTATTTTTAAGAATCAGATTCAAGATAATGAAGTGTTTTACACCTTAGAAAAAGTCTCAAGGGCTCCGTTTTCCCCTATAGCTGGACAACTTCAGACAGAGGTTTACAGGAAGGCAACTCATACTGACCAGTATTTGATGTTTGCCTCTAACCATCCACTCCAACACAAAATAGGGGTCATTAGGACACTCAGACATAGAGCTAAAGAGGTGCCTACCAGTGCAGAAGGAAAGACCAAAGAGGAACAACATGTCCAGAGAGCCCTCTCAGACTGTGGCTATCCTAACTGGTCCTTCACTAAAGCACAAAGGGCAGGAAGACCCAAAGAGCAGGACAGACAGACTACAGAACCCAGAAGAAAGGGAGTTGCGGTGCCATATGTAGCCGGGGTATCAGAGAAACTTCAGAGAATCTTTAGGCAACACAGGATTCCAGTGTACCACAAACCTGTGAACACACTGAGACAAAAATTAGTTCATCCCAAAGACAAAACTCCGAGCCACAAACAAAGCAATTTGGTTTATTCTATTCGATGCAAAGAAGAAGAATGCAAAGAACATTATATTGGAGAAACCAAACAAGTCTTACAGAAGAGACTTTATCAACACCGAAGAGAAAGCACAAGCGGACCTCAGTCGGCTGTGCACCTCCACCTCAAAGCCTCCAATCACTCCTTTGAGGACGGGGAGGTCAAAATTTTAGCTAAAGAAGAACGTTGGTTTGAAAGAGGAGTAAAAGAAGCTATTTTTGTCAGAAAAGAAAATCCCTCCATGAACCGAAATGGTGGACTCAGATTTAATCTTTCTTCTTTTTACTCCAATCTGCTTCGGGGAAAACCGACAGGACACGCCCAGTCCAAGAAGACGATACCTCAGCTAACAAAAGAACAATAGGCAGGTAATTAGCAGTGATCAGCCATGAATAGGACAGGACTGACCGATACTGGGGGGAGCAGGTCGTTACAGACGCTCTACTTCAAAGGTGTTTACCCACAGGGGGAGAGTAGCTGTGATTAGAGGGGAGGAGCCGGGCCAACCCCAACTCCTCCCAACTGGTCTTTATCTACGCTGCATGCTGAGCGTAACCTTATTCACTGACGAAGCCTTTTGGATGAGAGGCGAAACGTTTGGAGACCTCAACTACCGAGTACAGAACACAGAAAAGTATATAAATACTGTAAAATATGTCACACTTCGCCGTACTGTAGCTGCCTTCACTTTTCATATATAGTTAGCGTCGTTACTATGAGGTTTGAAGCCGTTTTAATCAAGGGACAGTCACTACGTAACAGCAGACATTTACCTTTCTCAAGTATGAATTATAATTTAAAGTTTATATTGTTATTTTGGTCACTTTATTTGGTTGTTACAATCAGTTTGACAAAACGTTAATGGCAGTTTTTGTAGCTGGTATGTTTACTGATAATCAAAATTAGCCCATTAGGAAATAGGAATAATTATTAACAGAAAACATTGGTTAAGTAAAATATAAATATAATATAATATGATCCATCTATCAAAAAACAAAACGTAACGTAAGTGTTAATGTTGATGTCAAGGCTGCCATCTACTGTTTGTATGGGTCAATTACAGGTCGATAATGGCCTGTTTGATCAAAACTTCATTATATATATATATATATATATATATATATATATATATATATATATATATATATATATATATAATTTTTAAAATGTGGCAAGAATATTGCAAAAATATCAATCTGTGATTAGAAGCAATCCTTAATCCTTATGATCACACTTGCATTTGTTGTTATGATGGGTTTTATCAGAAAAATGTCAACAGTTCCATTACACATATGCTGGACCAAGATGGCGGCGTGGCGTCTGTATTGCGACAATGGAACGAAGTCACTAAGGACATTTCTCCTTTTTATTTCTATTGTTAAATTATGTTCTTTATCACTCCACTGCAGCTGTTTCCATAGTAATGACAAACATTTGAGCTGGAACTAGTTTCAGGTAAAACAGGTTAAAACATAAAGTAACTCCGGCCCCGGACTTTAAAAAAACGTAAACCGGCCACAATGAACAGTTTCAGTTTGTAGGACCATGGTATAAGCGGATTAAACAACGAGGAGCCGTGCATTATACAGTTTTAATGCACTCCGCTGCGCATTGTGGTGTTCTTGCCTCCAAGTCGTGCATTAAAACGGTATAATGCACGGCCCCTGGTTGTTTAATCCTTACATAATAAGCTACTTCCGGGTCCAAACTGTTGAGCGTTCTATAGATAAACACAGGAAAAAACGCAACTTTATCTAATTATCCTGCTGAAATAACAACAGATAAAAAGCCAAGAACTGTTGTATACCTACTTAGAACAATATAGTTCACCATTTGTATAGGTAAAATAAAGATATTTTGAATGTATACTTTATTGTGTAAGGAAAAAAAATATTTGATAATTAATGCCAGAAAAGCAATACTAATGAAAATCCAGAGTAAATGTAATATTTCTTTGTGATCAGATGTTTAAAAAAAGGTTAAAATCAGCCAAATCCCATGAGAGACTCAAAGACCATTTTGATAGAGAAAGTAGGACTCAAATGTTTTTGTTTTATTGAAATTGTAATGGTGTAATCGTAAACCACTGTACACTGTTTACACTTCAGTTCAGTGGGATTATTGTCTTGAGATTGCCCAGAACTTTTTGTTCACCATTGTGCATCATAAGAAACAATAATTCTCGCATTAGTCATACATGGTAAACAGCAGATGACCGCTATATGAGCTGCGGTGAGACTCGGTGCCATATATTCTGTCGTTTTCAGTCAGAATTAGAGACACAACATCTCTCGGCTCAAGAACCAGTGTGGCTCCGTTGGCTGTACTGCCGTATCCATTTGTCTGGTGTTCATAAGCATGGACAACATGCTCTCCGTTCTTCATCAACTTAACAGATGCGGCATGTCCAACTATTCCACCTGCACCGATGTAAAACTCAAAGTGGTAGGCTCCTCTCACGGGTGCAATGAAAAGTCCTGTTGAAGGTAGTGAACATTTCATTTACAAACCAGCAGTAGCCGACAACATAATTTATTCATGCAGTAACCTGTGTTTGGGTTGTAGGCGTTTCCGACGTTGGAGATCACATGTCTGAAGATCAGTGTACTGTCAGTGTTATATGGTCCGATATATCCGGCACCTGATGCAAAGAGACCAGCTGAGAAAGCCACTTGTCCCACTGCAGATAATGAAGAGAGTGCAAAACGTTTTCATCATTGACACTTAAAAAGATGCAACGCTATAATGTCTTGCCACATTTCTGCTATATTGTGTTTTTGATTCGTACCTGCTTTGTCTCTCTTCACAGTCTCCACGTCAGTTTTGGTAACATTCAATATCTCCTGAAAGCTTTTCAGATATCCGGTGTGGACTAAAATACATTAATAAACATACTTTGAGATTAAAATTCGAAACAGAAAGACCCTTTAGGCGTTTATGACCTTTATAGACTTGCTATGTATATTTTACTTTTGTGTTTTTGTTTCAGATAATGTAGATTAACAATAACCTTGCAGCTGACGTTTCATTGGATCCACATCCCTGGTTTGCATTTCCAGCTCTCTCAGTTTTTCTGCTTGTACTAACAGAGACAGAAAATACAGAAAGTCAGTTCATATCTAAACATTTCACGCACAGTCAGTAAATCACCTTGCAGCTGTGCCTTCATTGACTCCACTTCATTGGTCGGTTTCTCGAGCTCCTTCAGTTTGGCGGCTTGCTCTGACAGAGAAAGAGGTTCCATTAAGTCAGACATGCCCAAAGTCCGGCCCGAGGGCCAATCACGGCCCCCGACATCATTTAATGTGGGACTACACAATCTTATAAATTAACATTACGTACAGCTTACGTGACCCCAGAGCCCTCCCCCAAAAAATGTTATAATTATGCTATTTCACTGTACTGCCACTTGATGGCAGAGGTTCCGTCCGACGGTATTTTCTCTGTCGCTTTCAAGTCGTAATTGCCTCACTTCCGCAGCTTTGAGTAGCGGTGTGTTGGCGGCGTGATCATCTCCTCTGTCAAATGGAGAACGAACCATCCGAACCATGCCCAAGTGCTGAAAGCCCCTTTGGCGCGGTTCATTTGTGTAGCATGAGCGCAATCAACTAGTGCCACGGTCCTGCTCGGTTCCGGACATTGGCCCGCTTGGAGGAGGTGGGCTCAGAGACAGGTGCCTGTCTGCTCCGCCCACTGCCACAGCTGGGCGAAGGACAGGGGGGACAGCTCTATTTCTATCAGCTTTATTAAGCAACCATTTTATTTCACATTTACAGAACACATCCCCTTTTGTTTAAACTGCAGTACAGTGCATCAACAAGTGGAGTAAACAGATTTGACAACGGGGCTTAGAGTAGACTTGCATTATTTCATGCTGCTGTTTTTTTTTTTCTTCCCTTCCGCATTCAACATGTTGCGCTCCTGCATGTAGCCTAAACAAACAACTCCTCCTGCTTCTTTAATCGGCCGCGGCTCGCTTCAGATGTCAGGTGTGAGCAAGTAAGTCTTAGTTTAGACCTGATATGGTTAACACGATAAGAAGCTCTGTCACAGACCACAGTATCAACCATCTCACTGAATTCTGTATGTGACCCATGATTATTCAATTCAAAATTCAGTTTTTACATTGTTAAATTGTGCTGCTGATGAACATAATTTAGTTGATACTTGATCATGGCATTTTTTAATCTTTGTACATATGACAAACTACAATGGACAAACCTCTGTAGTATTTCAGGTAATCTTAATATGTTATATTGGTTTCCATGTTTAGGAAATTGATATTACTTCAGCCCTTTTGCATTTTCCTCAAATTAAGAAAGCTGTTTACATTGCTTACATTTAAATACACCTTTCTTTATAACTATTATGTTTTCGTAGTCCGATTAGGTTCATTAGGTCTTCAAATTAATATTGTAGCTATTGTTCCTATAGACAGACCTTAATGTTAGTTTTTCGTACCTGACGGTTTCGGCTACAACTGTGGCCTTCCTCAGAGGTTGTCACGTGATGTTGCTGTGACGTGTCTGGTCAGCTGATTTATACAGTTTTTGGCACTGTCTTCCTGCTTGTGGTAGCAGGCTGACAGCGCCATCTGCAGTCCGACTTCTTCAGAACTGTGTCCCAGATGTGGGAAAGTTGGTATGCCCCCTCAACCCGGTTCACAGTCTGGGGGGCGCGTTTCCGGATCTCGATGGCTTCTCTGATCCAACGGTGGTGTTTGTTGCTCTCGGTGCCGATGATATGGGCATTGTCCCAATCCATCAGATGGCTCTCCCTCTTGCAGTGGTCTGATATGGCAGACTTCAGGTGTTCTTGTTCTGCTTGTCGTCTGGTGGCTCGTGTGCACGCTTTTGATGTTTCTTTTTCACATTCTGTTCGATGTTCCTTCTTCCTGATGTTGAACGCTCTGCCAGTTTCCCCCACGTATGATTTGTTGCACGACAAACAAGGTATCTCATATATCACATTACATTTGTGTTGTTGGTCTATTTTGTCCTTTGGGTGAACTAACAACTGTCGTAGTTTCTTGTGAGGTTTGACCGGAGTGTTGATGTTGTGCTTGTACATGGCCCTCTGTACCCTCTCTGTGACCCCCTGACATATGGAAGTATGACCATGGCCCTGTTTTGTTTTTCATTACTTCTGTTTGTTTTTTGTTTTTCCTTGATTGTGTTCTGTTTGGCTTGTTGCCGCCCTTTCTCTATGGCCCACTTCGGGTAGTTGCAGGTTCTAAGTGCCTTTGTAATGTACTGTTCCTCCTCCTTTAAAAAAAAATCAATAAAATCATACGTGGGGGAAACTGGCAGAGCGTTCAACATCAGGAAGAAGGAACATCGAACAGAATGTGAAAAAGAAACATCAAAAGCGTGCACACGAGCCACCAGACGACAAGCAGAACAAGAACACCTGAAGTCTGCCATATCAGACTGCAAGAGGGAGAGCCATCTGATGGATTGGGACAATGCCCATATCATCGGCACCGAGAGCAACAAACACCACCGTTGGATCAGAGAAGCCATCGAGATCCGGAAACGCGTCCCCCAGACTGTGAACCGGGTCGAGGGGGCATACCAACTTTCCCACATCTGGGACACAGTTCTGAAGAAGTCGGACTGCAGATGGCGCTGTCAGCCTGCTACCACAAGCAGGAAGACAGTGCCAAAAACTGTATAAATCAGCTGACCAGACACGTCACAGCAACATCACGTGACAACCTCTGAGGAAGGCCACAGTTGTAGCCGAAACCGTCAGGTACGAAAAACTAACATTAAGGTCTGTCTATAGGAACAATAGCTACAATATTATGTTTTCATTCCGCTTGATATACATACATGTTTATTCATTATTGAGGATGTTGGCCCCTGGCCTTGGTCTTGTTATACAATGTGGCCCTGGTAGAAAAACGTTTGGACACCCCTGTGTTAAGTCAAGTACTCTCTACAGTGGAGTTGTGGTGAAGTCAGCATTCTCACCTTGGTTGAGCGTCTGCAGCTGCTCGATCCTAACCTGATGTTTAGCCAGTTTGGAGCTCATCTCTCGGAGCACAGCGTGGAGGTCTGAGGGACAGGGCTGAGGCTGCTCCGGCACATTCACACTCTCAGGTTTGTCTTGTTCAATGATCTCATTGTCCTGAAGTTCAGCTCCGGACAAAGAGCAGAGCAGCAGTGACAGACACAACACACTCACTCTCTCCATCGTGACCGCGACTATGTGCCCCAGAGATACAGACTCACTCTTAAAGTGCATTGTATTTCTATTATCATAATATATCTTTATTGTTCTTGTCCTCTGTCCTCTGTGCTGTCATAAGTAAATAAAAAAACGGACAATCAAAGCCCTAGCTTTACGATCACTCAACCTTTTTTGCTCAACTTTATTGCTTCATCTCAATTTGACCTCTAAAATGTTTAACCAAGAGATAACGTTTTATGTTACAGCAGTAAACAAGAATTAATCATCTATGTGCAATAACCTTAACCTTAACCTTTCAAAGTCTATATTTCCTTTTGGACACCTTGGGCTTTTTTGTGGTATAACTTAAAACAATGTATGTTTCTAGAAAATACACACAGTGCTTCAGGTGTGATAAATAAATGCCAGCAGAGAGTGATCAAACACAGTGAACCGGAGTATCCAGAGAAAACGCAGACACAGGGAGAGCGTGTAAACTCAAACCCAGGACCTTCTAGCTGTGAAGCACTAGCTCTAACCGTGCCACCGGAGTCGACTTATTTCCTGAGATTGGTTGTGAAGCCCAAATCACCTTATTGAAGTTACAAGACCAAAGTTGTCCAATGCGATGTGGCCTCAGTGCTGGCTGCTGTCGTGGCGATTCTCTCTTTCTCCAGTGACCTCCAAAGGCTATAGCTCGCAGGGCACTCGGTGGTGACGTCTGAGCTGTTGTTCTTCTTGACTTAAGAATAGAGATGTACAGCAGAGCAGTCCAAATAGGAAAAATGATGAAGCTCCTTTCGTGTCAGTACTGCTGAGCTGAGGAAGAAGGCGTTGCTTTGGTTGGGTTAGTTTTTATGCCCGATGTTGCTCATATTCTCAGTCTTCCCGAGTCTGACCGAGTCGTGGCTAGTCGAAGGAAGTCGCTGAGAGTTGTGTCTCGTAGTGTGCGGGGGGTCATGACTGTCACAACACTGGCTCTGTTTAAAGCTGCCCTAAGCGATGTCTTTTTGAATGTTTTTCATCAGTAGGTGGAGTAGTGAACCCTGCTCTGCTCCACCACAACCCCCCTCCCTCACCTGGCTTTCCCCCCTCACCCACACCCCTCACTCACACGCTGCTCTGATTGCATTCAATGAGATATGGAAATCTCATTCATCTTTTCGTTGTAGGTACTGACCGACAAGCTCCAGTAGGGAGCAGTATCGAAAAACGTTTTTTTTCTTTCGGTGCCAATTTCCGGTACTTTTTCTCTCCAGACGTCAATAAATGATCCGCAGTGAGTCTAAAACAGCAACCCGAACTCATGAGCAGATAATGAGCTGCTTTAGCACAAATGCAGTTTTCTTAAAGCAAAGCAAAGCTGTAACTTACTACACTTTAGTGATTATGGCAGAGCCGCAGTCTGAGCCCAGACTAAACCAGGACTGAATAAGAAACTAGAGTTCTTAGACAAAGAGAAAAGCAGTGACAAGAAACACATCGGCTATTTACCTTTAGCGAAAAAATTATGCCGCCACAGAGCCTGAAGTTACATGCTGTTGTTTACTAAACTCCATGCTGCACCAAATGGCTGCACCGGAGGAGGAGAGCAAAGATTGTTTGTAAAAAAGTGAGCGCTCACACAACAGTTTTGTTAAATTATTAGTGACAGACTGAGTACTCTCACTATGTAACAGATCTTTAACGTGTGGAGCGCCTTCACTTTGTCGAACAGCACAGTGTGTTTAGAAAAGTTTAGCTGAAAGAAAACGATGTCCTGATGTGGATCTGGTCTGTCCCTGCAGCTCAGGAGGTAATAATGTCCTTTCTCTCTTTTTATCACTGCTTAAGTGGGAATTCTGCTTACAGGTGACCAGGGCTCGAAATTAACTTTTTTGATCACCAGCCAAAGTGGCTGGTAAATTTCTGAAGTTACCAGCCAATCAGAATTTCCATTAGACAATTTTTTACCAAATTTACAATTTTTTTTGGTACCATAAAACTGTTTTATTTTTTTCTTTCGTGTACTCACGGCAAATCTGACAAAACATGACCGAATTTTTACTATCAAACACTAACCAGTGACGACCTGTCTGCCATTTACAACTGAACTTCCTTCTCTTTGTTTCGCATATTCTGTCAACATTTTCATCTTCTGGCTCCTTCCTCTTCTCACTTCTTCCTGATCCTGACGTTTGTTCTAACCACCGCAACATTTTAGTTTATTTCGCTGTCCAGCTCAGTCCTCTCATCCGATATTTCCGCGTATCTGCGCGCTGCAGCCAATCTGCCAATAGGTATCTAAAACGTCACCAGTAGTGTAGTGTTCATGGGAAATGTAGGACGGAGGGGACAAACCACCCAGAGCGTCTCTGACATGATTTGCATGATTGGCTCATTACATTTATTTGCTAAACTGCACTCACTTTCATGTGAGTCTTTATTTTTTGGCATTTAGAACATTTAGAACATAATACATATTATCCATATTATCCATATTATGTAGCCTACACACAGTATATGCACTCACTGACAGACTCATTCACTTTCAGTCATTCACTACTGAAACCACAGCCTATTTCAAAATAGTAATACAAAATAATGAGTAAAAAAAAAAAAGAAAAAGAAGAGGTTTCTAGCAATATAACAATGTAGAGACCGCCACCTTTCCCTCCAGAGAGTTGTGCAGTCTAATGGCCCAGGGGACAAGGAGGTTAGTTATGTTGCGTCACAGCAAAAAGGGTCCTGGGTTCAGTTTCTGTAGGTCTCCTCCCGCGCTGTTTTCCCTATCACTAAAACATGTACAATAGGATCCCCTCTCAGGCCATTACTCTCCAGACAAAGAGATTATGTATCAGTGGGACTTTCGGGATGAAATAAAGGTCAAATAAATGATGGTTTTGGGTGTTTTTAAAAAGAGTCCTTTGGCCACCAATGCCAGCTCCCTGCCATGAGGACCAAAGAGAAGCGCTTTCCTTTCCTTTCCTCACCCGTTGGTTTTCCCAGGATGTACGGAATCCCCCCCGACAAGACTCTGTAATACAAATGTGATCATTTCCTTTGTGGAAGACGCCAGCCGCAAAGTTATACATGCATTTACGTTACAAAACTTTAGGCCATTTTCTCCAAATGAGGTTTTCATTCAACTCTTGCAAAAACATCTCCACTATAGGAGCTCCAATACAGACTCCACATTTTCCAGTCTTGGACTTAATATTTTAAAGCAGTACTAAGTAACTCTTGCCCTAGAGGCCATAAGCGCAACTGCAGGTGTCTTAGCAAGTTACGATTGTTTAACTTATTAAATGTCTTGGAGAGTAAATACTACGCTGACAGAAACGGTGAAGGGAGAGAGGGGTGTTGTACATCCAGTTATACAATGGGAATATTTTTTTTCGCTCAAACTTTGATGTAAATACTGTTTAAAGTGGCGCTAGCCCGCAGTTAGCTTTGCCCGTTAGCCTGTTAGCATCTTCTCCGTGATTCTATTAGTGTGTATTGGTTGCTCCGCCCCGGTGGCAGTCAAGTTGCAAGCATGGTTTTCTGGCCAGAGACACCAGGGGGAGATGAAAGACCCCCCAATCATCCCATTAACACTTGTATTACCCCCACAGGGACTACGGAAAGGTTTATTAACTTAATACTGCTTTAAAGGTTTATTAACAGGCATTTTTCAATATTAATTCCTAGCCTGATTTCAATCATTCATAAACTAGACAGAGATCCAAAATCCCCTCTGAGCAAATCTTTGTAACATATCCACAGAATAAAACATACATTTAAACCCATGTTAATATTTTTGGGGCAAACATATAGTCAATTTTGGTTTGCTTCTCAAAATGTATGTTTGCCCCTAATCGCCTGCAGTGTCTCGCCTTAAAAACAGCCACACATGGGAGTAAAAAGGCCTAAATAAACACCAGCCTTTGGGATTTGATATTGGTAACCTTTCAAACAGAATGATCTTTACTCTTCGGTCTCGTCAGCGTCGACCACGGCCTGACACTCAGATGCTCATTTGTCGCGGCTGCGGCGCCCGTCCTCCGGCCCGACAGCCCTGTGTGGGAGCGCGTCGGACCGGATTAAGCCGGTGACCGTGAAAGCGTGCACAATACATCAGCGCGTATTGGCTTTTTCCCGCGGACCTGCTTTATTTCAGAGGTTAGATTACAGAGCGGCCAATCTAAATCTTTCGGCGGCGGGGATAAAGATGCCAATAACCGGGAAACAAGACGATTTTTATAATGCCACGACCCGCCACCCGCAACAAGAGCGATGGAACAAAAGCGCGGCTGGATGGGAAGGTTTGGGTCAGGCCTGCGGCGCGAGATAAGAGCGAGAGGCGCCACAGAAGCGGTAAATACGCGAGGTTCATGGATGTAATGGATTGTGTCGAAGCTCTTAATTCATTTTGGGGCGAAAGAGCGTAAGAGGTGATCTGACTGTTCGCCCGATTGATCTTTATTATTAGCCTGACAGTTTGCAAAGAAAAAGGTGTTAATCTAAATCACAATCTCAATTAGAGTTATTGATTTTTTTAATGTCTACAGGAAATTCTGCAGCGGCAACAGCACCTGGTTTAGAGCCTGGAATAGTACAATGTAACAATGTTTAAAGGGACCATACGGAGTTTAAAAATGTTAAAATGATGTATTTTCCTGCATGTTCCAACAATGGTCTAATGTGTAGAATGAGCCCAGACCTGTTCACCACAACTGCCTCTAAAATCCTGCACTGTCACTCAAAAAGTTGTTACTTCGGGTCCGAATTGCTGTCATGCACGAGCTTAATATAGAAGGTGCAGTTACGCGTAAGACCTGAGGTGGCAGTAGTGAGTATAAAATGACCAACTTGCATCTAGCCCCTTTAAGCCGCAGTTTATTAAAATTCATGTCTTGTTTATGATCATAAAAGATCAGTAAAAGCTTTAAAGTTACTTAGTATTTTCATAGCACTTGTATAGGGTGACCAGACGTCCCAGTTTAGCCAGGACAGTACCAATTCTGAAGCCCCTGTACCATTGATTTGTCCCGGTTTTACACCAGTGCCATGCCAGAAGCAGTGTTTTTTCCCCGCCATGAAGCGTAATTATTTTTGACCATGTGTTTATCAAATATGGGAAAAAGTCACTTTCTTGCAAATTCCCATTGTTTTTAAAATGGTAAATCTGGTCACCCTACACTTGTATAAACTGACAAAACCCCAAAGCGCTGCAGAGGCAGTGCTTACAATATGAAAAATTACACGTTACAATTAGACGTCGACCAATATGGGTTTTTCCAAGGCCGATGCCGATTTTTGAGGTTTTTTATTGGCCGATGTTGATATGTTCAGCCGATATTATCGACCGATTTTTCCAAATGTCTGGTCTATAATCCTGTAAAAACATAAATACTTGGCTGCTCCAGCAGTGGCCAATTTTATTTAGGTGATTCAATAGTTTCTTAGCGATTGAATTCTCCAGGTTCTGTGCTTTAAAATGACATGCAGCATGTCCATATTGACTGAGGTTCAGTGAAACAGTGTGTTTAACAAACTAACAAAATTTCATTGTGATGTTTCTCTGTTCCCCTGAGGCCTAGGAAGTTGTGGGAGGACTCGTTTTAAGTCCCTGACTTAGGTCTTTCCAATGCAAAAAAAAGGGAAAGTCTATCACTTTCGGTCCCGGAGAATTTGGCTTTTATCTGCAATAGATCCGCCGATAGCCAATATTGTAAAATCCCCAATATCGTCCCGATCGACCTGTAGTTACAACGTTAAAATGTCTCGCTCAAATCCATCCATCTTCTTCCACTTGTCCGTTGCCTGGTCGTGGGGGCAGCTGTTGGAGCTGCCCAAATCACATTGCACCAGCCCCCATAGCTCCTCCTGCAGGTGGTGGGTCCACAGAAGGACGGCCTCATGGTTCTGACTGGGCCTGTTGGTCTCTCATAAGGGGCTTCTGAACCGCTCTTTGTCTGACCCGTCACTTAGAACCTGTTTGCCATGGGAGACCCTACCAGGGGCAACAGAGCTCCTAGGATCATTCGGGCACTCAAACCCCTCCACCACGTTAAGGTGGCGGTTCCAGGAGGGGAGTCTCGCTCAAAATGAGTTGAAAACCAATGAAAAGAGTTTAAAGCTGTGACTTGAAACCCAAAACTAAAGTAGCCGCTCTGAATTGGTAAGCAAAATAGATAGGCTGCTGTACATCTATAGATACACTGCCCGACCAAAACAAAGTCGCCACCTGGATTTAACTCACAGTTATTAGGGCTGGGCTATATTTATATTTTTGGGAACTTTCTCGATAACAATGATAAAGCGCCAGTTTGGCAAACCATCAGCAAATATTTACATTTACATTGCTTTGTCGCTCAAAAAGATAGTTGTAAACAGACTACAAAAGGGCCAAAATAATAAAAACGTATCCACATTTTTCCACCTGTTTCTTCGTCATTTCTTGACATTGGAGATTAACTCAATAGGCTATTGTACATTTGCATATCTCCGAGACATTTTTATTATTATCTTGTAGACGATATATTGCCCAGCTGTAACTGTTCTGATCTGTGGCTGCAGCCGTTGGTCAGGTCTAGATTCAGCAACACTATGTGGCCAAAGAATGAGGTCAGCTCAGCTGGTTATAATGGATTTATTCTTCCCTGATGGCAAGGGCATATTCCAAGATAACAATGCAGAGAATCATCAGGCTCATATTGTGAAAGACTGGTTCAAGGAGCATGAGATGGATCAACCGCCACAGTGTCCAGTTGCTGAATTCACTTGTTCTTTACAAAAGGCCAGAATTATACAAAGAGACTGATTGAAAAAGTTATAAAAATAAAGAAATAAATCAGACACTTGAAAATGTTGTCCTTAACAGTTGTGCGAAAGACTGCGGAGCGTCATTTGCAGTTGATTAGCAATTACAATTTTGTTCACTGATTGCTTCCTTAACGCTCTTTGAAATTCAGAATAATGGTTCGCAGTTCTGCCTCTCGGTAATACGCACGTCCTCAACTTTGTGAAAGTCATGAATGGCCGAGTCAGTGGTGTTGAAGGGTTAAATGCAGACGACAAACTTAATGACTTTTTCCTCTGTAGCAGCTTATATACGTATATCCTACATACAGCTTCATAACAAAACAACATGCTCTGAGGTGAACTGCAGCAGAAAGCAGAAATTATGATCAAAACATGATACCGATGCTTTGAAACACTGCTGAGGCTCATGTGGAAAAGGGAGGTCGACTGAACATACTCAAATTTAGATAAAATACCACTCCAAGTACGGTATTCATTTCGCATTCTGTAGTCCGTAGTCCCAGTTTGCTGTATCTGAGCCAATTTTCTTTCTCGTCTCAATGGGGACTGAGCTTCTCCGTGATGACTCAAACTCACTGGTTGGCATATTTAACAGAGAGCTCTGAGAGTCCTCCCCTAGGAATATTTTAAGGGAACTTCTGTGTTTTTGGCGAATTTTAAAAGGTTAGTATTTCTTCAAACCATTTGAGGCATTACCACAAGTTTGCCTATAATTTTAGATAACTTCAAGATTATATAACATTTATGACAGTAGTTTGGACGCGCTGATGGTTCTTGCGTTTCTAAATTAGTGGACAATGTTGAGATTTCTAGCTAGTTGTCCCTGTTAACGTCTTAAAGCAGTTCTAAGCAACTCATGCCCCTAGAGGCCATAAGTGCCACTGCAGGTGTCGTAGCATGTTGCAGTTTTTTTACTCATTAATTGTCCGTGAGAGTAAATACTACGCTGACAGAAAAGACAAAGGGAGAGAGGGATATTGTACATCCAATTACACAATGGAAATATTTTTTTTCACTCAAACTTGGCTGTAAATACTGTTTAAATGGCGTTAGCCCGCAGTTAGCTTCTTCTTCATGATTCCATTAGTGTGTATTGTTGACTCCGACCCGGTGCAGGCAAAGTTGCAATTGTGGTTTTATTATTATTATTAGTTTATTTGATATGGACATAACAACTGCATTGGACAAACCAGATACATTGTTTTTTTAGTGTTATGGTGCGTACAGACCAAACGCTGAAGTTGATCATTGTGGTTTGCGCTCGGCCTGAGTTGTATGACACGCCTCCTAATTATGACGCTTGCAAAACTTCACGCGCCGCAAACAGGCGTTTCTCGCGAGTGTGAAGCAGCAATGTTTGGCGTCCAACTAGAGGCTGACGGAGCGTGGACGCACGTTCGGTCTGAACGCACCTTTATAGCAAAACTGCTCATTTGCAACACTTGTCCATAGGAGGCTACACATTTCACAAAACACAATACAATACAGTACACATTACAATATTTAAAAAGGTAAACAATACACAATTACACATCATCAGTATACATTTCATACAGTGTTACCATGTGAGCAGTTTTGACTTGACTTTCTGCCATTGTTTCAGACCTCTGTAAAAACTGTTCATGTCAGTCTGCAGTTTTAAATCAGTGGGCAGAGAGTTCCACAGTCTGGATCCATTAAAGGTCCTATATCATGCAAAATCGACTTTTAGCCATGTTGTTATGCTATTTCCTTATCAAAAACACCCCCAGAGCGGTTTTTGGCTTCATTCACGCAGTTCTAAGTAATCCTCCTGAATCCTGCTCTCTGAGCAGCTGTTCCGCCCTCTCCTGGTAAACGACTGAGCTGTTCTGTTGTGTCGTCACAAAGGAACGGAAGTGCTCTACGTCTGTAATGTAATGCCTTACGGCCTGATTTTGATTTATAAAACAGCTTTTTCATTATTTTGTTGTAAGAGAGAAAAAAAATAAAAACTAGAAATGCAGCAATGGCTGCGCCATTGCGATTGACTGCGGAACTGCGGGAATCGAATGCAGAAATTGCATAAATTTGCATAAATTGGTTAATTTGCATAATCTAATGTTCATAAACTGGTGAAATTGCATAAACTGGTAAAATTGCAGAAAAACTGTAAAATGCATAAATTGGTTAATTTGCATAATCTAATTTGCATAAACCGGTAAAATGCATGAACAGTTTAAATTGCACAAACTGTTATGTTGCATAAACTGGTTAAATTGCAAAAAAAAACGGTCAAATGCATTAATTGGTTAATTTGCATAAATTATATAAACTGCATTAACTGTTTAAATTTCATAAATCCTAAATGGCATAAATTGTTATGTTGCATAAACTGGTTAAAATGCGTAAACTGGTTAAAATGCGTAAACTGGTTAAATTCCATAAAGTGGTTAATTTGCATAAATTGTTTATATTGCATAAACTTTTTAAATTCCATAAACTGGTCAAACTGTTGAAATCGCCTAAATGCTGAAGATGCAGAAGCTGCACAAATGGCTGAAACACATGGAGAGCCAGAAATCCTGTTAAAATACATTGGCTGGATTCGCCATACACACTAATGGAGCAGAGACCACATACACACCAATGCAAAAAGTTCAAATTCCTGTAGAAAAAAACTGGAAAACTGCAGAAGGCCAATTTTTTCTCAAATCCCACAAGTTGCGGAAGCTGAACATGCACAAGTTGCAGAAATTGCAGAAATTGCGGAAAAAACTGCGGAAAAGCATGAATTTGCGGGAGCCCCATTATGCGTCAATGGAAAAATGTGCGGTATTTCGTCCGATTGCGGAAAAACCGTAAATCGCAGAAGTCCCAAAAGTAATAGCAGGATTCTCCTCAACATGCGGAACGTTTTGATGCATAACTTGCAGAAATTGCACAAAGCATGAAAGTGCTGAAAGGTGCAGAAAATCAGGAAAAATGTGCCGGAATAATAACTAGAAATGCAGCAATGGCTGCGCCATTGCGATTGACTGCGGAACTGCGGGAATCGAATGCAGAAATTGCATAAATTGCATAAATTGGTTAATTTGCATAATCTAATGTTCATAAACTGGTGAAATTGCATAAACTGGTAAAATTGCAGAAAACTGTAAAATGCATAAATTGGTTAATTTGCATAATCTAATTTGCATAAACCGGTAAAATGCATGAACAGTTTAAATTGCACAAACTGTTATGTTGCATAAACTGGTTAAATTGCAAAAAAAACGGTCAAATGCATTAATTGGTTAATTTGCATAAATTATATAAACTGCATTAACTGTTTAAATTTCATAAATCCTAAATGGCATAAATTGTTATGTTGCATAAACTGGTTAAAATGCGTAAACTGGTTAAAATGCGTAAACTGGTTAATTCCATAAAGTGGTTAATTTGCATAAATTGTTTATATTGCATAAACTTTTTAAATTCCATAAACTGGTCAAACTGTTGAAATCGCCTAAATGCTGAAGATGCAGAAGCTGCACAAATGGCTGAAACACATGGAGAGCCAGAATCCTATTAAAATACATTGGCTGGATTCGCCATACACACTAATGGAGCAGAGACCACATACACACCAATGCAAAAAGTTCAAATTCCTGTAGAAAAAAACTGGAAAACTGCAGAAGGCCAATTTTTCTCAAATCCCACAAGTTGCGGAAGCTGAACATGCACAAGTTGCAGAAATTGCAGAAATTGCGGAAAAAATGCGGAAAAGCATGAATTTGCGGGAGCCCCATTATGCGTCAATGGGAAAAATGTGCGGTATTTCGTCCGATTGCGGAAAAACCGTAAATCGCAGAAGTCCCAAAAGTAATAGCAGGATTCTCCTCAACATGCGGAACGTTTTGATGCATAACTTGCAGAAATTGCACAAAGCATGAAAGTGCTGAAAGGTGCAGAAAATCAGGAAAAATGTGCCGGAATAATAATAATAATAAAGAAACGCAAACCAATAATTGACTGCGGAAAATCCGCAGTCAATCAATAATAACTAGAAATGCAGCAATGGCTGCGCCATTGCGATTGACTGCGGAACTGCGGTAATCAAATGCAAAATTGCATAAATTGCATAAATTGGTTAATTTGCATAATCTAATGTTCATAAACTGGTTAAATTGCAAAAAACTGTAAAATGCATAAATTGGTTAATTTGCATAATCTAATTTGCATAAAGCGGTAAAATGCATGAACAGTTTAAATTGCACAAACTGTTATGTTGCATAAACTGGTTAAATTGCAAAAAAAACGGTAAAATGCATTAATTGGTTAATTTGCATAAATTATATAAACTGCATTAACTGTTTAAATTTCATAAATCCTAAATGGCATGAATTGTTATGTTGCATAAACTGGTTAAAATGCGTAAACTGGTTAAATTCCATAAAGTGGTTAATTTGCATACATTGTTTATATTGCATAAACTTTTTAAATTCCATAAACTGGTCAAACTGTTGAAATCGCCTAAATGCTGAAATTGCAGAAGCTGCACAAATGGCTGAAACACTTGGAGTGCCAGAAATCCTATTAAAATGCATTGGCTGGATTCGCCATACACACTAATGGGCAGAGACCACATACACACCAATGCAAAAATTTCAAATTCCCGTAGAAAAACACTGGAAAACTGCAGAAGGCCAATTTTTTCTCAAAACCCACAAGTTGCGGAAGCTGAACATGCACAAATTGCAGAAATTGCAGAAATTGCGGAAAAAAATGCGGAAAAGCATGAATTTGCGGTAGCCCCATTATGCGTCAATGGGAAAAATGTTCGGTATTTCGTCCGATTGCGGAAAAACCGTAAATCGCAGAAGTCCGAAAAGTAATAGCAGGATTCTCCTCAACATGCGGAACGTTTTGATGCATAACTTGCAGAAATTGCACAAAGCATGAAAGTGCTGAAAGGTGCAGAAAATCAGGAAAAATGTGCGGGAATAATAATAATAATAACTAGAAATGCAGCAATGGCTGCGCCATTGCGATTGACTGCGGAACTGCGGGAATCGAATGCAGAAATTGCATAAATTTGCATAAATTGGTTAATTTGCATAATCTAATGTTCATAAACTGGTGAAATTGCATAAACTGGTAAAATTGCAGAAAAACTGTAAAATGCATAAATTGGTTAATTTGCATAATCTAATTTGCATAAACCGGTAAAATGCATGAACAGTTTAAATTGCACAAACTGTTATGTTGCATAAACTGGTTAAATTGCAAAAAAAACGGTCAAATGCATTAATTGGTTAATTTGCATAAATTATATAAACTGCATTAACTGTTTAAATTTCATAAATCCTAAATGGCATAAATTGTTATGTTGCATAAACTGGTTAAAATGCGTAAACTGGTTAAAATGCGTAAACTGGTTAAATTCCATAAAGTGGTTAATTTGCATAAATTGTTTATATTGCATAAACTTTTAAATTCCATAAACTGGTCAAACTGTTGAAATCGCCTAAATGCTGAAATTGCAGAAGCTGCACAAATGGCTGAAACACTTGGAGTGCCAGAAATCCTATAAAATGCATTGGCTGGATTCGCCATACACACTAATGGGGCAGAGACCACATACACACCAATGCAAAATTTCAAATTCCCGTAGAAAAACACTGGAAAACTGCAGAAGGCCAATTTTTTCTCAAAACCCACAAGTTGCGGAAGCTGAACATGCACAAATTGCAGAAATTGCAGAAATTGCGGAAAAAAATGCGGAAAAGCATGAATTTGCGGTAGCCCCATTATGCGTCAATGGAAAAATGTTCGGTATTTCGTCCGATTGCGGAAAAAACCGTAAATCGCAGAAGTCCGAAAAGTAATAGCAGGATTCTCCTCAACATGCGGAACGTTTTGATGCATAACTTGCAGAAATTGCACAAAGCATGAAAGTGCTGAAAGGTGCAGAAAATCAGGAAAAATGTGCGGGAATAATAACTAGAATGCAGCAATGGCTGCGCCATTGCGATTGACTGCGGAACTGCGGGAATCGAATGCGAAATTGCTAAAATTGCATAAATTGGTTAATTTGCATAATCTAATGTTCATAAACTGGTAAAATCGCATAAACTGTAAAATGCAAAAATGTAAAATGCATAAATGTTAATTGCATAAACTGGTGAAATTGCAGAAAAACTGTAAAATGCATAAATTGGTTAATTTGCATAATCTAATTTGCATAAACCGGTAAAATGCATGAACATTTTAAATTGCACAAACTGTTATGTTGCATAAACTGGTTAAATTGCAAAAAAAACGGTAAAATGCATTAATTGGTTAATTTGCATAAATTATATAAACTGCATTAACTGTTTAAATTTCATGAATCCTAAGTGGCATAAATTGTTATGTTGCATAAACTGGTTAAAATGCGTAAACTGGTTAAAATGCGTAAACTGGTTAATTCCATAAAGTGGTTAATTTGCATAAATTGTTTATATTGCATAAACTTTTAAATTCCATAAACTGGTCAAACTGTTGAAATCACCTAATGCTGAAATGCAGAAGCTGCACAAATGGCTGAAACACATGGAGAGCCAGAAATCCTATTAAATGCATTGGCTGGATTCGCCATACACACTAATGGAGCAGAGACCACATACACACCAATGCAAAAATTTCAAAT
This sequence comes from Neogobius melanostomus, assembly GCA_007210695.1. Classification (NCBI taxonomy): domain Eukaryota; kingdom Metazoa; phylum Chordata; class Actinopteri; order Gobiiformes; family Gobiidae; genus Neogobius; species Neogobius melanostomus. The sequence goes on from VHKM01000873.1 coordinate 473,617, forward strand.
TCCCGTAGAAAAAAACCGGAAAACTGCATGCGGCCAATTTTTTCTCAAAACCCACAAGTTGCGGAAGCTGAACATGCACAAATTGCAGAAATTGCAGAAATGCGGAAAAAAATGCGGAAAAGCATGAATTTGCGGAGCCCCATTATGCGTCAATGGGAAAAATGTCGGTATTTCGTCCGATTGCGGAAAAACCGTAAATCGCAGAAGTCCGAAAAGTAATAGCAGGATTCTCCTCAACATGCGGAACGTTTTGATGCATAACTTGCAGAAATTGCACAAAGCATGAAAGTGCTGAAAGCTGCAGAAAATCAGGAAAAATGTGCGGGAATAATAATAATAATAATAATAATAAAGAAACGGAAACCAATAATTGACTGCGGAAAATTCCGCAGTCAATCAATAATAACTAGAAATGCAGCAATGGCTGCGCCATTGCGATTGACTGCGGAACTGCGGTAATCAAATGCAAAAATTGCATAAATTGCATAAATTGGTTAATTTGCATAAATCTAATGTTCATAAACTGGTTAAATTGCAAAAAACTGTAAAATGCATAAATTGGTTAATTTGCATAATCTAATTTGCATAAACCGGTAAAATGCATGAACAGTTTAAATTGCACAAACTGTTATGTTGCATAAACTGGTTAAATTGCAAAAAAAACGGTAAAATGCATTAATTGGTTAATTTGCATAAATTATATAAACTGCATTAACTGTTTAAATTTCATAAATCCTAAATGGCATGAATTGTTATGTTGCATAAACTGGTTAAAATGCGTTAAACTGGTTAAATTCCATAAAGTGGTTAATTTGCATAAATTGTTTATATTGCATAAACTTTTAAATTCCATAAACTGGTCAAACTGTTGAAATCGCCTAAATGCTGAAATTGCAGAAGCTGCACAAATGGCTGAAACACTTGGAGTGCCAGAAATCCTATTAAAATGCATTGGCTGGATTCGCCATACACACTAATGGGGCAGAGACCACATACACACCAATGCAAAAATTTCAAATTCCCGTAGAAAAACACTGGAAAACTGCAGAAGGCCAATTTTTTCTCAAAACCCACAAGTTGCGGAAGCTGAACATGCACAAATTGCAGAAATTGCAGAAATTGCGGAAAAAAATGCGGAAAAGCATGAATTTGCGGTAGCCCCATTATGCGTCAATGGGAAAAATGTTCGGTATTTCGTCCGATTGCGGAAAAACCGTAAATCGCAGAAGTCCGAAAAGTAATAGCAGGATTCTCCTCAACATGCGGAACGTTTTGATGCATAACTTGCAGAAATTGCACAAAGCATGAAAGTGCTGAAAGGTGCAGAAAATCAGGAAAATGTGCGGGAATAAATAATAATAATAATAAAGAAACGAAAACCAATAATTGACTGCGGAAAATTCCGCAGTCAATCAACTAGAAATGCAGCAATGGCTGCGCCATTGCGATTGACTGCGGAACTGCGGTAATCAAATGCAAAAATTGCATAAATTGCATAAATTGGTTAATTTGCATAATCTAATGTTCATAAACTGGTTAAATTGCAAAAACTGTAAAATGCATAAATTGGTTAATTTGCATAATCTAATTTGCATAAACCGGTAAAATGCATGAACAGTTAAATTGCACAAACTGTTATGTTGCATAAACTGGTTAAATTGCAAAAAAAACGGTAAAATGCATTAATTGGTTAATTTGCATAAATTATATAAACTGCATTAACTGTTTAAATTTCATAAATCCTAAATGGCATGAATTGTTATGTTGCATAAACTGGTTAAAATGCGTAAACTGGTTAAATTCCATAAAGTGGTTAATTTGCATAAATTGTTTATATTGCATAAACTTTTTAAATTCCATAAACTGGTCAAACTGTTGAAATCGCCTAAATGCTGAAATTGCAGAAGCTGCACAAATGGCTGAAACACTTGGAGTGCCAGAAATCCTATTAAAATGCATTGGCTGGATTCGCCATACACACTAATGGGCAGAGACCACATACACACCAATGCAAAATTTCAATTCCCGTAGAAAAACACTGGAAAACTGCAGAAGGCCAATTTTTCTCAAAACCCACAAGTTGCGGAAGCTGAACATGCACAAATTGCAGAAATTGCAGAAATTGCGGAAAAAAATGCGGAAAAGCATGAATTTGCGGTAGCCCCATTATGCGTCAATGGGAAAAATGTTCGGTATTCGTCCGATTGCGGAAAAACCGTAAATCGCAGAAGTCCGAAAAGTAATAGCAGGATTCTCCTCAACATGCGGAACGTTTTGATGCATAACTTGCAGAAATTGCACAAAGCATGAAAGTGCTGAAAGGTGCAGAAAATCAGGAAAAATGTGCGGGAATAATAACTAAAATGCAGAAGGCGCCCATAATGACTGCGGAAATCGAATCAATGCAAATGCAAATGCATAATGGTAATTTGCATAACTAACATACGGTAAAATGCAAAACTGGTAAATGCATAAAATGGTAAATGCATAAATTAATTCATAAACTGGTTAAATTGCAAAAAACTGAAAAGCATAAATTGTTAATTTGCATAATCTAATTGCATAAACCGTAAAATGCATGAACATTTAAATTGCACAAACTGTTATGTTGCATAAACTGTTAAATTGCAAAAAAAACGGTTAAAATGCATTAATTGTTAATTGCATAAATTATATAAACTGCATTAACTGTTTAAATTTCATGAATCCTAAGTGGCATAAATTGTTATGTTGCATAAACTGGTTAAAATGCGTAAACTGTTAAAAGCGTAAGGTTAAATTCCATAAAGTGGTTAATTGCATAAATTGTTTATATTGCATAAACTTTTTAAATTCCATAAACTGGTCAAACTGTTGAAATCACCTAAATGCTGAAATGCAGAAGCTGCACAAATGGCTGAAACACATGGAGAGCCAGAAATCCTATTAAATGCATTGGCTGGATTCGCCATACACACTAATGGAGCAGAGACCACATACACACCAATGCAAAAATTTCAAATTCCCGTAGAAAAAAACGGAAAACTGCATGCGGCCAATTTTTTTCTCAAAAACCCACAAGTTGCGGAAGCTGAACATGCACAAATTGCAGAAATTGCAGAAATTGCGGAAAAAAATGCGGAAAAGCATGAATTTGCGGAGCCCCATTATGCGTCAATGGGAAAAATGTTCGGTATTTCGTCCGATTGCGGAAAAACCGTAAATCGCAGAAGTCCGAAAAGTAATAGCAGGATCTCCTCAACATGCGGAACGTTTTTTGATGCATAAACTTGCAGAAATTGCGCACAAAGCTATGAAAGTGCTGAAAGCTGCAGAAAATCAGGAAAAACGAGTGTGCGGGTAATAATAATAATAAATATATAATAAAGGAAACGGAAACCAATAATTGACTGCGGAAAATTCCGCAGTCCAATCAACTAGAAATTGTTGCAATTGGCTGAAGCCATTGCGATGACTGCGGAATAGTTTCTTAATGCAGAGAGTTATTCTGAAAAAATCCTTGAATTTCCTTCGAAAATGCTGTTGAAACAGTTGAATACTGAAAAATCCTTTGAAATCCTGAGCCCTGAATCTTACTGATATCTTGAATCTCCTGGAAAAAACTTCAAAAACTCCTAAAATCCTCAAACTGTTGTAACCTTTTTAAACTCTCCGAAATCCTGAAATTGTTTTTGAAAACGTTTGAACACCGTGAAATTCCTTGAACTTTGAAACCTTGAAACTCCTGAAATTCTTGAAACTGTTGAAACTCCTTGAAATTCTTAAACTGTCAAATACCTTGAAACTCCTGAATTATTGAAAGTGTCCTTGAAACTGTTAAAATTACCCACACCGGCTGAAATAATTTATTTCCATAACTTTGGCAACGTGGTCTTGGACTTGGCCTGGCTTTTTGTGGTTCGCCTGACCTGATTTTGTTGCCGGTTACTATGGGAGCCTGGTTTGGACTTTAGCCCAGCTTCTGTTGTTTGGCCTCGAAATCTGATTTTGGTTCTGGTAACTATGGGCAAATGGTCTGGTCTTGGTTTTGGGCTTCTGGGTCTTGGTCTGGGTTCTGGGTCTTGGTCTGTAACTTCCGGATCGCGGTCTTGGTCGGCTCTTGGTCTGGCGTTCGGGTCTTTGTCGTGGACTTGGCCCACCTTTTGTTGAGTCGCCTTGATCTTGATTTGGTTCCGGTAACTATTAGGTACCTGGTCTGCGACTTGGTCTGGTACTGGTCTGAGACTTGGTCTGGATGTTGGCCTGGGTCTGGTCTGAGTCTTGGTTTGGCTTTTGTGGTTCGCCTGATATATTTGGTTCTGTAACTATGGCAACCTGGTCTGGGTCTTGGCTCGGGTCTGGGTCTGGTTGGGTCTGGGTCTTGGTTTGGATCTTGGTCTGGGTCTGGGTCTAGGTCTTGGTTCGGGTCTTGGTCTGGATGTTGGCCTGGGTCTTAGTTTGGGTCTTGGTCCAGGTCTGACTCTGAGACTTGGTTCGGGTCTTGGTTTGGCTTTTGTGGTTCGCCTTGATATTGTTTGGTCTGGTAACTATGGCAACCTGGTCTGGGTCTGGCTCAGGTCTGGGTCTTGGTTTGGGTCTGGGTCTTGGCTGGCTTGTGTTTGCCTTGATAGTGTTTTAGTTCTGGTAACTATGGCAACCTGGTCTGGGTCTCGGTTTAGGTCTTGGTCGGGTCTTGTTCTTGTCTGGTCTTGGTTTGGGTCTTGGTTTGGGTCTTGGTTTGGGTCTAGGTTCGGGTCTTGGTTCGGGTCTTGGTTCGGGTCTTGGTTCGGGTCTTGGTCGTGGTCTGGGTCTGGGTCTTGGTCTGGGTCTTGGTTCGGATATTGGTCTGGGTCTCGGTCTTGGTTCGGGTCTTGGTCTGGGTCTTGGTTCGGGTCTTGGTTTGGGTTTTGGGTCTGGGTCTTGGTTCGGATCTTGGTCTGGGTCTCGGTCTGGGTTCGGGTCCTGGTCTGGGTCTTTGTTCCTGTCCTTGAAATCCTTGAAAATGACCTTGGAACGGTTGAAATCCCCATTTAGTTGTATTATAGTTTTTTATTGTGAAAATCCCCATTTAATTGTATATAGTGTATTGTGAAAATAAGTTGTATTATAGTGCTTTATTGTGAAAATCCCTATTTAAGTTGTATTATAGTGCTTTTATTGTGAAAATCCCTATTTAGTTGTATTATAGTGCTTTTATTGTGAAAATTCCCATTTAGTTGTATTATAGTGCTTTTATTGTGAAAATCCCCATTTAGTTGTATTATAGTGCTTTTATTGTGAAAATACCCATTTAGTTGTATTATAGTGCTTTTATTGTGAAAATCCCTATTTAGTTGTATTATAGTGCTTTTATTGTGAAAATCCCCATTTAGTTGTATTATAGTGCTTTTATTGTGAAAATCCCCATTAGTTGTATTATAGTGCTTTTATTGTGAAAATCCCTATTTAGTCGTATTATAGTGCTTTTATTGTGAAAATCCCCGTTTAGTTGTATTATAGTGCTTTTATTGTGAAAATCCCCGTTTGTTGTATTATAGTGCTTTTATTGTGAAAATCCTTATTTAGTGTATTATAGTGCTTTTATTGTGAATCCTTTAGTTGTATTATAGTGCTTTTATTTGTGAAAATCCCATTTATTTATAGTCCCATTTAGTTGTATTATATGCTTTTATTGTAAAATCCCATTTTTATTATAGTGCTTTATTGTGAAAATCCTATTTAGTTGTATTATACTGCTTTACATGTAAAAATCCCTATCAAGTTGCATTATACTGTTTTACATGTAAAAATCCCTATTAAGTTGCATTATACTGCTTTACATGTAAAAAGCCCTATTAAGTTGCATTATACTGTTTTACATGTAAAATCCCTATTAAGTTGCATTATACTGTTTTACATGTAAAAATCCCTATTAAGTTGCATTGTACTGCTTTACATGTAAAAATCCCTATTAAGTTGTATTATAGTGCTTGTATTGTGAAAATCCCTATTTAGTTGTAGTATACTGCTTTACATGTAAAAATCCCTATCAAGTTGCATTATACTGTTCACATGTAAAAATCCCTATTAAGTTGCATTATACTGCTTTACATGTAAAAATCCCTATTAAGTTGCATTATACTGTTTTACATATAAAAAATCCCTATTAAGTTGCATTATACTGCTTTACATGTAAAAATCCCTATTAAGTTGCATTTTACTGCTTTACATGTGAAAATCCCCGTTTAGTTGTATTATAGTGCTTTATTGTGAAAATCCCCGTTTAGTTGTATTATAGTGCTTTTATTGTGAAAATCCCCGTTTAGTTGTATTATAGTGCTTTTATTGTGAAAATCCTATTTAGTTGTATTATAGTGCTTTTATTGTGAAAATCCTCATTTAGTTGTATATAGTGCTTTTATTGTGAAAATCCCCATTTAGTTGTATTATAGTGCTTTTATTGTGAAAATCCCTATTTAGTTGTATTATACTGTTTTACATGTAAAAATCCCTATTAAGTTGCATTATACTGCTTTACATGTAAAAAGCCCTATTAAGTTGCATTATACTGTTTTACATGTAAAAATCCCTATTAAGTTGCATTATACTGTTTTACATGTAAAAATCCCTATTAAGTTGCATTTTACTGCTTACATGTAAAAATCCCTATTAAGTTGTATTATAGTGCTTGTATTGTGAAAATCCCTATTTAGTTGTATTATACTGCTTTACATGTAAAAATCCCTATCAAGTTGCATTATACTGTTTACATGTAAAAATCCCTATTAAGTTGCATTATACTGCTTTACATGTAAAAATCCCTATTAAGTTGCATTATACTGTTTTACATGTAAAATCCCTATTAAGTGCATTATACTGTTTTACATGTAAAAATCCCTATTAGTTGCATTTTACTGCTTACATGTAAAAATCCCTATTAAGTTGTATTATAGTGCTTGTATTGTGAAAATCCCTATTTAGTTGTATTATAGTGCTTTTATTGTGAAAATCCCCATTTAGTTGTATTATACTGCTTTACATGCAAAATTCCATATAAAGTGTATTATATAGGTTTCATTGTGAAAATCCCTATTTAGTTGCATAATTGTGTTGTAATTGCAAACAATCCTATATTGTTGCAGAAACTGTACAAACTGTTGAAATTGCATAGTATTTGAAGCTCCTGAAATCCTTGAAACTGTTGAAACCTTGAAACTGCTGAATCCTTGAAGTTCCTGAAATCCTTGAAATTCCTGAAGTCCTTGAAACTGTTGAAACCTTGAAACTGCTGAAATCCTTGAAATTCCTCAAGTCCCTGAAACTGTTGAAACCTTGAAACTGCTGAAGGTCAATCTCCATGGCTGACGCCATGAGATTGACTGTCCTTGAAACTGCTGAAGTCCTTGGTTTCAAACTGCTTAAGTCCTTGAAACTCCTGAAATTCTTGAAACTGCTGAAGTCCTTGAAACTGTTGAAACCTTGAAACTCCTGTAATCCTTAAAACTGTTGAAATCCTTATAACTGTTGAAATCCTTGAAATTGTTGAACCTTGAAACTCCTGAAATCCTTGAAACTGTTCAAATCCTTGAAATTGTTGAAACCTTGAAACTCCTGAAATCCTTGAAACTGTTCAAATCCTTGAAATTGTTGAAACCTTGAAACTCCTGAAATCCTTGAAATTGTTGAAACCTTGAAACTCCTGAAATCCTTGAAACTGCTGAAATGGCTTTAGCTGTAGAAATGGCTGAAAGGCCTGAATGTGCCTGAGTCCTATTAAAATGCATGGGCCTATTAAAATGAATGGCAGAATTCTCAATACAAATGAATGGCAGAATTCCCAAGCCCGTAGAAAAAAACTGAAAAACTGCAGAAATCTAATTTTTTCTGAAAACTGACAAGTTGAGGAAGCTGAACATGCACAAACTGCAGAAATTGCAGAAAATATGGAAAAAAATGCTGAAAAACGTGAATTAGCGGAAGCCCCATTATAAGTCAATGGGAAAAATCGACCGATTTTTGGCCGATTGCGGAAAAACCGGAAATCGCTGAATTCCCAAAAGTAATCGCAGAATTCTCTTGAACATGCTGAACGTTTTGATGTATAACTTGTTGAAATTGCTGAAACTGTGAAAGCTGTGAAAGCTGCTGAAAACCTGGAAAAAATATAAGTATAATAATAATAATAATAATAATATTAAAGAACATGAAACCAATTATTGACTGCGGAAGATTCCGCAGTCAATCAACTAGAAATGCAGCAATGGCTGCGCCATTGCGATTGACTGCGGAACTGCGGGAATCGAATGCAGAAATTGCATAAATTTGCATAAATTGGTTAATTTGCATAATCTAATGTTCATAAACTGATGAAATTGCATAAACTGGTAAAATTGCAGAAAAACTGTAAATGCATAAATTGGTTAATTTGCATAATCTAATTTGCATAAACCGGTAAAATGCATGAACAGTTTAAATTGCACAAACTGTTATGTTGCATAAACTGGTTAAATTGCAAAAAAAAACAGTAAAATGCATTAATTGGTTAATTTGCATAAATTATATAAACTGCATTAACTGTTTAAATTTCATAAATCCTAAATGGCATAAATTGCTATGTTGCGTAAACTGGTTAAAATGCGTAAATTGGTTAAATTCCATAAAGTGGTTAATTTGCATAAATTGTTTATATTGCATAAACTTTTTAAATTCCATAAACTGGTCAAACTGTTGACATCGCCTAAATGCTGAAATGCAGAAGCTGCACAAATGGCTGAAACACATGGAGAGCCAGAAATCCTATTGGCTGGATTCGCCATACACACTAATGGAGCAGAGACCACATACACACCAATGCAAAAATTTCAAATTCCCGTAGAAAAAAAGTGGAAAACTGCAGAAGGCCAATTTTTCTCAAAACCCGCAAGTTGCGGCAGCTGAACATGCACAAGTTGCAGAAATTGCAGAAATTGCGGAAAAAAATGCGGAAAAGCATGAATTTGCGGGAGCCCCATTATGCGTCAATGGGAAAAATGTGCAGTATTTCGTCCGATTGCGGAAAACCGTAAATCGCAGAAGTCCAAAAGTAATAGCAGGATTCTCCTCAACATGCGGAACGTTTTGATGCATAACTTGCAGAAATTGCACAAAGCATGAAAGTGCTGAAAGGTGCAGAAAATCAGGAAAAAGATGGAAGAATAATAATAATATTAAAGAACATGAAAACCAATAATTGACTGCGGAAGATTCCGCAGTCAATCAACTAGAAATGCAGCAATGGCTGCGCCATTGCGATTGACTGCGGAACTGCGGGAATCGAATGCAGAAATTGCATAAATTTGCATAAATTGGTTTATTTGCATAATCTAATGTTCATAAACTGGTGAAATTGCATAAACTGGTAAAATTGCAGAAAAACTGTAAAATGCATAAATTGGTTAATTTGCATAATCTAATTTGCATAAACCGGTAAAATGCATGAACAGTTTAAATTGCACAAACTGTTATGTTGCATAAACTGGTTAAATTGCAAAAAAAATGGTCAAATGCATTAATTGGTTAATTTGCATAAATTATATAAACTGCATTAACTGTTTAAATTTCATAAATCCTAAATGGCATGTTGCATAAACTGGTTAAAATGCGTAAACTGGTTAAAATGCGTAAACTGGTTAAATTCCATAAAGTGGTTAATTTGCATAAATTGTTTATATTGCATAAACTTTTTAAATTCCATAAACTGGTCAAACTGTTGAAATCGCCTAAATGCTGAAGATGCAGAAGCTGCACAAATGGCTGAAACACATGGAGAGCCAGAAATCCTATTAAAATACATTGGCTGGATTCGCCATACACACTAATGGAGCAGAGACCACATACACACCAATGCAAAAAGTTCAAATTCCCTGTAGAAAAAAACTGGAAACTGCAGAAGGCCAATTTTTTCTCAAATCCCACAAGTTGCGGAAGCTGAACATGCACAAGTTGCAGAAATTGCAGAAATTGCGGAAAAAAATGCGGAAAAGCATGAATTTGCGGGAGCCCCATTATAAGTCAATGGGAAAAATGTGCGGTATTTCGTCCGATTGCGGAAAAAACCGTAAATCGCAGAAGTCCCAAAAGTAATAGCAGGATTCTCCTCAACATGCGGAACGTTTTGATGCATAACTTGCAGAAATTGCACAAAGCATGAAAGTGCTGAAAGGTGCAGAAAATCAGGAAAAATGTGCGGAATAATAATAATAATAAAGAACGCAAACCAATAATTGACTGCGGAAATTCCGCAGTCAATCAACTAGAAATGCAGCAATGGCTGCGCCATTGCGATTGACTGCGGAACTGCGGGAATCGAATGCAGAAATTGCATAAATTGCAGAAATTGGTTAATTTGCATAATCTAATGTTCATAAACTGGATGAATTGCATAAACTGGTTAAATTGCAGAAAAACTGTAAAGTGCATAAATTTGTTAATTTGCATAATCTAATTTGCATAAACCGGTAAAATGCATGAACAGTTCAAATTGCACAAACTGTTATGTTGCATAAACTGGTTAAATTGCAAAAAAAACGGTAAAATGCATTAATTGGTTAATTTGCATAAATTATATAAACTGCATTAACTGTTTAAATTTCATAAATCCTAAGTGGCATAAATTGTTATGTTGCATAAACTGGTTAAAATGCGTAAACTGGTTAAAATGCGTAAACTGTTTAAATTCCATAAAGTGGTTAATTTGCATAAATTGTTTATATTCCATAAACTTCTTAAATTCCATAAACTGGTCAAACTGTTGAAATCGTCTAAATGCTGAAATTGCAGAAGCTGCACAAATGGCTGAAACACTTGGAGAGCCAGAATCCCATTGGCTGGATTCGCCATACACACTAATGGAGCAGAGACCACATACACACCAATGCAAAAATTTCAAATTCCCGTAGAAAAAAACTGGAAAACTGCAGAAGGCCAATTTTTTCTCAAACCCACAAGTTGCGGAAGCTGAACATGCACAAAGTTCAGAAATTGCAGAAATTGCGGAAAAAAATGCGGAAAAGCATGAATTTGCGGGAGCCCCATTATGCGTCAATGGGAAAAATGTGCGGTATTTCGTCCGATTGCGGAAAAACCGTAAATTGCAGAAGTCCGAAAAGTAATAGCAGGATTCTCCTCAACATGCGGAACGTTTTGATGCATAACTTGCAGAAATTGCACAAAGCATGAAAGTGCTGAAAGGTGCAGAAAATCAGGAAAAATGTGCGGGAATAATAATAATAATAATAAAGAAACGGAAACCAATAATTGACTGCGGAAAATTCCGCAGTCAATCAATAATAATAAAGAAACGAAAACCAATAATTGACTGCGGAAAATTCCGCAGTCAATCAATAAAGAAACGAAAACAATAATTGACTGCGGAAAATTCCGCAGTCAATCAATAAAGAAACGAAAACCAATAATTGACTGCGGAAAATTCCGCAGTCAATCAATAACTAGAAATGCTGCAATGGCTGAAGCCATTGCAATTGACTGCGGAACTGCGGGAATCGAATGCAGAAATTGCATAAATTGCATAAATTGGTTAATTTGCATAATCTAATGTTCATTAACTGGATAAATTGCATAAACTGGTTAAATTGCAGAAAAACTGTAAAATGCATAAATTGGTTAATTTGCATAATCTAATTTGCATAAACCGGTAAAATGCATGAACAGTTTAAATTGCACAAACTGTTATGTTGCATAAACTGGTTAAATTGCAAAAAAAATGGTAAAATGCATTAATTGGTTAATTTGCATAAATTATATAAACTGCATTAACTGTTTAAATTTCATGAATCCTAAATGGCATAAATTGTTATGTTGCATAAACTGGTTAAAATGCGTAAACTGGTTAAATTCCATAAAGTGGTTAATTTGCATAAATTGTTTATATTGCATAAACTTTTAAATTCCATAAACTGGTCAAACTGTTGAAATCGCCTAAATGCTGAAATTGCAGAAGCTGCACAAATGGCTGAAACACATGGAGAGCCAGAAATCCTATTAAAATGCATTGGCTGGATTCGCCATACACACTAATGGGGCAGAGGCCACATACACACCAATGCAAAAATTTCAAATTCCCGTAGAAAAAAACTGGAAAACTGCAGAAGGCCAATTTTTTCTCAAAACCCACAAGTTGCGGAAGCTGAACATGCACAAAATGCAGAAATTGCAGAAATTGCGGAAAAAAATGCGGAAAAGCATGAATTTGCGGGAGCCCCATTATAAGTCAATGGGAAAATGTTCGGTATTTCGTCCGATTGCGGAAAAACCGTAAATCGCAGAAGTCCGAAAAGTAATAGCAGGATTCTCCTCAACATGCGGAACGTTTTGATGCATAACTTGCAGAAATTGCACAAAGCATGAAAGTGCTGAAAGGTGCAGAAATCAGGAAAAATGTGCCGGAATAATAACTAGAAATGCAGCAATGGCTGCGCCATTGCGATTGACTGCGGAACTGCGGGAATCGAATGCAGAAATTGCATAAATTTGCATAAATTGGTTAATTTGCATAATCTAATGTTCATAAACTGGTGAAATAGCATAAACTGGTAAAATTGCAGAAAAACTGTAAAATGCATAAATTGGTTAATTTGCATAATCTAATTTGCATAAACCGGTAAAATGCATGAACAGTTTAAATTGCACAAACTGTTATGTTGCATAAACTGGTTAAATTGCAAAAAAAAACGGTAAAATGCATTAATTGGTTAATTTGCATAAATTATATAAACTGCATTAACTGTTTAAATTTCATAAATCCTAAATGGCATAAATTGTTATGTTGCATAAACTGGTTAAAATGCGTAAACTGGTTAAATTCCATAAAGTGGTTAATTTGCATAAATTGTTTATATTGCATAAACTTTTTAAATTCCATAAACTGGTCAAACTGTTGAAATCGCCTAAATGCTGAAATTGCAGAAGCTGCACAAATGGCTGAAACACATGGAGAGCCAGAAATCCTATTAAAATGCATTGGCTGGATTCGCCATACACACTAATGGGGCAGAGACCACATACACACCAATGCAAAAATTTCAAATTCCCGTAGAAAAAACTGGAAAACTGCAGAAGGCCAATTTTTTCTCAAAACCCACAAGTTGCGGAAGCTGAACATGCACAAATTGCAGAAATTGCAGAAATTGCGGAAAAAAATGCGGAAAAGCATGAATTTGCGGAGCCCCATTATGCGTCAATGGGAAAAATGTTCGGTATTTCGTCCGATTGCGGAAAAACCGTAAATCGCAGAAGTCCGAAAAGTAATAGCAGGATTCTCCTCAACATGCGGAACGTTTTGATGCATAACTTGCAGAAATTGCACAAAGCATGAAAGTGCTGAAAGGTGCAGAAAATCAGGAAAAATGTGCCGGAATAATAATAATAATAATAATAAAGAAACGAAACCAATAATTGACTGCGGAAAATCCGAGTAATCAACTAGAAATGCTGCAATGGCTGAAGCCATTGCGATTGACTGCGGAACTGCGGGAATCGAATGCAGAAATTGCATAAATTGCATAAATTGGTTAATTTGCAGAAAAACTGTAAAATGCATAAATTGGTTAATTTGCATAATCTAATTGCATAAACCAGTAAAATGCATGAACAGTTTAAATTGCACAAACTGTTATGTTGCATAAACAGGTTAAATTACAAAAAAAACGGTAAAATGCATGAATTGGTTAATTTGCATAAATTATATAAACTGCATTAACTGTTTAAATTTCATAAATCCTAAATGGCATAAATTGTTATGTTGCATAAACTGGTTAAAATGCGTCAACTGGTTAAAATGCGTAAACTGGTTAAATTCCATAAAGTGGTTAATTTGCATAAATTGTTTATATTGCATAAACTTTTTAAATTCCATAAACTGGTCAAACTGTTGAAATCGCCTAAATGTTGAAATTGCAGAAGCTGCACAAATGGCTGAAACACATGGAGAGCCAGAAATCCTATTAAAATGCATTGGCTGGATTCGCCATACACACTAATGGAGCAGAGACCACATACACACCAATGCAAAAATTTAAAATTCCCGTAGAAAAAACTGGAAAACTGCAGAAGGCCAATTTTTTCTCAAAACCCACAAGTTGCGGAAGCTGAACATGCAGAAATTGCAGAAATGGCAGAAATTGCGGAAAAAAATGCGGAAAAGCATGAATTTGCGGGAGCCCCATTATGCGTCAATGGGAAAAATGTGCGGTATTTCGTCCGATTGCGGAAAAACCGTAAATCGCAGAAGTCCCAAAAGTAATAGCAGGATTCTCCTCAACATGCGGAACGTTTTGATGCATAACTTGCAGAAATTGCACAAAGCATGAAAGTGCTGAAAGCTGCAGAAAATCAGGAAAAATGTGCCGGAATAATAATAATAACTAGAAATGCAGCAATGGCTGCGCCATTGCGATTGACTGCGGAACTGCGGAATCGAATGCAGAAATTGCATAAATTGCATAAATTGGTTAATTTGCATAAACGTATGTTCATAAACTGGTGAAATTGCATAAACTGGTAAAATTGCAGAAAAACTGTAAAATGCATAAATTGGTTAATTTGCATAATCTAATTTGCATAAACCGGTAAAATGCATGAACAGAATAAATTGCACAAACTGTTATGTTGCATAAACTGGTTAAATTGCAAAAAAAACAGTAAAATGCATTAATTGGTTAATTTGCATAAATTTTATAAACTGCATTAACTGTTTAAATTTCATAAATCCTAAATGGCATAAATTGTTATGTTGCATAAACTGGTTAAAATGCGTAAACTGGTTAAATTCCATAAAGTGGTTAATTTGCATAAATTGTTTATATTGCATAAACTTTTTAAATTCCATAAACTGGTCAAACTGTTGAAATCGTCTAAATGCTGAAATTGCAGAAGCTGCACAAATGGCTGAAACACATGGAGAGCCAGAAATCCTATTAAAATGCATTGGCTGGATTCGCCATACACACTAATGGAGCAGAGGCCACATACACACCAATGCAAACATTTCAAATTCCCGTAGAATAAAACTGGAAAACTGCAGAAGGCCATTTTTTTCTCAAAACCCACAAGTTGCGGAAGCTGAACATGCACAAGTTGCAGAAATTGCAGAAATTGCGGAAAAAAATGCGGAAAAGCATGAATTTGCGGGAGCCCCATTATGCGTCAATGGGAAAAATGTGCGGTATTTCGTCCGATTGCGGAAAAACCGTAAATCGCAGAAGTCCCAAAAGTAATAGCAGGATTCTCCTCAACATGCGGAACGTTTTGATGCATAACTTGCAGAAATTGCACAAAGCATGAAAGTGCTGAAAGGTGCTGAAAATCAGGAAAAAGATGGAATAATAATAATAATAATAATATTAAAGAACATGAAAACCAATAATTGACTGCGGAAGATTCCGCAGTCAATCAATAAAGAAACGAAAACCAATAATTGACTGCGGAAAGTTCCGCAGTCAATCAATAAAGAAACGCAAACCAATAATTGACTGCGGAAAATTCCGCAGTCAATCAATAAAAATGAAGAAACTCTCCGATGCATCTGTGCTGTCCCACGAGGCTAAACAAACGCACCCACGACCGGAGGATCCGAACAGCGAACAGAAGTCTTGTTTTTGAAGACTGAGCTCTTTCTAACCTACTCTGGACACGCCTGTTCTTTTTTCTTACCCAACGATAATGCCACGGATGCGCGTTTGGCTACGAGAGGAACAGGACTATTCAATCTTCCTAAAGAAGAGTGCACTCGCCAGAAGTTGGAATTTCTTTCTGGGATTCAGCTACTATATCAACCAACCTGATGGATGCTTGGTGAACCTTGACCAGAATCAAAGTGGATTAACTTTTATAACCAACGCGATCTCATGGGGAAGCCAGACTGAGCGGTGAGTCAATCAAAATGTGTGTTAGCGTGTGTGTTAGCCATTTATGAAACTGTGTTGCACATGTCAACTCCTTATACCTGCATTATGTGAAGTAACTTCACTTTTGCAGCGATATTTATATTTATAATACTGCAAATGTGGAATGAGCGGAGAGAGGGGCGGAGTTAACTGAATCGAAGCGTCTTTTCTTCCGGGTAGGGAAAATACCCCCAAAAATACTTATATTTCTCTCAAAAATGAGTACTCCATAGTGATACAATATGTCATATAAATGCCTATACTTTACTTTGGAATGGCTAAAATAGCATGATACAGGTCCTTTAAAAAAGAAACTGGACTGTCCAAAAGATTTTGTACATTTTGGGAGAACACAGTCCCCACACACCGAGGCTCTGGTGGAGGGTCTGCGGGAGTCCTGACGCCAAACAATGAGAGCGGAAAACAGCGGCGACACATGACTGTTCAAACATTTAAAGACCAATTTCAGAATACTAAAATGTATAAAGTTTTCGAAAGTAAAAAGATTATGTCTATGGATGATGTCACAGTGATGCCATCTCATAGGTTTTCTGTCAAATACCTTGACTGCCTGTTTGTACAATGAAACAACCGGCTTGAGTGTGGACGGGGAGGTTTGTGACCATGATGTGACGCAGTAGGACAGATGTGAACAAATCATGGCATGCATGTATAACAGGGCGGCCTGATGGGACAGATCCCTCCTGATAAAACGAAAACAGTTCAAGTTGGATTTGACCTTTTTGCACACATTTTTGACTTGACTTTGAAATTTAAGGTTGTTGTCAAGAATAGTTCCAAGATATTTGGTCTCTTTTGCTTCTTGTATGATTTCATTGTTTATGCTTACTTCAAAGGTGCTGTTAGAAGGTCTTGTTTTAATTGAGAAACAGACAGCGACGGTTTTCTTAACGTTTAAGGTTAGGTGAGACAACTCGAGCCATTTAGAGATGTGTACTAGGGCAAGTGTCAACTGCTGCGCTGCCAGAGCTGCAGTTTTAGCAGACAGATGAATTACTGTATCATCTGCGTACAGCTGGCAGTTGACACCTTGGCAGCTATCAGGGAGGTCATTGACACCAGGGGGGAGATGAAAGACCCCCCCCAATCATCCCATCAACACTTGTATTACCCCCAGAGGGACTAAAGGATTTATTAAGGTAAAGAGTAAAAGAAGAGTAAAGAATAGTTCAAACTCACCCTTTTGCAATGCTTATTTTTTTTAACGTTATGTCACGACATAACAGCAACATTGCTCCCTCGTCTTTCCCACGCCGATTCATTCACACATATTGACATGTATTGGTATCCACGTGTTGCCCGGATTCCAAATATGGTCATTTCCTCTTTGTGAGACAGTCGAGGCCATAGCCGTGGCTAAAGATGGGAGAACTATACGCACAGATGTTACAAAACTTTAGGCCAAAATAGGGCTTTTCTTACACAACACAATATCTCCACATTAGTAGCTCCTACAGACTCCAAACTTTTCAGTCTATTCATTAAACATATGTTTTTAATATCTAACTCCTAGCTTGAATAACTGAGCTTTTAACTGCAAAAAACAAAGTGAAATTTGAATAGCAAATCTTTGTCGCTTATATATCAACAAAATAAAACCATTCATTTAAAACCTGGCTCTCGCTATTAAACAGCAAAGGTTTCAAATGGATATCTCTAAATTATGTATATTTCTCTCTATATTCCCCTGCAGCGTCTCGCCTTAAATTTACCCTGGCAGTCCTCGTTCAGGCTTACATAAACCTTTGGCGATTTACGGGCACAATCTCCCCTCCAAATGATTTTTTTTTTTCCTTTCTTCTTCCTGCCAATGTGGCCCCGGAGTGAAACTTTATATGAGGATTCATCAGCCCGGGTACAGCGACAGTCCATCAAGCCCCGTGCGATTGTTGACAGTGAATATATTGAATGTAACGAGATGTCTGCGACCAATCAGAGCGCTCCGTTGCCAGACGGCGTGTGTTTAAATTGGACGCACCCATCAGCCGCTAATAGCCCGTCAGACGGAGGAGCGAGGCCCGGGAGCGGCGCGTGATTTGTGGCAAACTGACACGACCGATATGAGAAGCCGATGGAGTGAACATCACATGACAGTGACAACTTTGTGCATTTATTATAATAAGGCCATGTTTTTGCCTCACTTTTGAGGGATTTTATGCTTTTTGCAGGTATTTGATGATGCGGCAATTCCTTGATCGAATTTGTGCGATGGAAA
This sequence comes from Neogobius melanostomus, assembly GCA_007210695.1. NCBI lineage: Eukaryota > Metazoa > Chordata > Actinopteri > Gobiiformes > Gobiidae > Neogobius > Neogobius melanostomus. Next base: position 491,752 of record VHKM01000873.1, read on the forward strand.
ATTCCATACTGATTTAAAACAAAGTATTTAAACTCTCTGTTGGATATTCTTCCTGGTTCAACAATCGCACTGCCCTTCAAAGTACCAAAGAGACTAAATCCTAGTGGCTTTGAAGAAGATCATTAAATGGGGCTGTAGTGGGGAGGACAGACTCTTGTGGCCAATGGCGATGTTATGTAGAACAACCTTTTTCCTCCGATTAGACTCCACAGGTGGAAGGGAGAGGGCTGTGGGGGAGTAGGGGGTGAACACGTGCTTTTGTTTAGGTCACGTTAACGCAATTACGGCCGAGCGAGTGCCGATCCGCACCACAGCAGGGACCGGCTGTACACCGGACACGGACAGTGTTTAACTCAGTCAGTAAAAAAACCATGTGCAATAGGTGATTCCTCCAGCCAGAGGATTCTGACCATCAGCCTGGCTCCACATTTGGAGATGGGTCCCATGGGCGCGGTACTGCCACCGCCCACTGCTCCTTAAGGGTCGTCCCTGTGGCCTACAAGGATGGGTCAAATGCAGAGGACACATTTCGTTGACAGTTGTTGTATAATGACAAATAAAGCACCTTCACCTCTTGAACAGAGTACATTTTCTCCAGTTTGGCTTGACCCAAATCTAAAAGCTTCTTGAAAAAAGGGTCTGTGACTGTAACGACAAAAATGAGACGAAAACAAGGATGAAAATGCAAAAAAAAAGAGCAACAAAAATGTAGTGATTAAAAAAGTGGTGGAAAAGTGACAAAAACATGACACAAAACAAAAAAGCCACAAAAGAGTAACAGTAAAGTGACAAAAGAGGGATACAAAAGTGACATAAAGTAATGAAAATGTGACAAAAATGTGTGACGTAAACAAACAATGCAAGGAAAAAGAATTGTTTACATGAGTAGTACTTGTAGCTTTCAAATGAGGCATTACTCTGAAATGAGGCATTACTCTGGCCCATAGGCTGTACCATTTTAGATTTGGGTAAAACTGAACTAGAGAAAATGTACTTGGTTAAGGCGGGGGCTAAGAGGTTAGCCTTTAACTCAAGTACTTAAGTAAATAAAAGCCAGTAGAAGAAGAACCCGAGCCGGCGCGATGTAAATGAGGAAAAGAATGTGAGGCTGATCAGTGAGCAGCACTGCTTGTAATAATTCTATATATATAAAGCCTAAGTGACGCCCTCTTGCCAGTGGTGCAGTCAAATGCCTGTGAAATCCTGGAGGGACTCTAATGACAATCTTGTTGGTGACGAGTTTCATTTGCTGTTTTGAACGTTTGAACGTTGAAGAGCTCTTGTGCAGATAGAAATCTTTGCCTAAGTTCTACGTAAGACAGCCATCCATGTAAATGTATCAGATAATGTTTTGTGTTTTGCTCCAAAGCCTGGACATGATCGTGGGCATTAAATAAATAAATAAATGAATGGAACCAGTAATCCCTCAGCTGCATTGCTTCTCTATGTTGACCGTGTAACGAGTTAGGATTGAAATAATAATGACGCGGTTGGTTAAATTTGATTTGGTTTCACATGCATCCAGAGAAACCGAGATCCCACTGGTGCTAATTACTCGGGAGCGCCACAGTGTGAGATGAAGCGATGATCGACCGCTCATTGTGACCCACAATCCATCACAAGTTGACCACAATGCAGGCAGTTTTAGTGAAATCCGAATCGCAATTAATCATATACAAATAGCTATAAATATGTGATTTCCCCCGAGGATCAATAATTGTGCTTTCAACCACAGCAAACCCAATGCCGACCCAATACGCAAAGTGATTTATGAGTTTATAACCGTCATTGTGTCTCTTCACCAAAGAATTGTATGGAGAATATGTTTATTTTATTGAAGCATGTTTCAGTAGTCATCTGATGAGGTCACTTGGGAGAGTTTTATAAAGAAATGAGAACCAGGTACAGCCACGTACAAGTTTTGGGACCGAGCTCAGGACTGGGCCAAAGCGCTGAACTGATACTAACATGACGTGAACAGACTGTTCTGATTGGCCAGAGGAGAGAGGACCGCCCTCACCAAAACAGGCAGGTCATACCGAGAAGGTGATTTTGCCGATTATTATTATTAGCATTTAGCCACCGTTAGCACAACTTTAGCTGGTGTTAGCATAACATTAGCATGTAGCTTACCTTCATGGTTTGTCTTTTGATTCTTTTCTCTAGTATTTCTCTAGTATTTGTCCTCTGAATAATTCCAGAGGTGCCAGTTCACATATACTGCCCTCTAAAAGGCAGTATATGTCCACAGTGTTCTCATCGCGGCTCACAAAACCTTTCATTGCCGTTCGGTTGTTCCTTCAGTAATGTGTATTCCAGTGTGCCAACAATGACTGCGGTCCATTTGTAACGGAAATGCTAAATGTGGCAAAACCATGCCGTGTCACGTACTGCGGCCAAACAGTGCAGGGTTTGAAAAGTACTACATGGAAAAACTAAAGAGAGAATGAGATCAGCACTGTGGAGGCTTGTAGCGGGTTCGCCCACCCTGTAAGAGCGGGGCTTCCCACCTTTTTGCCCTTTTAAGGAACATGCTCTGTTATTTTCACAAGAAACACAGGACCATTGCCATGAATGGGGCACAATGGCTATCGTCGCTTGCATCTTATATATGGTGCAGATCCTAACCCTGTAGAGATTCTTTGGGATGTGCTGGAGAAGGCTTTGCGCAGTTGTCACATTCTCACACTCAACACAAGATCTTGGTGAAACATTAATGCAACACCAGGGGTCTCATTTACAAAACTGTCCATGAGAATCTGCCTATAAGAGTCTGTACGAGCAAAACCCAAACTTCACGTACGGAGAAAAAAATTGGGATTTATGAAACCCTACGTACACGCAGCACCACGTAAACTCCTCTTCACAAATTCCACCTGGAGCAGAAATGTGCGCACATGACCCCTCCTCACGTCACGCCCCCGGCACGCCTCCATGTCACCATATAAGGACATGCAAAGTAACTTATGAATGAGATTTACCTAAACATGAGGCGATAATGACAGGGTTTTACCGAGAGGGAGGGGCCACACGCCGCAGCAGTGACAGCAGAGGCCGGGTGGATCTTTACCTTTACTGACATGTTACCGCTGTTTCTCTGATCACAAGTAACCTACTGGCAGAGTGCAGTGTCTCATCAATAACACTTTTGGAAATACACTTTTAGAACGTAAAGAAGAGCCTTTTAGACGCTGATTGTGATATTTCCCAGTGCTGTTCACGGAGCTCAAATTTCCTGAAACTACAGAATAAGCTCGGTGGGCTTTGAATCACTCAGATAGTCTATTGTTTTTTGAGCTCGCTGTACGTGCAGTGGGGATGAGGCACCGGTTCGCTTTGGGCATGAATGAGGAGCAGAGTCCGGGTGGCGTGAGAAAGAGAGAGGTTGTGGAGCTGCAGCGTCTCTGAATGGACTTGTGCCTTGGACCAGCCCTCAGGGCGGTCTCTGCAGGAGTTGGTCAGACTTTGGTTAAAAGCACAGAGTGGCTCGGATCCTTCCTGCTTCTCGCTCCCAGCCGGCGGCAGTGCGCTTCGGTGTCCGTGCATGAGCGTACATGAGCGTGCACGTCTTTGCGTGTCACACATGACTACAATATTTTTATTAAGTATATAAACAAAAGATTGAAACACTACACAAAGCCAACGGTTGATTTCCTAGATTTTATTTTTAATGATCTCATTCATTTCTGTAGAAAATAAAGAAATGAGCAGTTTAAAATGTGCACCAGACTTCATTTCCTCAATCCGACCTCCCCTTGCTGCTTTCCCTCGCCTCTCCTCGTGTGTGTGCAGCGTTTCTGAAAAGTGCGGACTGCGTACGCCAGGTACAAACCTAGTGTGGCGGTGCGGAATGTTTCACGTTCAGTTCGATTTCTATAAATACCACCTTTGGCGCAGAACAGTTCGTACGGAAGGTTTTGCCCTCATTTTGTCCGTACGTGGGCTTTATAAATGAGACCCCTGATCTTTTGACATTGCAGAGCTTTTCGAAACAATACCAGAGCGAATACTGCTGAAATCCAAGCTAAAGGCATCCAACCAAATATTAGAGCGTATTTTTTGTGTGGCAACATTTTTTCTGGTCCAGAAGTGCAGATCCATGGTAAAATCATTTTCCGCCAAACCTTCCAAGCAGGCATTACCATAGCGCTTGCTTGTTTTACCTCCAAGAATTTCTACTATCAATAGTACGGTTCACTCAATGTAGATCAGAATGGTTGATCATAGCTTTATTCAACACTGTGCTGCATCCAAGGTATTCAAATCCTAGTCAGACAATAAAGAAAATCAACAAGAAAGAACCTTTACACTGCAGAAGTCTCAATCTCAAAGCAACCCAGTGGAGACGACTATTAAAGGAGCTGTATCATGCTATTTTAGCCATTCCAAAGTAAAGTATAGGCATATATATGATATATTCTACCTCTATCACTATGGAGGACTCATTTTGAGAGAAATATAAGTATTTTTGGGGGGTATTTTCCCTACCCGGAAGACAAGACGCTTCGATTCAGTTAACTCCGCCCCTCTCTCCGCTCATTCCACATTTGCAGTATTATAAATATAAATATCGCTGCAAAAAGTGAAGTTACTTCACATAATGCAGTTATAAGGAGTTGACATGTGCAACACAGTTTCATAAATGGCTAACACACATGCTAACACACACGCTAACACACACGCTAACACGCGTTTTGATTGACTCACCGCTCAGCATGGCTTCCCCATGAGATCGCGTTGGTTATAAAAGTTAATCCACTTTAATTGTGGCCAAGGTTCACCAAGCATCCATCAGGTTGGTTGATATAGTCGCTGAATCCCAGAAAGAAATTCCAACTTCTGGCGAGTGCACTCTTCTTTAGGAAGGTTGAATAGTCCTGTTCCTCTCGTAGCCAAACGCGCATCCGTGACATTATCTTCAAAAGATGTCTTCAAAAACAACATTTCTGCTCGGATCCATGGATCCTCCGGCCGTGGGTGCGCTTGAATAGCGTCGCGGGACAGCACAGACGCGTCGGAGAGTTGCTGCTTTCTTTTTTTTTTTTTTTTAAACAATTCAAAAACTGTTTTATAAATAAAAATCAGGCCGTAAGGCATTACATTACAGACGTAGAGCACTTCCGTTCCTTTGTGACGACACAACTGAACAGCTCAGTCGTTTACCAGGAGAGGGCGGAGCAGCTGCTCAGAGAGCAGGATTCAGGAGGATTACTTAGAACTGCGTGAATGAAGCCAAAAACCGCTCTGGGGGTGTTTTTGATAAGGAAATAGCATAACAACATGGCTAAAAACTCCAAAAAGTCGATTTTTTTGCATGATATAGGACCTTTAAACCCTTTTCTATCATGGAAAAACATGACATACCAAATTGCAGTTTTCCAAAATTGAATTCAACTCCAAAATAAAGTGGCTGTAAACATATTTGTGGTACATTTAGGATCAAATTTAAAAGACGTTTGGTGCCAGGGCAGCTCATTAACTATAATTGTCGCCCTTTGTGCTGTTGTTACAATTGCCCCGCTCCCGTCCAGATCCATATCTATGCAAATGATTAAAGATCACCCTCGTGCCGCGGTAATTGCTCATTTCAGCACAAATGTCCGCTGCGTCGCACAAAAAGTTTCAGCGTTTGGCCCGAAGCTCAGAGAAAAAGAAAGTGATTTTCCTCTGAATGTGGTAATGAATTTTTATTCATTTTATTCAAGAACTGGAGAATCTATGAGAATAAAGATGACGGGGACAAAATGAGCAACTCGGCGATGCTTCAAACTCTGATAAAGGTAATATTTATCTACCACTTTGTCTGTGTGGAAATGGCAGTACACCATTAGTGCTCTGTTTCTTTATTTTTGAAAACTCTGTAATTAACATCGATTCGTTATGCACCATAGAAGTCTTTAGTGGATTGCACACGTCGTCAGCACTGTCCATTTCCAATAAACAACTTTTCGCTTTTATTGTGCTTGACGAGCTTGACAAGCTTCTCAAAGTGCTACATAAGAGTCTTTATTCACTCCACCCACCACCAAACACTAACCACAGATAAAACTCGAGATAGGTCATCATGACATGCTTTTTTATACCCATGTTATTTTAATTCCATTGAAATAACATAGGTATCAAAAAAGTACAGTTAAGGCACCAGTACCGAAAGCAGGTATCGTTAAAGTAGTGGTATCAATAAAAAAAAAAAAACGGTATCCAGCCTTATTGCCATAGTAACACATTGGAACGAATGGCAGTTCCGGCGGCCATATTGTGACTGGTCTTTAGAACCGAGTGCAACGTAAACCAACAGGAAACACATTTTTGTATCTGCTCTTTTTTTTTTTTTAAGTACCTAATGACTGAGCTTATGTCGAGATTTTCCCCTTCATCAATCATGAAAACAAGTATTTCATGTTTACGCTTGTTTCATGAACATTTATATTTATTACACTTGTATATAAATTTACACTATTATATGCATACATTGTGTTACATGTTATTACATAACATTAAGTAAAGATCTATTCTTAAGTCACAGAAAAAAGACCACAAAGACCAGACAGGTGTGTATCAACTGGTCTAAGCTCAGGTAAGAACATATCTCAGTATGGAAAAAATGGTGGCCTGTTCCTTTAAGAGTTTTATTCTGTCTAAACTGGGGCAGGTTGAGGAGAACACGACCAGACTGTCATTATTTAAATTTACATGGAACGATTTTGGGACATTCTTCACGAGTCCATGATCCGTCCACATTCCTCCACTCATCAGCGCAAAGTAAACCCAACTCTCCTACGTGATGTGTCCTGCAGCCGTCTGCTGTCCCACTTTCTCCTCCTGCTCATACCTTCATATACTCTGTTTAAATGTCAACCACCGATTAAGCTACGGCTGGCTGAACGCCATATGGACGGCAGAGGCAAATCAGTCCAATCACGACAGCGGTACGGCACGGAAAACTCACTCCCATGAAGCAGATGCTTACTGGAATGTTCGGGCTGTGGTGGTACCTCAGCATACTGGTCATCGCCAATGCATTTCTGCTAATATCTGACTAGCTGCTGACTTAGAAAAGGTTTTAAAGTCGTCATCTGTCCTAGATTGTAGCTCTCCATCCCTGTGGTAGCCTCTGCTATCCACTACGCTGCCGTGTGCTGGGCCCTGGGCAGCACAGAGCGGGACCAGAACAGACTGAACAAGCTGGTCAGGAGGGCCAGCTCCGTCCTGGGCTGCCCCCTGGACTCTGTGGAGGAGGTGAGAGACAGGAGGGTATTAGCCAAGCTCACCTCCATCATGGACAACACCTCCCACCCACTGCACGAGACTCTAGAGGAGCTGAGCAGCTCTTTGAGTGGAAGACTGAGACACCCTCAGTGCAAGAAGGAGCAGGTCCTTCATCCCCACTGCTGTCAGACGGTACACCACTACTGTAAAGTCACATGTGCAATAACCCCTTTGCAAAACTGCGTGCAATAATGCCCCCTTAATGTTCTTTGGTAGTCATTGTATATAAGATACTAGGGCTGGGCGATTTTGGAAAATGTTTTGATTATTTTTCCCATATTGATCGATCTCGATATGAGATGCTGCGGCGGGAATGAAAACTGCAGCAAACTCAACATCAAAAACAAACTCCACACTTCTAGCCTCACAGTAAAACATCCCCTCACAACAACACACAAACATCTGCAAAGGAGACGCAAAAAAGTGGAATGTTTGAAGAATGTCAGAAGCAGACAGCGAGAGTTAGCGCATGGTTTGGTGTTCATTGCAGAGCCTCACAAAGCCACGACTTACGGAGTAAAGCGCTAACAATTTAATATGTACATAAAGAAATACTAGTAAACAGCGCATTAATAAGTATAAAAGACGATCAAACTTACAATTCAACCATTAGAGTCCAGCTAATCCACCGCTGCAGCCTCAAAAATAGTCCGCATGCTCTAAATAGCGATCGATAGTTTTCCTCTTCGAAGGTAAACTCTTCATCCCCGTGTCCGTGTCCTGATCCTCTGTCAGCTCCTCGTGTGTTTCTGTTTTGCCCATTGATGAGTTAGCGCAACTTTGCAGCTGATTTTACACTTAAAATCACCAGGTTGTCTCCTCTTGTTGCCGCATGTGCCACGCTCTTGTGCTTCCTGTTTGTTTGGGCCGATTGTTCCCTGGGGTTGATCTGAAAGGCGCTGCAGCATTGCGCTGTCCATATTTTTTTCCAGAATGCGACAGGACTGGCCAATGCTCCTCGATTAAAACGCACCACGCGATTATCGTGATCGACCTTTATTAAAATCGCGATTAGATTAAAATTCGATTAATTGCCCAGCCCTATAAGATACCTCAAATTACTATTTAATTGTTTGCACATTTCCTCTCTATTCTGCACACCCCGAGTGTCTCTGAGAGCTGAATGTAACAAGAGAATTCATCCATTGTGAGATCAATAAAGGGTTATCTTATCTTGGGAGAATTTCACATAATCTTTTTACTTACAAATAGAGCTTTTAAGTTTCTAAATAAACTGCAACACCCTTGAGATAGGGGAGGTACACGGACCACCACTGACAGGCCCAAGGGAATCAGTGATGTACAGAATGGTCCCAGGCACAAGCCGTTGCATCCTGTGTGATCTTCCTTTTGTCGAAAAGAAGCCGTCCGACCTCACAAATCCCACTCTGTCTCCAAGAGCGCCGTGATGCTGAGTGATTACTTTGTTTCTGTAAGAGCTCAGCGATCTCATCAGGGGGCCGTGAGCCGAGGGTTACCGCGCTTCAATTGAAAAGAATAGATCCGTGGGGGGACGCCGGGTTCAATGAAAGTGCGAAAGTGGGAGAAGACTGTGAATTCTTACAGTAACTTTAGTGTCAACGGAAAATGCATTGTTTTTTTTTATTGTTATTCCAGAGGTTAAACCTAGAGTACCTAGATTAGCACATTAAGGCCAGACACAGCAGGTGAAAGTGATCATTTTCAAAACGTGATCGATATTTTGCTAGTTTTCTCCCTTAACATTTTAGTTTTCATGAGTATAAAAATGACGGTAACACTTTATCATAACTACACCTTTTTAGCCAAAATAAATGATGAATTAACATTTCATGAACAATTCATTAGTTAAGTGGGACTAACACTTAATAACTACCTAACTAATACAGTTAAAGCCTAACTCATGAATAGTTCTTCTCATACTTCACTTATTCACTTTGTTAGTTATTAGGTGTTAGTCATAGTCATAGTCACTAATTAATTGTTCATGATTAATTAAGTGTTTATTAAGACTAAATAAGGTGTAGTTATTATAAAGTGTTACCAAAATGATAAATCAGACCCCCTTACGAAGCTTATGTTATGACGTTTTGTCGCGAGTGAGCTGGAGATTACCCAGAAGCAACTCAGACCTCGCGCCACAAATGCCGGGTCCCCTCGTGTGTTCATTCACAAATACTGACATAACATTCAGATGTTCTGCAAAGGATGCCTGAGATTACGCTATAATCCAAATATGGTAATTTGCTTTCTGGGAGGCACTCGGTATGGAGGAGCGGAGAAAGAGTGACGTCACTCTTGCAAAAGAGATTGTAAATCTCAATGAGTTTTTTTACCTGATTAAATCCAGGTTAAATAAATTAAAAATACAATAAAAATGTGTTTTTTGTTCTACTCATGCATCAAAATATCCACTTAAATAGCTCCTACAGACATACTTTCCAGTCTTAGACTTAACAAGATTTCAAAGTTTTTGTTTTTGTATATCTAATACCTAGCCAGATTTATTTAGCTTGAACCCCTCCCCAAAAAAACAAGGCACAATTTGAGTTTTTTACAGATTTTTCCACTTATGAATAGTTGATTCAAAAACTAAACAAGATCCAAAATCCCCTCTAGAAAAATCTTAGTAACTAATGTGCAAACAAAATAAAACCATACATTTAAACCTGGGTCTATCCATTATTTAGATTTCATTGCTGAAAATCTAGGCAACTTTGACCATTTTAGTCCATCCATCCATTTTCTTCCGCTTTATCCGGGGCCGGGTCGCGGGGGCAGCAGTCTCAGCAGAGATGCCCAGACTTCCCGATCCACGCACACCTCCACCAGCTGTTCTGGGGGGACCCCGAGGCGACACCAGGCCAGCTCAGAGACATAGTCCCACCAGCGTGTCCTGGGCCTTCCACGAGGCCTCCTCCCAATAGGACATGCCTGGAGCACCTCCCTCGGGAGGTGACCAGGAGGCATCCGAAACAGATGCCCTAGCCACCTCAGCTGGCTCCTTTCGACGTGAAGGAGCAGCGACTCTACTCCAAGCTCCTCCGGGGTAACTGAGCTCCTCACCCGACATCGGAGGGTGCGCCCAGCCCCCCTGCGAAGGAAACTCATTTTGACCGCTTGTATCCGCACTCTTGTCCTTCCAGTCATTACCCAGATCTCATGACCATAGGTGAGGGTGTGAGAGTGGCGTATAGATGTTGCTCCTGTGTGCTCTGTGTGATTTGGACATGGAAGCTTGTATTTTCCCCGACATAAAGTCTTAAGCTCTAAATGGGCCGCTCTGAGATGGAAATTTTCTGCCGCTTGGTTTGACAAAAGAAGTGAACTTTCTCTCAGACATACAGTAAGCCCAAATCCACTCGTTTTAAAATCCTGCTCATTTAAGGAAAGCTTCATATCTCCCTCCTCTGCCTCAAATCGATTCCTCTGTTCGCTCCCTCGCCGCTCGTCTGCCTCACGAACGCGCGGTTAGCTCGGCAGTCATGCGTGTGAGCTGGTAATGCGTCGGCTGGTCCCTGCCTCGGTCGCGCGGTTTGTGGCTGTCCCTCTCCGCGGCTGCCACTTCTCATCTCTTCGGCCCCAGAGCGCACCCCAGGGAGCCCCGACACCACGGAAACGTAGGTGTCCCGCGACGCCCAAACGCACCGCGGCGTGACGCCTCTTCCGCCTCAGCGCACACTCCGCTTCTGCAGCGACATCCCACACGCAGCGCAGACCGCACGGACACGGTTTTAATGGAGTTCACACGAGTTCCGACGCTCAACAACTTGGAAATGTAATGTTTTCTTCTGTCTAATGTCAATGGGTTAGTACGTTAATAATAGATTTATAGTTATAGATGAATAATAATGAGATACCAAAAGGACTTTCCATTGCATTTTTCATGTACTCCCCTGTCACACTGTGGTGGTGGAAAAGTAGTTCTGCAGCCACAGCACATGCACATGAAAAGCATCTGTAGTAGGTTGACCAGTGTGAGTTTTTCTCAGGCCGATGCAGACTTAAAAAAATGTCTCATCGTCTATAACCCTGTGTATGAGGCTTCTAAACTATAACATATGTCAGTGTTGAACTGTGACAGCAGGGGGCGCTTTATTATAGTCTCTATCTGTTATGGTTATGTTTATCTCTACACCACTTTACGGTGCTTTTCATGAAAACATAAGAGAAAAACATCAACATTAAATTACAATATATATATAGAGTTAAACAGCGTTAGGTCAGTGATGACTCGCAGCTCGACAGTGTTGGCCCTGTCACGACAAACAGATTACGCTACAATAGGCTCTGGCTGAAGTGTCATTGTGAACATGGCCATTCCCCAAAGCGCCCGCTCTCCTCTTGATCATCACTTTGAGATTTGTTTTTACCAACAGCACCATGTGCACGTTTGTTCATCAACACGCTCTCTGCTTTCATACTCTGGATTTAAAACTGACCTGAGAAAAGATAAAGTCCCTGTGACATCGCTGGCAGACGTGCTCCATGGAGGACGTACGATGATTGTAACGGCGCACGGGGGAGAGAGGGAAAGAGGGGCACAGCCTGCCGCATGTGAGCCCACGTGAGCTGACGACACCGCTACATGTAGTGGGCGTGTTCTCCCGCTCCGCGCAGAAGCTCTGTTTGCGAACGTCTCACGAACCACTTTCTCCCAATTTTGCCTCGTCTCATTGACGTAAACTCAGAAACATCTCGCCATGTTTTAGTCACCAAAGAGCTATTTTTAGCTCGTCATCGTTACGTTATCGTCATCCAAAAAAGGTACGTCAACGAAATGATATCGTCTTTGTTGACGAAAACAACACTGCGCCCCACTGCCTGGACCTGGACTTGAGTACATCCAAAACCATCTGAGAAGAGGAGCGCAAGGCTGGACAGTTAGGGGGAGCATGTACATGAAGAGATTAAAGAGGGGGTATTATGCTTTTTTCAATCACATAGCACCAGCTAGCATACTACAATGATGACGTAACCTTCTGTTGGTCTGTATATGCAGTAAATTAAAATAACTGCCTTGAATAAAATTGCTCTCTCAAAATGGCTGTACTGAACGTCTTGAAATAGGCCTCTGTCTCTTTAAGAAGCTTTCCGACACGCCCCCTTCAGCACACTTCTGTGGCATCTAAACAACACTACTGTGCGGGGAGGGGGCTCTGCTGAGCTGAGGAGCAGTGGTTGGTGGCTTGGCTGGTGACGAAAGGTCCAGAGGCGTCTCCAGGAGGTGGGGGCGTTCCTAGGAGGACTGAGGCATAGCTACACCTAAAATGGCTGCCGTCTAAGTTTTTACCGATTACTCAAAAATATGTGAATGAGCCAAGGCAACACTCCAGGCATGTGTTTAATGAGGGAATGACATAATAACATGATATACAGCTTGAAAAAGTCGATTTTACATAATACCCCCTCTTTAAAACACAAATACATTTTTAAGTCAATTCGAAAATGGACCAGGAGCCAGTGGAGGAAGGAGAGGATTATGAGCAAAAGTCTGCAACGTAAACTGTATAAAATACGATCAGAGCCTCCAAGGTGTGGAGTACAAACTTGTGATGGATTTTCACTGCAATGTTTCTCAGTCTTCAATTTTTCTTTTGAATCAATACAATACAAATACTTTTGGGGTAATTTTTGTCTATCGAACCGATATTGGTCATTTCATACAGGTGAATGTATTTGCATTAAGATAAGTTACAACTTTATTGATCTCACAGTGGATAAATGAACTTATTAAATCAAGACCACTCAGGGGGCGCAAACAGTCAGGAAAATGTGCGATCAAAGAGGGACAGGACAGGAAGCTGCAAGCGCACGTTATAGTCAGCGCTGCTCGTGTTACTGAACCTTGACCTGACCAACTGCAGCAACTCCAGATCATAACAGTCAGTTCAATCCAGGTGGCAACATTTTTTGATCAGGCAGTGTGTTTTTCAAATGATTCCGTCCATTTAGTCACTCATTTCGTCATCTCAGTCTACGAATGTGTCCCGTGTGAGTGTGCCGTATTCATTATCACTTTCCCAAACGACGCAGGATGTGCCGTGTTTCTGTAACCCAGTGATAATAGAAGTCAGTGCGAGATTCACCAGAGTAGAACAGTGAACAAACATGAAGCTCAGATCACCCTCCCCTACGTGCCCGACCTGTCAGAACAACTTTAAATGTGTCCTCTTCTCCAAATATGGTGTCACTGAAACCACTCAACACCTCGACATTTCTCTGTTTCTCTTTCCTAATCATGTCCGCTTTGCGATAAACCTTGACGAGCGAGTTTCGAGTTTAAATGCCTTCGTAAAACAGCGGAAGTTTGCTGTGCAGATGGCCTCTGATTGTGTCGCTCTGCGCTCTGAGAAGTCTATTACTCCCATATGGGCCTAACGTATGCACGCAGCATGAGCGGCGCCTTTGCATTTACACTGTTCACCTCAATTAACCCACAGATGGTAAAGCAACATGGAACCACGGTCTTACCATTAAAACTCTTCTAATTCCATCACTTTTACAGGAAATTAGTCCAAAAGTATAAACAGATGAAGATTGTCTCTTGAATGGGTGTGTGGTGGGGATGTAGGACCAATAGTTCTCAAAGTTGATAAGTTTGAAGCAGGGAAATGCAGTTATTAAAAAATAATAATAATATGTTGACTGATTGTGAGTTCAGGTCCCAATCATTTCAACTCATCTCCAAAATTGTGTCCAAGTTAACAGAGGGTCATTAAACCTGGATTTGTCCCGGGTCAGAGATGTGGTTTATTTCTGGTTTCCTGCTTCTCTTGATGTGGGGTCAGTACCTATTACAGGTAATAATTACCCAATTTTGTTCTACAATTGTACAATGACAAATAAAGGACTTACTTGGTTATAAAAGCCCGATTTACAATACATTGTAGAGGTTGACCAATATGGCAGATATAATGCCCATAAAAGGCTGATATCTCCGGAACCAAAATTGATAGTGACTTCCTGTCCCAAAGCAAAAGTTGGCGAGCCTGTGCGTACACGCAAGCAGACATTTGCTTCACTGTTCATAATACTTTACATACAGTAGTACTTTAATTGATCTTGTTAATGGCTTAGACTGTTGTCTTTGGTCCACAGCACCAGGGACATGTGTCTCAGCCCTGGGGTTTACGCAGTGCTTCTCCATGACGCGATGCTGAACAGGCAGAAAATTTAAGTCAAATTTATTCTTCTAAAATAATGTTTGGCTGTATTAGTTTGACCAATAAATGAGGCTGCCCAATGAACGCTGATGAAATGCGTGGTTTATGGAGATGGAATGTTGCATCATCAGTTCTGCAATTCTGTTGTGTGTACAGAATAGTCTGTGAAGTCAAAACCATTTCTGTGACGAAAATGTGAAGCTCATAAGGAATAATGTCAAAGCAGTGCAAAGCAGTAATCAAACATAACTCCATGTACGTTAGTTCATAAATGGACACCTTCAATGAGAATCTACAGTATAATGTACATAGTCTTGAAATGAAAGAAAAACCAATACTTAAAAAAGCGTGTCCAAACGTTTGACCCGTACTGTACATCAAGCAATTCTTGTGAAAACCACAATTTAAGCATCTTCTGTCTAGACTCCTTGATATCTCTGTTTCCACAATATCTCCCACAGTCCCGACGGCAGATGAATAGATCAGAAAGTGCAGACGGCGGCACTTGTAGCACTATCATCCATCAAACGTGCGTGAAATCTGAATTGTGGATCGCCGCGTTTTGAAAAATGCACTCAGGCGGGGGTGGAAGTCTTCTGCTGCTCTGTGACTGCATTTGCTTCAAATGTCCTTCGAGGCTCGCCGTAGAAAGATGGAGCGCAGGCTGAGTGCGGGGTGACGGTGAATTGTTCCGTGGAGATTGTTGGAGCCATTATGCGCTCAGGAGAGATTTAGCAAACTGTTCTCAATAGGAAACTAACCTGGAAAAATAACCAGCTCCAGGCGTAGTTCACAATGATTTTCGTAGGAAAAGTTACTCCGACTCCTGCTGTTGTTGTTTGACTTTGCACAAAGAAAGTTGCATTGTGCAGGAACTTTTAATAACGTTGGCTTTGTGTCCTCGGATAAGACACTTTCCCCACAAGGAAGTGATCAAGTACGTACACTGTAAATTCGGATTAGTAAAGCTGACTCAAAAAAAGTTGCAGACACAAATTGCCACAATTTTATCGAGCAACAGTAACTGCCATTCGAACAAGTAAAGCTTGCTCTACCTCAAAGTGGGGGTCAGGACCCGTCAAGGGGTCGCGAGACACTGAGAACTACACCTCTGTACACCAACTTAACTCCCACCAGAGTCTGAACAATCCTACTCTCATTGGATTACTCATTCATTACCTGCCTATTGATCTGTCCTGGGCTGAAATTCAGCGTTTGTGTGGTGTTTACCCACAGGTGAGAGTAGCCTTCAATAGAGGGGAGGGACTTAGCCAAGCTAAACTCCTCCCAGGGGTCTTTATCTGGTCCGCGTTCTGAGCTGGAAAACTTAGTGTCGCTGATGAAGCCTTTCGGATGAAGAAGCGAAACGTCCTACACTTCAACTACACAGTACAGAAGATGACTCAAGAACCTTCACTGAAGATGGACAACTCATGGACGACTGAGAGCCTACAAAGACGTGTTCCCAGCAAAACAAAACATGCTCCTAATGACCGGCTCAGCACAGAAAAGTCTTATTTTTGCAGGGTGTTGTTAAAGAATGCTTTTGGTGAAGATCCAACCTATTTATTTCCTCGACGATAAAACATAGCTGTAATAAATAAAACGCGGTGTGGCTTTAAGCTCCAGGCTGAGTTGGGAATCATCTAGTTTTGAGCCAGTGCCCGAAAGAAAAGCGCCTTCAGGGATGACGCTTTTGAAGTTCTCCTTGAAAGTTGGGACGTGTAAAAGATCAGAGAGATGATCTGGACGTGTACAGAGGGGGAATAGAGAGTATCCGGGTAGAATATGTGAAAGAGGACATGAAGTGAGTTGGCGTAGGAGCAGAGGAGAGTTTTTTTTTTAACACGATAAGCGCTCCTGTTTATCATGTTGCAAACTGCTCAGTGGTGTTTACGATACAAACCAAACGTTGCCTTTAAATAATGGGTTTTTCGCCGGCAAACAGTCCAGGCTAATGTTATTCAAATTGGGCCCCCGAAAATGCAAATAGAAATTCGTCCTGGCCGCTTGTCCTATGCTAATACGGGGCCCGGAGTTACATCAAACTTCACGCTTTACAGACTCGACTCTATATCGGTTATCTCTATAGGAGCCCGGAGGTGTCAGAAAGTGGTCAGATTTAGCCCGCGCTTTGTTCACGCGGCGGAGTTTTGACAGCTGTAGGTTTGTGCAGAGTCAGTGCTTCCGCCGGGTCGACCTGCTGTGCGCAATTACGGCCCCAAAGTTTAGAGCGAGGCAAAGTGCTTAACCCGCAGAAACAGACACGACTGCAACTGTCACAGTGTTTTATACCAATTTAGAGAATGCTTGCGGGATCGCGTGGCTTGAATTGTACCTCAAATTTTAAACGTGTCAGTGACAAAATTAATTACGATTGCGCCACATTGTCTCCAGTAAAACTCGCTCATCGGCACTTTCTGTCGCAAGATGTTATAAGAGCACGGATGAGGAGTGGAATTATGTGTGGAATTATGTTTTAAAGTTAAGTTGTGGCAAAAGTGCTTAACCGGGCAAAAAGCTGCAGGTTGATGTTCTGATGACATTGTATTATCTTTGTCAGTGTCTTGGATGCCTTGGATAGAAAGAGGTTGACATACTGTAGACTGGATCCATCCATCCATTTTCCTCCGCTTTATCCGGGGCCGGGTCGCGGAGTCTCAGCAGAGATGCCCAGACTTCCTGATCCACACCAGGCCAGCTCAGAGACATAGTCCCACCAGCGTGTCCTGGGCCTTCCACGAGGCCTCCTCCCAATAGGACATGCCTGGAACACCTCCCGCGGAAGGCGACCAGGAGGCATCCGAAACAGATGCCCTAGCCACATCAGCGGGCTCCTTTCGACGTGAAGGAGCAGCGACTCTACTCCGAGCTCCTCCCGGGTAACTGAGCTCCTCACCCGATCTCGGAGGGTGCGCCCAGCCACCCTTCGACGTCCGTGCAGTAAAGTCGAAGATAAGAACATATCTCAGTATGCAAAAACGGTGGCCTATTCCTTTAATGCACTTTTCAATCTTAACACTTCAATAAATGTCAAATGGCATTTGGTTTATAAACGTTGGACACATGACTGTTTTAAGGTGAACAACATTATTACTCATCATAATTACTTCTGTGTCGCAATATGTATTGGATCGGCCCCTGAGTATCGTGATACATATCATGACAAAATTGTATCGTCCCAGTAGGGAAGTAGGTAGAGTGTGTTCACATACGCTTGTGTATTCCAGTTTTCGGTCGTATCCTGGTTATGACAATATTCTGGAGATGATGTTTACATGCGTCATACATATCCCCGTTTACACGAGCGACTAAACAGTGTCCTGCATATTTAGGCTCCAGAGCGGGGCGGGGCTAATTACAAATACGGTAAGGAGTTAAACGTATAAGTAGTTTTATCATACGGTACTCTTTACTTCTACTTGAATACAATTATAATGAAGTATCTGTACTCTTACTGGAGTAAAAAATAAAATAATTCCACTGGGAGTAAATATTTAAGTGGCAAATGCTTCATTTTAATCTATGAAATGGCTGTAGATAGTCTTGTGCACCTTGTTCTTCAGACTAATGGACTGGATTTTCTGCCATTCTCTTGGAATTTCTTTGGAAATATCACGATTTCCACCCACATGATTTCATGTTATGGTGTCATTGAAAATAAATCTGACTTTTTTACTCAAACAGTTACTCTGTTACTCACAGTACTCAAGTAACACTTTCTTGTTTGGGTCACTACTTTTTACTTGTACTTAAGTAAAATTATTTCAAAGTAACGTTACACTACTCTGTTTTCTGTAAAACAGAGCAGAAGTCTGAAGTTCTGTCTAAAGCAGAATCTTCATGACTTCCTTTATCACCTGTCAGTCGGTGAAAGGCTGAAAAACAATGAGGCCTCAGTCTTTTTACTGAAAACAAAGAGCATATTGTATTTAGTGTCATGTTACTGTCACTTATGGTGTCTGACCTGAAGTGTAACTCTGAAGAGAGTTAATTCACAGTAACTCAGAGTAGTGCGGACTCAATATAACTCACAGGGTGTTAAAATGAGTCCAGAAAATTTGCTGCATAGGGAAATGTGTCACCTACATTTGACCGATTCAGTGACACTGGGTGATCTATCAGGAGCTGTGAGAGACCAGAGTGCAGCACCTGAAGACTTATCTCCTGATGTTAAACCTCATTCTCGGTCATGGTATGGGAGAAACAGGAATGCCCAAGAGGAACCCACACAGACACAAGGGAAAATGCAAACTCACACTGAAACGCCACACCTTTCCCGGGAGGATCAAACCCATCCATCCATCCATTTTCTTCCACTTGTCCGTTGCCAGGTCGTAATCACATTTCACCAGTCCCCTATGGCTCCTCCTGCAGGTGGTGGGTCCACAGAAGGACGGCCTCATGGTTCTAACCGGGCCTGTTGGTCTCTCATAAGGGGCTTCTGAACCGCTCTTTGTCTGACCCGTCACCTATAGGACCTTTTTGCCATGGGAGACCCTACCAGGGGCACGAAGCCCCCGACAACAGAGCTCCCAGGATCATTCGGGTGCTCAAACCCCTCCACCACGTTAAGGTGGCGGTTCCAGAAGGGGCGGATCAAACCCAAACCCAGGAAATCTTTCTATGAGGCGAGGATTATAACCGTTGTGCCACACACATCCTTCCACCGATGAGATTAAAGGAGCAAAAGCGTCTTATCTAGTGACACAAAGACAGTAATGGTCACATTTATATAGCGCCTTTCTACCTGCTTTAGGCACTCAAAGCACTTTACATCCAGGAACCAGTCACCCATTCACACTCTCATTCATACACCAGCGTATGCAGACACTCGAGGCAAGGTGGGTGATGTCTTGCTCAAGGACACAACAACAGTGTGCACCCGCGGGATTCGGCTTGACATGGCTTGAGTAAGACTGGAACTGACAACTCCCCTTTCATGGGCCAATACTTAAACTGCTAAACCGTTGAATCCTGAGTCATTTTACCAATACCACAGTGCTTAATTTTAATTCTTGCTTTCCTGACCCGGCAGCTGTAAGGTGATGTAATACCAGCGAACATTTTTCCTGGCTATAGCTGAGGAATGAGGAAATCCAATACAGAAAACGCCAGCGGCTGCTTCTTTTCGCCACGCCCCATGGTGAGAGTGAGATGAGTGCATTTGTTATTTAATTATTTTTTTCCAGGAGAAACCAGGCTGTCAGCTCCGGGCGTTGCAGGCAGGTTTCGGTGAGTGCGTTTTGGTGCTGGCAGCTGCCCCCAAGGTTCTCTTTCTCTGAGCGCGCCAGTTTTCAATAAGCAGGAAAGATAACGGCTCAGCTGTCACTTTTATTGAGCTCTGAATGAAATTCTACTTCAAAGTTGGGCTCAGACGAGGAGAAGGCCATTTAGAGAGCGAGAAGAGTCGAACGTATGTGGCACAGTGAGTGAGTCCAGGGTGAAAATACTGTATGATCGATGGGAGAAATTGGCTTCTCTCGTAACAAGCGGCTAAAAACAGCATAGGGCAGGTCTAACTTTAGTGCTACTGAAAGGAGGGGATTGTAAGGTGCTTTTTAGTGTACACCTCTGTTTTTATGTGAAACTAGGAAAACATTTTGATCACATTTCAGCTTGTTACAGTGCCTCTCGAAAGTACTAATACACCTTGAACTTTTGCACATTTTGTCATGTTTACAACCATAAACATAAAGATTTTATTTTGAATTTTTTACTGAAAGTTCACACACAACTAACAGACAACTGTGAAGTGAAAGCAAAATGATATATGATTCTGTTATTTTTCAAAAAAAATAGAGCATGAATTAATACTTTGTGGAACCCCTTTTTGCCGCAATAACAGCAGCAATTCTTTTGGGGTATGACTCTACAAGGTTTGCACATCTAGAGACTGACATTTTAGCCCATACCTCTTTACAAAACAACTCAAGCTCTGTCAAATTAGAAGGAGAGTGTTTGTGAACAGCAGTTTTCAGGTCTTTCCACAGATTTTCAATAGGATTTAGGTCAGGACTTTGACTGGGCCATTCTAACACATTAATATGTTTGTTTTTAAACCATTCCATTGTAGATTCATCTTTCATGTTTAGGGTCATTGTCCTGCTGGAAGGTGAATCTCCGCCCCAGCCTCAATTCTCTTGCTGACTCCAGCAGGTTTTCCTCCAAAATGTCCCTGTATTTGGCTCCATCCATCTTCCCAACTATTCTTACAATCTTCCCAGTCCCCGCTGAGGAAAAGCAGCCCCATAGCATGATGTTCCCCCCACCATATTTGACACTGGGGATGGTGCACTCAGGACGATGAGCAGTGTGTTTGTGCCATACATAACGTTTTGCATTTGGGTCAAAAAGTTCAATT
This sequence comes from Neogobius melanostomus, assembly GCA_007210695.1. NCBI lineage: Eukaryota > Metazoa > Chordata > Actinopteri > Gobiiformes > Gobiidae > Neogobius > Neogobius melanostomus. The sequence goes on from VHKM01000873.1 coordinate 512,530, forward strand.
TTTGTCTCATCTGACCAAAGCACCTTCTTCCACATGGTAGCTATGTCCTCCATATGACTTCTAGCAAACTTCAAACAGGATTTCTTATGGCCTTCTTTCAGTAATGGCTTTCTTCTTGCCACTCGTCCATGAAGGCCAGATTTGTGTAGAGTATGACTTATAGTTGTCCCATGTACAGATTCCCCCAGCTCAGCGGCAGTACGTCGCAGCTCCTCCAGAGTTATCTTAGGGCACTTGGTTGCATTTCTGACCAGTGCTCTCCTTGTTCGGTCTGTTAGTTTAGGTGGACGGCCGTGTCTTGGTAAGTTCACAGTGTTGCTATACTCTTTACATTTCCGAATGATGGATTGAACAGTGCTCCGTGAGATCTTCAAATCTTGATAAATCTTTGTATAACTTAACGCTGCTTTAAACTTCTCCACAGCTTTATCCCTGACCTCTCTGGTGTGCTCCTTGGCCTTCATGATGTTGTTTAGTGACCAATACACTCTGACCATAGCTCTGAGGCCCTCACAGAACAGCTGTACTTATACTGAGAGTAGATTACACACAGGTAGACAATATTTAATGGTTACATTCTGCAGTCATTAGGAATGTTATAAAGGCAATTTAATGCACTCAGAAAATGCTGTAGCTCTCACAAAACCTCCTGGAACTCCCGATTCTTCACGAGCATGTTTTAAAACTTTCAAACTGTGAACCAGAGTTGGACATGAAAGTTACTCCAACAAACTCCCAGAGCACGACGAGACAAGAAAAAAAAAGTCTGCACCTGATGAGACCTGGGGGACCTGGTGCAGTTGGTCAGCCCCAAGTTCAGCGACACTATTTGCCCTCAGAATGAGATCAGCTGACGACCTGAACATCTTGAATGACCAGGACGGCACGGGCATATTCCAAGATGACGATGCCAGGATTAATCAGGATCACACTGTGAAAGAGTGCATTAGGGAGCGTGAGATGGCCCGGCCGCCACGGAGTCCATAGTCTCGCAGGGTATATATTTACGAAGCAGACTGCACACAATGACAAATTTCATTACTTTTACAATACAAAAAAAAAAAAAATGAAGAAAGTAAGGTACAGAAGCAATGAGATCTTCTTCTTCTGAGAGTTCGGGTCACTGTGAGGGGTTAAATCCATTATTGTAGAGAATGACGGTGGCGACTAATAGGATGAGTTGTTTGTAAAAGGTAGACAGCAAGTTTCGGTGTGTGAGCACACAGCGGCAATAAACTGAAAACACCTGAATCACCATGAATCAGGGCATTAACGTTCCACTCGTCTCCAAGTGGCTCCCCAAAGGCTCTCTACATTTCCACATTAGCTTCTGGAGTCAAATTTGATTACTGTCCTGGCGAAGCAACTCCTTAAGATGCCTTCAACAACGCTTTTGCACCGTGTGCACTTCATAATTGAGTTTAAACGATTGAAAAGTTCAAAATGAAACATTCACACAGCAGTTTGATCAGAGGCAGACTGGGGACATTTTTGAAAGAAGCCCCTCGAGGCTTAGGAGGAAAGCTGGAAATCTCTAGTTTACGACACAAACGACAGCAAGTCTCTTTCAGATCCAAAGTTCCAAGTGTGAAAGTCGCCGATGTTGCATGTGGTGAGGGCCTGGTTTCAACAAAAGAGCACAGTTAGTCGCCTTTTCCGGCAGATGACGGTCGCCTAATTCATCTAGGCCCAGGGCCTCTTTCAGTCTTGCCAAAAATGATTTCACCTCTATATTCCTGGGTCCAAATGATGAAAATCAACCTTTGAATGGTCTAAGGTGGCACAAATTGTAAAAAATAAATCTAAAAAAGTAATGTTGAACCCTATACACCGCGTTCCAAATTATTATGCAAATGATATTTTCTCTGATTTTCTAAATTATCAACTCAAATGACAGTAAGTGAATCATATTTTCCTCTAACTGTTAGAGGATAATATGAATGTGATTGAAAAAACCTCCCAGTGCTAACAGTATATATTTTTAAATAAATATAGTAAAAAACTCCAGGTCTACTGTTCCAAATTATTATGCAAGTCATAGTTTCAATACCCCTTCCTGGTACCGCCACCTTAATGTGGTGGAGGGGTTTGAGCGCCTGAATGAGCTCTGTTGTCGGAGGCTTTGTGCCTCTGGTAGGGTCTCCCATATCAAACAGGTTCTAGGTGACGGGTCAGACAAAGAGCGGTTCAGAAGCCCCTTATGAGAGACCAACAGGCCCGGTTAGAACCATGAGGCCGTCCTTCTGTGGACCCAATACCTGCAGGAGGAGCCATAGGGGCTGGTGCAATGTGATTTGGGCAGCTCCAATGGCTGCCCCAATGACCCAGCAACGGACAAGTGGAAGAAAATGGATGGATGGATAGTTTCAATACATTTTAAAGGTTGTAATTAACTGAAAATGGTCATTTGTTTAATTTGTAGCATTTGGAGGTCATATTTACTGAAATCAAAAGCTCAAGGTCAAAGTCAAGGAGCCCTTCTTTGATAGCAGCTTCAAAATTCTATCTGCACAAACCCGTGTGTGCTCTGAATCAGTCACCCATCTCTTAACAGTACGATGATTACACTTAATCTTTCATGAAATATCAAAGGTTTTCATACCTAGATCAAGGCATTCAACTATTTCACTCTTTTCATCAGCAGAGAGATCATTTTGCTTAAAAATGGTGGTCTGCTTTAGCCTGGCTAACACCAGACTGCTGTGTGTGCTCGAATCTTTTCGAACTTCACAACAGCCTGGGGACCATGGCCGACATTTTTCCATGGATTTGGGCACCAATCACAGAACGAGGAGGGACAGTAAGACGATGACGCGCTATTTGACATACAGAAGCTTGTAGTTTGTTTAGGGATAAAAATATATATATATATATGTACGGATCCAACATGACAGCAGCAGACGCGATGCCATCTTTCGAACGTGTTCTAAATAGTTTAGCTCAAAAGTTTACAGCAGGTACGTCATACGTCATCTGATACCATGATACGATTGGCTATGGCTACGTGCAGACGCATGAGAGACATTCGTAGCGCCCAATAAACGGCTATGGACAATCGTAAACCACACCTCTCCTACGAGAAAATGAATTGGTGGTCCCCAGACTAAATATCACTTGTGATTTTAGTCTGGCGTTAGCCAGGCTAGGTCTGCTTAGTAATGTGGAACATCCTTTTTCAGTAGTTTTTCCCTTAACTGGGTTTACCTGACAACTAATCATCCCAGGCATCTAAGATTGATGTCAGTGATTCAAAGAGCCCTGAGATACAATACCATCCATGAGTTTCATTGGAAAACTTTTTTTTTTACCTTTATGGAACTGATAAAGCTATTTGAATTACAGCGGCAAAGGGTCCCTATATATTTGGGACTGTGTATACTCAAACTATTGTGAGTTTTTTGCTCCGGTCCGGGACTTTAGGAAGAAAACCTCAGAAGAATGAATTAGTTCGAAGAAGTCTTTATTCAATTGACAGCAAATAATACAAGTTACATCATAACAAGTATATATGATAGTCTATGTAAGTGTCCTGGCATTATATACTGTTAGTCCAGCCTCTAATCCAGACACACAAACTGACCTTGACTCAGATAGTATGTGCAAGTTTCAGCAAAACAAGTTTGTTTTTAATCACTTATCTTGTACTTGGCCAACATAGATCTGCCAGTACTTTTCAAGGTAGGACATTAATTGTAACAATGACACAAGCAAGATCATGTTGTTCTTCTCTGAACAAGTATTTTATAAGTTTTAAGAAAGCAGTTACAAATGTATTTCTTGACACTATCATGTTTTGTAGCTGTACGTTTTTATTTCTGTGTCTTCTTTTATGAAAACTTTCCCGCACAAGCCTGAAACCCCAGCGTTGCCTGGTGCTGTGGAACAGCCTCTGCACATCCGCAGTGTTAAACCTCTATTATCCAGCAGACGGGGCGCCCTCCGACAGAGCTGACCCAATTCAGAGCCTTCCCTCTGGGCCCGAGCCTGAGCCGTGGTCCCTTCCTCTGCAGTTTAGCCCTGAACAGGCTCGGATTTAGAGGATCAGCGGGTCCGACTTCGAATTTATTTTCTCTGAACTTTTCCGTGGAAATAAACACCGCTAGCATGTGGCGCTCACCTGAGCTAAACACTCGCCTTTTGAAGCCTCAAACTGCTATGATAAAACTTTGGTCGTAGCTATATTGTCTCTTAGTTTGAACAAGCACACAGCGGAGACGAGAGCAGCTCACGATGTTACCATCCCCACGTGTGTAATGTGAATCTAAAAATCATATAAGACAAAAAAAAAATCACACAGTGACACCAGGCATAAGGAGAACCCGTGAACTAGTGACAAAAGTGTATAAAGTGTGTGGTGAGGGTTTTTACAGCCTTAAAACATATATAATAACTGTGAAAAATAAAGCTGACTACTTCGCGGATTTTGTTTATTGCGGGTTATTTTTAGAACGTAACCCCCACGATAAATGAGGGACCACTGTATAAGTTGAGACAATTTACCATTTTGAATGATATAGGAGGATAAAAAACATGTGTCCGACTGGTGCGTGTGTAAGTTAGACTACAGACGAGTGGGCCGCACGGTAGCGCAGCGGTTAGCGCTCGTGCTTCACAGCTAGAAGGTCCCGGGTTCAATTCCCACCTGGACAGGGCGTTTCTGTGTGGCGTATGCATGTTCTCCCCGTGTCTGCGTAGGTTTCCTCCTGGTACTCCGGTTTCCCCTACCACTAAAAAACATGTACAATAGGCCAGGATGAATGAGAGTGTGTTTGAGAGTGCGCATGGGGGATGACGGATGGAAATTAGCCCAAGGCTACAATCCGGTGTGGCTTGTTTACATGCATGAGACCCATGTGTGTTCATTAACATGCACTGTCCCGACCAAATAAACCAATACAATAAATGCTGCCTTCATGTGCTCTGGTAAATATGATCCTTTTCCAGTGGTGAAGTGGAAATTGCGAGTGCATTGTGTAATTGTGCTTTTGTGTGGTAGTAAAGTGAAACATTAAAAAAAACACCCAACACTACGCTATACACAAATAAATTCACGCGAGAAAGTCGTCTACAACCTGCAGACCTACTGCCACTGTTTGGCGTCGTGGCGACGTGTAAACCGCTCTTGGTACAGCTGTGTTTTTGCCTTTTTCTGTGAACTGCATTTGTAGTTTCTGTGTTCCACATTGTTTTACTGGACACTTTTGTACATCTTTGCCGTGTTTTTTGAGGTTCAGTGGATTTGTTACTGCAGAGAGTCCGTACTGGCCATGAAGTTAACAACCAGCTAGCTTATGCCCAAAGACATTTGAGACCTACACTTTTCTTCTTCTGAAACACTGAATAGGCACCAATATAAACTGAAAATAGTAATAATGCCACCGAACAAAAGTGCTGTCAAAGATTTCCTTTGCTTTCCCCATTCTCTCATGGTTTGTTTTGACGACATTAGCTACACGTAACTGCAGAGCTTAGGCCGTTTTCACACATGTTGGAGCGCTTTGTAGGTCGCCTCGAGACCGCCTTAGCTCCAACTGTATTTACTCCAAAGTTAGTTCAGTCCATGTTCACACACGCTCGCACAAAACATCGCAACATCAGCCACGTAACAACGATCAGCTGATCAACGAACTTATTCCCATGACAACGGGCATCGACCTGTCAATGTGCTGGCACTGACACGCGCGCATGTACAGGCATACTTCCCCGATGTTACATGGTGATCACTCCTTGGTTAAATACACTGAGGCTTATAGACGCAAAGTGTGGAGAAATGTACTTAATCAGCACATAAAGAGGAAAGTTTCACTGCAGCAGGAAGGGGAAGACAGGAAAGCGAGGTGTACCTTGATGATTTAAAGTTAATCCATTTTGCCTCGTCAGAGTAATCCAAACGTCCTCATGCAGCGCGTAGTCATTCTTTCTTTGTGCAAAAAAAGAGGCATCAAAGCGAGAATAGTTCACCAGAGGTCGGCCGCCTTCACACCACAGCGAGAGCGAGATGCGCCGCTCTGAGGCCACCTGTTTCAGCCGCAGTCGGAGCGGCTGTTTAGACCGTCGTAAAGTGCTGCGGTTAGACTCACACTGACCCTAAAGTGCCGCTCTCGGGCCTAAAGTCCCTTTAAGTCGACCTAACTAGAGCCTGTGTGAAAACACCCATATACACCAGAGTCCAACTTGGTTTGGTGCTGCATTATATTTGGGGGGAGTTTGGTATTTTTTGTTTGTACATCAAAACAAGCTATTTAATTGCACTTGTATCTTGAGTTACTTAAATTGTAATTATAAGACGTTGAAGCTGTCACATTGCACAACATGGGGATTGGAAAATTGTGAGCTGCAGTCGCCTCCACTGTGCCATGGTTCAAAGAGACAATCGTAGCTAAGACCAAAGTTTTGTCATAGCAGTTTCAGGCGCCAGACGATGTGTGTTTGGCTGAGGCGAGTGCCGCATGCTAGCGGTGTTTATTTCCACAAAAAGGTGCAGGGAAAGTCCTGTAAAACGCGGAGTCAGACCCGCTCATGCCTGGCCCGTTGCTTATGACTCTGGCGGCGTTGACGGGACACTGACAGAGATCCTGTTTGCAGCGAGAGGAGGCTCATTCTGTGACTAGCCTTCCAAAATATCAGACACTGCCTGATGTCGGTCGTACGATGGTTCTATTTTAAATCTGTGTCCCTGTCTCACTGTACGACCATCGATTTTGAGCTACGACCAAAGACTTTCCCCAGATTTTCCCCACGACGACAGATCGTTCGTTCCAGACGGCCAAAATTGCGTCACGTACACCCAGGGCCGGATTTAAGTAAAATGGGCCCCGGGGCTAAAGTTTTTTCAGGGCCCCCATATACTGTATGTCTGTCGGATTTCTCTCTCTCTACAATTAATTTTCGTTTTATTTGAACATGTAGAAGTAACTTCTTAGACAGTACTAGTTTAAAAAATGACAAATTTGAAAAAATGTGAGGTCCAGGGTCCTCACAGAAATAACCTTTGCTACTGCCAGACTGGTGGGGGGACACATTTAAAAGGGGGGTCTGGGAGTCCTTCCACAGAGATTTTTTTTATTTTAATGGTGCATTTTGGTGCATTCTCATGCATTTTAACAGACCAATAGGTACATATTTTTTCCCCTTTTTCAACTGGACTCAGACCTTGTTTAGAACTAGTTTAGATCTGGTTTAGACCTGGTTTAGTCTCGGGTACAAAGTCATCTGATAAAGCCTTACATGTGCGGGAGTCTGCAAAGAGAGAGGGAGTTTGACAACCCGAACTAAGCATGCATTTTTCTCCTTATGCCCATGGGCCCTTCAACCTGCTGGGCCCTGGGCTTAGCCCCTGTAAGCCCCTGCATAAATCCGGCCTTGCGTACACCCCACTTTAGGTGTATGTAGCATTGATATAAGAGTTAAGGCAAATATCTCCATCCCTTTATTTGTAGCTCACCAAAGACTTTCTACATTTCCACACACGCATTCTAGTGCCATTTTCTTGTCTGTTCTGAACATGTTGAACAGAATCTGCAAACATTGTGGTAAATACAGTCAATTCATTTCCTTCAATCATGTTTAAATATCCTCTTGGCTACGACCTCTCCAGGGTGAACTCCTCCTGTGTTGCATGGTTACACAAGAAGCACCTTGAAATTTTTGTTACATAAAAGTAGCTCGCCAGATAAAAAGGTTTGAGATTTTGAGTTAATGACTGAAAATGAGCTGAGTGTTTGCATCTAGACGAACACATTTCAGAATTATGTGCCTAATTGGAGACTTTAGGTTCATAGTCACATAAAAACAAAAAAAACATACATAACCACTTGGAGAAAACAAAGATGATGAAAATGCTAGCGTCTTTTCCATTCTCAGCTTTTGTTTTGCGGTGAAATTGTTCATGAATCAGAAATACTATCAGTGAGATTCATATTGTGCCGGACCTTGCATCTATTTAAACTTTTCAAGGGCATAAATTAAATCTATAAATCTTGTAAATCCCTCACCGTTTCTTTCGTGTTCTGCTCAGGCTTGTTTAAATATTCAGTCATTAGAGGCGTGGGGAGACACACACACAGTTTGCCCGTCGAAGTGAGAGCAGCAGATGGGGACCGCTCTTTCTCATTCCTGTCATGAAATAATCCGTTTGATTTGCAGCAGTAAATTCTCTTTGCGTCAGGGCTGCGATGTTTCACTGCGGCGCGATGTGAGTGAGGAGTGTCTGCTGTGCGAAGAGTAACACAGATCCGTCATTGCATCAGAAGCGACGCTGGCAGCACAGAGGGACTATAGGCACAGGCCATTTACATAAGGAATCGTGCCAAACATGCAGCCAGTACAAACAGGTATTGTACGTGTGAGCATTTGGATATTTTAAACTTTTATTATGTAATTAGGCACTCCATTGACTGCGCCTAATGACTGGCGTATTTTATGCACACAGTTCCCCAAACCTTACTCTCTCTTTGAACATTGTGGGGTATAATCTCCAAAAAATGGCAGTAATGGGAGGCTCAGAAATATAGTGTTAGCAGCAGTTCTTGCTGTGTAGTGGTAAGCAACCCCACCCCCACAAGGACACCATTCACTGAACCATGCAAGGTGTTGGATGAAGACTTCTGCAGTAACCAGCCTGAAAATGTCTTTTTTGGGACTAAACCGTGTGACTGACGAAGCAGAACTGATTCACATAGGAGATGGACAGGAAGCTCCATACTGTTTCAAATGTAGAGTCTTCTACCCTCAATCAAGTGAACAGATACTCAACTTAAAAGGAATAGGCCACCATTTTACATACTGAGATATGTTCTTACCTTAGCTTAGACGAGTTGATGTGTAACTGTCTGGTCTTTGTGCGTGCGCCCATCACGCAAATGTTGTAAGCGTTCAACCTCTCCTAGCATACGTTTGTTAAGTGGTGACGTCACAGCTCTACTTCCGGGTCCGGCAGATGTGCGAGACACAACAAAAAACTCTTTAATACCACAATCAATATTTCTGAAACTCAACAGAGAGTTACTGAACATACTTATTTATCAGGCACATTAGCCAAAAATGCCGCACCTACTGCTATAAAAGTAATATTTACCAAAATCGCTACATCCGGGTTAGCGGGAAAATGCTAACGGCGCAGCAGCTACGCTAACCCCGGAAGTACCAACTTTAGTAAATACTACTTTTTTAGCAGTAGGTGCGGCATTTTTGGCTAATGAGTCGGAGAAATAAGTAGGTTCAGTAACTCTCCGTTGAGTTTCAGAAATATTGATGGTTATTTTTAAGAGTTTTTTATGTTTTTTCTCGCATATTTGCCGGTCTGCCAGGACCCGGAAGCGGAAGTCGTGACGTCACACTTAACAAACGTATAGGTATAGCCCCGAACTGGGGGGAAGTTAGAAGCTACCAAGATGTTGCATATTTTCCCTATTTAAATACAGTTATGTGAGCCTTTATGCGATGGAAGTCTAGTTTCACAAAATTAAACATATCGTTTTTTTAAGCGGGTAAAAAGGGGTACTATATTGTAAGGCGTAATAACATAGGAGCACTTCGATGTCCGCACAGTAATCTCACTTTACTGTACGGATTACTACGCCTTACATGTATAGTACCCTTTTTCATTGGCTTAGAAAATCGACATGTTTGATTTTGTGTAACTAGACTTGGATCGTGTAAAGGCTCACATAACTGTATTTAAATAGGGAAAATGTGGAACAGCTTGGTAGCTTCTAACGTCACCCCAGTTTGGGGCTATACCTATGCTGGGAGAGGCTAAATGCTAACAACATTTGCATGACTGAGCGCACGCACAAAGACCAGACAGTTATGCAGCAACTCATCTAAGCTAAGGTAAGAACATATCTCAGTATGGAATATATTTTTACATCAACATTTTCTCTGCATTTTACAGCAATATAACCCGCAGAGGCTATGGGAGAAAAAAACGTAAAATAGGGGTTTTAAATAGTTGTATCATCTGTAAAACAGAGCCATGTGCGTCTTCCCCCGTCCTCCGCTCAGCTGTGAAAAGTGCTTGGAGCAAACAGGCACCTGTCTTTGTAAGCACCAGGCTCTGAGTCCCTGGATTTACACGTCATTTTATTTCACTCATTAAAGGTCCTATATCATGCAAAATCGACTTTTTGGAGCTTTTTAGCTTTTTTTGGCTTCATTCACGCAGTTCTAAGTAATCCTCCTGAATCCTGCTCTGAGCAGCTGCTCCGCCCTCTCCTGGTAAACGACTGAGCTGTTCAGTTGTGTCGTCACAAAGGAACTTCCGTTCTGAAGACTGAGCTCTTTCTAACCTACTCTGGACACGCCTGTTCTTTTTTCTTACCCAACGATAATGTCACGGATGCGCGTTTGGCTACGAGAGGAACAGGACTATTCAACCTTCCTAAAGAAGAGTGCACTCGCCAGAAGTTGGAATTTCTTTCCGGGATTCAGCGACTATATCAACCAACCTGATGGATGCTTGGTGAACCTTGGCCAGAATCAAAGTGGATTAAATTTTATAACCAACGCCATCTCATAACCCGATGGGGAGGCCAGGCTGAGCAGTGAGTTAATCAAAACGCGTGTTAGCGTGTGTGTTAGCCATTTATGAAACTGTGTTGCACATGTCAACTCCTTATAACTGCATTATGTGAAGTAACTTTGCAGCGATATTTATACTGTATTTATAATACTGCAAATGTGGAATGAGCGGATAGAGGGGCGGCGTTAACTGAATTGAAGCGTCTTGTCTTCCGGGTAGGGAAAATACCCCCCAAAAATACTTATATTTCTCTCAAAAATGAGTACTCCATAGTGCCAGAGTTACAATATATCATATAAACGCCTATAGTTTACTTTGGAATGGCTAAAATAGCATGATACAGGTCCTTTAAAAGCACACCACACGACGCCACCGCATCACGGAAGAGGCGATCTAAACGTGCAGCATTTATCTGTCACATAGAAGCCTGTCGCCAAATAAGGTCCAGTAGCAGAGAACTGAAACTCGAATAGAGGGCGGAAGGAACACCCAGCAGCGCGCACTGTAAAGTACTACTTAAAAAAATTGAAACAGTTTTTTAAACATGAGTTGTTTTTTCCCTGTAGTCTAAAAGATAAATATAGAATAATATTTTTATTGCTGTTAGTTTCTGACAGTTTTTCTGTCAGTGGTTCCCCTGTAATGCCCCAGCCTATGTATACTCGGATTCGCCCCTGCTCAAAGTAGATTCTGCACAGCATTCAGTCTCGCTGTCACTGGGCTCAGTGTGGAGGCGTAAAATAGCTACTTAATGCTGCAACTTTCGTGTGAACACCTTAAAACACCAAACCGCCCAAAGATTTTTGTCATTAATCCAGACAGAAGTCTTTGCCCATTTCCTCCTGCCTTTTGTGCCTGTGTTGGGAAACCGAAAAAGCATGTGGCTAATCACCGATGCGCTGGTTTTACGAATGAATCCTGCCTTTCAACAGTTACACTCAAATAAATAATAACTATAAAGTCACAGCAAGTCATTGAGAGTCATTGGCCTCCCTCAAGTCCAGGTTCTCTAGTCACAAACAGCAAGTCCTAAGTCAAGTCAAGTCTTTTTGAAGCTTTGGTCAAGTAAGTCTCAAGTCCCGAAAATTGTGACTGGAGTCTGACTAGAGTCAAGTCATTTGACCCAAGTCTCCCACCTCTGGTAATCACGGATTACTGGAATAGTTGCGGGGAAGTTACAGGCTTTTGGAAAAGTTGCAATGCCGCACTGATTTCACAGAGTTTGCTTGATTTGGCGTTAATAGTTGCGACCGCAAAATCCTGCAGGGACTGATAATAGCATTATATTAAATTTCGGTCCAGTCTGTGACAGGACTGGACCATGGAGTGGATGTGTCTTGTCCAAGGAAACAGTAAAGTTATATGCTCCGGCTTGGCTCAGGCAACCCTCCGAGTCCCGAACTAATGCTTAGACCGCTGCACTATATAAAGCTGCTGCGCTAATGTCACAGAGTAAATAAATGTCACTATATTTACTCTTGATGCAAATGAACGGAACAAGGTTTATCCGTTTTGACTTCACTCAGTGTTTTTCCACTTAAAATTCTAATATAATATTGAACTGATGCCGCACTGACACATCTTCTCCGTGGTATGTTTTGATTATGAGTCTGGCAGACACTTGAAGCCTCATTAATTGCACTTCCCTTTAATTACGCGTGTAATGCCTTTAATTGAGGCGTGAAATGACGGATCGGCGATGGCAGCATCGGCAGCAGCAGCGTTCTGCAGTGGGACATGTCAATCTCAGGTTATTTTGGTTCATCCCTGGCCTATATTTACTCACTGATCTAAGCCACATGATGTAAGTAGGCTGCATGTGGCAGGTTAGAGTCACTTTTCTACCAGGATCGGTGCAAGATGGTGGTGAACGGAATGAAGAATGTGCTGAGCCGAAAGGCAAAGCTTAATTTACAAGACAATCTACTCTGCCAGACCAAACAAAAAAATCGTCACTTGGATTGAAGTAACTGTTCTAATCTGGTTTTGCTGCAGTTGGTTAGGTCTAGATTCAGCAACACTACGAGCCCAAGAAAAGACAAAACAGTAAATGAGTTTCCTCCGTCTGGGGGGAGCTCGGAGTACAGCCACTGCTCCTCAAAATCCAGAGGAACCAGGAATTTACATTTAAATATCTGTCTGTTGATAATATAGGCTTTAAAAACTTTAAAAAAGTACGTACGTTTTGTCAATAATCATAAAGCAGGAGCATTTAATTGTAATAGAAGTTGCTGACGAAAGATTATTTTGCTCTTTAGTTACATAATATTAGGCAAGACAAAGTTTACAAGCTGTTAATAGCTCGTTTTTATCGAGAAACAAAGACATGCGCATTGATACTGTTGTGCAGCCCGACAAAGTAGTGCAACTCGACGTTACACCGGATTTCTGTTTGTGCTCGCCTCCTGGAGAGGTGTTTCCGGGCTGGGCCACTGGAAGGAGAACACCTAAGACGTGGTCAGGCCCGCACTCGATGAGTTGGGGAAGTGAGGGTGGACTCCATCTACTCCAGCTTTCTGTATCTGCTCAAAAGCAGGACCGTCTGTAACTTTTCTAACAGCCAGTTAAATCTCGAAAAGCTGTATTTCGATCCAATCACAGTATTCGCGTTGAATCTGTCTCCGCTATTTTGACCAATGCTTTGCAAAACCACTAACTTTCTTGTTTACAAAATGCTCAGCACGCACTCGCGTCATATCCGGCTGTTCTCTGATTGGTTAATACACTTGTCAATCACGGCCATCGGTAATTATACGAAATAACCCCTGATCACAGATACAGGTCTTTGTAAAGAGTAGGAAAAGGATTTTTTCTTGCTTTGATATTTTAGTGGAATGTTCATTGTTTCAATTCCTTATTGGACAGGGCATAGGATTCGACATAAGACGATGTAAACAGTCCATCAGTGTTGATTCCATCCACTGAAGTATTTTGTCATAATTTTAGCCACGTATAAGGCTAAAATATATAAGACTAAATTGAGAATAGTCAATTTGTTGAAGTCAAAGAAAACTATGACTACAATCTCCAGATGTTTTTGTCTACTCCAAAAGACTACAGGATTAAATGTGTTTTCAATGGAATGATAAATGTAAGGCCGACTAAATGGATATGTGCGCTGTGTGTGTGTGTGTTTTGAGAAATGTGTTAGAGCGATCGAGGCTGACTGCTGTACCCGGCGGACAGTGTTTTATGGGGGAGGGGTTGAGTTCATTGTAGCGTGTGGTGTGTGTCCGACAGCAGCTACATGTGTTCGGCGTGTTTCAGCTGTAACTGACTCACGCTCTGGACTGGCCCCTCCCTCGCTCGCCCTTGGACGTGTCCTTCAGCGAGCGCGCACCCCCAGCACCGCACAGACGTCCCACACGCGCACACAAAGACAGGCTATTCTGCGAGCACAAGGGATTCACCGCATCAGCATAACCATGGCAGCACTGCTTTTGAGACCAGGTTTATATGTTTTGTTAAAGAAAATGAATGATGATAACTCATGACGCATAGCGCACATTTCCTTAAGGCGAGACGCTGCAGGTGAATAGGGAACATTTGCTGTAGGAAACTTCTGCTGTAGATCACTGACATAAATCTAAATAATGGACAGACCCAGGTTTAAATGTATGGTTTTATTTTGTTAGTTGTATATCAGATTTCAGAGGGGGTTTAGGATCTTGATTAGTTTGTAAATAAGCTAATCATCACCATCTGTACTTTACTTTACTTTATTTGTTTATTTGAAGAGAACAGTGCACATTAATGAACACTCAGTACAGTTACTTTGTGTAAATGTGCCAGATTTAGCCATGGGCTACTTTCCATCCGAAGTCCTCGTACATTTAGGACAACAAATGTGTAAAACAAACAAACAAACAAACATGGACATATAGTATATACACTATTTACAGCACATTATAAAAAGTTTCCCAATCTATAACAGTAAATCTTACAAGTGATCACAAGATTGATTAGCTTTTAACCACAGTTTAAGCTCTTTTTTAAACACTGTAAAGGTGGAGGAGTCGCGAATAGTCGTTGGAAGACTATGCCAGCTTGTGCACCCTTTCACAGATATGGTGTTTTGTTCAGTGGCAGTTTGTCTGAATGGAACCTCACAGTCACCTGTAGTGGCTGATCTGGTTCTCAGATTACTATCTTTTCTTTTAATGAATTCCTCCAAAGGGGGTGGGGCGAGATCATGGAGGGATTTGTAGACAAGACAAGCGTGTTTAAAAGTTCTGAAATTTTCAAAACTCAAAAGATGATATTTCTCTAGAATTGGACAATGATGAGATGAGTAGGGTTTTTTGGCAAAAACCTTGATGGCTTTTTGTACAGCTGTTCAACAGGTTCTAGTGCAGTGACGCCAGAAAATGACCATACAGTAAAACAGTACTCTATGTGCGAGAAAATCATACAATGAATATACGATTTAGCAGCAGTGGTGGAGATGAAAGGCCTGATTTGTTTAAAGTTATGGAGATTGAATTTTAGAGTGTTTATAACCTTTTTATGTTTCTTGAAGGTGAAATTTGTGTCCAGTATGACCCCAAGGTACTTTAACTGAGAGACCAGTTCGAGCACCTCACCATCTATAGAGACTGAAAGATTGTTCTGCTTTGTTGGTCTTTTGGTGAATGTCATACACATTGTTTTTTAGTATTGAGGACTAGACAGTTATTCCTGAGCCAGATCTGGACCTTTGTTAAGGCATTTATAAGCTTGGATGAAATATTGTCAGTTGTTGGACCATGAGAAAAAATGACTGCGTCAGCCGCATACATTTGAACATTAAGGACAGGACATATGTCTGGGAGGTTATTTATGTATAATGAAAATAATAAGGGCCCAAGGACTGATCCCTGTGGGACACCTACTGAATAGCTGAGGTAAGGCGACTTAACACCATTAACCATTACACACTGTGTTCTGTTTGATCTGTACAAAAAAAAGCTGCATAAATCAGGAGGGGAATTAGATATTAAAAAATCCTTTTGAAGTTTTATAACGTGTGCGCATGAACAAGAACATTTCTGCGGTCTTTCGTCTGGGTGGCTCCCAGGAATCCCATATTTGGATTGTAGTGTCATCTCTGGGACCCTTCAGAACACGTGGATGTAAAATATGTCAAAACATTTATTGACCTTTATTTAACCAGGATAGTCCCACTGAGATGAATAATCTGTTTTTCAGGGGAGTCCTGGCCCCAGAGGACCTATGTACCAATTGTACATGTTTTTAGTGGTAGGGGGAACCGGAGTACCCGGAGGAAACCTACGCAGACACGGGGATAACATGCAAACTCCACACAGAAAGGCCCCGTCCAGGTGGGGATCGAACCAGGGACCTTCTAGCTGTAAAGCACAAGCGCTAACCGCCACCGTGCCGCCCCCTTATTGTGAATGAATCTGCGAGAGTGCTAACCACATTGACATTACACAGTAAATTTAAATGCAGTAATAGAACAATCCATAAGCAACATCTTGCCAAAACACTCCACTATCGGCGTTTCTGTCTACAAGACTGGTCTGAGTGATTGACTAATATAAAGCGAAACAAATCAGACACTTGAAAATGGAAGGTCCTCTCGAACAAACACCTTGAGTGAATGAGTGACGTTGGCGGCAGTAAATTTACTTTGTTCCTGACGTGATTTAGATCTATTTTAGCCCAAGTTTTCAGTTGAATCCAGATTTAGTGTTGCTCTCGTCCTGGTAGTACTTGCCAAATAGTGATAGCAATAATAAAAAGTTTGAGATCCACTGGTCTATACTGTCCCTAAATCTTAAATTCCCCCGAGGAGCTGCTGTCCCCAAAGACATCGCTTACGACCCGCTTCCCTTCACTGCTGAAAAGCGATTGACGATTTCCGAGAACTCATAGAGATGCCTGATGTCCTGTCCCTCCTCGATCTATCTCTCAGCGCTGAGTCCGCCGCTCCTCGTGGGCCAATATTTAAACCTAATGAGATTTCGGTCGGGTTTTAAACAGATGGCGCCGGTCTCCCGTTCTTTAACTGTGTGGCCTCGGAGTCACCTTTTTACCGCACAGTCCAGCGCTCACCGCACATCCTGCCAATGTCCCAGGACCGCGGGCGCTGCTGCGTTCTGCTCACCGCGCCCAGAGGTGGGAGGCAGTCATGTGTTTGAGGACCAGCTGTCGCCCCACTGACTACAGCAGGGTTTCTCACGATGCAGCGCACGGACCGACTCTGGTACTCAGAAGTGTCTTACACTTTGGTTTCAACCTGTTTAAGCTCATTGTACATTTTGATTTCAAACAGTATCTCAATAAATAACATCAAAAACAATATAAATCAGCTTTCAAACGGTTTTGACCTTTTAAGATCAATGTTGAGATTTGTATCTAGTTTTCTCCCTTTAGTTGTTTATTTTTTTCACTCATAAATAGCTTATCCAATAACTAAACACGACATTGAAAATCCCCACTGAAACAATCTTTGTAACTAACAGGCCTATATCAACAATATAAAACCACACATTAAACCTGGGTCTATCCATTATGCATAAAACATATATACTGTATATTTTTATATAAAAACAAAATGACTGAAAACTTGCAATACATTTGTATCCCTCATACGTATTTATATCAGTAATCTACAGTATAATCTTGAGAGCCTCTGGTAAAGAAGTAAGTGCTTTATTTGTCATTGTAAAATTGTACAACGAAATTGCGTTCAGGTGTTGGGTTAGTCCACTGTGGGCCAACCTGAGCAGCATGTTTTTGGAGATCGGAAAAACTGAAGAAGTTCTGCCTTCAGTGCTCCTCTGAAATGGTGCCCCGCCTCCTCGGTTTGTCCCGGTTTCAGAGCATGGTGTCCTGCACTGGTCAGCTCCTCCACCTCCTCCTTCCTCTTCCTTCTGCGCAGCTCCCTCCGCTCAATAACAGTCTTTCACTATCTTCTGGGAAGAGCAAATATAATCCATCTTATTCTGCAGTGAATGTACATTAGCCAGAACAATAGCAAAGGATAGAAGGCTTGTGCTTAGCTGCAAGTCTTGCCTGGATACCTCCTCATTTGTCCCTTTTTGTTTCTAGTAGTGCCTCCTGTGACGCCTCCACTGTGCTGCAGCTGTCGGGGGCTCTTGGTGCCTCTTTAGTATTTCAGGAGAAGAATTGTTTTTTGTCTTAAATGTCTTTAGCTCATAAGCTAGCTGTTTGTTTACTTTTAAAAAAGCGGGGTCCTTCAGGGCTTGTACAGACTCTCTGCAGTAAAAAAAAATTAAACAAAAACACAGCGAAGATGTACAAAAGTATGCAGTAAAACAATGTGCAACACAGAAACTACAAATGCAACACAGAAACTACAAAAACTACAAAAAAACGCAGCTGTACCAAGAGAGTGAGAAGCTGCCTTTTGTTTATGATGGAGATCATATGTAGCTCTTTAGATTAGAAGAGACATATCATGCAAATATCATTTCATTATCATTTCATTATCATTTCATTATCATTTCATTATCATTTCATTATCATTTCTCAATAATAAAGCAGAATAATGAGTCTGGGAAAAGTTCGACTCCTCGATGTGGCCTATTTCATTGACTGTAAAGACGCACATAACTCTAATCCGCTTTATGCTCTTTGTTTTTCCAGGGCAGTGACAACGGCGACGTGGACAAGAACAAGTGCTGTACGCTCTGTAACATGTCCTTCACGTCTGCAGTGGTGGCTCAGTCGCACTATCAGGGCAAGATCCACGCCAAGAGGCTAAAGCTGCTACTCGGGGAGCAGCCGACCATCATCAACAAAGGTAAGACTTAAATTACACTACAGAACTCCAATCCCACTGTGTGTCACAAACAACAGGGCAGATCGCTAGGCTTTTTGGGGTAGAGTTTGCATGTTCTCCCGTTGTCTGCTTGAGCTTACACCAGGTGTTGCGGTTTTCGCGACCAAAACCTCCAGCCTGGTACTCCTTTTCAAAATACTGGCTCATGATGTGGAGATTGGTCCTACTTAAGTTGTGTTTTTGAGGGTCTGTACTTTATTTAACTTTACTTGAGTAGTCTTTTTGTTGGCAACTCATCACTTTTACGCCATTATATTTGAAAGATAGAAATAACACTTCCTGCACTACATTTCTACAAAAGCTCCAACTGGGTTTCCGCTGGGTATTAAAAGTCATTAAATGAATTGTGCCAAAATCAAGGCCTTAAAATGTCATTACAAAGCATTGCCAAAATCAAGGCCTTAAAATGTCATTACAAAGCATTGCCAAAATCAAGGCCTTAAAATGTCATTACAAAGCATTAAATTGGATGTCATTGCTCAACAATTCTTACTATAAGTTCATCGAAAATACCAACACTAAAAGCCTATACCCTGTCCAAAGTAAAATGTAAAAGTTGGCCACATATTTTGTCCCATTTTAAGCCTTGTAACGCACACTTTAGCACAGTTGGTGGTGCTGTGCAATTTTACTATCTATAGCCTCTTTTCCACTGGCAGACACTACACAGCCCTGTCCCTGGTCAACTCGGTTGGGCGAGCTTTTCGACTGCCAAAGCCAGGGCCAAACCGGTCTGACCAGGTATAAGTTTAGGATCTCTGGCTGTAGCCAAAGTGCTGAACTGAGACTAATGTGACGTGAACAGACACTGGCGTCTGATTGGCCAGAGGAGAGTGGACCGCCCTTAACATGCAGGTCATACGGATTTAATATTTCACAACATCACACCGCTGTTCTAAAAGAGGATTTTGCTGATGTTGGAATTTAGCCGCTGTTAGCGCAACCTTAGCTGGTGTTAGCATAACATTTGCATGTGGCTTACCTTCACAATCTTTTAGCTGCTTCTTTCCTATAGTATTTGCCTTGCCACCCCCCCAGCAGGGCTTTTCCACCAAGGTGCTGGTTCGGAGCTGGTTCTGGGCTGGTTCAGAGCTGGTGCTGGTGCCGGGTTGGTTCAGTACTGATTTGGTTTTCCACCAACGTGAGAGCTGGTATTCTGCCTATTGCCATAGCAACACTTTGGGAAGTCAACTGTCACATAAAACATGGATAGTAACATCTTACTACAGCCATTTCTGGTTATAAAATACACAAAAATAAGTTCCTGTTCCTGTCACAGCAGCCGTTAACATTTTGATTTCTTCTTTCTAACTGGTCCCTCTTGTTTTAGCTGGAGCTAAAGAGCATAAAGCAAAACAACAGTTTCCTCCACAGAGACTGTTTTGGCTTCTCCAGGAAGTTATAAGCACTAACTATCTAATTTTGGTTGTTTGTCAGAAAAGAAAGCCACACCCCCAGCCACTGACATCACTGGTGCTAGTTTCTTGGTCCAGCTTTTAACTGGTTCCCAACCGGCACCAGTTTTTGGAACCAAGACCCAGCATTTTTTCAGTGGAAAACGAAAGAACGGGTTCTGAAACTGGAACCGGCCCGGAACCAGCACCGGCACCAGCTTGGTGAGTGTGAACCAGTCAAGAAACACCTAACTTAAATGCACTACTAAAGCATAAAAGATCTCTTGTTAAAATGAATTAAGTTTCAGATGGCTAAGTACCACAGTCTGAGATTCACTTGGTCAAAGTTCTGCAACTCGTATTAAACTCGTAACTAAAATCCATTCCTGATTAGGTCACGCTTTGAAAGATGCAGACACGGTGCGTCTTGTTCACAGGGGGCAAATATAATGATAACCCAACGAGTGCAGGCGATGTATGTAGCCTCACATTATTTTGGCTCTAATTACCTCCTGCCTCCTGTCCCGCCTCCCTCTCTCTCCCCTTCGTGGTGGAGGTGATGGACAGATGTTTGCCTCTGAAACATTCTCATACCGAAAACGCGCACGCACAGACGGTTTAAAAAATAATGAACCCAGGTCACTGGAGGACACGCCGCTTCTTTGTTCAAACCTAAAGCTTGAGTTCACAGATTTGACTATGCAAGTTCAGCGCAAGTTCATGTTTTCTATACCTCCCTGTGAATACCCAAACCCGTCTGATCTCAGGAGACGGGCAGGTTGGCTTTGTGGATGGCGGACCGTGAGGAAATACCAGGCAGCCCGGGTGAATAAGTCTTGACTGATACAGTGCCAATGACGCCTAAAAGATGAAGCAGTTTTTGGAGAATAGTACGAATATAAATGATCAGTGTTTGCCCAATCTAGTTTGGATTGCTGTCCCTTGTGAAGAGGGATAGTAATCCAAATCATTTGTGGTTGTATGACTCACAGATGATTCGATTTATTCCATCACCTTTATTTCCAATAGGTTGCGTTCACGTCCCGACACTCTGAAGAGCCTATAGTTTAAAATAATAGAGGAAAATTCCAGGTCACTGTTGAACTGCAAATGTTTTTGTATTCGTTTTAATATCTTTGCCTGGGGAGAATCTCCATGAAACAAACTGTCTCAAAGCTCAGTGTCTTCTTTATAAACTATGGTCTGATTATTTTCTCTGAAAGGTGCCAGGATTCCACTATCAACTATTTGGAAATTTCATCAAAAATATCCAAAAAGACAATGCACAAAATGTTGAACCTGATCATTAGGGAAAAGGTCATCTGTCCAACTAATCTGTATGAGTTTATAGTTGTGATAGTTAGTTGAGATTTTGCAATTCTTTTTACAGATTCCTCTTTATTTTGTCTTCTCTCGCGAAACTTCTTGGACTTGTTTTTTTTTGTGTGGCTCGTGACTTTGTGACAGAGACAGACTCGGTCGTTAATGGCTCCATCTGTGGCACGCGCTCAATCCAACTGTCGCCAGGAATCAGGGCTCGTGCTAAATGTTTCTGACAACCGACGAGCGAGAGAGAGCACAGAGAAAACACGGCTTCGGGGTTGTAGCATTTCTTCTTTACTGCGAGACGTCGTGAGTGTTTCCCTCCTATATACACAATATGCAACGATTGAACACCACAGATCGAGGGGGCTGCCAAAACTGGAATAAAAACGCAGTAGAGGATCGAGGTCCACGGAGTAATGTTTTGCCCGTGAAGAGTTTATCTTCTGAGAGATTTACGATAAAAAAAAGTGTTTGTAATCCAAGGCGACAGGCTTGTTTAATCTTCCTACCGGCCAAGGTCTCTCTATTCAGTGCAAAATTGAAGCAATACACAAATCCCATGCAGTCCCTACAGAAAGAAATTGAATAATGGTCATGATTATCAAAATGTAAGTGTAATTTGCTGGCAAAATCAATGCCCGTTTAGCAGGTCTACAGGTATATGGACGTTTTTCTTGTATTTTTATGATAATGGTTCATTTTCATTTGTATTCATGTTCGTCAACAATTTTTAAGGTATTAAATCAAAAAGATCCCGGCGGCCCCTCACCGGATAAGTTAAATTAGTTGAAGGGCCAAGTTTGGGTTCCCCTGGCACAGAGGCTAAACATGAACACAAGGGCTTCTCTATATTGCCTCAGGGCCACAGTTAGCCTGTCCTAGCCAGAATACACACTTTTGCTACTCCATACAAAGATGTGTATCTGGGATCAAGGATGATTTCTGTGCAAGTGGCATATTTTGTAACCACAAAAGTTAATAGTTTTCGGCCGAAGAGCGGAGACAAAATGGGAACGATCTGTGTCGTTTTTTGCCACAAAAACGAAAGGAACAAGGAGTCACTAGCAACTTCGGTCAGAACTTAAACGTGAAGCAGGTACACTCTTGTACATTCAAGAAAAGATTTTATGAGTGGTTAATTCTGTCTTCTTGTCGTGACAGCGTGGTCCGTTATTGGATTGATATAAAACTTTCCGAGATTTGATTAGCTGTTAGCAAAGCTCCAGATGGTCCTGCCTTTGAACAGAAACAAAAAGCCGGAGTGGACAGCCGAGTTGGCAACTGATATCTGTTTGAATAACTAAACTGCTAGCCCCACATTATAGTCTAGTCTAAATTCAATCTGGGTGGTCAGTTCAGGCTGAAAGGGGAACAAATAGATATATTTCATATAAACTCAAGGTGCTGCTGAAAATATTCAAAAAAATGTTATTTTTCCCAGTTTTAGTTCTAAAATAAATAATTAACATGCTTTTCTTCTGAGTTCTATCCGTCCACCAATTCACTTTGATGAGCAATTCATTTGAACTCGAGTCAGTAAAATACATCAAACTTCACATCACTACCACCTATCTATGTCACGACCAAAGACATTAGATCAAAATACTCCCCCAACGCACACAACTTTTCTTCATTAAATTACCACTTCAATGACGAAACGCCACGATTTAATACTTGCCACAGATGTGATCCATCAAAGTCATAATTACATAACGATTATAACCTATCTGAAGTACTGCCAAAAGCCTTGGTAGAATTTCATTTCCTAAATATTTCCACCCAATTACCCAATTAGCCACAACTAAGTTCCAATCTGACTTGTGTCCCTGCTGTATTTTCTTTTGAAATGATGATCCGCCCTGAGCCTCAGTGGCAGCAGTGAGCTGTGAATGTTGGTTGTAAATCCGGGGGTCACTATTGATTATTTCATGAGCAACAGTGTCATCCTCTTCGTCTCTCCCCGGACACTCTCCTCAGTGTCTGTGCTGAAAACACACAGCTGCAGGGAGGAATCCTGCTTTTGTCGACAACTGGCTCTTCATTACAGACTTCATCGCCTTCTAAATTCATCAAGCCTCAACAGAGAAAACCCACAGAAGGCTAAAGGAAATACAGTTAATAGTAGCAAACCTTCAACTTTCTGTGTGGAGTTTGCATGTTCTGTCTGTGTCTGTATGGGTTCCTCATCAAAACATGTCAAATAGTTATCTTTAAACCTAGATTCTCCTGTCTCATCTCCTGACAGGTTTAAACTCGACAAATCTTGCATAATTGACCTTTCGCAAAGCCAAAGCATACACTGGAGATAGACGTTGTCTCAAAAGGCTTTCATTGCCGTTGTTCCTAGTTACAAAGCAGTATAACCACCTGGTGATTTCAGAGAAAGAGAAGAAGTGAAGTCCAGACCTCCATTGACAGTTGCTGTTTATCCTAGTCTTCCACTTCTCTACGCAGAGAGGGTGACTGCCTACCAGTGAATCAGTTGTTTGTGTCTATGTGTTTGTACTTTCTCTGTACTTCACAGAATGATTATGGTGTTGACCGTTTTCTATCAGCTAATCTCACTGACATGGTCTTCTTGTTCTGTAGTGTGTAAGCAAAGCATGAGTCACGAGCTTGTTCAGATTTCGTTAGAATCCTTTCCAAAACAGTCGTTGTCTATTCATACCTCATAGCAACCGTTGCTACACGTCATTCTCTGGTTTTCCAGCCATAGAAAATGGTGGAGCACCCTATGTTTTTCCCCTTTCAAAGCCCCCCAAAAAAATCAGAAGCAGCGCCTGCTAACCGATGAGCCTTTTACCATCAATTACCATCCATCTTGTCATTTGCCAAGAGTTCCATGAGCTGTCGTTGTTATATATGTTACCCCGCTGAATAAGAACCACAGCCACGGGAGAGACAAAGCTACTGCAGCCAGAAGCAGGAATCTGTGGGTTTAGCAAACAACTAACTTAACTTAATATAAGAAGATAACTTATCCGGTAGTGCAAGAGCATGGCTAGTCCACATGACTGAGCCGGTTGCAATTAAGGCAGCTCGAAGGATTTTTTTCGATTTCTCCTGATGCCGGTGCTTTGGTTGTAGTGTCGCCTTCGTTGCATATGTTGAATTTTTTTAGTTTTTTCACTGCACATTGCAACCTATTTTGCCTCAGTCTGGAAGAGATCGTGCTGGCATTGCACCAAAAAGAGTCACTAAGATGCATTTGTGCCCCGTTATGACAGGTGTTAAACTCCACTTCTAGACGGAGCTAGCAACATTTTATAACATTATTTTAATTTGGGTATTTTTGGGTATCTCCGAATTGATATTCATCCTTGACGGGTGCTCGTCAAGGATGGAGCCGGAGCAATAATAAAAAACAGAGAAGAGTGACTTGCTGGAAATATGTTAACGCAGTCAAAGAATAGCATCCGAGGCACTTCCATGTGCAAAAATGTAAAGACTGCTCCAAAGAGAAACATTTTGGATTGATGCACTAGGGGCTAAATCGTCCGTTGTGGTGGTTGTGAATGACTGTGTCCAGAGTGCTGTCTATAAAAGAGTTTGACTGTGTTGAGCTGGTTCCTCATCCTGGCTGGCTGTAGCACTGCTGGGGAGATGAAAAGAGACAGAGTGGGTCCGTGTGGCTCGTGAAGAACGGCGGTGCCAGATGTAAACAGACCCGACACTAATCTTCTTTGTCCCGTCGAAACTTCTCCATCTGTGTGCGTGTTAGTGACTTCGTCATTTATTTTCTTCCTGGCTGCATCAGCTCTGTCTTTTTGTTCCTGTGTAGCATTAGCTTGTACCAGCTGTTGTTCCACTTCCGGAATTCTCTTACGTATTTCCTCTCTTTGTGTTTTTGCTTCATCAATCAAAAGTCGCATCAAATCATTTATTTAGTATGGATTCCCACTTTTGTTTGAAAATGTGGTTATTACTGCCAAAGGAGGGAATTTATCCATCCTCAGACCTCTTGGTATGAGGCCTTCCCTCCAATAATCTGACAGCGTGATTGCATGTAGTTCGAGTTTCTTCTCTTTTTCTAAGAGTTATTTTTAATTCATTATGCGATACTTGTTGTTCCGTTGTATTCTCATTGTCCATGTTAAATAAGGTGTCCTTCACAATAATATTCTGTCCCTCTTCATGGGTGAAGAATAAAGTGTTCTTAGTAAGTGACATTTCGTGTGGCCTAGTAACATTCAGAAGTAGCAATGAACAGAGCAGCTCACCAGACTTTGGCCAGCGGTTTCTTTTCACAAAGACAATAGATAGACGTGTGAGCGCTTCAGGTCCACTTTACAGGTTTGAGAGTGTTGTCGACGTGTGCTCTTCAAGGATGGAGCTGGAGCAATAATAAGAAACAGAGAAGAGTGACTTGCTGGAAATATGTTCACGCAGTCAAAGAATAGCATCCGAGGTACAAAAATGTAAAGCCTGCTCCAAAGAGAAACATTTTGGATTGATGCACTAGGGGCTACAATAAACCCCGGACTCAATGAGGAAATAGATTTTTCCCCCTTTCTGTGACGCCAAGGCCCTCCGTTTCTTCTCTTTGTTCTGTGAATTCTAGCCTTGTATACAATGGCTTGTATGAAATGGTTGCCCTCTCTGTAAAACATTTTGTTATTTCTTCTTGACAATGCAGGTGTTTACTGCCATTACCAGTGTTTTTATCCAGTGGTGTTGCAATGGATATTATTGTTTCGGTATCCTTCAAATGCATCAATCTTTAATTGTTTATCTGTATGTTGTACTTTATGTGAACATTCGCATTAACTTGTGCAGCTCTCATTGATCACATGATGTATCACATGATCTAATCAGCTGTTAAATAGGTACCAGCCCTTGTTCATTCAGAAAAATGTTTTGCCTTGGCAAAGACACGTTGGTGTTGAAACGCGTTGGCCGTCCAGATGACTTAATAAAGGACTTTTACATTTTTGTATACGGAAGTGCCTCAGATGCAATTCTTTGACTGCGTTAACATATTTCCACAGCAAGTCACTCTTCTCTGTTTTTTATTATTGCTCCGGCTCCATCCTTGAAGAGCACCCGTCGACAACACTCTCAAACCTACAAACTGGACCTGATGCGCTCACACGTCTGTCTATCGTCATTGTTTTTGATGAGTCGGAAAACATCATAAAATAGTAAAAAGCTCAAAAACAAATGACAATGTGTTAGCTCACGTACACTGCCTTTTCCCTTTCAATTCTTGGTTTCCTGTGAGCTGAAGTGTGGCAAAACAGCTAAAATCCACAGAAAGTAAAAAAAAAAAAACTCTCCCGTCTCCTCCGTGAATCATTCAAAACCTTTGGCGCACATTTCAAAACAGCTTTGTCATAGGCCTCAAATCACTGCTCAGGGCTGGAAAGCTCCCACTGCTGTATGTAACTCTCAGAGAGCAGGAGAATTTCAGCCGACACAAATAAAAATGTATTGTGGATTTCTTCTGTGTCCTCTGCACATTGTGTCACTCAGCAGGACATGGACACTTCACAGTCGCCATTGAAGGCTACCTGGCCAGCCGTCCTCTCCTGCTTTTAGAATCTGTTCAAAAGCAGGACCGTCTGGAACTTTGCAAACAGCCATCCAATCTCGATAAAGTTATCATATCGATCCAATCACGACAGGAACCGAATTAACCAAGAATGTACCTGCTTCATGATTTTCTTCTTGTTGCCGTTTAGCGAAAGTATTTTGGGTAACAATTTATAATAACACATTTATAATAATTTACACTTAACTAATTGTTCATAATGAATTAAGTATTAGTGCATAATTTTTAAGGCTAAATAAGGTGTAGTTATTATAAAGTGTTACCGTATGTTAGTCCTGTTCCAAATGTGCATTGAATAAAACAGCTGCTGCGCTTGTTTTTGTGCTTTTTCAGTCGACAACTGTATTTAGTTAGCCGTAGTTCTGAGACTAAATGAAGGGTTTAAACTAAATGTAGTTAACAAGAATGTGTAGATGTGAATGCTTCATGTTCTCTAGCAGGGCTTTTCCACCAAGGTGCTGGTTCGGAGCTGGTTCTGGGCTGGTTCAGAGCTGGTGCTGGTGCCGGGTTGGTTCCGTACTGACTTGGTTTTCCACCAACGTGAGAGCTGGTATTCTGCCTATTGCCATAGCAACACTTTGGGAAGTCAACTGTCACATAAAACATGGATAGTAACATCTTACTACAGCCATTTCTGGTTATAAAATACACAAAAATAAGTTCCTGTTCCTGTCACAGCAGCCGTTAACATTTTGATTTCTTCTTTCTAACTGGTCCCTCTTGTTTTAGCTGGAGCTAAAGAGCATAAAGCAAAACAACAGTTTCCTCCACAGAGACTGTTTTGGCTTCTGCAGGAAGTTATAAGCACTAACTATCTAATTTTGGTTGTTTGTCAGAAAAGAAAGCCACACTCCCAGGCACTGACATCACTGGTGCTAGTTTCTTGGTCCAGCTTTTAACTGGTTCCCAACCGGCACCAGTTTTTGGAACCAAGAGCCAGCATTTTTTCAGTGGAAAACGAAAGAACGGGTTCTGAAACTGGAACCGGCCCGGAACCAGCACCGACACCAGCTTGGTGGAAAAGGGCTTACACCGACCACCACACACACTACATTCACGCAATGGTGTTCCCAAACAGTCTCTCATCCAAGTACCAGCCAGGCCCTTGGCTTCTTAGATCTGATGGCATCGGATGATGCAAACACCATGCGGTGTATTTTGTAAACAAGGACGTTAGTGGTTTTACGAAGCATCGGCCAGAAGAGCTGAGACAAGTGTGACAGCGTTACGTTACCTCTTAGAGGATATTCTTCTTGTTTCCATCTATCCAAAGTTTTTTTTTGCATGTTCGAAACGTACATTGATTGAAACAGCCATTGCACATTTGTGTTGAATTCTCCCACACTTAAAAGCTGAACCGAGTTGCTAATGACTTCTTGTTCCTTAAGTTTTGTGACACAGATCATTCACACTTGTCTCAGCTCCTCTTGGATTATGATTAAAATGACAAGTGTAGGCATGAGGGCTAATAATCCACTTACAGTACAATGTGTTGCATAAGTATCGGCCCCCGTTTAACTTTTCAACATTTTTCCACGCTATGGACCATATTTACACATGAATATATTTAATTTAAATTTGATGTGAAAGACACTCACTAAGTGACACACAATCGTGAAGTGAAATTAAATTTATACATGATTTTGATTTTAAAAAATTGTAAATAAACTGAAAAGTGGGATGTGCATAAGTACCGGCCCCCTTTCCTTTTAGTGCAACCATGGGGCCTCCATGTGGCTTCTGGCAAACAGCAAATGGGACTTCTTATAGTTTTCTTTCAAAAATGGCTTGTTCTTGCCACTCCGCCATAAGGCCAGATTTGTGCAGTGTACGACTAATAGTAGTTCTGTGTACAGTTTCCCCCACCTGAGCTGTAGCTCTCTGCAGTTCATTCAGGGTCAACATAGGCTTCTTGGTAACAGCTCTGATCAGTGCTGTCCTTGTTCGGTCAGTAAGTTTAGGAGGACGGCCGGGTCTTGGTAGCTTTGCAGTGATGCCACAGTCGTTCCATTCCTGGATGGTGAACTTTGAGAGATGTTTGGAAATCTTTTTATAACCTAACCCAGCTTTATACTCCTCAATTACTTTATCCCGGACCTGTCTGGTGTGTTCTTGGACTTCATGATGCTGTCTGCTCCCAATAGTCTCCTTAACAGACCTCTGAGACCATCACAGAGTAGCTGTATTTGAACTGACATTAGATTACACACAGGTACACTCTATCTAGTCATTGGGTCAACATGTGTCAGAAATCTTCATTCAACTTCTGAAGGCAATTGGTTGCACTAAAAGTTTCTTATTTATAAAATCAAAATCATGTATACATTTCAATTCACATTTGTGTGTCACTTAGTGTGTATCTTTCACATAAAATTCAATTAAATATATTCATGTTTATTCTCCATAGCGTGGCAAAATGTCGACCGATACTAATGCAACCCACAGTAGTTATGTGTCATTTCAATTGGGGTTCATGAAATACCTTTCCAATTGAAGCATTTATGGCACAGTGGATTACCAATACTGTTCCAATCGACATCATATTCAGAAGTGCTGCATCCTGTGTGGAAACGTGTTTAACAAATAAACAACTATACCTAAAAACATGTAACAAGGGATATCTCGCTTCAAAATATTTTAGTCACGATTATTCTGATGAAAAATATAGAAATTTCTCAAAACCTTTACCTTTCTTTGGTCCGGGACAGCCTTAGGCGCATTGAGTTGCCTAGTGTACGAAATGTGTAAATAAAGTTGCCTTGCCCTATAACCAAGAGATCATGGCTTAAGTTCTCGAGAAATGCTTCTAATAATGTGCCCTCTGATGAAGTTAATCAGATGGTACTTTAAATATAATTGCTAACAATTTCTAATAATTTCCAAATCCTTCCTTCAGAGTCTAAACATCGTCTAACCTTTTGTCCCAAACACTTCTTTTGAGAGCGCCCTCATTCTTATCCTCTGTTGCTTCAAATCATATGAATTTTATTTTTGGCGACGCGTTACTCATCCTCTTCCGTTCCAGCGCAATCCCCTCTCTCCAAGTGTCGCATTGTGCTGCATTTCCCATCCCGCTCCCATTCTCCGCCTCGCGAATGCTCATCAGAGTTACTTTTCACGGAATTGGGTTTGGTGTAAATGCCTTTTTGTCGGGTGAAGCTGGCACGTCTCCAGGCCGTCAGCTGCTGCCGGGGCACTTGTGCGGGGCTCTTCTGCGGGGCCCGTCTCCTCCGATGGCTCTGACTCACTGAGAGCTCATTCAGACAATCTGTTTGGAGCGGCAGACGTGTCCCGTGTTGTGCAGGACCCCAGTGCGAGCGTGCAGAGGGGGTGATTCAGACGGCTCCACCTGTTCGGGCTGACGGCGCACATCTGCAAAATGTTCTGTTGATCAACTACCGTGGTTCACAACTAATGGGCCGCGGGACCATGTTCAGTCGGTGGTCTTTGCCAAAAACTATTAAGTTTTGATACTCTTTTTGTCAAAGCTTGTATTTTGAAAACATACACTAGGCAGGATGTATGCATGTAGCTGGTATTCTTGCTGGTTTAAAAAGGTTTCTTCTTCCTCCTGTTCTTTTGCTTCCTCTTCTTCCTACTCCTCTGCTTCTTCTTCTTCCTGCTCTTCTTCTGCTTCCTCTGCTTCTTCTGCTTCATCTTCTTCTTTGTCTTCTGCTTCTTCTTCTTCTTTGTCCTCCTCTTCTTTTTCTTCTTCTGCTTCTGCCTCCTCTACTGCTTCTGCTTCTTCTTCTGCTTCACCCTCTGCTTCTTCTTCTTCTACTACTACTACTGCTTTTTCTTCTGCTTTTCCCTCCTCTTCCTCTTCTTCTGCTTCTCCTTCTGCTCCTTCTACTGCTGCTTCTTCTTCCTCTTCTTCTTCTACTGCTCTTCTGATTCTTCTTCTACTGCTTCTTCTTCTGATTCCTCCTCTTCTTTTTAGTCTTCTTCTTCTTAGTCCTTCGTCCTCCTCTTCTTCTGCTTCCTCCTTCTTCCTCCTCCTCTTCTTCTTCCTTCCTCTTCCTCTTCTGCTTCTTCTTCCTCCTTCTTCTTCTTCTTCCTCCTCTTCTGCTTCCTCCTTCTTCTTCCTCCTTCTTCCTCCTCTTCTTCTGCTTCCTCCTTCTTCTTCCTCCTCCTTCTTCCTCTTCTGCTTCTTCCTCCTTTTTCTGCTTCTTCCTCCTCTACTGCTGCTGCTTCTTCCTCTTCTTCTTCTACTGCTCTTCTGATTCTTCTTCTTAGTCTTCTGCTTCCTCTTCTTCTTCTACTGCTTCTTCTTCTGATTCCTCCTCTTCTTTTTAGTCCTCTTCTTCTTCTTCTTAGTCCTTCGTCCTCCTCTTCTGCTTCCTCCTTCTTCTTCTTCCTCCTCTTCTTCTTCCTCCTTCTTCCTCTTCTGCTTCTTCCTCCTCTTCTTCTGCTTCCTCCTTTTTCTTCCTCCTCTTCTTCTGCTTTTTCCTCCTTTTTCTTCCTCCTCTTCTTCTGCTTTTTCCTCCTTTTCTGCTTCTTCCTCGTCTTCTTCTGCTCCTTCCTCCTCTTCTACTGCTTATTCTTCTGATTCTTCTTCTTAGTCTTCCGCTTCCTCTTCTACTGCTTCTTCTGATTCCTCCTCTTCTTCTTTTAGTCCTCTTCGTCTGCTTCTTCTTCCTCTTCTTCCTCTGCTTCCTCATCTTCTTCTACTGCTTCTTCTTCCTCTTCCTCTTCTGCTTCTTCATCTTCCTCCTCCTCCGTCGCCTCTTCTCCGTCCTCTTTTCTGCCTCTTCTTCTGGCTATTCTTCCTCTTCTTCTGCTTCTACTTCTTCTTCTGCATCATCTTCGTCTTCTTCTTCAAAGGGAGCCCAAGGAAAGCTTTTGGTTGACGGGTTGGTTGATAAACTACTGTTTTCAACTTCACATACTTCTTGTCCAGCATTGTGTTATTTTTATCTGTAAAAAACACGCTTCATGAATAAACTTTACTTACTTCACTTCTCCTCCTCCTCCTCGTTCTTCATGAGATCTTCTCTGGGACAGGAGCAGGGATTTTGGCAGAAAGCATTTACTGCAAATTGCTTTTAGACGCAAGATCTGTGGGAACCGAAGTGCGGCCCTCATTCTGTTTCCTGCTTGGATAATGATAATACGCCTAAGGACTGAAAAAGAGCTGCATGAAAAACAACTTGTACATAATATAAATATAAAATGTTTTTTGTAAATGTGAATAATGGGTGTCATGATGGCACAGTGGTTAGTGCACATGCTTCACAGCTTGAAGGTCCCGGGTTCAATCTCCAGGTCGCAAGTTGCCTTTCTTTGGAGTTTGCACGTTCTCTGCGTAGATAGATAGACATTTGTATTAATCCCCAAAGCCAAAAGGGCACATTCAGTATATCGCAAAAAATATCATATCGCGATATTAGGTGATGCAATATCCGTATCGCAAGAAGCCACAATATATCGCAACATCACTAAAGTCTTCATCTGACTGAGATCAACTTGTTTTGCAAACTCAGCCAAAAACAAACAATGCATTGAACTTGTGAGGAATGTGAGGAAGTTCAGTTTCAGTTAGACATTTACTAACTTAGATTACATAAGGGCCAAAGCCAGACAAAATTTGAACTGTCTTTATACCTAATTTTGAACCTTTTTAGTCAAAATGTGATGAAATGGGTATTTTTACCGCCACGGCCGTCCTTTGGTAAAGGCAAACCCCATTTCGTCACATATTGACTATTTGGGTTGAACATACACAACATCAACAAATCATAATACGCCACAAACTTAACGCATCAGGCGGATTTTTTTCACTTTTATGGAGCAAAAATAATTTTACGGTATCGCTCCTTTACGCCTTGTTTTGTTGCAGTTTGCTGGCAGGTTTCCTCGGGTACTCCGGTTTCCCCTTGGTTTTTAGTTTTTCCTTGCTGTATCGGAGAGTCAAAGGACAGGAATGGTTAACCTCCCTTTATTGGTCCACGGTGGAGGCAATGACGGGGACATTACTGAAAGGTCAGTGTGTAATACAATAACAGAACAATAATAGGGATCAAAACAACAACAAGTGTATTGAGAATGGCTCTGACCTTTCTGTTAAATATGCAGATTTTAAATGTCACAAACATTTTACAAAGTACAGACCTGGACATTCGGCTTTTAAAAACATGAACCATTACAACCTACACACTTACATAGGGCTGCAACTAACGATTATTTTGTAATCGATTAATCTATCGATTATTTTTACGATTAATCGATTAATTGCTTGGCTGTGAATGGTGTAGGAAAATTGTATTTTTTTCATTTTTTTTTATCACATGAAGCTAAAGTGGCGTCGCTTGAGGACGCGTTGATGGAGTAAACTTAAAGTAAATGTTTGTTGGACGCTCTTAGCACTAATTCTGCTTTCTGATTGGATGAGACACAGACAGATATTTACGAAATTTACAATGTACAAAACACTACAGACTCCAACTATAAAAACAAAGTAGGTTTTCATCAAAAATACTATATTTCATGTCATTTTTGCTCTATTTGAATCTGTGTGAACCAGAAAACGATTAATCGATTACTAAAATAGTTGTCGACTATTTCAATAATCGATTAGTCGTCGATTAATCGATTAGTTGTTTCAGCCCTACACTTACACAGACATCATGAACCATTACATTGACATTATTACGTACAATAGAGGAAAGGCAGTAGTTTCATTGGACATGATTATCCTTTTGTTTCCCAATGCCATTTACTATTTTGTTGAACGTTGCTTAGTCATAAGAACAACTAACGAACAGGCCCATAATGCTAATTTAGTCACAAAAGCTTTTTTTGCAATGGGTTATCAAAATAAATCTTATGTTTTGGCTACATGTCTTGAAAGCAAAGCAGTGGTATCTCCATGGAGACGAGTAGAGATGCAGCGATCCAGCTTCTTTAGAATAAAACAGATTAACCCAGAACTTCCCAAAAGATGGTGAAAGACTGTTGAGGAGCAGAGGAAGCTGTAGGATGAAGAGGAAGGAGGAGCAACTGACCAGTGCAGGACACCACGCTCTGAAACGGGGACAAACCCAGGAGGCGCTGCACCGTTTCAGAGGATCAGAGGAGACTGAAGGCAGCCAGCCAGGTTTCCTCCGGGTGCTATGGTTTCCTCTACCTCCAAAAATGGGGGTCAGCCGGTACCTATGTTCCCCGGTACCTATGTTCCCCACTTCTATTGATTAAGATTAGGCACCAGCCCACTATCCTTAAGGTTAGTGGCTGGGGAAGGGTCAGGGTTAAGCTCCTTGATATATGACGTTTCACTCTCATGACTTGTGATTGGTTGAAGTACCAACTCACCCACGGAAAAAAAAAAAAATTGCACCTGGGGAATATAGGTACGCGCCCCCAAAAATGTGTGGTCAGGTTGGCCCACAGTGGTGGTGCACTCAGTCGCAGCGGCTCAGGACTAACACCTGAACACTATTTGTACGGTTGTACAATGACAAATAAAGCACATACTTACTTTTTGCTTCTAATACCGATACTGTAGACTTGAGTATCTGCCGATAACCAGTACCAACCAAAAAGCGAATGGTCCTCTTTTGTATCATCACAAAGTCTGCGCTGTTTTAGGATCCGCGCTACATGATGTAACGAGTCCGTCTGAATTCTTTCCTCTCTATAAATGCTTATAAACCAAAACAAAGAGCACGTGCTGAAACATGTGCTTCTGCACGCTCGCATGGTATCATTCAGAAACAATAGCGCTGAAGAGCTGACAAGGATGTCTTTCAATCGCGTTCATAAAACTAGAGAAGAAGAAGAAGGCAAGGCAAGGCAAGTTTATTTATACCGCGCATTTCGTACACAAGGCAACTCAATGCAAATCGATAAGAAGAACTTTATTTATGTAGCGCCTTTCACAGACATGGTCACAAAGCGCTTTAAGCTATGGTCACAACTGGCCGTACGGGCTTCTACAGCCGGTCTATGTGCACATAACGCAAGAAAATGCACGGAGAGCGCGCGTGTGACACGTCTTTCGTGCGTTTTGTAGGTAACTTTTATCGTATGCCGCACTTGTGGACTTCGTATATGTGTCGTATGCCACACACACACCATTAGTACGGCCAACGCACGGTCAGATATCTCGTGCGTCCTCTATACATTTTCCGTAAGTCGTTCGTGAATTGCCCGTTCAGCGAGAGTGCATCAACCGCACGAAAACTCCGATGTATAAAGCTTCAGAGCTGCCTCTGACCAGGTTCAAAGTACAACGTTTTTGCAATACACCGAGGGGAAGAGGGAAGGCGAGGAGAGAACAGGGGTCACAGAGGGAGGAGAGAAAAAGGCGTTATGCTGGTGTGACGCGCAGCAGATTCACCAAAGGTTTTTTGTAAATTTTGTATGCGAATATAAGACAAATTGCCCGGTAATCTCTGAGATAACGCACGGCGTTGGTGCACACGACGTACAGATCGTGTGCAGTTCTCGCAAACTTCATATGATGCCCGCATGGCACCCACGGTCAGTACGTTTACTGCAGGTTGGTCGTGCGTTTACTGTACGAATGAAGCGACAGCCGCACGTCTGAGCAGCCTGCGTGTGACGCACGTTGGGTGCGCGGTGATCTGAACACCACAACTACGTTCTCCACGAACAAAAAAATAAACGCAGCGATTTGGGAAACGCCAGAAATTGCACGACCAAAAAGTCGTACGGCCGGTTGTGACCGAGGCTTTATATGAGACAATTTTACATTCACACTGTCCACGTGGTGGTAAGCTACCTTTTGTAGCTTCAGTTTCCTCTGGGGGAGACTGACAGAAGCGCTGTCATGACTGCACACATCTGCACCAACGGTCCGTCTGACAACCATCATACATTCACACACACATACATTCCCAGCCGATTGTACATGTTTTTTAGCGAGAGAGGGAGAGAGATGTAAGAAATGATCTGTTTAGGTACAGCTCCTCCTCTGTGGGCCACTGTTGACACTGGCTGTTGTAAGTTTGATTAGTCAAACAAACGTTTTAGAGAAACATCTGCCCCTCTGAAATAAATATTTCAGCTTTAAATCCCATTAATTTAACAACCATTTTACAAAAGCTTTTTTAAATGTTTTGTATGATGGGAAGTTTATGTCAAAATGTATGAGAATCATGTGCATATTATATAATTCATAGCCTATTTTTTAACCAATTGGAATTGATAAGAGCCCCTCCTGGAACCGCCACATTAACGTGGTGGAGGGTTTGAGCGCCCGAATGATCCTGGAGCTCTGTTGTCGGGGGCTTGGTGCCCCTGGTAGGGTCTCCCAGGGCAAACAGGTCCTAGGTGACGGGTCAGACAAAGAGCGGTTCAGAAGCCCCTTATGAGAGACCAACAGGCCCGATTAGAACCATGAGGCCGTCCTTCTGTGGACCCACCACCTGCAGGAGGAGCCATAGGGGCTGGTGCAATGTGATTTGACGACCCGGCAACGGAAAAGTGGAAGAAGATGGATGGATGGATGGAATTGATAAGAGAATCGATAAGAGAAATTATCCATGGCGATAAAAACATACATTCCCATCCCGAGTAACAAGTGACGTCTCCTCATTTTAGTCATTTTGTTTTAGTCAACATTTAGTCAAACGATTGTTTTTTGTTTTAGTCACTGAAAATGTCACGTAAACTTAGTCGACTGAAATTCATTTAGTTAGTTCATTTATTTAATTGTATTTAAACATATTTAATCTTAATGGATTGTTTCATGGAGCTTCTCTCACATGAACAAAGCACAGATACATTTAAATGATTTGAGGCTCTTTCTAACTGTGTCCCTGGAAGTTCAGAAGTTTTAGTGTTTTCGTTTCATTTTTATTCAGTCTTTATTAGTCACGATGAGTCACAGTTTTAGTCTCATTAACCACTTTTCATTTAGTTTGTGTCTAGTTTTACTCTGCCCAAATATTGCTTTGACTGAAATTGGATCAAAATGTGCTGATTTGACCTTGCTCTCAGCCCGGTGCTACTAAATACCTCATGAAATGACACTTGGTGAGAAAAGTTTTAGAACCGCTTGCCTAATATATTGCACAAACTTTAGTCGAAAAATCTTGTTTTTTATTATCAATACTTTCTTATGGCCCCTTCTATCTCACATAAGCTTCACTTCACTATATGAATAGGCTCCTGAAACGCATGGTTGACTTTATTCAAAACACTCGCAGTTTCTTTTTTTTTTTTTCTCTGCTCGACTTGATTTGAAAAGATTTTAATTTTCTCGCTGTGACTGAAGCGGTCGATATCTTCCCTCTCTCTCTCTCTCTTGTCGAGCTGCGAACAAGAGCCGAGGCCACCGTGCGGAATAAATGCATCGGATTGAGAACTAATTGATGGAGCGACAAAGACGAGAAATGTTTATGGATATTGCCGCCTGCGTCGACTTAAAAAAAACCCAGAGAATTCAAAGCGACAGCGACGCGGCCGCAGCCATTAGCGGCGATGTTTGTGAAGAGACGGCTTTTGAAATGTAAAGAATCAACAGAACGCAGCGAAAACACAAATGATTACCAGGACTGGAATGGCTGGAGATTGCGGCAATGTGAGGATTTAAATGTTAAAAGTTTTGTTGAATAAGTTTCAACGTCAAATGATGGCACAGATATTACAAATCACGTTTTTCTTCATGCAAATATTCCTCATTTTAAAAAGTTGGTCTGTTTCTACTTTGAGTGAAGTACGGACGTACTTTAGCATGCTTTATTTGTCATTGTACAATTGTAATACTAAATTGCGTTCAGGTGTTGGGTTAGTCTTGAGTCGCCATTGTGGGCCAACCTGACTAGCATGTTTTTTAGGTAGGGCTGAACGATTCATTGCATTTGCAATTTTATCGCGATATTACACAATGCAATTTCATAATTGCAGGGTACGTGATTTTGGAAGTGAATGGAGCAGTGAGATATGGCAGTAAAGTCCGCTTCGCCGTGTGCTTTTGTTTATGTCTCAGTCTAGTTAAGGTGCGCGGTAGATTGTGGATGTACAGTGAAAATATCAGCGTTTATCATGCAGCCACCGCGAAGGACTATTGCTTTCTTCTCCGTTAGCATTGCGTTAGCCGCAGCGCTAATCACGCCATTCTCTCGTTGCTACTACACGCTCTGATGATCACAGAAACTCCCTCACCTCCGGATTATGCCTCTGCCTCCACAGAGATATAGGTGAGCCTGTGCTGCTTGTAAAGAGTAAAGAGTCGTTTGTGGCTCAGTTTAGGCTTATGTTTGGGAATGTTGTGGATAAAGAACTTATCTCAAAAGCATAATGACGGTTGATGACCATAAAGCTTTACGCGTCACCATGAGATTAAACTAATACAAACTGAACACATAAAATGTCATGGACAAAGTGTTTGAAAGGAGCTTGCTTGCAAAAGCAAGCTCATACCGCCTTTGCTCTGCCCAATCCCGTCAGATCTTGGAAGCTAAGCAGGGAAGGGCCTGGTTAGTACTTGGATGGGAGACCGTTTGGTAACACCAGGAAGCCTAGCGAATGTAGTGAGTGAGTGAGTGGTTGGTGGTGGTCGGAGGGGCCGATGGTGCAGACTGGCTGCCTCGCTTCCATCAGTCTACCCCAGGGCAGCTGTGGCTACAACAGTAGCTTACCACCACCAAGTATGGAGTGAATGAATAATGAGCTGTGAAGCGCTCTGGGTATCTTGAAAAGCGCTATACAAATCCAAGAGATTATTATTGTTAAAAGAAAGTGTTATTTTGTTTCAATATTTTGTGAGCTAACAATAAAAAGCCTGCTTATTGTAGCCCATGAGTTTGTGCAGACTTCTTTTTAATAGTGGCATTAGTTAATGTGAGGAGGTGCCAGGATTGGTCTAAGTTGTTTATTCTTGAATCAGTAATTGACAGGGAACAATTCTCACTATTGTATTCAATCGTTGTACGCCAGTATGTTCAATATGAATATATGAAAGCTTGTAGATGCGCCGCTAATAATATTTTCAAATGTTTCCCTTTTCAAAGGACTATAAAAGCGAACCACTGGAATATTTTTACACTAGAATGTCTTTTGAACCAATACAGCAGAGAGGGTTATTCTGTTATTGTTCGTGACTAAAGTGAATCGTTGCATCCTTACTGGTGAAGCCCGGGTCAGCTTTTTTTCTGACCTGGCCCAACATGACTTGATGAAAACCAAATCCGACTCCTAAGAAATGGGTTGTACGTTGCCAACCCAAACCCACACATTAAAAAGATTGTCACTGGCAGTCACTCAAATGGGGGCCCGCCACGTGAACTCGACTTCACCGTGGAGAAATGGCGCTTGTTTTGTTTTGTTACTGAGTTGCTGAAAGGAGCAGAAACTATTACAAAGCTTTACTTTTATCACATCATTGACAACTATTTCTGTCAAACTAAACGGGAATTTGGACTAAAGTGGCCCAGAAGCAGTCGACCTGAGGCAGCTCTCTCTTCAGGTTAGTAAAAAGCTCTCGACTTTTTTTTTTTATAGCTGTGCCTCGTTTCCTGCTGCTTCATCATTTTCATCAAACAGTTCCAGCCTGTAGCGCTAAACATCTAAACTCGGCACTAAGAGAATTCTTGTCAGCAGCAATCAAAGAGTTAAGACAGACTAAGCTTATGTTCCATCATCTGTTATTCTACCAACAGGACAAATCGTGAACAGTGAAACTTTTGCAAGAACACATGTATCTCTCTGAATTTAGTTTTTAAAGCCGAGAAAGAATCTTTTATCTATTTCACTGCTGTCGTATGTGTCCTGTGCCTCGTAGATCACCGCAGTATGATGCACTCCGGTCCCTATTGCAGTTGGCAGAGCATCTATACTTTTTACTGTGGGTTTCTACGGTGATTTATGCCTCGTATAGAAACTCTGCTTCTATGGCCCTTTGTGACAACACTGTTTTCTCTTCTCCACATCTCCAATAGGTTCGTTGAAGAGGCTATTCCTCCAGTACTTAGCTGGAGGAATGACCTATTGTGCATGTTTTAAGTTGATCAGGGAAACAGCTGCCTCCTGCTCTACAGTATATGTATCAAAAAGTGTATATTGAATAACTTTAATATTTGTGTTTTCTGCTTTGTAGCTTAAGATTCTTAATTCAACTTTTCCACAAATAGAAGAGCCAGGTTTTATATTTTTTGAAACAGATTACAGCAGTGACGTACAATACAAATCTGAGCTATTATTTACAC
This sequence comes from Neogobius melanostomus, assembly GCA_007210695.1. Classification (NCBI taxonomy): domain Eukaryota; kingdom Metazoa; phylum Chordata; class Actinopteri; order Gobiiformes; family Gobiidae; genus Neogobius; species Neogobius melanostomus. The sequence goes on from VHKM01000873.1 coordinate 552,305, forward strand.
TGTGTTACAGCTGCACAGCGAAGGGGAGCAAGAGGAGTGGGAATGGGAGGGGCTTATGGTAGCTCACTTGGAGGATGAGAAAGTGAAACAACAGGATATTTTGTTTCAGCTATTTTGGATCAATACAACATGTTTTAACCTACAAAGTGTAAGATAATGATACAGATATATGTTTGATCCAATGGGCGAGGAAAGCGTTTCTCTTTGGTCCTCATGGCGAGGAGTTGACATTGCTGCAATACCACCCCTTTTCAAAACAGATTTCAATGGAGACTCTACACCTCCCAAAAACAGCTTAAAAGCCTTGCTCGAAAGAGTTTTCTTTTTTTCTAAAGCTCGCTGTGACCCTTGTGACAATTCTGGCAAGGGTGTCATATTTTTTAACCACGTTGTTTTTTGTTACATAGAATTAAAACGTTTTAGCTTGGGGCTTTGATTGACAGGCTCTGGAGCACTGTGGAGGCTTGTTGCCGGTAGCCTGCCACGAGCCAGACTGATCCTCCATGTTAAGAGATATATGGGAATTGGGGATACAGTCTGGAATTGTGCGATTTGAATCTCGCTGTCTCCGGCAAAACCAAGACGACCCAATCATAGCGTCATCTTCCGCGCTAAGATTTCCCATCAAACACCAGTGCTCCTCTGGGCCGTAACCAAAACAGTGAAGATGGCGGCCGCGACACAACAACCTTTTACCAGAGCACTTTCTTCTGTTTTAAATGAGCTGGACTTGTCCTTAAAGCCACAGCAAGAAGCTGCTCTGAGGGCTTTCACCGGAACATTTACTCGACTGCACGTGTGGATTACAAAAAAAACATGGCGGAACATACATGGGTCTCATACATGTAAACACGCCACACCGGATTGTAGCCTTGGGCTAATTTCCATCCGTCGTCCCCCATGCGCACTTTCAAACACAATCTCATTCATCCTGGCCTATTGAACTAGCGTACTTGGAGGAAACCTACGCAGACACGGGGAGAACATGCAAACTACACACAGAAAGACCCCGTCCAGGTGGGAATCCAACCCCGGATCTTCTAGCTGTGAAGCTAGAGCTCTAAACGCTGCGCCACCGTGCTGCCCGAGGGGTGTGGCTTGCCCGTTTTAGAAACATGCTCTGGAGGAAGACTATCCTGTCTTATTTTCACAAAAACACCATGAATGTGTTTCATCTACAGTATCTATCTCTCTTTCCAATACAAAAGAGGCTATCACTTTTGGTACAAAGGCCGATATTGGCCGATAGCCCATATTGTAAAAAAATAACATATCGGACCGATGTATCGGCCGGGCTCCAGAAAGCAATGCATATTTCACCTACGTTTGTCAAAAACACAAAAAAATATGGTCCAGAAAAGAAAAAATAAATAAATAATAATAATAATAATTGGCGCATTAATTCATTCACTCTCTACTCGGTGTTGATAAGCGAGGCAACCAGTCTGTGCACATCAGCCACCACCACCAACCACTCACACACACACTACATTTGCCAGGCTTCCTGGTGTTCCCAAACGGTCTCCCATCCTAGACCTGCCAGGCCCTTCCCTGTTTAGCTTCCGAGGTCTGACGGGATCGGCCATAGCAAAGGCGGTATGGCCAACTGCCGTTTGGCTGACACACAGTTTCTTTGCTCAAAAGTTGCCCGTTGTGTCAAATTTGCTTTTCAATATTACATTTTCCCCTCACTCCTCCTTCGATTGAATGTTTGCACATCTTGAGATTTGTCACTACTTTCTCTACTTGAGAAATGTGGACGACCCTGCCCTCGCTATTGCTATTACTTTTATACAATTACACCCAGACATAGTTCAAGCTGCATTAGTTTTGCCTCTGTAGCTCTTGTATAGAGTCAAAGCCTGTCCACGATTGCACATTTTACCCTCCCATCCACTCGGCTGCGCCGTCCGCCTTTGTGCACCCGCTTTGAGAATTCCCAACCTCTCTTTATCCTTCGCTCCAGACCACATCAGCCTCAGCCGAGCGTTACACGGCCTGTGTGTCCTCTGACTAACCAGCCACGGGGCCAGGGAGCTCATCAAGTGTGGCGTGTTGGCCGTCTCTCCGTCGAGAGGATCGAGGAGCCCTTTTTGAAGCGAGTCACGGCTCTCGGACTTGTTTGGAGCTCGGGGGATGTTGAAAGTCCTGATTTTGTGAGCGTGGCGTATTTTTGCACTGGGAATGCGGCATAGAAAAAGGGGTTTGGGATCGAGGGCCATCCGGGCGCCAGGTGTTGGCTCTGCTCTCACAGCCGCACATTCAAATATGACGAGGGTTTTTGTAGGACGGTGGATGCACGGAGGGCTCTCACAAACATCATGGGAAGTTTGCATATTTGAGTATCTTTTCATTGGGCTTTTGAACATTTTTAGATCAGGTAAGGCGAGACCCTGCTGCTACGGCCACAGCTGTCTCCCAGAAAGGACTGACTAAAACGCTGATGGCATGGTGGCACAGCAGTTAGTGCTCTCGCCTCGCAAGAAGGTTCAGGGTTAGTAATAACGCACATTACTAGCTGCTATCGCTAATGTTAGATTAGCTGCTGAGTGAACCATGGATATTTTGCTCTCACAAGCTACAAATCTACATCGTAGATGTGACGGGGTTCGTATGGAAAATAGTAATAAAGGCGTAACAAGGTATAACGTGGTTTGTACTATTTATTATTTACAACAACCAACATGCAAACATTTCAGTTACCGTATTTTCCAGACTATAAGTTGCACTTTTTTTTTTTTTTACAGTTTGTCTTATACTCCAGAGTGACTAATATGTGATTTTTTTTCCCCCCCTTTTGTTGAAATTCAAATATATAATTTCACATGCCGCTAGAGGGCACTGCAGGCTAATCGAGCAGCAGGAAGAAAGTTTGGAGTGAGCGAGAAACTTGCGAGGGACTGGCGAAAAGCGGAGCTTAAAAAACAAAACAAGTTATTCGCGGGCTAAAAGCTAGATGGCCACAGCTGGAGGAATTTGGAGGAATTTGGAGGAGTTTGCAAATGAGAGCTTGAAAAACGTGCTGCCGGGAGAGTCTTGTCAACGGTGCAATTACGCCTCCGTGCCCAGGTAGTTGCCAAGGCGATTAGTGATTTGAAGTGAGATTGAGAGTTTGGTATATTCTTTTTGCTATAGTTATCTGAACTGTTTGTGTGACGTTAACATACCAGACACCTATTCAGCCTGTTGTTTTTTCTTCATTAGGCAGTTTTTGTCCAGTGTGTCTTATACTTCGGAGCGACTTATAGTCCGGAATATACAGTAATAACAATATGAAAGGTACAGAATAAAAACTGTAGCTATAGTTACAATATAAACCAACAAGTGAAAACTTTACCCAAGCAAATGTTACTGACATGTCATAACTGCTCATTGTAAAAGTGTTAAACCCCACCTGAACCAAGCACATTTTCTCCAGTCCGGCTTTACCCAAATCTAAAAGCTTCTTTAAAAGACAAAAACGTGACAAAAAAGCAACAAAAATACGACGAAAAAGTGACGACAACGCAAGGAGAATTCTTAAATCAGTTTTGTAGGTCTAAAATGAGCCATTGCACTGGCCTATAGCGCCAGTCAAGAAGCTTTTAAATTTGTGGCAAACTGAACTGGAGAACATGTGCTCAAATCAGATGGGAGTTAAAAGGTTAACCGTCTTCGAGGGCTGGGCAATTCATCAAATTTTAATCGAATCATGTTTTAATTAACAGGATTATTGGCCAGTCCTGTCGCATTCTGGAAAAAAAAAATTCCATACACCTGTCAGGTCAAGCCCAGGGAATCACTCATGAACAAAAGAGGAAGGCACGGGATTAGGATCAGCCAATCTGGTGAATTTAACAATAAAATCAGCTACAAACACGCACTAACTCGTCTAATGGGCAAAACAGAAACATGTGAGGAGCTGTCAGTGGACCAGGACACGTGGACGTGGACGAAAAGTTTCACCTTCAAACTGTCGATCGCTGTACTTAGACCTTGTGGATTTTTTTTGAGGCAGCGGCCGACAGAAGAGTGGATTAGCTGGACTTCTGACAGTGAATCGTACGTTTGAGCCGTATGTCTGGCCACAGCATCTGTTTACTTGCTGATGTGGGAAAAACGCACCAAAGAAAATCGAATAGAAAATCGAGATCGACCAATATGGGGAAAATAAACGTGATTTATTTCTTCTTCTTTTTTTTTTTTTTAATCGCCCGCCACTACCGTCTCTATGCAATAACTGAAGCCACCGGTGCCGTTTTCTTTTCTTTTTTTCATATGCAGGTAATCTTGGAGCCCAAAACGATGGGCAGCAGTGGTGAATTAAGTAAAACGGGGAGTCGCCAGTTCAATTCTGCACACTGCCGTGGAGTCCATTGCCCAGTGCGCTCACCGTAACTGTATGTGACACTGCTGCGGCTTCCTCGTCTAATCACAAGCATCTGAACTGCATTTTTCCCCATTACGGCGCGGCATGGATTCGTATTCCCTCTCCTTGTTATGCTGCAGGTAAATTGAACCGGGAAACGCGCTCGGAACAGGACACCGCTAATGGAGCCAGCAGAAAATCGAACCCCGGGTCTTTTGTTATGAGGAGGAGCCGAGAGCCGCATTTGTGCAGAGACAGAATTAGAGTTTGCATGATTACGGAGCTGAGCACGGCCCATTTATCTCCATCCGAGGGGGACCATCGCTGCAGTCCAATATCCCCCACACAGCAGCGCCCGGCCCCATCGGAGAGAGAGAGGCCACCTATGTGCACTTCACAGCCTGCTGAAGAGGCTGCGAGTGGAGTGAATCATGGGGAACAGGCAAATATAGAAAGTGTCATGGTGCTGGGGCAAAGAAGAAAAAAAAATAGGAACAGGGTTTTATGGACAACTCTGAAGCAGCACTATCTTTCATTGAAATACCTGTTCTTCACTTCTGCTGTATTTTCCCATTTACATGTTTATTTTCAGTTTTTTTTCCCTAATCTATGACAAAAAACTACTGTATACACATTGATTCTCTAGCATGATATAACATGAATAAATGCAACCTCCATCCACCCCCATTACCCATCGTCTTACACTATTTCATCTTTATATTTCAAGAAATTGTGACGACCTATTGTGACGACCTTCCCCCGCACATGGGGCCCATTGTTGCGACCAATTTTCCTGCTTTTGATGGTTCATAACTAGTTATTACAATAAAATATAAAAAGGAAGAGAGTGCAACTCAAGTCAAGGCTTTAAAAAGGAGGTTTTATCCTTTTTGCAGGTATTTGTTAATGATCTCAAACACATCTTTATCAATATCTTAAGGGCCTATTCTCACCACCGGAGAGAATAGGCGGAGACTGCAGTCTCATGATCGGAAGGTGCACGCTGTTGTTGTGTCCTTGGGCAAGACACTTCACCCACCTTGCCTCCAGTGTCTGCGTACACTGGTCGGTGAATGGGGGAGTGTGTATGACTTTTGTGGGATTAGTTAGTTTGACCTTGTAAATGTGTCATTTTCGAAGCACTTTTTCAACTCTTTTACCTCGGAAAGCCGCTGCACAATTGTTCCTCTGCCGGTAGACTCGTTGTTTGTGAACAAATGGCCATTAAATCTCCTGAATCACAAGGTGTTCCCCATCCAGCCGTGAGACATAATCTCCTACACGTCTAGTCCTTATTATTATTCCCCCGTTTCATATTGCAGCCTGTACATGTTCACACTTTTGAACGTCAGCGGGGATCTCCTCTGACAGTGACAGTGGAACACCCTGCGGTGCTCTGGCCTTTGACTTAAAAAAAAAAAAAATTGGACAAATGAGAAGTGACGTTGGACATTGGCCTATTTGTCACGGCGGTCAGCTTATACAGAGCGCATGGCTATATACTTATATACTCAATATATATACAATATAATGGCTTCATAACGATGTCAAAAGTGTCGGATGTGGTGCTGCGTATGTGGAGATGTGACTCACCGAGACAGATCCATCGAGACATTTATAGGTTAAATATAAAGGAATGAGGCTTAAAAGACATGGATGTTTTGACCATCAGAACGAATATTCCAGTGACTCAGCTTCGCAACGAATGAATGTTTTTTTTATATTGACCGGCCTTGGGAATTCATGTGGTCCGTGAAAAGCCTCAACCACTGATGGAGCTTTGCAAATGTGGTCAGGAAGAGCTCGGTTGCGAAAGCAGAACGGTGCCATTGAAAGAAAACACACAGGTTTTCAACAAATGTAGTGTCTTCTGTGTTCTTATATTTGAAGAGTCTAGTGGCGCTAGGCTAGGGCGAGGCTAAAGCATTTCTATGGTATCAGTTAGCCTGCATTAAAAACAGTCTGACCCACTCCACAGTGCACCTGAGGTAAATCACTTATAACACCAGACTAACCATATAAATGTCTGTGTCGATAGAAAAAATTTAACCATTTTGCATTTAAAATAACTTATATTTGAGCAGCATCAGCTTCGTGGCTGTAAGCTAAGGCAGCGGCGGAGTGATCTGCGCAAAAATAGTCCCTCAAAATGCGGTACAAGGTCAGTTATATTTCAAAAATTATTCTATCGACACAGACATTTATATGGTTAGTCTGGTGTTATAAGTGATTTACCTCAGGTGCACTGTGGAGTGGGTCAGACTGTTTTTAATGCAGGCTAGCTGATACCATAGACATGCACTAGCCTAAGACTAGCCTAGCGCCACTAGACTCTTCAAATATAAGAACTGCATGAATTTAAGAAACAAATATCTCCAGACATCAACAACACTCTGGATAACTAGGAAATGAGGCCCTATGTCAAAAATCCTGAAATATCCCTTTAAGTTTTGTGAGCGGATTTTAGACCATTTTGATGGGCTGAATCCAAAACTCACGTTGGTTTTGTTCAATCAGGTCCATTTGTTACCCTTCGGACAAGTTTTTCCGAAGGGTATTTGTCTTCGTAATGTCTTCGTCCTGGTGCCTGTCTGTCCACAATTAGGGGAAGAATGAGTTTGGTTGGAACATCATTTTAATCAATCAATTTAATCAGTCAAATGTAGTGACGTGACGTTCATGACCGAGCAGCTCTTTTGAACGTCTCTTTAAAGGAACAGGCCACCGTTTTTCAATACTGAGACATGTTCTTACCTGAGCTTAGACGAGTTGATACGTACCTGTCTGGTCTTTGTGCCCGTGGAAGAGTTTGGTCGCTTCTAACTTCACCCCGTTTGGAGCCATAGGAATATGCTGGGAGAGGCCAAATGCTAACAACATCTTTGATCGTTTTGCGTGACTGAGGACACGCACAAAGACCGGACAGGTACGCATCAACTCGTCTAAGCTCAGGTAAGAACATATCTCAGTATGGAAAAACGGTGGCCTGTTCCTTTAAAGGGGGATATTATGTAAAATCGACTTTTTCAAGCTTTATATCATGTTATTATGTCATTCCCTCATTAAACACATGCCTGGAGTGTTGCCTTGGCTCATTCACATATTTTTGAGTAATCAGTAAAAACTTAGACGGCAGCCATTTTAGGTGTAGCTATGCCTAAGTCCTCCTAGGAACGCCCCCACCTCCTGGAGACGCCTCTGGACCTTTCGTCACCAGCCAAGCCACCAACCACTGCTCCTCAGCTCAGCAGAGCCCCCTCCCCGCACAGTAGTGTTGTTTAGATGCCACAGCAGTGTGCTGAAGGGGCGTGTCGGAAAGCTTCTTAAAGAGACAGAGGCCTATTTCAAGACGTTCAGTACAGCCATTTTGAGAGAGCAATTTTATTCAAGGCAGTTATTTTAATTTACTGCATATACAGACCAACAGAAGGTTACGTCATCATTGTAGTATGCTATAGACTGGTGCTATGTGATTGAAAAAAGCATAATACCCCCTCTTTAAGAACTTCAGTAAATCATCATACCAACAAATATCGTAATACATGTTTAGGTCCATATCGCCCACCTTTGCATCATAACTATTTTGCAGAGGGATCAGGAAATAATTTATTAATAAAAAAACAAGACAAAACAATATTTTAACTCGAACACAAACTAGCTTGAACTTGCATTGTGCTTGAAGTTGGTGAGTAAAAAGCAGAATGTCCAGTTCTCTACAGTGGGACTTACCTACATTACTGCAGCCTTTGTGACTTGCTATTTGCGATTAATCTTTCATCCCTGTGTGTTTTGCTCTCACCAGACTGATTATCGACACACCCCTTTGCAATGTCAGTGAATAAGGAGGGACATAAACTTCCCGAGGCCTTTTGTTTTGACCCATAACTTCCCTGAAATCAGACAAACGAGACTTGACGTTCCGCACTGGCCTCTTTATGACCGAGGGCGTGCAGCCTATAGCGCACACCGCCCGCATATTCATAATGCTACACTGTAATGGTTTTAGAATGGCGTGGGAGAGCTGGTGATGGAAGTGGTCCCTGTAAATGAACTCAGTCACGGACTCTGTGCCCGAGACGAGGTTCAGTGTCACACAGTCCATCAGCCGCGAGGCCCATCACACTGTGGAGACGGGCGCCACAAAAAACTACTGCTACAAGATACAGAAATGTTACGTCTGAACAGAGCTCAAGGATGTGGCGCTGGTTAAGAATTCTCGGGGCAGAGGCACATTCCTTTTAATAAAGATGGGTGTTTTAAAGATGAAAAACGAATAGCTTTGCGAGTAAGAGGTAGGAAGACACTAACAGAAACTGGCAAATCTTTTTTATCTGACAAAATAAGCTGCACTTGCAAGGCACAAAGTGGGGCTGGGACAAAATATTGGATCGTATCGCAATACTTTTTTGGCTGAAATACCAAGGCCCAATCGCAATTCTCTTTTCTACCCGCAGGCCTACCTCTTTTCTACAACTAAAACGGATATGGAGGAGATGATCTAGGTTTTGTGATTTTGGAATGGAAAAGAAGCTTATTTGTATATTTTGATCAATAAGAACCCATTTAGATGAAAGAAGCGAACCTCCACATGTCTCTACCGCTCCATTGAACCAGTTGACAAAGGTGTATTGTCCCAGCCCCAGTAAAAGTATGTTAAGTTGGTCACTCATGCAGCGTAAAAAAAGGACCAAAAGGAAGGAAACTCTGCCCCCGAAGCAACAAGCCTCGACAGTATTCCATGTCATGTCATCACATTTATCAATTCGTATTGATAAATGTGATGTAAAACCCACCTATTCACAGCAAATAGTGAATAGGTGGGGTTTTTCTGACCAATCCTGTGGCATTGGTCCGAAACACCAGTGTATTTGAGCTGAAGGTTGGAGATTGGACTCTTCCAAGGTCTATTTTTATGAATTTGTGAAATCACAAGTCTCACAGGAATTCATCAGGTGGTACTTGGAAAGTCCAATATTCTATGAGATGGAACTTGAAAACTTTGAGAACCACTGATCTAGCAAGTCCAGAGGGTTTTGTTTAAAGATTAGATTTAAGGTGGACATACAGTATCATTCTTGAGGTTCAAACCATGTTTTAACGTAGTTCCCTCGTCAAAGACAGACCTGGAGCAATATTTCGCAATATTCGCACAGTTTTGAGTTAATCCTCAGATAAAGCTGTTGAATGTAGCTGTTTCTTCTTCTACGGCGTCAGCGCCTCGTTCTGTGCTTCCTGATTACACTCGTGTCATTGTTCAAACCCAAAAACTTTCCTCCACATTTTTAAAGGCCATAATCCAACATTATCGATTCTTGCTGTTCTGTGCTCGAAGTGTGTTTATCACACACCGCTGGAGCTGCTAACCACACCATATCCAACCTGGAAGTTATTTTCTAAGAAAATTATTCCTATAGCTGCCAGCAGGAGGAGCTCTAGTCAAGCGCTTCACCAGCTCTTTCGCCTGAATTTCATTGTTACTATTTAGCTCTTACAGAGACATATTTTCAAATTATAAAACGTAAAATATCAAACCTGAAGCTCCGAAATAAGATTTTAAGTCTATTTTTAGGCTCCATAAGCTTGACGTATCCACTTTAATGCAACTACTTAACTATTTCAGGATCTCCATTGTTTTAGCTTTAATTTGGTAGTCTTCAGTGCATAGCTTTGCTTCCCATGTCTCTGTACACTGACTGGTTTATGAATGAGAGTATGAACTGGCGAGGCGATCCTTGTTGTAAAGCGCCTTGAGTGTGTAATTGTAATATATTTCCATCCAAGACGTCCCCGACTTCCTCCCCCTCACCTTCCCGGCAGAGACACATCTCGTGCCGTTCCTGTCAGCTCTGTAACACCTGTGTCCCTCTGTCTCGTCGCAGAAGCCTCCCCCAGCCCGGTGAAGAGCTCCCCGGACTCCTCCCCCCTCACCTCGCCCCGGCAGAGACGCGACTCGGACCGGTACTGCCAGCTCTGTAACGCCTGGTTCAACAACCCCGGCATGGCCCAGCAGCACTACGACGGCAAGAAGCACAACAAGAACGCGGCCCGGGCGGACCTGCTGCAGCAGCTCGGCAAGACGCTGGAGCTGGGAGAAATGAAAGGTGAGGGAACGCCGCTTTTTGTACACATTTCTGTTCTGGTCTGAGGCTGGATTGTGAATGGCTTTTATAGTGTTATTTAGTTCATCATGTCTATAGTTTTGACGACAGTTTTCACCTTACATTGTATTGAATAGAATGTTATCATCATTGGACAACAGCATTTACACTTCTGGGCAGGCGTGGTGGTCTGGCTGAAAACTGTCCAGTTATTACTGTCCGGACAGAGGTTGGACATGTTGGCAGTAAGGCAGTTTTTGTGATTGCGGCTATGGTGTATCAGTAGCACTTCTGAGAGCTGCCGTTTGGGCCAGTTATAGTCTGTGATGTCAAGATTAACCTGCTGTCCACTACGCTGCCGTGTGCTGGGCCCCGGGCAGCACAGAGCGGGACAAGAACAGACTGAACAAGCTGGTCAGGAGGACCAGCTCCGTCCTGGGATGCCCCCTGGACTCTGTGGATTGATTGATTGATTGATTTTTTTATTTCGAGCCACACAACACAGGCACAAAAGCCAGAAAAAACACAACAAAAGAAAAGTAAATAAATAACTAGAAATGCAGCAATGGCTGCGCCATTGCGATTGACTGCGGAACTGCGGGAATCGAATGCAGAAATTGCATAAATTGCAGAAATTGGTTAATTTGCATAATCTAATGTTCATAAACTGGATGAATTGCATAAACTGGTTAAATTGCAGAAAAACTGTAAAGTGCATAAATTGGTTAATTTGCATAATCTAATTTGCATAAACCGGTAAAATGCATGAACAGTTTAAATTGCACAAACTGTTATGTTGCATAAACTGGTTAAATTGCAAAAAAAACTGTAAAATGCATTAATTGGTTAATTTGCATAAATTATATAAACTGCATTAACTGTTTAAATTTCATAAATCCTAAATGGCATAAATTGTTATCTTGCATAAACTGGTTAAAATGTGTAAACTGGTTAAAATGCGTAAACTGGTTAAATTCCATAAAGTGGTTAATTTGCATAAATTGTTTATATTGCATAAACTTTTTAAATTCCATAAACTGGTCAAACTGTTGAAATCGTCTAAATGCTGAAATTGCAGAAGCTGCACAAATGGCTGAAACACATGGAGAGCCAGAAATCCCATTGGCTGGATTCGCCATACACACTAATGGAGCAGAGACCACATACACACCAATGCAAAAATTTCAAATTCCTGTAGAAAAAAACTGGAAAACTGCAGAAGGCCAATTTTTTCTCAAATCCCACAAGTTGCGGAAGCTGAACATGCACAAGTTGCAGAAATTGCAGAAATTGCGGAAAAAAATGCGGAAAAGCATGAATTTGCGGGAGCCCCATTATGCGTCAATGGGAAAAATGTGCGGTATTTCGTCCGATTGCGGAAAAACCGTAAATCGCAGAAGTCCCAAAAGTAATAGCAGGATTCTCCTCAACATGCGGAACGTTTTGATGCATAACTTGCAGAAATTGCACAAAGCATGAAAGTGCTGAAAGCTGCAGAAAATCAGGAAAAAGATGGAATAATATTAAAGAACATGAAAACCAATGATTGACTGCGGAAGATTCCGCAGTCAATCAATTACATTCAAGCTCGAAAGGGAGTGGGAAGAAGACAAGCTTATTGACTCCCACCCCTGTTCATAAACTTAAATAATAATGTGGTTGCAACAATACTGCTTAGTTGATTGACTGCGGAATCTTCCGCAGTCAATCATTGGTTTTCATGTTCTTTAATTGATTGACTGCGGAATCTTCCGCAGTCAATCATTGGTTTTCATGTTCTTTAATTGATTGACTGCGGAACTTTCCGCAGTCAATTATTGGTTTTCATGTTCTTTAATATTATTATTATTATTATTATTCCATCTTTTTCCTGAATTTCAGCACCTTTCAGCACTTTCATGCTTTGTGCAATTTCTGCAAGTTATGCATCAAAATGTTCCGCATGTTGACGAGAATCCTGCTATTACTTTTCGGACTTCTGCGATTTACGGTTTTTCCGCAATCGGACGAAATACCGAACATTTTTCCCATTGACGCATAATGGGGCTCCCGCAAATTCATGCTTTTCCGCATTTTTTTCCACATTTTCAGCAATTTCTGCAGTTTGTGCATGTTCAGCTACCGCAACTTGTCAGTTTTCAGAAAAATTCCGCCTTCTGCAGTTTTCCATTTTTTTTCTACGGGCTTGGGAATTCTGCCATTCATTTGTATTGAGAATTCTGCCATTCATTTTAATAGGCCCATGCATTTTAATAGGACTTCAGGCACATTCAAGCCTTTCAGCCATTTCTACAGCTAATGCAATTTCAGCAGTTTCAAGGACTTCAACAGTTTTAAGGATTCAACAGTTTTAAGGATTTCAGGAGTTTCAAGGACTTCAGCAGTTTCAAGGTTTCAACAGTTTCAAGGACTTCAGGAGTTTCAAGGACTTCAGCAGTTTGAAACCAAGGACTTCAGCAGTTTCAAGGACAGTCAATCTCCATGGCGTCAGCCATGGAGATTGACCTTCAGCAGTTTCAAGGTTTCAACAGTTTCAGGGACTTGAGGAATTTCAAGGATTTCAGCAGTTTCAAGGTTTCAACAGTTTCAAGGACTTCAGCAGTTTCAAGAATTTCAGGAGTTTCAAGGACTTAAGCAGTTTGAAACCAAGGACTTCAGCAGTTTCAAGGACAGTCAATCTCCATGGCGTCAGCCATGGAGATTGACCTTCAGCAGTTTCAAGGATTTCGGAAGTTTCAAGGATTCAACAGTTTCAAGGATTTCAGGAGTTTCAAGGATTTCAGGAGTTTCAAGGACTTCAGCAGTTTCAAGGACAAGGACAAAGACCCAGACCAAGACCCGAACCAAGACCAGACCGAGACCCAGACCAAGACCCAAACCAAGACCCAGACCGGGACCCAGACCAAGACCCAAACCAAGACCCAAACCAAACCAGACCTAGGCCCGAACCAAGACCAGACCCAGACCAGACCCGAGCAAAGACCAGACCCAGACCAAGACTCAGACCAATACCCGAACCAAGACCCAAACCCTGACCAGACAAGACCCCAACCAAGACCTGAAACAAGACCAGACCAAACCCGAACCAAGACCAGACCTGAACAAGACCCAAACCAAGACCAAGCCAAGACCAGACCAAGACCCGAACCAAGACGCAAACCAAGACACAGACCACGACCCGAACCAAGACAAGACCAAAACCCAACCAAGACCCGATCAAAGACCAGACTAAGACCCGAAACAAGACGCAAACCAAGACACAGACCACGACCCGAACCAAGACCAGACCAAGACCCGCACCAAGACCAGACAGTTTCTGCAACAAAATAGGGATTTTTTTGCAATTGCAACACAATTATGCAACTTTATTGGGATTTTTGCATGTAAAGAAGTATTATGCAACTAAATAGGGATTTTTATATATAAAGCACTATAATACAACTAAATGGGGATTTTCACAATAAAAGCACTATAATACAACTAAATTGGGATTTTCACAATAAAAGCAGTATAATACAACTAAATAGGGATTTTCACAATAAAAGCACTATAATACAACTTAATAGGGATTTTCACAATAAAAGCACTATAATACAACTAAATTGGGATTTTCACAATAAAAGCACTATAATACAACTTAATAGGGATTTTTACATGTAAAGCAGTATAATGCAACTTAATAGGGATTTTTACAAGTAAAGCAGTATAATGCAACTTAATAGGGTTTTTTACATGTAAAACAGTATAATGCAACTTAATAGGGATTTTTACATGTAAAGCAGTATAATGCAACTTAATAGGGATTTTTACATGTAAAACAGTATAATGCAACTTAATAGGGATTTTTACATGTAAAACAGTATAATGCAACTTAATAGGGATTTTTACATGTAAAACAGTATAATGCAACTTAATAGGGATTTTTACACGTAAAGCAGTATAATGCAACTTAATAGGGCTTTTTACACGTAAAGCAGTATAATGCAACTTAATAGGGATTTTTACATGTAAAACAGTATAATGCAACTTAATAGGGATTTTTACATGTAAGCATATAAACTATAGGGATTTTCACAATAAAGCACTATAATACAACTAAATGGGGATTTTCACAATAAAAGCATTATAATACAACTAAATGGGGATTTTCAAAATAAAATCACTATAATACAACTAAATGGGGATTTTCACAATAAAAGCACTATAATACAACTAAAAAGGGATTTTCACAATAAAAGCAGTATAATACAACTAAATAGGATTTTCACAATAAAAGCACTATAATACAACTTAATAGGGATTTTCACAATAAAAGCACTATAATACAACTAAATTGGGATTTTCACAATAAAGCACTATAATACAACTTAATAGGGATTTTTACATGTAAAGCAGTATAATGTAACTTAATAGGGATTTTTACAAGTAAAGCAGTATAATGCAACTTAATAGGGTTTTTTACATGTAAAACAGTATAATCAACTAATAGGGATTTTTACATGTAAAGCAGTATAATGCAACTTAATAGGGATTTTTACATGTAAAACAGTATAATGCAACTTAATAGGGATTTTTACATGTAAAACAGTATAATGCAACTTAATAGGGATTTTTACATGTAAAACAGTATAATGCAACTTAATAGGGATTTTTACACGTAAAGCAGTATAATGCAACTTAATAGGGCTTTTTACACGTAAAGCAGTATAATGCAACTTAATAGGGATTTTTACATGTAAAACAGTATAATGCAACTTAATAGGGATTTTTACATGTAAAGCAGTATAATACAACTTAATAGGGATTTTCACAATAAAAGCACTATAATACAACTAAATGGGGATTTTCACAATAAAAGCATTATAATACAACTAAATGGGGATTTTCAAAATAAAATCACTATAATACAACTAAATGGGGATTTTCACAATAAAAGCACTATAATACAACTAAAAGGGATTTCACAATAAAAGCACTATAATACAACTAAATAGGGATTTTCACAATAAAAGCACTATAATACAACTTAATAGGGTTTTCACAATAAAGCACTATAATACAACTAAATGGGGATTTTCACAATAAAAGAACTATAATACAACAACTAAATGGGGATTTTCAACCGTTCCAAGGACATTTTCAAGGATTTCAGCAGTTTCAAAGACAGGAACAAAGACGCAGACCAGGACCCAAACCAAGACCGAAACCCGAACCCAGACCGAGACCCGGACCAAGACCCGAACCAAGCCCCAGACCGGGGCCCAGACCAAGATCCGAACCAAGACCCGTACCAAGACCCAGACCAAGATCGGAACCAAGACCCGAACAAAGACCCAGACCCAGATCCGAACCAAGACCCAGACCAAGACCCGAACCAAGACCCAGACCGAGACCAAGACCCAAACTAAGACCCAGACCAAGACCCTGCCCGAGACCCCAACCAAGACCCAGACCAAGACCCTGACCGAGACCCCAACCAAGACCTAGACCCAGACCAAGATCCAGAACCAAGAACCAGACCCGAAGCAAGACCGAGACTAAGACCCGAACCAAGACCCAGAACGAGACCCCAGACCCAAACCAAGACCCAAACCAAGACCCAGACCAAGAACAAGACCCGTCCCAAGACCCAAACCGAGACCCAGACCAGGTTGCCATAGTTACCAGAACCAAAACAATATCAAGGGAACCACAAAAGCCAAACCAAGACCCGAACCAAGTCTCAGAGTCAGACCTGGACCAAGACCCAAACTAAGACCCAGGCCAAGATCCAGACCATGTCTCAGACCAGGACCAGACCAAGTCCAAGACCAGGTTACTATAGTTACCGGAACCAAAATCAGATCAAGGCGGACCACAAAAGGTGGGCCAAGTCCAGACCAAGACCCGAACCCAGACCAAGACCCGATCCAAGTTCCAGACCAAGAACCGAACCCAGATCAAGACCCAGAGCCAAACCAAGACCAGACCAATTTGCCATAGTTACCAGAACCAAAAGCAGATCAAGGCCAAACCATAGAAGCTGGGCTAAGTCCAAACCAGGCTCCCATAGTAACCGGAACCAAAATCAGATCGAGGCGAACCACAGAAGCCAGGCCAAGTCCAGGCTACGTTGCCATAGTTACCGGAACCAAAATCAGATCGAGGCGAACCACAGAAGCCAGGCTAAGTCCAGACCAGGTTGCCATAGTTACTGGAAATAAATTATTTCAGCGGTTTGGGCAATTTAAACAGTTTCAAGGACACTTTCAATAATTTCAGGAGTTTCAAGGATATTCGACAGTTTACAGAATTTCAGGAGTTTCAAGGATTTCAGGAGTTTCAAGGTTTCAACAGTTTCAAGGATTTCAGGTGTTTAAAGGTTTCAACAGTTTCAAGGATTTCAGGAGTTTAAAGGTTACAACAGTTTGAAGGATTTTAGGAGTTTAAAGGTTACAACTGTTTGAAGGATTTTAGGACTTTAAAGGTTACAACTGTTTGAAGGATTTTAGGAGTTTTGAGTTTTTCAGGAGTTTCAAGGATATTCGACAGTTTACAGAATTTCAGGAGTTTCAAGGATTTCAGGAGTTTCAACAGTTTCAAGAATTTCAGGAGTTTCAAGGTTTCAACAGTTTCAAGGATTTCAGGTGTTTAAAGGTTTCAACAGTTTCAAGGATTTCAGGAGTTTAAAGGTTACAACAGTTTGAAGGATTTTAGGAGTTTAAAGGTTACAACTGTTTGAAGGATTTTAGGAGTTTTGAGTTTTTCAGGAGATTCAAGGATATCAGTAGATTCAAGGGCATCGGGAATTTCAATTATTTTTCAAGTATTTCAACCGTTTCACAGCATTTTCAAGGATTTCAAGGATTTTTCAGATAACTTCTGCATTAGAACTATTCCGCAGTCAATCGCAATGGCTTCAGCCATTGCAACATTTCTAGTATTATTGATTGACTGCGGAACTTTCCGCAGTCAATTATTGGTTTTCATGTTCTTTAATATTATTATTATTATTATTATTATTCCATCTTTTTCCTGATTTTCTGCACCTTTCAGCACTTTCATGCTTTGTGCAATTTCTGCAAGTTATGCATCAAAACGTTCCGCATGTTGAGGAGAATCCTGCTATTACTTTTCGGACTTCTGCGATTTACGGTTTTTCCGCAATCGGACGAAATACCGAACATTTTTCCCATTGACGCATAATGGGGCTCCCGCAAATTCATGCTTTTCCGCATTTTTTTCCGCAATTTCTGCAATTTCTGCAATTTGTGCATGTTCAGCTTCCGCAACTTGTGGGTTTTGAGAAAAAATTGGCCTTCTGCAGTTTTCCATTTTTTTTCTATGGGAATTTGAAATTTTTGCATTGGTGTGTATGTGGTCTCTGCCCCATTAGTGTGTATGGCGAATCCAGCCAATGCATTTTAATAGGATTTCTGGCTCTCCATGTGTTTCAGCCATTTGTGCAGCTTCTGCAATTTCAGCATTTAGGTGATTTCAACAGTTTGACCAGTTTATGGAATTTAAAAAGTTTATGCAATATAAACAATTTATGCAAATTAACCACTTTATGGAATTTAACCAGTTTACGCATTTTAAACCAGTTTACGCATTTTAACCAGTTTATGCAACATAACAATTTATGCCATTTAGGATTTATGAAACTTAAACAGTTAATGCAGTTTATATAATTTATGCAAATTAACCAATTAATGCATTTTACTGTTTTTTTTGCAATTTAACCAGTTTATGCAACATAACAGTTTGTGCAATTTAAACTGTTCATGCATTTTACCGGTTTATGCAAATTAGATTATGCAAATTAACCAATTTATGCATTTTACAGTTTTTCTGCAATTTTACCAGTTTATGCAATTTCACCAGTTTATGAACATTAGATTATGCAAATTAACCAATTTATGCAATTTATGCAATTTCTGCATTCGATTCTCGCAGTTCCGCAGTCAATCGCAATGGCGCAGCCATTGCTGCATTTCTAGTTATTATTCCATCTTTTCCTGATTTTCTGCAGCTTTCAGCACTTTCATGCTTTGTGCAATTTCTGCAAGTTATGCATCAAAACGTTCCGCATGTTGAGGAGAATCCTGCTATTACTTTTGGGACTTCTGCGATTTACGGTTTTTCCGCAATCGGACGAAATACCGCACATTTTTCCCATTGACGCATAATGGGGCTCCCGCAAATTCATGCTTTTCCGCATTTTTTCCGCAATTTCTGCAATTTCTGCAACTTGTGCATGTTCAGCTTCCGCAACTTGTGGGATTTGAGAAAAAATTGGCCTTCTGCAGTTTTCCAGTTTTTTCTACAGGAATTTGAAATTTTTGCATTGGTGTGTATGTGGTCTCTGCTCCATTAGTGTGTATGGCGAATCCAGCCAATGGGATTTCTGGCTCTCCATGTGTTTCAGCCATTTGTGCAGCTTCTGCAATTTCAGCATTTAGACGATTTCAACAGTTTGACCAGTTTATGGAATTTAAAAAGTTTATGCAATATAAACAATTTATGCAAATTAACCACTTTATGGAATTTAACCAGTTTACGCATTTTAACCAGTTTACGCATTTTAACCAGTTTATGCAACATAACAATTCATGCCATTTAGGATTTATGAAATTTAAACAGTTAATGCAGTTTATATAATTTATGCAAATTAACCAATTAATGCATTTTACCGTTTTTTTTGCAATTTAACCAGTTTATGCAACATAACAGTTTGTGCAATTTAAACTGTTCATGCATTTTACCGGTTTATGCAAATTAGATTATGCAAATTAACCAATTTATGCACTTTACAGTTTTTCTGCAATTTAACCAGTTTATGCAATTCATCCAGTTTATGAACATTAGATTATGCAAATTAACCAATTTCTGCAATTTATGCAATTTATGCATTCGATTCCCGCAGTTCCGCAGTCAATCGCAATGGCGCAGCCATTGCTGCATTTCTAGTATTATTATTATTCCATCTTTTTCCTGATTTTCTGCAGCTTTCAGCACTTTCATGCTTTGTGCAATTTCTGCAAGTTATGCATCAAAACGTTCCGCATGTTGAGGAGAATCCTGCTATTACTTTTGGGACTTCTGCGATTTACGGTTTTTCCGCAATCGGACGAAATACCGCACATTTTTCCCATTGACGCATAATGGGGCTCCCGCAAATTCATGCTTTTCCGCATTTTTTTCCGCAATTTCTGCAATTTCTGCAACTTGTGCATGTTCAGCTTCCGCAACTTGTGGGATTTGAGAAAAATTGGCCTTCTGCAGTTTTCCAGTTTTTTTCTACAGGAATTTGAAATTTTTGCATTGGTGTGTATGTGGTCTCTGCTCCATTAGTGTGTATGGCGAATCCAGCCAATGCATTTTAATAGGATTTCTGGCTCCATGTGTTTCAGCCATTTGTGCAGCTTCTGCAATTTCAGCATTTAGGCGATTTCAACAGTTTGACCAGTTTATGGAATTTAAAAAGTTTATGCAATATAAACAATTTATGCAAATTAACCACTTTATGGAATGTAACCAGTTTACGCATTTTAACCAGTTTACGCATTTTAACCAGTTTATGCAACATAACAATTTATGCCATTTAGGATTTATGAAATTTAAACAGCTAATGCAGTTTATATAATTTATGCAAATTAACCAATTAATGCATTTTACCGTTTTTTTTGCAATTTAACCAGTTTATGCAACATAACAGTTTGTGCAATTAAACTGTTCATGCATTTTACCGGTTTATGCAAATTAGATTATGCAAATTAACCAATTTATGCATTTTACAGTTTTTCTGCAATTTTACCAGTTTATGCAATTTCACCAGTTTATGAACATTAGATTATGCAAATTAACCAATTTATGCAGATTTATGCAATTTCTGCATTCGATTCCCGCAGTTCCGCAGTCAATCGCAATGGCGCAGCCATTGCTGCATTTCTAGTTCTTATTATCTTAGGAGGAGGTGAGGGACAGGAGGGTATTAGCAAAGCTCACCTCCATCATGGACAACACCTGCACCCACTGCACGGGACTGTAGAGGAGCTGAGCAGCTCTTTCAGTGGAAGACTGAGACACCCTCAGTGCAAGAAGGAGCAGGTCCTTCATCCCCACTGCTGTCAGACTGTACAACAAGACTGTAAAGTCACATGTGCAATAACCCCCTTTGCAGAATACATGCAATAATCCCTGTATTTACATCACTTATCTGCGTCACTTGCACTATGATATAAACCTGCACTGCTGATACTGACTATAACATTTTGGTTATCATTATTTACTGTTTACACTTTTTGTCCCCACGAAGTCCTTGCTAGTCATTGTATATAAGATACCACTATTTACACATTTCCTGCCTATTTGCACACCCTGAGTGTTTCTAAGAGCAAGTAAATGTCTCCATTGTGAGATCAATAAAGGCTATCTTATCTTATCTCGTCAAATATGAAACAACATCTTTGAGACAATCATTCGAGATCATCCTTCGCTCCGGGGTTCGATCCCTGGCCTAACAGGCAGGGTTGCCAGGTCCATGGGTAAACTGCGGAATTGGGCGGCTTTTTTTATGAAACTTACTATTTTTATATTTTTTATGAAACTTACTATTTCTAATGACAAAACCTCAGACTCAAGGTTCTAAGAGCAGTTTTTTTTAAGAGAAAGAAGGCGGTTGACACACAGTATGATCCCAGGAGCACATGGCTCTGTAACCTAGTACAAACATAGAAAATTCCTGCCGTGCCGTATGTCAGCGGATGTTGGGTGGTTTTTCTGATATTTTTGGGCGGGTTTGGCTCCCGACGCCTGGCAATCCCTGCGAACTGTGTTGAGTTTGCATGTTCTCCCCGTGTCTGGGTAGGTTTCCTCCAGGTACTCCAGTTTCTCCTCCCAATAAAAACATGTACAATAGGCCAGGATTGATGAGAGTGTGTTTGAGAGTGCGAGTGTGGGACGACGGATGGAAATTAGCCCATGGCGACAATCCGGTGTGGCGTGTTTATTACCGTGCACACAAACTAAGCCCTGCACACATGGAAATGAGCTGTACTGCACTTTAGATACACGTTTCCTTACAGTAAAATAAATAGGCAGGCATAACATAAAACCTAGCCTAGACTAGATACAGAGGCCTGTTAATAAATATTATTAACATATTAAGAAACTTTTCTTTTCTTTTTTTGTTTTTTCTTTCTTTCTTTTTTATAAATGTAACCTGGATCCTTACCTGAACTGACCTCTCTTTTACCTCTTATAAGAAATACGTCTGGTCCATTTTTACAACGCTGACTCTATTTGTCGTCGTGTTAATTGCCTGGTCCTAATCTCCCTCCCCTGAGCCAGCGCTGCGCTGCGGGCCCTTCCCGCGGACTCCCGTGGCGTTGTCACAAGCTGTTAACTTTACAAGAGCTCCCCCACTCGTCTCCCGGTCACAAAACGTCGATAACAATTACACAATATCAGTGCGTGGGGGACGTCAGCGCGGCGAGAGCGGGCGGGCGGCCAGAAGAGCATACGGGCCCAGGGGGTGCTGCTGTGGGAGGGCGTCTGAGCGTGACGGGACGCGGCGTCGGACCTGCCCCGAGCTGCGCGCGGCCGCCCGAGCGGAAAAGCCGGTGTGAGGGAGAGAGAGAGAGACGGTGGCGGGAGAATTTGGGACATGTTTGAGAAGTGGAGTTTGTGTGGCAATGCGGATGGCAAGTCGAGCTAGGCAAAAATCCACATACAAGATCATATGAAAATTCTGTGTGGAAGATTATGCAAATCGAGTTAATCTCAAGTGTCAATAACTGGAGAGCTACAGGTCTGTGTTACGCCTCACTTGAAAGCTAAGACCCACAAAACTGATCCAAACTGACCTTTTTCCTTGCGTTGCCGTCACTTTTTCCATGTTCTTTTCCCATCGAATTTTTGCCATTTTTTGTTGCGTTTTTGTCACTTTGTTGATGCACCTTCATCGGGTTTTTTTTTTTTATCACAATTTTGTTGCTTTTTCATCATCATCTTTTTTTTTCAATAACCTTTTAGATTTGGGTAAAGCCCAACTGGAGAGAAAGTGCTCGGTTCAAGTGGGGGTTAAGGGGTTGAAAATAGGGGGGAAATTGTAAAAAGATTTTACAATGAAATTGGGGGGAAAAACATGGGCGGAAATTGTGAAAAAATAGGAAGAACAAAATCGAGGGAAACGTTTAGGAAGAGGGGGACAATGAAGAAGTGGGAAAAGTGGAAAAAAATGGGAGAAAAAAATTGTTATGTGTTTTTCTTCTGCCATTTTGCTGTCTGCTCAGGACAATTATCGACAAATATAAATGTAGATGTTTGTGTGGCTGAGGTCTAATGGAACCTGTGTTGTGTATATTTATGTTACAAAGGCTGATGGACCCAGGTCACAGTTGGAGGAAGCAACACTCCCGCTCCATTTATTAATCTGGCAGCAAACAAATAAAATGGCGTTAGCCCATCAGCAGTCCTGCCCCACATATACAGTCTATGGACAAAAGAAGGAACATCCACACGTAAGTAACTAATATAACATATATGACGACAAAACAAGATAACAACTCAGAAGAAATGTTAAAATCACAACAATGTGGATTTAACAGGTTGATGTTAATAGATGTTAATAAATAAATCCTCACCTCTTCCCATGGAAGACAATACGAAAGGGAAGAAGAACGGGAGGAGCCAACATATATACGACCCATAGACAGGACATGACACACAACGGGGCAGACAACCAAAATAAAATACTATTTACACGGGGCTAACGATACAAAAATACTGCCAGGCAAAACAAATTACAATAAGCAAAATAATAACTGGGACAAAATGAAATGATTCCAAACTAAACATTACTTTGCGTGTAACTCCACGCTACGCCAGACGATGGCGCCTTGACTCAATTCGCCAGGATTAACTAGGCTATTATAACACTGTTACATTTGCAGCACATTTTTGCACATTTACACAAAATTGTTTTCGATATCGCCAAGCCCTAATGGCAAGTACTTCATAATGACCTCTGAGAATTGCTGCAAGGGACATGTATCAATAAATTGTCCTTAGTTTAGGATGGAAAGGCTGCCAGTGATGTGGTTGGGCTGCACAACTTTTGAAAATAGTAATGTTTCTGACAAGAATCACAAACATAGCTACTGTATATAGTTTTTTCATATTCCGCCTGAGCACATTACTGTCACTGTGTCCCTGGGCAATACACTGCCATTTCCTTCACAGTCGTGTGGCTGTTTCTGACATCTGGCCCGGGGGGAAATTCAGTTCGCCTGAAAGTGTCCATCAGTGGAGAAAAAAAAAAAGCCATCTTATCTTAGACGAAAACGACTTAAAAGTGCCGGAAGCGCCAAAGGTAGTCCGTTCAAGATAAGACAACTTTATTGTTCCCCAAAGGAATATTTAACATTGGGAAAGAACCCAAGACACACTGGATGAACTTAGTCTCTTGACTGGCCTCGGGGTTGCCAGGTCTCCGCAGCCAAACATGCCCAAAAATATCTGTTTCTGTCTTCAGTCTTGTCAGGTTAAAATTATTTTGAGAATTATAATACCAGAGACCGCAGACTTGCTTCCTGAAAACCTTTACTGGATCGAACACTCTCAGAACACAAAGACCTTGTACAAACACACGCATGGTGCTAATTTATACCATCTTTATATTTACGCTCTTTTACGTTTCATAATTCATGTGTTTTATAGACTCCTTTTGCATGGTAAGTTGACAAAATGATCAACCTGGCACCAGTTTAAACATATTTTCTGGCTTCAAACTGATATAAATCACCGTCAAATGTCTGGAGGCTAATGTTGTTCTTTTAACTCTTGTATTTGTACCTAAATAGTTGCTAATTAATTAGTGCTGGAACATAACCAATGGCTTATACGTGTTATATTCGTGCAGAGTTGAATTGATGCTGCAAATGGATGCACATGAATAATTCGCTGCAGGCGCCAATTATTCACAGATACAGCGACAGACTCTTATGTAACACACCTGCTGTAATCCATAAGTAAAATCACTATATAAGGATTAGGTATTTTTATCTGTGTAATATTTTCTTTGGATATCAGTAACAGCGAAGCATGACCTCCATCCGGGATCTTTATGCTGGTCTGACGACTGAACGACTTCTGCGTCTTTTCCGTAACGGTTTTCTAGTACAGGGGTTCCCAAACTTTTTTGGCTGGGACCCCAAAAAAGGACGCGTAAACAACTCGGGGACCCCCCTTGTATAAAGTTATTGCCTCTTACGCTACTTTAGTGAAGAAAAACATTTTAAAATCAAGTTAACATGTATTTTAACAGTTTATTTTGATTATATAAATGGATTTCACGAATGATATGGTGTTTTACACTGAAATATATATCAAAAACAGTTGCCTTTTTCTTTTTTATTTCATCCTACAATCATCTGGGGACCCCCACCCAAGGCCTCGCGACCCCCGAGGGGTCCCGACCCCCACTTTGGGAACCAGTGTTCTAGTAAACTGTGATTCACATTGAGTATGATTTTGTGTGCTATTTTATTATTATTTATTTTACGGATTGTGTGCGGTGCAGAGCCTTTACAGGACCACGACTTCACGAGGTTTCACGCAATAATGACTTTGTACATCAAGAACTACAGGTAAAACAGTGTATTTACAGTGGGAAGAAAAAGTAAGTACACCCTTTTGGAATTTCTCACATTTCTGCCTAAATTGGTCACTAAATGTGGTCTGATCTTCATCAAAATCACAAGAACATTTACATTTGATCATATTTTTATTGGCCATAACATGTAAACATTCACAGGAGGGTGGAATAAGTAAGTACACCGCCTGAATCTCACTGAACTGCACCAGTTTTGTAAAGAGTCTGATCTGCAACTACAGAAAAACGGTTATTGTTGTGAAATCAGGGTCATCCAGCTATTTAATACAAGGGGTCACTTACTTATTCCACGCTGTGGTGAATGTCTCAGGTTTTTCTGCAAATTACAAACGGTCCCTGGGCTTGACCAGAAAGTGCCGGGCGAGAATTAGACTTCTTACGGGTTCTTTATGTTGCGCCGTACAGCCTCGGTAACTGGAGCTGCACATTACTGTAGAGTTTCTCCAGCTTTTGTGTTTGTGAATACAATCTGCAGACATTTAGGTAAATAGAGGACAGAGATTAAGAGGAAGCTCAAGAAAACTGAATAATAATGAAGTAAATCCCCCTAAATTGCATCGTTACTCAAGTGTCTTCGAAGCATAAGTGGCACACTGACACTTTTGTTTCATGAAAGTGGTTCACAGGGTAAAACGGTTGGAGACCCCGGTTTATATTCTCGCCTCAATAAATCGAACTCAAAATGTTGTGACGGGCCTAGAATCAGTCTCCTCACACAGAACTTGCCGTTTCTGTTTTTATTTCTCGATTTGGAATAAAGACATCAGTCAGTCAATGAGGCGTTGCAGTTGTGCGGTGGTGCTGGTGATCGTGTAGTGTTGTGTTTGTACTGACCGGGCCGTTTGAAGGGCTGTGCTTTTTAGGCATTTTAGTATCTTCATCAGGGCACGGGTTCCAGGGCAATAGCGCCTCCACCGCAGGGGCCACCACTGCACAGACGACCCGATTCATCATCATAATGTCACAGTCAGTGTTTACCCGAGGGCCCGCTGGGTGAACTGTTCCCCCATGACGTCCATCTGCGGGTTATAATTTATAATAGCAACAAGAGAAGAGTTCATTTGCAAAAACAGATAAGTGCCATTGAAAAAACTCAACGTATGCTTCAACAGTTCTCTTTACACAGCAGTGTTTTCTTTACCAGACTTGTTTCAGTGCTATAAAAATACAAACTCACTTGTTCTTGATTAAATTCACACAACTTTAGCTTCATAGGTGGCATCCGTCGCGTACACTAACAAATATCCAAAACGATTTTGAAAAAAATTCAAAACGGAGATATCTGCTTTTGCAAATGAACTCTTCCTAACGCACACTGGATTTCAAAATCTGAGAATATTTCCTTAACCCTTGTGTTCCAACCCTTGTGCCGCATTACTATTGCAACAACACATCATCAGTAGGGTAAAACTAACCTGTCTTTTTGCCAATTGTCCCTTTTATTTTGCTTTCCACGACATCTGATCAAGACACACAAGGTACCCACTGTCATTGTGTTGGGCAAAACACTTCACCCTCGTTGCCTCCAGTGTCTGCGTACATTGGTGTGTAAATAAGTGTGTGAATGGGTAAGTGGTTCCTTGATAAAGCGCTTTGGGTAAGAAGCGCTATACAAGTTGAGAAAACAGCACCGTCAGTCCTGGACAGGTCGGTGAAGTCTGTTTTCACCCAACACATGAGTTCCGCCGCGTCTGCTCAACTTTTACATTTCAGAGCTGTTTAGCACCATCCGGAGGACAACAGGTCATTCTTCAGTTCACTATTTTCTCTCAGTCTTTGCTGGGTTGATTTCCAGCTCGCTCCTCGTCCTCCTGGCTGCGGGCCACAGTCTGCCTCCTCTCGCAGATTTGTAACACTTAAGAAGCACTTGTCTTAACGGGTTGAGCTGGATCACTGACACTCGTCCGTGCACGGCCCGGTCTGGCCTGCTCAATTTACGGCGGCGGGAGCAGGACCTCGCGCCGGAGTCACCCAAGCCCAGTCTCTAAAGCACAGCGGGAAATGTCAGCCGCAGCACTACTGTTAATGAGTGCTACTGACACCATAAATTAGTCATGAAGAGGCGAATCAGGCCACGAGGACGCCGAGGAGGAGAGGGAAATGAGGTATTGATGTAAACGAGAGACGGAGAGCACATACTGTAGTAACTGCAGGAATTCAACTTTGGTGCTTAGACCCAAAGACCCAGAGTCTAGAAAAGACTAGGTGAATACTCTTTGTTTGGCTTTTCTCCCCCCCACACACTCGTAAAGCTGGGTGCAGATATTAAACCATGACGGATATTTCTCTAGTTGGTTTTGAAGCAGTACTAAGTAACTTGTTTACCTTAATAAATCCTTTTCGTAGTCCCTCTGGGGTAATACAAGTGTTAATGGGATGATTGGAGGGTCTTTCATCTCCTCTTGGTGTCTCTGGACAGAAAACCATAATTGCAACTTTCCCTGCTCTGACCCGGAGACCCAATACACACTAATGGAATCATGAAGAAGAAGCTAACAGGCTAACGGGCAAAGCTAACTGCAGGCTAGCGCCACTTAAACAGTATTTACAGTCTAGTTTGAGTGAAAAACAAACATACAGTATCTCCATGGTGTAATTGGATGTACAATATCCCTCTCTACCTTTGTCTTTTTTGTCAGCGTAGTATTTACTCTCACGGACAATTAATGAGTAAAAAACGCAACATGCTACGACACCTGCAGTGGCGCTTATGGCCACTAGGGGCATGACACTTAGTTCTGCTTTAAATATGTTTAAAGGAATAGGCCACCGTTTTTACATACTGAGATATGTTCTTACCTTAGCTTAGACGAGTTCATTTGTACCTGTCTGGTCTCCACGTGTGCCTTCCACAACGTAAACACAGCACAGACGCCGTTAGCGTTTAGCCTCTCCATAAAGTATAATTACACTAAATTAAACAATGTGGATTTTCTAAGCGGATCAAAAGGATAACTATATTGTAAGGCGTAATAATACCAGGAGTAATTTGGCATCCGCGCAGTGATATCTTCACTTTACTGTGCGGATGCCGAAGTATTCCTGGTATTATTACGCCTTACAATATAGTTCCCCTTTTTATCCGCTTAGAAAATCCACATTGTTTAATTTTGTGTAATTATACTTTATGGTGTAACTAATTCATGTAACCATATTTAAATAGGGAAAACGTGGAAGAGTTTGGTAGCTTCTATCTTCACCTCGTTTGGAGCTATAGAGGAGAAGAGAGAGGCTAAATGCTAACGCCGTCTGTGCTGTGTTTACGTTATGGAAGGCACACGTGGAGACCAGACAGGTACAAATGAACTCGTCAAAGCTAAGCTAAGAACATATCTCAGTATGTAAAAACGATGGCCTATTCCTTTAAATATAATAATATAAATCTAGCATTGACTAAATTAAAGGGACTAGATGGAAATTGTCAGGTTTTTACTCGCCACTGCCACCTCAGGTCTGACGCGTAACTACAGTCTCTATGTTAAGCTTGTGCATGACGAAGGTGATAGTTGGCACTTTGGCCCGAAGCAAGGGCGTAGGTTAGTGTTACTATTGGTGGGGACATTATGAATATATGAATATTTGACCAATCAACGCAAAACAAAAAGTGTTGCGATGATCGTCCTCTCCCCAAGCCTAAAGTACCCACATCTGAGTTAAAACCAATGGCCGCTGGCTGCTCTGCTTTATAACCGCAACACTGGAGGCCGCCATTGCTGTAGTACCTCCATATAGCCGCCAGGCCCCTATTTAAAAGCATTGGACTTTAGACACGTTAAAAACAACTTTAACGCCTGGTTTCTATTTTTTGAGCACTTTTCTATGGCTACATATTCCTCCTGACATAACGCTGGGTTACTCACAAAAAAAGAAACCAGGTTGGTTTTCGAAAGACATTTTTTTGAAATCTCGTACTAATGAGGGTCGGACTGTTAGCATTGGAGCTGCACGAGCTACACGTCACGCAAGGGCCGAGTCTACAGTGAAGATCCCGCCCTTATGCCCTTATTAGGAACATGCTTCGTCAGAGCATGGGAAGGAGGAGTCTGTAAATTCTCCCTCGAACGTGGTCATTATGGTAAATGGGGAGGAGTGAGGAGGAGCTGTCTATTCTTTTTAACGGTCTATGGTTAAGACTTTGTGAAAGATCGCACAATGTGAAGATTTCCACATGAAGTTGGTGGGGACAACTTGGCCATCCTGAAATGGTGGGGACATAAAGTAACAACTGTTTGAGTGACAGTGCAGAATTTTAGCGGCAGTTGTGGTGAATTTGTCTGGGCTCATTCTACACATTAGGACATTGCTGGAGCATGTAGGGGGAGGAAAATCCAAAAGTACAAAACATTTTTTATTCTGTATTGTCCCTTTAGGCAAGGCAACTTTTTTTAATACTTATATTCGACTTTAGATGTAGTCGACTAAATTTACATGAAATTTTCATTAACCTTTTGTCTGTCACTCACATTTAGTGCTGCTTTAAGACCATGAGTCTACGCGATAACTTTGTACATAAGGTGCTACTTTCAATTCACTGTCAGTGCAGCTAATCCACTTCATGCCTGCTCCTTTCTGTTACTGCCCTCAGACATCCACATGATCCAAATACAGCAATAGTTTTGCTATTCGAGGGTTTACATTCGACAAGATAGCCAGAGTTTATATCTGATTTTATTCTGAATTGGTGCCTGACTTCCTGTTTGGTTCGTGTCATTCCTTGGGCTGGATGGTGCGGCAAAAGTAGAGTCCTTATGGATTCTTTCCGTAGCCCTGTACGGCCTCGGTAACTGAACCCTCACAGCACAGGGCTGGGGTAAGACATAACAAAATGTCAATATGCACGCAAAACGAACACTGAAAAAAAAAGAAATAAAACCCTCTAAAACCAAAAGTGCTCTATCTACTCTCCTTACAAAAATGTTTTTCCTAACACACAGTTCAAATCTCGATATAAATCATGAATAATTAAAAGAGATGAATGTTGCTGTTTGTCCCAGAAATAAATAGAAAAGCCTTAAACTCGCCCAGGCCATTTGCGAGCGCAGATGGGAGATTCATCAGGCCTAAAGTGCATCTCTCCATTAAAGAGGCTACATTGTTTTAAATGTTTCATGGTGCTATATATGTCCATTGTCTGGAGTGGGAGGAAAGGATCGCGCCCGCCTGTACAGTAATGGAAGAGTTTCCCCTGTGAATTCATTTCTCACTCTGCGCTGATAGAAACACGGTGGAGAGCAGATTGGTTTGCTCCAACACGCTCGGAGCAGCAGAGATGACCCGTCTTTTACCATTCGCATTATATCTGTATCTACGGCAGAGTGAAATGGGGTCACGCAGAGGGCACGTCGTTTCTTAAAGACGCCGGGAGGGCCGTTATTTATACATGAAGTACAGAAATCGACATGCACTGATTTTGGAATGAGGCCCCTTGAACCAGTGCGATATTCCCAGCAGCTCCGTTACCACGCAGTGATGTGTTGGACAGGGTTGTAAAAGAATCCATCATTTGTATGCGCCGTTAATTAATTTCTCATTATAAGCATTTTTTTTTTTTTAAAGAAGATTGCAGGATAAATGGAGCTAAACTAAACATGATTTCTTAACAGAATCACGGAACATGAATTTTGCAACAAAAAGGTGTTCAAACTTGTGAGTAAAAGTCTCAGGAGGACGACTCATTCCTAGCATCATCCGCTCCTCAATATTAAAGCTCATAATTCGCTAATACAAATGCAAATCGGAGCTTATTATTGTAAAGTCATAAAGAAGGCATCAAAACAGCGACAAAAACGAGGATGAAAATGCAACAAATAAGTGACTAAAGAGTGACAAAAAACGTGCTGGAAAAACAACGAAAATGTGACAAGAACTTGGCGAAAACACAACAAAAAAAAGCAATGGGAAAAAGGCGATGAAAAAGCATCAAAAAAGTGATGAAAATGTGGCGAAAACACGACAAAAATGCCATAAAAACAGTGAAAACAACAAAAACATGACATAAAAGTGACAAAAACGCAAAATCAGCCACATTTCTCCTGTGCGTCTAAAATTGGGCCTAAAGATCAAACATGTTTGATTTCCTGCGGCTGCGGTTTAGTCGCGTCTTTCTGGTGCTCACATTACACGATTCGATCGCGAGTCCAGTCGTGACCGCTCCTACACCACGAGACACGATTCTGTGCGACTGCCTTCGACTATAGCCA
Organism: Neogobius melanostomus; assembly: GCA_007210695.1. Taxonomy (NCBI): domain Eukaryota; kingdom Metazoa; phylum Chordata; class Actinopteri; order Gobiiformes; family Gobiidae; genus Neogobius; species Neogobius melanostomus. Next base: position 583,607 of record VHKM01000873.1, read on the forward strand.
CGACTCGAGAAGACTCGGCGCGACTGAGAATTGTATGAAATTCGGGCATACAAATCGTGTGTGCTGACCTTAATGTAACCTCTGTGTGAAGGTTTCCATGACCTGGTGCTGTGGCCTTAGGCAAGACACTTCAGCCATGTTACCTGACGGATTCTGCTAGCTTAGTCGCAGTGTTCATTTTGACAACACATTTTATTGCACATGCTGATATTTTGGTCACATTTCTACGGCATGGAGTTTGCTCTACGCCAGTGGTTCCCAAACCTTTTGGAGCCGTGTACCCCCTGAAGCTTTAGGTGACGAGTCGCGTACCCCCTAGTTTGACGCGATTGAAAACACTGGGAATATCACATGTAATATGTTTATTTCCTCCATTATTACAGTGAAGCACAGGTTTTCCACATTCAATATGTTTTTGCTTGTCTGGGTGATTCAGGCTATTAAGAATATGCCTGTTTTTGATTATGTTGGAAACAAGGCTGTTAGTTTGAATGGATAAAGCTGAGTGTTTTTGCTTTGTCCCAGTGGACCAGGACTCTGCTGCTTTTGTCACTCATTCTGAACATCAGACTCTGGTTTGGACTCTCAAACTCTCAGTCGTACTGTCAAACCACCGGTACAGACTCAAATGTGCTGGTTTAAGCTTTTGTTAAAGCGGAGATAATGTATACGTAGGACATAACCATCTCTGCACGTGCCACCGCACATCAGCTCGTAAACTTGAATGTATTTGTCAGATACAAAGCCACGGGTTTAGTGGCAGAGGAGGAGCCACAGACGCTTCTCCTTCCTCTCGCTCCTCGGATCAGAATGCGAGGAAAACTCATGTTGCAAATCGAAGTCACCGTCAGTCTGATAAGCTCCTGACAGATATTACAGAAAATGCAACTCCATCGAACGTTGGCGCTGCTGTTGTAGCGAGGGCTGACGCAGCCTCAGCCGCGCTCTCGGCCTCCGCGGAGTTTTACGCGCTCGGGTCCAAAGCGGCTCTTGAGGTTCAGTTCTGGAGTGGACATGTTTAGGTCCAGAACAAGCTCATCCACATCTGAATATAGAACTCTATAGGGACTCTTTCGCCTGTATAAGCGCGTTTCCCGTGCGGCGGTTTTAACGGGTCAGTGTCGATCAGATTGTAATAAACTTTTATTTTCTTTGCGTACCCCCGGGGGCGTCCTGTGTACCCCGGGGGTACGCGTACCACAGTTTGGGAACCCCTGCTCTACGCTCTTAATTAGTGCTAGCCATGGACAGTGTTTAACTCACAGTGGGAGAATTAGTTTGTAGTTTGCACGAGGCTGCAACGCTAATGTAAGAGAACGAGTGAAGGGAATGCAGCAAGTGCTCATTGAAGTCAGCTCTGCTTGAAGCACATGCCTCAGACGACTTTTTCCCCCTGAAGCTACGCCCTCAGTCGACCGTTGTGTGTGTGTGCGCAAGATAGCAGCCTCACCTCGACTAACAATGTCCTTGTGCCAGACGGTAGATTGGGACCCGGAATGTGCCATTGTAACAGTAATTTGATTACTTTGGCAACATTTGGCATCATTGTGTCTATTCTGCTTGGATGATATTGGATATTATGAGAGGGATAAATGCTGGTGTAAGTAAAGACTGGAGGGGGAAAAGCCTTTCAGAACTCCATATGATGTGTGCGGCCTGATGGGTTTCAATGGGGAAGTAGCCATTTGGTCCATTGCTCATAAAAAACCATGCCAAGTTCACAAATTTGCCTCATCAAATTTGCCTATTTGGACCCAGACAATTCAAGTAAAGTGCAGAAACAGGGAAATGCATGTTTTATACTTTTTATGGTAGAACGTTTATGTAAGTTTGTAACAAAGTATAAGTTTAAACATGCAAAACATAGTGTGTGGATGTCTAGTTTCCTTGTCTCAGAGTTGGGTGCACAGCCGTGACCCGACACCAGGGCAGCGCAGACGTGAACGAAATGTTTTATACTGAAGACTTTAATGACAGAGCTATAAAGAGGGAAACATTACACCGCCGTTATCTGTGGCCAAACAAAGACGACCCAAGGACTGTGAGTCTGAACCGAGAGGGGAGGAGGGTATTTAGTTACGATATGAAATGCATCATATGTATTTCAATTAATTAAAGAGTAATGTGGTTGCATGTTCTCTTATCTATTCTAATTTAGGAGCGGCGAAATCAGTCTTGGTTGGAATCTTCATTTTTAAAGTCACATGTTTTTTTAAGGATTTCCTTTTCATTCAATGCATTATTTATTTCATTCTATCAGATTGTTTGTTTATTGGAGTTATTCAAGTCAGAGCCAAGTCCCAAGTTCTTTTAAGCTTTTGAGCCCTAGCACATGTGTATTGTTAATTTTATAAGCCTTAAAATGCACTGCCCAGAGCAGGAGGTGGCGCTGTGCTATTACACTGTCGATGTGTAACTGACCGACAAAAAGGAAGATTTTGTCCCTGTGGTAGTGCCGTACGGGAGGTGAATTCGGGGCCAACTTTTGTGTTTTCAGAACTGCAAAGTTACTTTTCATACCAGTTACTGCAGGGGTCACAAATTACATTTCACCAAGGTCCGAATTGAAAAAAAATTGTCAAGCAAAGGTCCGGATCATACGGGGTTAATTCAACGTTATATGGGGATTTTTAAGCCTTTATTAAATCTATAACTGTGATTAGAAAATAATGCAATTAATTGAATCCTGTTGTTTTTTTTGCTCTAAAGATAAGTATTGGCTCCTAAATAGCAGAATGCATAGGTAACTGTAGCCTCTGTTATACACAATGTGCACATAATATCTGACAGTGATGTGTTTCTGCTCTTTGCTCAGTTCAACACACTGAGCCCTGTTTAGTCCTGGTTTAGTCCAGGTTTAGTCCTGGTTCAGTCCTGCTCGCTGCCGAGCGGAAGCAGCCGCGCTATTTGCGCATTACGATTGCGCATGCATATTTAATTAGGGCGTCCTCCGCTCTTTTTTTTAGCTAGCCATATTTCAGTCATTCCGAAACCGTTTCTAAAAATTTAACAAGTGTCATAGAGCTAAGATGTAGGACTTTCTCTTCATCTGGGCTGTAGTTTACCACTCTGCAGTCAGAGAGAGAGAGAGAGAGAGAGGGAGGGAGGGAGAGTGAGAGGGAGAGAGAGAGAGAGCACACACGCAGCCGCTCGCTCGAGGGGATTCACGGTCGGGTCCAAAGTTCGGATCCAAGGTTCGGGTCCGGACAGGCTGGCGTATGGGTCCGGATCCGGACCGAGGTCCGCCGTTTAGTGACCTCTGACTTACTGGATTTGCACTGTCTAATTTAAATACTTTAGCATTAGAGATACACCAGTCCAGCTTTTTTGCTTCTGATACCGATACTGGGGGTTTGAGTATCTGCCGATTTCAGATATCAAGAGACGTTCTTAAAAGTTGCTCCTGTGAGAGAAAGAGCGAATGGTATTTTTGCTCCACTGTGAGATCAATAAAGTCTTATCTTTTCTTACAATCAAGATGGTACAGATCAATTATCAATTATATCTATAAACTAATGAAAAAAACAACAATCCAATGACTCTTGTACACTAAATATCATTGGGTATATTATTAGTTTACATTAATTAAAAAAAAAAAACTGACATGAAGTGATCATTACAACTTGTGCATAACTAATAATGTACTGTATGTTTCATTAACTAAAATACAAACACTCGGCCACTCCAGCAGTTACAGTAGATGACCCAGTCATAGTTTTGGTCTCAGCCTTGATTAGCATGCAGCTACTAGCTGCTGCACTTTGCGTGGCGATCAAAAGAACATTTGGTTAAAACGAACTCAGCGATTAGCATTCTCCAGGTTCTGCAGTTTGCTTGAATCTGAATCTGAGTCAGCGCTTTAAAATGACAGACTGTACATCGTGTCCATATTCACTTAGATTAGGTTGGCTAAAGTTGTTTTTTTAAACTGGTGAAAGAGAAAACAGGTATCGGTTCCGTATCACATATTTGTAATAGATACCAGTATCAGATTGTTGCATCCCTATTAAGTATTTTCTTTACCAATACTGTCAGTAAGTAAAGACCAAGCTACTTTTACCTCTATTAGAGTAATATTTGACCAGATGTATCAGTATATTTATTCAAATAACAAAATCAAGTACTTTGACCATCACTGGTTAGAAATGGGTTTGAAAAGCATTTCAACCATAAGTTGGACCAAGTCTAAACCCAAGTCCTAGTCCATTTGATCGAGTCACAAGTTCATGCCTCTGTTCCATGAGCGAATAAAGCCTTCACTTCTTTGAACAAATGTAAGTTTTCAGTGAATCACCCTTTCGCACAGTTATATTTTGGTTACGTTTATTAATTTGATATTTTCTAGATCAATAAACAACATCTGACAACACTCCTGCACAAAGCCACTTGTTTCTACCAGCTTTTAATCAAAATCACTGACTTGGATTGTACCTTTTCATTTCTATCTCTCATAATGTTGTGATTGTGTTGGAGTAATTCACTTGCTCCCGGCAAAAAAAATCCCTTCAGTCTGAACGCTGTGTTTTATTATTGTCTGTCCTTGAACTGGAGTTAATGTGATTTCCAACAGCGACGCACACAATGAAGGCATCACTCAGCCTCTTCCTCTCTCTCCGGTGCAAATGATATATTTAATCACGGAAAGAGCAGAGTGCAGGCGGCGCATTGCGGTGAAGTGCCATTTACCCAATTTTCTCAATGGGGACGGCTCTTAAGTGTATTCACTGTGTTGTATCGCAGCATAATTAGCCCGCGGGGTGTGCAGTTTGGGAAGAGCTGAAGACAGTGCTCGTTTCAATACAATGTGCAAAATATAGAAATGTGTTCATCTCTGCCCTCTCTTTTCAACCATAACTTGGACTGAGTCTAACCTCAAGTCCTAGTCCATTTTATATAGGCACAAGTTCATGCCTCTGTAACCACGCGTTACGGGCCATTGGGAATCTGTCAGGAATCTGTTAAGAATAAAGAATCGGGTTAATGTGGTACCTATAAGTATAAATGGATATAAATAAAATTGCTCCCATTCTCGTTTGCAGTATATTGTCTAGGGGTGTAACAGTTCAGCTACAGTATCTCACGGTTTGGTTCACGGTGCAAGTGTGATATAAATAGCTAATAACTCAGTTTTTAAGTAAAATAACTTAAAGCAGTACTAAGTAACTCTTGTCCCGAGAGGTCATAAGCGCAACTGCAGGTGTTGTAGCATGTTACGATTTTTTTTACTTATTAAATGTCTTGGAGAGTAAATACTATACTGACAGAAAAGGCGAAGGGAGAGCGGGATGTTGTACACTCAGTTATACAATGGAAATATTTTTTTTTCACTCAGACTTGGCTGTAAATACTGATTTAAGTGGCGCTAGCCCGCAGTTAGCTTTGCCCGTTAGCCTGTTAGCTTCTTCTTCGTGGTTCCATTAGTGTGTATTGGTGCTCCGGTCCGGTGGCAGTCAAGTTGCAAGCATGGTTTTCTGGCCAGAGACACCAGGGGGAGATGAAAGACCCCCCAATCATCCCATTAACACTTGTATTACCCCCAGAGGGACTACAGAAAGGATTTATTTAGGTAAACGCGTTACTTAGTACTGCTTTAAATGTTCATTATTTGCCTGTTTTTATCATTTCAGAACAAAAATAGAAAACAGTACTCTACACAGTGTTCCAAATTATTATGCAAAATGATATTTTTCTCTGATTTCTAAATTGTCAACTCAAATGACAGTCAGCATAATTTTCAAGTCTTTAACTGTTAGAGGATAATATGAATGTGATTGAAAAACCTCCCAGTGATAACAGTATTTGTCACTTATAGTTTCAATACATTTTAAAGCTTGTAATTAACTGAAAATGGTCATTTGTTGAATTTGCAGCATTAGGAGGTTATATTTACTGAAATCAAAAGCTATTTCAATCAAAAACATCTTCACCAGTCAAGTTATATTTTAACATAGGAGGCTTCTTTGATAGCAGCTTCAAAATTCTTAAATCCATTAAACTTGTGAGTTTTTGGAGAGTTTCTGCTTGGATTTGTTTGCAAGATGTCAGAATAGCCTCCCAGAGTTGCTGTTTGGATGAAAACTGCCTCCCACCCTCATAGATGTTTTGCTTGTTGATGCTCCAAAGGTTCTGAATAGGGTTGAGGTCAGGGTAGGATGGGGTCCACATCATGAGTTTCTCTCCTTTTATGGCCATACCAATGATGCAGAGGTATTCTTTACTGTATGACATGGTGTGTTGTCATGCATGAAGATGATTTTGTTAGGGAAAGCAGAAACTCCACATATATTTCAGGTCATTTTCACACTTTCAGGGAGCCAAAAGGGGCCGACCAGCTCTCTCCCCATGATTCCAGGCCAAAACATGACTCCGCCCCTCCTTACTAACGTCACAGCCTTGTTGGGACATGGTGGCCATTCACCAACCATCCACTACTCCACCCATCTGACCATCCAGGGTTACATGGCACTCATCAGTGAACAAGACTGTTTAAAAATGAGTCTTCATGTATTTCTGAGCCACTGCAGCCGTTTCTGCTCGTCACCATTCAATTAACAGTTTAGGGGAGGCCGGATAGACGGTTTATGCACAACTGCAAGCCTCTGGAGGGTCCTATACCTTGATGTTCGGGAGACTCCCGAGGCACCAATAGCTTCAAATACCTGTTTGCTGCTTTGTAGCTGTTCTCTTAGGCCGTTTTCACACATGTTGGAGCGCTTTGTAGGTCGCCTCGAGACCGCCTTAGCTCCAACTGTATTTACTCCAAAGTTAGTTAAGTCCATGTTCACTCTCGCTCGCACAAAACATCGCAACATCAGCCACATAACAACGATCAGCTGTTCAACGAACTTATTACCATGACAACGGGCATCGACCTGTCAATGTGCCGACAACGATACGCGCACGTACAGGCACACTTCCCCGATGTTACTGTGGTCACTCCTCTCCCTTGTGGTTAAATACACTGAGGCTTATAAACACGAAGTGCGGAGAAATGTACTTAATCAGCACATGGAGAGGAAAGTTTCACTGCAGCAGGAAGGGAAAGACAGGAAAGAGAGGTGTACGTTGATGATTTAAATGTTAATCCATTTTGCCTCATCAGAGTAATCCAAACGTCCTCATGCAGCGCGTAGTCATTCTTTCTTCGTGCAAAAACTTTATCTGCACAAACCCGTGTGTGCTCTGAATCAGTCACAAATCTCTTAACAGTACGATGATTACGCTTAATCTTTCGTGAAATATCGAAGGTTTTCATACCTAGTCCAAGGCATTCAACTATTTCACGTTTTTCATCAGCAGAGAGATCATTTTTCTTTCCTATTTTGCTTGAAAATGGTGGTCTGCTTAATATATAATAACATCTGTTAACTTGTAAAATTGTGTATATTGTAAATAGCCTTTGTTTGTTTGGTTATGTTTGTTAACCCTTTGTCAAATTTACCCTTTACATCCCTTTTATTAAATTACAACTTCACTTATCCATTTTACATCTTGGTTTTTTGTTACTTCCTTTAATCTAGCTGAGCCGGGTCGTAACAATTGGGGGCTCGTCCGGGATCATAACACCCAGCATAGGTTAAATCCAGGAGGCCACTCTTTTATTGGTCTGGCAGCGTATAATTTGTAACAAGACAGCTTTGGATTTCTGTAGCAATCTATATGTTTATGACTGTAATTTAGGCTCATATAGTCTCATCCTCTACTTGCAAGACCAGCTGCAACGCTTCAAAACCATATAATTTGAGATATAGCACTTATGCATTCAGACAGAATCATTCCACATTCTGACGGGCAGCTCCTCTCTCGCCTCTTGTTTCCTGTCTCCTTGACTCGGCTGTAATTTGGCCTTGTCTAAAGCTCCTATTAGACGCTCTTAAACCTCTGTTTTAGGCCCGTCGGAAAAACAGCTGCGACAGGGCGGCTCGGAGACGTGACAAATTACAAACACGGCTCTGAATCACTAAATCTGACAGAATCTAACTCCTCTAATGTTCGTGAAGAGGTTTAGAGAAATTGTTTTAGAGAGAGTTTGACAAAGCAGCGTTTTAAAGAGACAATATTATACTAAACAGCGTCTTTCACGGTAGCTGAAAATAGATTGTGACGTAACGCCGCAAAGCATCATAGCATCATCACAATTGGAAAGTGAATGGGCCAAGCAAAAAAACGGACAAGGCAAAGCGGTGGAAATATTTATGTGGATGAGCAGACTTTGTGGAGCAGATAAAGGGAAGCAGGTACATTTGTTCTCTGCAGTTTGGCGGTGAGAAAGGTCCTACGTCCGAGAATGGAGAGCTGATACTAGCAACGCTCTCCGATGTGGAGTTATAGGAAGCAACAACGATGTAGACAAACAGCAGCTCACCCAAACGCAGGCGAAAAAGGCCTTTAACAGCTCTGAGCCACGGAGAAGGCTCATCATTACAAGATCCTGCGGCTCCGCTAAGTGACAACGAAATCGTGTATGACCACGTCACCTGATTGTAAGTCAGCACCATAGATATGATAATAGGTAGCGTTCACGTGACATCACAACATTCTAAAGAGTCCATAGTTTAAAATTGAGCTGGAGGGCAACTGAAAATTCCATGGCCGTAACCATAGTAAGGCTCAAAATGCAGATTTCTAGTCTTAAATCATTGCTAATTTCTCTGTAATTACTGGGCCTATTCACATGAAACAAAAGCTGTCACAAAGTTCAAAGTCCTATCTTGCAGCACATATGAACATATGTCTAATTATTTCCTCACAAAGGCGTCCAAAGTGGAGACAATATTGAAAAACATGTGCTTGATGTTGGCCAGTAGAAAGGACTTTCAGCCATAAAATTCACATGTCATGTTTGTGAATCCAGGCACTGTCACATGATGATCAGAGAAAACATTTGGACATTTTCTTTGTGGAAATTTCTTTCAAAAACTGTTTCTCTCCCATAGAGTTGTATTGGCACCTGCCCTCCAACTGAAATAGAATTCTATAACGTGAACGCAACCTATTAGAGATAGATTAATAGCTATTCAGCCCCATTCATAGAAAAGCCGTTCTTGGGAGGTCACAAGTCTCATTAGAATCAATGCTCCCAAGTGTCTCTTGGAGTCGCCCCTGGCCACAAGGGGGTGGTATTAGGACCATAGAGAAGCATTCGGTTTGTTTGTTTGTTTGTTTGCGACGTCAACTGTAGTTTGCTATTGTCTTTTTCGCCGTGTTGTAATGCCTTAACCTGGAGCGCATTAGAGTACTTAGTATGTAATGTGTTAGTTAGGATGTCAAGATTAACTGTTGGCTAACAAAATGTAGGCATTTGTAGGAACAGGCTCTGATGATTTTTATGGATAAAACCATCTAAAGATGACAGATCGTCAGCCCTGGAGATCGAAAGTCTCAAATCGGCCACCTCTATCTGCAAATAAAAACATAACTCTAATACAGTGGTTCCCAACCTCTTTAATCTCGCGTACCCCTTGAGTCCTTCACTTTTTCCCCGAGTACCCCATACTTCGAAGATCTTGCCAATATTATTCCAAAGTGACCAACTAAACTGAGATTATTCAGTATTTAATAGTGTGCTGTGTTCAAAATTAAGCTAAAATTCTATGAAACATCTTATCTTTCACTGAAAAACATCATCAAAACATTGACATGAATATTGAAATTCTACTCATTTACTTTTTTAATCTCCAAGCTCCAACGCTCCAAGCGTGTGACCAAAGGGGACAGGGCTTTCTCTGTTGCAGCTCCTAAACTGTGGAATGACCTGCCTCTCCACATAAGAGCTGCACAGACACCTGACCATTTTAAATCATTGCTTAAGACACATTTCTATGCAAAAGCTTTTAACACTGTCTAGCATATCATGGCCAAAATCGGAGCTGTTAGTGCTTTGCTGCTTGTACATTGTGTTTTGTTTATTATTATTTTACTATAACTTTTTGTACTGTAGACCTTTTTGTGAAGCACTTTGGTCAACAACAGTTGTTTTAAATGTGCTATATAAATAAATTTGATTTGATTTGATTTGATCTGAAACAGTTCCAAGTGCTAAGTGGTCAAGTACCCCTGGTTGGGTAACACTACTCTAATACATTACTTCGTAATAAAGACACACAGTAAGATAACAAGGAAACTTAGTTACATTTAAAAGCAACAACACCAACACAACTTTTTACCTTGTTTCGTTCATGCATGTTTGAGTGACCTTGCATTTTCAACCCATTTCCTCCTCCTGCAGTTGACGCCAGGATCGGACCGTCAACCTTTCGGTCGGCTGGCAAACATGAAGCCAGCGCACAAAGTCACGCCAGCCCTTACTCTCCCTCCCTTTTCTGTCCTTATTCAACAGCGTTTCCTCTGAGCTTTTGACAAATTTCACCTGCGCTTTGTGGTTTCAAGGTCGAAATGAAAATAGAGCGCGGAGCAGCGTCGCGTGGAGGAACATTTGCCTGGAGGTTTGAACAAGTCAATCATCGGCGCTAATGGTCCATAAAGAGAGTGAGAGAGAAAGCACTTTTCGCGAGAAAAACTCTTGACGTTTTGAGACCTTGTCAAATGCGCACGTCTGAGTGGCTATGGCAAAGAGAATGGCACTCTCGTTTGCAGTAAAACAAATTAAAGGGAGACACTGCAGGCACGGCAAAACTCTTTTCAATTTTCAGATTCCGGGCAAGTTTGCTCTTAGCATATAAACGTTCATCAGGGAAACAATAATGTTTCCACAAAGGTTGCACGACAGACACCAAATGTTTCAGTCTCATATCAATATTTTAAGGTTTCTTCAGAGAAATGTTCATTATCTAATCTAATTCCTAGCCTGAAGTAACTTGCTCAAAAACTGAACAAGATTTTCAAAATCCCTTTGAGTAAATCTTTGTAGCTCATAAATCAAGACAATTAACCCATAAATAGAGACCTGGCTCTATCCATTCTTTAGATTTGGTTGTAGAAAATATAGACAATTTTGGCCATTTTCACGAGAATACGTTTATACGAAAAACATACCAATCAATCAATGAATCAATCTTTATTTTAGACTCAAAAGAAGGTAAACATGTAAAAGTGACAGACATAACAGAGTATACTGCGATTATTGTCCATATACAGTCTCGAGTGCCTCCAAAGCACAGACCTGTATCTGACACTACTCTGTTCAGGTCTTATAAGCACATTTATAATTTCACTTTGTGAGTCCATGAGTCTCATCATACATTTCATAAACAGCATTCCCTATGGTTGCATTTAATGTGGTCACATTATTCTGCACAAACAGCAGGCTGGCACTTTCAAAGGGACTTTCAAAGGAAGTTTTGGATTGGGGTGACCAGATTTCCCACATTAAAACCTGGGACAATGTGGGAGTTTGTGGGGCGAGCTGATCAATTTTGTGTTTGTAATAATATAATGATAATTACATGGACATACACTTAGGGCTGTCACGATAATTACTATATCGACTTGCTCGTTCAATAAATAACAGATAAACAATACATTTTCGGGCTCGATATTTGTCGTCTGTACATTTATTAGCACCCCCCTCATTTTTTCTTTGTAACACTTTGATTTCTAACTGAAGCAAATTGAGTTACATTATATTTCACGTTTATTTTAGGATATGATTATGCTCTTTTAGAACAAAGGTGTTATTTATATGCTTGTTGCTCGTTAGAATCAATAATATCGTTTCCTGCCTCAATAAATCGAACTTCAAATGTGTTATCGTGACAGGCCTACATACACTACACATAAAGTGATGGCGGTAACTACTCAGGAGCGCGCTACTCTAATTTGACTACTTTTTTCAGTAACGAGTAATCTAATGCATGATCCAAACCAGTAATCAAATTCACTGTGCGTTACTATTTTGTCATTTCCTTTGTAAAAAGATATATTTGCTTTCTTCCTGCGTTGCAGAGAGTAACGTAACGTCTGCAACAAGTCTCGTTTTCAGCCTGAGGACCACAGCACAAACGTACATAAGAGAGATGTGCGTCTTCTCACTAGAAATACTGTATAGTCACTATTTTGAGTTTGCGTCAGCTAAAGATGACAATATTCAGGTTGGCTGTACACTCTGCTGAAAACGAAGTGGCATCGAGCTTCAAAGACACTATATCCATTTGAGAAACATTTGGAGTTGCAGCAGGGCAGTCAAACTTAGTTACTTTCAAAATCAAGTCATCAGTAACGTGTGAAGTGACTTTTTAAAGGAGTAATCAGTAATTCTGTGGTAAGTCATTAAAGTGCATATGGTTTTAATGCTTTTGAAAATATGGATAACATCTGTTGTAAGTAATAATTACCATTTTATTTCAGTGACGCAGCAAATTAATGAAGAAATGTTGGGCAGAAAAGTTATTTTTAGTAGGGGCGGTACGGTAGGGCAGCGGTTAGTGCTCGTGCTTCACAGTTAGAAGGTCCCAGGTTCGATTCCCATCTGGGCCTTTCTGTGTGGAGTTTGCATGTTCTCCCCGTGTCTGTGTTGGTTTCCCCTACGACTAAAAACATGTACAATAGCTCAGGATGAATGAGAGTGTGTTTGAGAGTGTGCATGGGGGAAGACGGATGGAAATTAGCCCAAGGCTACAATCCGGTGTGGCTTGTTTACATGCATGAGACCCATGTATGTTCATTAACATGCACTGTCCCGACCAAGTAAACCAGGCGACAGTGGCGCAGATGGTAGAGCGGGCCGTCTCATGATCGGAAGGTCAGGGGTTCGAATCCCGGCTCCTGCAGATGCAGACTGTCGTTGTGTCCTTGGGCAAGACACTTCACCCAATGCCTATGTGTGAGTGGTCGGTGGTGGTCGGAGGGACCGTTGGCGCAGATGTGTGCAGCCTTGCTTCTGTCAGTCTACCCCAGGGGAAACTGTGGCTACAAAATGTAGCTTATCAGCATGGAGTGAATGAACCCCCCTCCCTTTCATGTGAAGCGCTTTGGGTGTGACTAGTGTCATATAAAAAGCGCTATACAAATAAGATTCCCTTCCCCTCCCCCTACCAATATATAAATAGAATTTTTAGCTACTGACAGGAAGTAGCTCATTTCCCATTGACGTAACATAGTCGGCACGGCAACAGTTTAAAAATGTTTTGCCTCTATCTAAGTCACTTCTTGTCAGTGTCCAAAGTGGAAGAGAAACTTTAAACATCACAAAAATGGTCAAACTATTGAAAGCTGGGTCATTTTTTAAGGAAAATCTTAAATATAACTGTGTTAACTATGTTTTAGTAAAAAAAAAATGTCTAATGTGTCACATGCACTTTAAGTTTCAAGCAAAAAATAAAATAAAATAATGGATGGCATGGATGGTACTGATTAAAAACCAGGACACCTGGGAAAAAGCATGTGTAAACTGGGACAAATGAACTGGGACATAGGACAGAGGGCTCAAAATTGGGTCTGTCCCGGGTAAACTGGGACGTCTGGTCACCCTAGCATCTTTGTATGCTACTTGCATTCTATGGAGTTTAGCTAAATTCCTTTACTTGCAACACACCGTCTTGTTTCTGTTGATTATCTAAAGTTTCAAATTGATCTCTCTAAATTTAGTCCCGTATTCACCTGCAGTGTTTCACCTTAAGCCAACATTGACATTTTGACAGTAATAAATGCATTGTGCTGGTGGAGAGGAGGAGATGGAGAGGCTGGTGGTTCTGCTGATTTGGCAGAACATGACTCTCTCTGGCATTACGATTGTTTCCAAAGCGTAAAGCCTTTATTTTGCTGTACTTTAATCGCCTAATAATGAGAAAACTTCCTTCAACTTTCCCTGATCCGCGTTTCCTTTATTACAGAGGCTCTATTTTGGGGGCGCCGCTCACTGTATACACGTAATCATCGAGAAAACACTTGAACTTTTTATTGGTCGTTTTTCACGGGATTGCGTTGCCAGGCCGGGACACAGAAGTATACTGTGTAATGTGGGAACAACGGCCCGTAAACCCCGCGGAGACCTGGAGGGGGAGGAAGAGGTACGGAGGTGATCAGTTACAGAGCCGCGGCGTAAAGAGTGTTAATGCATCTCACTGAAGCTGCTAATGTTCACACTCCCACTGCCTCCTGTCCCCGTGAGCGCCAGTGTACGGATTTAGATCGACTGTAGAGTGTGTTAAACTGAGGGATTCATGCATTACCGCTTTTGTTCTCGCTGTAAAGTCCGCTTTACTGTTTGAAAGCCGAAAACGTTGCTCTTGCAAAATCAAGAGTGGAACGTACAGTAGAAGTTAAAAGTGGTGAACCAAAATGATAAAAAGAGCTTGAAGTTACAGTAGACCATACAGACAGCTAGTCAGCTAACTGCTTTGTACATTTTAATTGAATGTAACAATAATGAACCTCCTAACCCCCAGCCGAACCGAGCACATTTTGTCCAGTTTGGCATCACCCAAATCTGAAAGTTGAAAATGAAAATGCAACAAAAAAGCGATGGAAAAAAAAAAGGCAAAAAGTGACAACACGGCAACAATGTGAGGAAAAAAAGATGAGTTTAGATCAGTTTTGTAGGTGTAGCTTTTAAATGGGGTGTCACTCGGGCCTATGGGCTGTAACCTTGATCCGGGTAAAGCTGAATCGGAGAAACGCATGAGCGCATTTTATCCAGTTCAGTTTTATCCAAAGCTTTTATCTAAAGCTTCTCGACTGGAGCTTACAGCCTATAGGCCAGTGTAATGACTCATTTGAAAGCTAAGACCAATGGCCGCTGGCTGCTCTGCTTTATGACCGCAACACTGGAGGCCGCCATTGCTGTAGTACCTCCATATAGCCGCTAGGCCCCCATTGAAAAGCATTGGACTTTAGACACGTTAAAAACAACTTTAACGCCTGGTTTCTATTTTTTTAACACTTTCTACGGCTACATATTCCTCCTGACATAACGCTGGGTTACTCACAAAAAAGAAACCAGGCTGGTTTTCAAAATATTTTTTTTAAAATCTCGTACTAATGAGGGTCGGACTGTTAGCATTGGAGCTGCGCGAGCTACACGTCACGCATGGGCCGAGTCTACAGTGAAGATCCCGCCCTTATGCCCTTATTAGGAACATGCTTCGTCAGAGCTGGGGAGGAGGAGTCTGTAAATCCGCCATGAATTCCCCCTCGAACGTGGTCATTATGGTAAACGAGTGAGTATTGACGGTCTATTAATAATATGTCTATGGCTAAGACCAACAAAACTGATTTCATGATCTGCCTCTGGGTGTGAATAATGAATATGACTGTAAAGAACAGAAGGCCTTCACATGTTGAATCTATTATACAGTGGCGGAGGCTTGTTCACGCTCTCAAACGTCTGTGTCCTCCCTGACCAAGGCTTGGATACAGACCGAGAATGGACAGAAGTACAGCTCAGAGGGGAGAGTGTTTGGATGGCGTGTTAGCTGGGTTAGTTGTTGTTTTTTGTAGCTTTTGTGACAGTACAGATCAGATTTACACTCTGAAAGTTGTGAACGTGCTTCTGAACTTATACCCTCCAGACCGCACACATCAGCACATTTTGCCTCAATTAATAATCTCTCACTCTGGTTAGGACTAAATGATTCTGATGCGAGCCACATTTTCAGTTTTTGTAAGGATTTCTCTCAAAAGGAGTCATGTGACAATGCTATTATTTCCCTGTGTATGAGTATGTGTATGTGTATTTAGATGAGGAACTGATATACATCACATTTCTGGCTGCCTTTAGTCACATCTCCATGGAGACGAGCAGTAGACCCTCCCACTCCCAGTAGAGTTACGCCTCATTTACACCGCATATGTTACGTCCACGGTCCGTTTTACGTACGTCAAATCACGCATTCTAGTTTACACAGGGTCCGTACGTCTTTAATCCGTCATGTAATAATGTTGCCTTTTAATCACATGTAAATCACAGCTTACTTTGTGACTTTAAAATGCAATATAAGAGCTTACATTCATTTCCTGCATTTTAACTGCATTTATTAGGGAATGTTTAGTGTTTATGCGTTTACCTGCACCTCAAGAAACATCACATGGAGCCACCGTTGTGGTCTATGTCTTCTCCTCTTCTCTCATCATCCGCTCATATGTCCTCCTCTTTCCCCTCGGTTTTCTGCTTGTCTGTTGTCCTCTGGTCCTCCTCTCCTGGCCTCTGTAGACCTCGGATCATCACCATTGTTACATCCAACGTCTGAAGCAAACGTGCTCTTGGTCCTCGTTGTTTCCCCGGAGTTTCCCCGGAGTTTCAGATCATAGTCCGTGTGTGAGAGAAAAAGAAAGGCGGGCCGTGCGCCGAGACCCGGCTTTAGCTCGCTCATTTTCGGTTGAATATCTTCAGAAGAGACGAGACGCGAGTCACGGACAAAACTTTTTCCATGAGATGTTGTTATGTTGTTCTGAAGTGGTGTTACGCTGTTTATTGTCCCACCGAAACACGGAGAAGC